>CM031865.1:16068527-16491984 GCA_018697195.1 Certhia americana | reverse complement strand
ATGGTATGGTATGGTATGGTATGGTATGGTATGGTATGGTATGGTATGGACTTCATGAAAAACAAGAAAAAATAGTACAAGCTTTCTCTCCCTAAGTCGTCCAGCTGAAAATCTCTTACTGTTTATTTATTACATTGCCATTTACTACGGCAGCATCATTTTTAAATGTGTGGATTTGACCCTGATTTCAGAGGAATGGCAAAGTCTTATCTCTATGGCAGATACAAACATTGATTGTTCTTTCAACACCTATTCTATCTTAATGTGCAAATAATGGATGTTGGGTGAAATGTGTTTCCAACAGCTGGGCTGTTAGCCCATTCTCAATTTGCCAGGTTGTGGCATACAGGGTATCTATTTTCATGTGCTGTGGCTATTGATTATATTGATACTTCTTTCCTTAACAACATCACAATGAGCAGTTAGACTTTACAAAATATTAAGATGTATTGTGTTATCCACCTCTGTGTTGATTAGATGGGCACAGCTAACATTCTAACAAGAATATAAGGTCTGGGAAAGGGGTGATTACTGTTAATTGTTTTTCTCAAATCTTCATAGATCCCAGACTGATGGTTTTCAAAATGCTTAATTTGGAAAAAAAAAAAAAAGACAAATTTGCAACTGAGTTCTCAGACCCCATAATTTTTAATATAATTGTTCAAAGAGGTGACTATGCTTAGTAATTAAAAATAGATCTGATCTAAGGAAACCTATAATTCCAATCATATATTAGATAATTATGTAACTATTGTAATTTAAATCCCTTATGCCTTATTTTCTTATTTCTTGTTTGCTGATTGATGTAGGAATCATAATGATTAATCAGTATTCACAGGATATATCCATGGTATATTGATGGGAAACAGTAGAGGGATCACCTAAAAATAAGAAGAAAGGGCTTATAGGCAGAGATTAATTATATGGCTGGTCTCTGATGGAGAACACTAAAAATTCTGTAGTGTAGTGGCAGCCAAAATTTTCCAACATGCTGAGCCATATTGCCTTCTGCCCTTAGTTCTGGGAAATGGTGAGGGCATTTGGAAAGAGTTGCAGGAAGCAACCTTGGATGAAGTCATGAATTGTCTCAATTTAAACTTAAAGATAAACATAAGTTTATCCTGGAACTGAAGTTATTGATTGTGGAAGGGCAAAGTTTAAGAAATTAAAAAGGAAGTGGCAGAGGAAGTCAGGTGGGGGGGCTTATAACTGTAATAATAGAATATTTTTGAGCTACAAAAGTGGCACATAGCTGCATTTTCTAAATGCATATCTAAATAAAAATATTCTACAGAGAAGAGTGTAAGTAGCAGAGAAGTTTTCTATATAGGATGTATTGTAAAGAAAGGAAAGAGGGAAATAAACCTGCAGAAGCAGGCCATCCAAAGTGCCGAAAGACAAACCAGCAGGGAAGATGACCAGAGTGTATAAACAAAGATTTTGCTGGGACTCAGGAAAAGAGAGAGTTTATGAAAGTTGGAGGAAGGGACAGGCAACTCAGGAGGACAGGGGTGTCATGAGGTTATGGAGAGAGAAAATTAGAAGGGCCAAATCCCAATTAGCACTTAATCCATCTACTGTCATAAAAGACAATAAAAAAATGTTTCTATAGATAGATTAGCAGCAAAAGGAAGTCTAAGGAGAATCTCCATCCTCTTTTTAGATGGCAGAGAGAACATAATGACAAAAGAAGAGGAAAAAGCTGAGGTACTTAATGTCTGCTTTAGTGCTCAATAGTAAGACAAGTTGTTCTCCAGTACCAGCCCCCTAAACTGGAAGATGGACACAGGGAGCAGAATGAAGCTCCCATAATCCACAGAGAAATGGTCAGTGACCTGCTGTAACACTTGGACACACACAGTAGGATACCATATGTTTATATTAGGAAAAATTGGTTCACGGAAAGAGTTGTCAAACAACAGAGCAGACTGCCCAGGGAAGTGAAAAGTCGATTTTACCATCATTGGAGGTATTTAAAAGACATGTAAGTGTGACACCGGGGGACATGGTTTAGTAGGGGGCTTTTCAGTGCTGGGTTAAAGGCTTAGTTTTTTCAGCCTAAGTGATTCTCATTCTATAAAGGTACAATGTTGTCCACAAAAAGCTTACAGAGAATGGAGAAATGTTGTAGAAAGTAAATCAAGTTATATCTTAGAGAAAAGAAGCATGTGAATAACTTTAGAGATAATAAAAATTCACCTTTGGCCTTTATATGGAAATTAAAACAAGTAACTGTTTTTTGTAGCCATCTAAGTAGACAGAGAACAGTAGAATTTAACCACTTTGTTAGGTTTATAAAGTAAAATAAACAAGGTCCACAGATGCCCCAGTAAATAACTCCTCATCCCTTTTGCTGGAGCCTCTGTGCTGGCACCTGAGGCTTCTGTAACAGGCATGGTCAATGGTTTCACCCTGCAGTGGTAAATGCTCAGTCCTGCCACGGGATAGCCACAGTGAACAAAACTATTCACTTGTTTAAAGCAAGCATAGTTTGGAGTCACAGATATCACTGTTATGCAGTGATGTTTCCCTGCCATCCTGTCATTCTCCACATCTTCACCTCAGGGTAACAAAGGATTGCATTCCATCGATGAGCTCTGATATCCCTGTGGCACACAGGGTATATGTGCACTGAGCATGTCTGTCACAAAAGAAGAAAATGTTTCAAGCAGACTGTGGAAGTCCCTCTGCTGGAGAGTAGAACATCTTGCATCCAGAGTTTTAGTGTACATAAAATCCTGTCTGTATCACTGCCATGCCTCTCTGATACAGTCTTCAGCACAGAAAAACTCCACTGATTTCCATTTTAAGAAAAACAGATCATATAAACACCTTGGGATTATTTTCTGCGAATGAACTTTGCAAAGTGAGGTGAGGTTTGTTTTCATTTATTTGTAGATAGTGATTGGAAATTCTCATGTACTAGGCTGCATAGCAGCACAGCAGTGCATGTTTTTAAGATCCATGGTCTGAAGAAAAACACACTCTTTGAAAACAAAACTATTGACAGCTAGAGTTTCATATTTTAGCTTTCCTGCAAAGCAGAACCTATTTTCAGACAGATTTCCACAAAACTGTGTTCCTTATCTGCAAATGTACAGCCACTCTTCATGCTGCCTGTTAGTTTCTTGCATTTCAGTGGCCAGACAGCACTGTCCTTTCCTGTTGCCTCCTCAAGGTATGTTATCTTCATTCTGAGGGTTTGTATGTCTCTTAAGGTTTGGTGTCTCATTGTGGGGAGGACCAGGCAGTGATAACTAGCTCCAATTTAAGCAAGGAAAGAGGATTTAAACTTTAAAGAAATGATCAAAGTAAAATCCAGAAGCCATGCTGAGATTAGAAGGAATAACTCAGAGGAGGGAATGAAGATACATCGATGGCTATGAATTAAAGAGTCTCAACATGCATTGAAGGAGTGAAGAAAAAGCTAGAAAACATATCGGCATCAACACTGAAACTTTTTGTGGCTTTATTTTAGAAAAATTTCGTCTCAGTTCATTACTTGCCTGGTATCTACCTGAGCTCTCCTCACATTACCACACTGGTAAACATGACAGAAGGCATAAGATGGACAAACTAACCATTACCCTCCAAAATTCAGGAGAGCTCTCTCCTATTTTATGATTTGTATGAATATAATGTAGCAAAGGGGAAAGGCCTCTCAAGAGTGGATTTGACCATTGTCTTGCACCAAATAAAGTGAATCCGTCAATAGTTTATTTGAGAATGTGTCTTTGATAGGCAAGAATTTTAAATACATATTGGGTCCTTAAATTCATATCTAAGTAGAAAAATAAAAAGACTTGTAGAATACCCAAGTTCTGGGGGAGGCTGGAGCCTGGGGCTGGCAGGCCGAGGGAGCTGTGGTACAGACATGGAAATCCAAGGTTCACAGATCCAGGAAGCAGAGATTATGAGTTTTCTAACACAGTTTTCCACCATAGCAATGTAGGTAGGGAAGTAAGAAGCAGATTTTCTTCTTTGGATATGTAGCTGGGAGGGTTTGTCTTTGTGTTCATATCTCCTTGGCCTGGGACAGGGGTAGTGCACACCAGGTTGTGTGAACAAGGACAGGAGAGAATCCCCTTGGGATCGCTTGGGTCTGTGCCAGAGGCAGCCTGAGTGAAAATGCACTTTAGCAACTCTTCTAAATGGGCAGTTTGGCTAAGCCAACAGGATTAGGAAAAGCTTTATTTACCCCAGAGCTGGGGAGGCAAAGCAGGGTGCTGCTGAGGTTTAACCCCATTCCACTGAAGGCAGGTGGGCTCAGCTCTGGGCTGAGTTGGGCGCAGCATACACCATTCGGCCGGCACATCCCTCATCCCTCATCCTGCATCTGCAGGAGAAGCAGAGGCTTCACTGGGGCCTCCCCACCCACTCCTGTCCTGTCCTGCCCTGCCCTGGAGGGAGGGAAGGAGAGGAGGAGAGGAGAGAAGGAGAGGAGGAGAGGAGAGGAGGAGAGAAGGAGGGGAGGAGAGAAGGAGAGGAGGAGAGGAGAGGAGAGGAGGAGGCTTGCTCCAGCCTCAGCTGTTAAATCCCTACTCCTTTACACAACAATTTAGATAATATTTTATTTAAGACTTAGTATTTAGATGCTAACTGAAATGCAACTAAAATACACACATTGTATTAAAAAAAAAAAAAAAAAAAAAAAAAAAAAAGAGAAGATAAAAATTCTAGCATTAAAACTGATGTGAGACCTTCATGGTGACTTATTATTTAATTTTGTACTCCAGCTGAAAAATCCCAATCATCTATTCTAATTGTTCAATTTTAAAACAAAAGCATGATGGAAGGGAAGCACCACAAAGAAGCTTATTTTATTTTGAGGTATATTTTAATTGTTTTTCATGTGCATGAGTAGGGCAATACCTTGCAGTTTAAGTGCAGTAGAGGCTCATTGTAAAAAATACACAGAACTTTAAAGGAATAATTTTTCCCTTTAAAGGAATTAAATGTTGACAAATCCTGAGTACTCTTCAGCAACACAGCTACATATTTGTCTCATGCCTAAGTTCACTCTGTATTGGGTCAGTTAAATATCACAAGCCTAGCTTGTAGTGTCTCTAGCTTTAGTTGTGAATACAAAACATATTATAGTCTTTGTATGCCTTGTAAGCTTTGGGGTCATCCTGTAATTAATGAATACAGGGAATGTAAATTGTTACCATTATGGCTATAATTATTTTTGAAGGCACCTAGACAAAGTACTTCCCCAATGAATTGACATTATCATGCTTTAGCTGGCAAATGTGCATCTGAAAGTGAATACTCTGTGAGCATAAACAAAGCATCTGTGCTCTTCTATTATTCTCAGCTTAAAGTTGCCATTTTTTCCCAGCAGTAGTGTACAAGAGTTCAGAGACTCAGCAAATACTGGGGGACAGTAGCAGAGCTGGGTTCCTGATACTTCAGTTAATGAATTCTGCTGCTGAAAAATGAGCACCTATAAATCTTCCATATCTGATCACAGCAGTCTTTTTTTTAGCTTCCATTATATAAAAGAAATACAGTCATTGCAGGTAGGTGGAGAACTCTCTGGACTGAAGCAGTCCTTCATCTAGTCTGATTACTGAGGAGATGGTAGTAAAAAAATAAATTATGCTAGCAAGAGAATTTGTGTGTGTTGTACAGCACAGACCCACGTCAGCACTCAGTATTGAGTCAATCTGTACTACATGCACTCCTTGATGAATTTCAACCTAGAACTAGCATCAGACTCTGGTGATTCTGCTATTTTGGCTCTTACCATGCACAAAGATTTGCAAAGAAAGAATCCAACCTCTGTCATCCTTGCCCTCTGGACCAAAGGGAAAAACGATCCCCGTGAGCTGCTGGTTAAAGATCCCAGGGGACATGGAGTCTCAGATTTCTATTCAAAGGGAATATCTAACTACTGTACTAATTGCCACTCTTATTTTTCTCTGGCCCTCTTTTCTCCTCTAATTTTCTAAAGTTCTGAAAGTCTACTGTGTATTTTGGACATAGAATAGCAAAATATATGAAACAATTCATGGGACAGTGGCAACCCTTTCCTCCCCCCTGTGTGTACATGCCAAGTGTTCCTCTTGAGCCAATGCAATGCCTCTGAGATGTCTGTCTCCATGCTCCTGGAGCCAGGGTTATGGTTGCTCCTTTTTGTAACTTGATCTTTTTCTTCATCCAAAATATATGTCCACAGTGTGGGAACAGTCCTGTGCTGCTCCCTCTGTAATCAGATCCCCATGGGGCTTTGGTCTAGACTTTCTATACACTATTTATTACTTTGGATGGTAGCTTCTATTTTTGCCTGAGAAGATATTCACTTAAAGGAACTTAATTACTCCTTATGTTTAGCCATCACATTTAATAAGGCTTGGGATTGTCACTGAATCCAAAACCTGCTTAATGTTGGCCACTAGGATCTACCACAATATTGACTGTGGTGGTGTCCAAGAGTCATAGTTATTTGTTGGTAGACAATATGCATGGAACAAAGGCTGTTCCTTCCCCAAGGATTCATAAGTTCAGTGTAAAAGATAAGAAAGTAAGAGGTTGCAGATGGGAGTATATTGGTATATATATGACTCTCAGGAATTGCTCAAGGTTTGTTTTTTGTGTAATTAGAAAGTGCAAAACCTATTTGGGGTGCAATCTGCTGTGTCTGTGACAGTGATTTTACATAGCTTTATGTGTCACTGATACAGTGAAATGCATTTGAATGTCTAAAAGTGGCAAACTAGGTATGTTTTACTCAGAACACTTTAAAAATTATGTCTCTCTCTCAAATGGCTGTATCGTGGAGAGATCTTTAGTGTCTGTGTAGGCAAAGAGAAAGGAATGTAGGCATAGACTGAATCTTGTGGATGTTGGTTTTGCAAATGGCTGGGAGAAAGGAAATCCTGTGGGTCCTTCCTGGGAGGATGGACAGGCATAGAAGAACCCACAGTGGGGTACAGAGAGAAGCCTGTGGCTCAGACACTTCACTGGTGGGATAGGGGCAAATTTTACCTTGAGATGATGTCTGGATTTGACCAGTGTGTGTGGCCTGAGTGTATTTAGAAACCTGAATCCAGAGCCATAGGCTTTTACTTTCTTGTTCAGACTGAATGTTCATAAGAGTTAGGGATCCATCACTCTGACTGCCACCACCTTGAAAAAGTGCCGGGGCATGAGGCATGAACTGTATCCTGCAGTGTCTCATATCCCTCTGAGGGCTGCACTGCTCAGAATCTGCAGGATTCTGGATTTACGTGATTTGTGCCTTTCTAAAGTGCAGTAAAACCCTATGCCCACGAGAGGGAGCGGTTGGATTACGTTCCACAGTTCTGGGATTTTCCTGCAAACAAATCTCTTGCACACATGAAGGCAAAATTCTGCTGTCGACAGTTTAGCCAAATATGTTGTCAACATTTTGGAGAGCACCAAGAAGAATGTTAATGCTTTGGGGAAGGCTCTACATTGCATTGAGTTTCAACTCGAATCTGATTTTACATAATCAGTACATGGCTCCAGTGTAAATGGTTTCTAAATATACAAATTGCAAATAGAGAATACTGTTAAAAAAGTAAAATTAAAAAAGAAAAGAAAAGAAAAGAAAAGAGAATTCAAACTTTGAAGTAGATGGAATTGTCACATCCATCATCCCTCACCTCCAAGGCACACCTGACTGATTGGCATAAGAAGCAAATGTGTCAAAGTTGTCTTTTGCTGGCAGACAAGCCTGCTGGTGGTGTCCCAACATCTTTTCTTCATCATTCATCTGGGTTGGTCATGCAGCAGCAGCAGCAGGCCATTGCACTGCTTTGCCAGGACTGTTTTAAGTGTGGCCCCACACTGCCAAAGCAGCCCCTGTCCCACAGCACAGGGGACAGCAGGCAGGCACAGTGGATCTGAGCATGCACTGCTGTCATGGTAGGGGCCAAGGCCCAGCATGGCTTTGGTGACTCTCCCTCTCCATACAGATCATAGCACGGGGTTTAGGCACAAAATAAATGTGTTGGGGAAGGCGGTAATGGGTGAAAGCAGATCAGCTGTAGAAAAAGTAGTGCCACAGCAAGAGGGTGTCAGATGTGGAAACAGAGTGACTGATCTGAGCACCACACCTAGAGTGTGTCATCCTGCCTTGCCCTCGAGTGCCACTGTGGCTGTCACTGTTTTAGGTGTGATGGAAGAGAGAAGAAAGAGTATTCCATTCCTTTACCCCGATATCTTATTCTTGCACAATCTTTGTAAGCTTCTCAGCAGAGAACAGAAAGAGGTGAGCTCCGTGACAGAAATTGTTGAAACCTTTCAAATGCAATGATATTCTGACAGAAGATGTAATAACACTGCAGTTATGGGTTTTCACTTTCATGCTCAACAGTTTTATACTGTCCTTACCTAGTTGTTTCTCAGATTGGGAGTTACAGTTTCTCGAACAGGCACAGGACAGACATGAGAAGATCTCACCTGTGTGGTCAGAGGTTTCAGAGGGTTGCTATGTTGTGCCTGGTTTTGATAGAGTAGAGATGGTGTGTTTCAACACTTTGAAAAACAGTGAGCTCAGAAGAGAGATTTATGGGGACAGATGCTGCAGCAGGTGCAGCTCAATGAAGGTGGTCATTCCCTGGAATTTGAGGTACCCTCCAGAGTCCCTGGAATTTGAGGTACCCTCCAGAACACCTGGAAGTTGATGACAACTGTGTGTCTCTGAAGCCTGAGTGCTTGAATGTGGAGGCAACAGCCAAGCATGGCCTCTGCACCCTGACCTTTCTTTTGGGAGTCAGATTTGAGCATGGGTGCACAGGAACTAGTAACAAATGTTTCCAATAAAACACTTACACAGGTCAATGACAGAGAGATAGAGCCTTGAAAGCCTTATTCCATTGCTGGTCTGCTGTGCCTGAGCTGTGATTCTTGCAGCTCGCTGAATCAGTGAGACCACTGTGTGTACTGCCTTCTCAAAGAAACTGAAATTTATCTGGAAGTTCTTCATCACATTTTTAGCTGCTCTTACAGCACTGTACATGGTTCTACTAAGAATAGTTAACAACTAATGCTAAACAAATATATAATGTCATTTGTGTGAAATAATTTCAGTGCAAACATCAATAAGTTGCCTATAAAATAATTTAATTTGATAGTGTTGTTAGCATTCCTTCCTCTTCAGGGAATCTCTCTTTAAGGCATATGAAATAAATTTACTTGTTCTCTTCTGAAACTTGTAAATTCACTTCAAAACTTGTTCTGAGACTTTTGTATGCAAACAATTAGTTTTGCCACAGTCCCAGAACAATAGCACTTGCTAAGTTTATTTCAAATGGTTTTGCAGCTACTCTTGAAGACATTGTGCCTTGGTTAAAAATTGATTTAAGAAACACCCAGAAGCATGCAATTTCCTTTTTCCCCACCCTCTTTTCTGTGTGTATTTATGTTTAACTCAGGGCAAGAATTTTATAATATTCTTAAAGGAAAAGATAGAAGTAAAAAATGGCATGAATTCATGAAAGCATGGGTTTATATATAGACATTCTCTGTAAATGAACCAAACATTCTGTCCCCTAGGTAGAACAAACCTTGTTTGTCTGCTCATATGCATTTCAGTTTCCTCCAGTACAGTGTACTGTACCATGTTTCTGTTGGAACTGCTTGTGCCTGGTGCATAAAGCACGACACAGAGCAGCCAGGTTGTCCCCACCGTCTGTGTTGAGTCACAACCATCCAGGCTTTGTTCTCATGGCTCTCACCACCCCACCAGACTCTCTCGGTGTTTGTGTAGCCTTATACAGTATATTGCACTGACTGTACCTGTATAGTATCTTGTCTGTATACTGTATGCACATAAATATGTATATTCACTCATGTATGTATGTATAGGACGTTTCTCTATCTCTGTATATCTACGTGTGTTTGTTCATAGTCTGTCACTAGAAATGTGTGGCTATTCATATACATTATGTGTATGTCAATTAAAAAAAGAGTATGAATGCCAGCACCCACTTTTGATAACCTAATTTTATTCTCATTTTGTCTTGTTAAAACAATGAAAATAAAAACGTCATGTATTTTAAATGAGAACTTTAAAAGATTATTCTTTTTACTAATTTTTAAGGTTTTCAATTTTTCAGATCCAAAATGGCAAGTATATTGATGTTTCTCCTGACAGTTTTCTGTAGGTAAAAAATATTTGGAAACAGCTCAGTCTGTGTAGTTTTGGCTGTCTGTATCTTATGCAGATCAAGTGCTCCAAGGTTTAGAAATGCCCTAAACCAGCTGGACTCTTGTGCTGCAAATCCCAGCTCTATTCACATGAGGGACTTGCTGTCAATCTAGGGGTGACTCACATCCATAACATCTTACATTAATAGATACTGGATATAGAAAGGCCTTAGGCTGGAAAGAAAGTTTCTCCAGTGCAGGTGAGCATTAGGAATGGATAAAATTACCCAACTTTATAAGTGGATTTTACAGGATCACTGAAGACTGTTTGTCAGAGCTCTTAACCTTTACAGTTCACAGTAATATATAATTGCCAATTGATTAAGCATTTATTAAAACAGCTAACAATCATTTATGAGCCCTTTGTAAAATGAATCACGACACAGCTGTATGTAGGCTCAGTTATCTGGTCTTGAGGCAGCAAAGCACTGGCTTATCTTAAATAGCAAAATATTTCTGTTAGTCAGAAGGATGACTGATACACTTTTTCCAGTTGAGCATGTCTTTATGTTATCCATTGAATTGAAGCTTAAATGATAGTCATCTGTGTTTCTCTATGAGACCTATAAGCAATAAATTTTCTCCCTTTACAGTTAATTTTATCATTGTACTAGCTTGTCCAGCTGGACCAGTCTCAGTGTGCAATAAGTTACTGCAGCAGTGTGGCAGCAGTTACTAAGAAAAATCTCAGAAAGCAGTTCTTTATGCAGGAAATACCAAGAACCTTGTAGGGTGATGGATACACTGAAAATACCCTTCAAAGAATACCCTTCACCCCAACTAAAATTGCATAATAGAATATCCTTTTCATTTTTAATTTAAAGTTACAGGGTTAATTTCTGCCCTCACACACATCAACATCAAATTCCCGTTTTACTCCTAAACTGTAACTAGAATGTCCAAGGAATGCTTTTCCTCAACAAAACACAGACTGCAGAAAGAACACATTCCACTAATTGAGATGTGAGTTTATGGGCCAGTGGCCTGATCTTAAGCCTTTACAAGTCAGTGGCAGTTAGTGGACTCTTGAATTCACTTGGCCCTTCTCTTTTTTTACAGTATGGAAAAGCACATTTGCTGTCTGGTGTTTCTGATCACATTTGTATAATTCACAATAGGAAAGAATAAAAATGAGAAAAGACAATAGCAAAATGCATCTTTAAAATTTTGTTTGGCACCAAACTTTAAAACACAATTGGAGAAAAGCAGCACTTTTTTAATGTTTGAGTTTGTTTGCTTATGTTACAGGTGATATGTGCCTATAGGTTAACAAGAAGCTCAATGTTTTCTTTGTCCTGCATTGTTGTTAGCCATTCCTTTTAAGCTGGATATTTAAATTTCCTTCCTGCTCTGGAGATCTGAGTTGAAGCACAGCCCATGCTGCTGGCGTAGGCTAAGCTGAGTTTGCCAGATCATTCCATGGTTGAGGAGGCTGCTGCTCCTGGTTTATTGTGTTAGTGCTTCTTCACACACTCTGTCAGCCAGCACCATCCCTTCAGAGATTCCTTTTAAACAGCAAACAGAAGCAAGGTACAGGGAATCTCTGAACCCCATGAATCCCATTTCCTAAAGCACGTGGATGCCAGGTGAGGTGTCTTGCTGTATCTCAGCCATTCTGTGTGTCAGGAAGTCATGTCTATATTAGATTTGGGTACTGGATAATTTAGCCATTCCTGATATAAATCAAATTGCATGATGTTGCTGTGAGGTAACACCAGACGTGGTGTCTCATGCTGAGGCAGACTCTTACACCTTTGTGTTCTTCAGAAACTCTCAGTAGAGTTTATAACTTCAGCAACTGCTGTTCAACTGCACTTCAAATTGGAGTTAAAAATAAATAATTAATAAAGATATCTGTCTTTTAATAATGTTTTTACACATTTTTAAAAGGGAGTTGTGACTACCTGCAAGAGTATGATCGTCTCTGAACATTCACTGCTGGTTTTTAGTCATGTTTTCCTGAAAATTTTTCCCCCCATAAAATCAGTACAATATTTGAGAAATGGCATTTACTCTAAGAAATTGATCTCTGACTCAGTTTAACTATCAAAAATGGAGAAATGTAAGCACATACTTCAAAATTTTTCATAAGTAAAGCAGCTTTAAGGTAAGGCAGATTTCAGTGCTGAGGCATTTCCTCTCCATACATTATTTTGCTAATTATGTATTTCTTTCACTTTAAAACTCTTTTTTGGCCGTTTTCTTGAAAGTGCTAAAGAAATATAAAGACTTAGGCTCTTTGCTGGTAGACTGGTGTAGTAAAGTTCTTCATCTGTTGAAGCAATAAAGGTTAGTTAAATCTTGGGTTCAAGTAATGACTTCAATAGAAATAGTTCTGAAGGTCGTGCTTTTTTTATAGTTTGGAAACAATGAGGTCAAATAAAATGGGGAAACTAATGGAATTTGTGGTGTCCTTACATGTCATATTTTTGTAACTGTAGGACCTAGAACTGTAGGTTTCAGTGTCCTCTTTCTTGCAGCTTTTAGGCCTTCCAAAGTTATGTTATTGTTTCCATTTGCCTTCATTCTTCCATTCTCAATTTTTGGGCCCTTCTTGGTCCAAGCGGTATCCCAAGCATACACTCTGCTGCCTTCAGCTCCCTTGTACATGAGAGCTTTTGCAGACCACAGGGAGTCCGTGGATCCAGAGGAGGAAAGGACCTTGCCCACGGCAGCTCTCACTGCTCCACACCACCTCTCAATGCAGAGAGGGGGGTCTGTTCATCTCCGTATGAGATTTAGAATCTGGCAGCTTTTCAAAGCTGCCATGACTGAGAGTAAGAAATACTGACTGCAGGTGATTTGTACTGTGGGCATGGCTGCCCAGACATGGGCAGGGCCAGCTGCAGTGGCCACTGGGGTCACAGCTCAAACCACCCTGCTGTGTGAAGTCTGGTTCGTGAGCAGTTGTGGCACACAACTGCCACAGAGCAGCACCTTTCAGCAAGGGAAATGCTGGAGAGAATGGGTTAGTAACCCCCCATAGAGATCTGGGACATGAGAGTGTCACCCTGCAGCTGCTGCACTGCAAAGTGCAGTACACAGGAGATCTCTGTATCACTGAACTCTAGCAAGGAGTCTGTCCTTTGTCCCTCCTGTGATTGACCTAATACAACATTGCATTTTCCTTTCTATTTTACAGTGAATGACAGGAAGTATCATGGTGGGTTGTTTGAGTTCTGCATTTATTCCTTAGCAAAGGCATAGATGAAGTTTTGATTTTTTA
This sequence comes from Certhia americana, assembly GCA_018697195.1. Taxonomy (NCBI): domain Eukaryota; kingdom Metazoa; phylum Chordata; class Aves; order Passeriformes; family Certhiidae; genus Certhia; species Certhia americana. The sequence continues at coordinate 16,478,579 of CM031865.1, read as the reverse complement.
ATGAGTGATCTCAATAGGAATGCACTTTATGATGATCCACTGCGATGCATGAGATGACTTTCCACAGTATCCCCAATATCAGTTAATTTACAGGCTCTTCTTTTGAAAGCATTTAAAGAGTGTGATCAAGCAGTACATTTTGGGCAGTTGTTTGGTGTTAAAAAACAAGCTTAGATGAAAAGAATGTGTTTCCAAATAAGATAATAATTTAGGGTCTATAGCTAGACCGGCTGCCAGTATGAAAATGGAAAGCAGAACAGTGAATTTGTCACCTAAAATTTGCTTTTTTAGTAGCCTCAGCAATAATCTGGGGGCTACTGGAAAGCTTAAGTCATAGGAGTATGTGCAGGGTTGGTTCAGAGTAAAGTAACTGTGACATTTAGTAATTGAAAGCAATGAATCATGAAACTGGAGGTCTGGAACCATAGGTGCTAAAGGTTTACTAATGGTTTGCTAATTTAATTTTTAGATAAGTATTAATTGCTCATAATCTTGAATCTTTGGGGCTTCCTGGAGTTCCAAATAATCTTGTCAGTCATTTTGGTGGATTAGTCAGGTCATAGAGCACAGTACAATGTAGTCAAGTCCTTTAGTGACGTCTAAATTTGAAAAAAGATATCCAGAGTTTTTTTTACAATACTGAATCTGGTAATTACATTGACTAATACTGTAGTTTTTCCGGGGACTCTAGTTTTACAGTTTTTACAGGGATTCTTTTTTTTTTTTTTTTTTTTTAAGTAGTAGTATCATTTGAAATAAAACATACTTCCAGGAGTTTAGAAATTTGGCATTATGTAAATCAAAACCAGCAATTCAAATGTTATAAGAGCCCTAAAATATGTTGCATATGGTTTTTCATAGGTTGAAATAGCAGGTGTCCGTGAATCCTTTCAACATTAAATATGTACAGAGTACGATTACAAAGAGTTCACTCCTATACATTTTGTTGAAATAAAAACTAGTGTGATGGGGAAATTCTTTCCCATGTTCTTAGAAGGAAAATAGAGATTGATCTTGTGTCCCTTGAAAATAAGAATTTGTGAAAGGTCAGAAAGGGCAGATTGTGTAGTGCTTAACAACCTGTGTGTACACTTGTGCTTGTGATGCGACTACATAAATGCACAGGATCATTCTAATGTGGCTGCTAGCATCAGAGGAAAGCTTCTAGAAAGCAATTGAGGCACTCCTAGGGAGGAATTTGCAATTCTGCCATCCACTGTCCCCAGGGAGCCTTCCCAGGCACTCCAAACTGCATGGAGAATATCTGCTTTCACAGCTCACCTTGCACATCCTGCGTGTTCCTGAACAGACTGTTACTTTTAATCACCTTTGTATTAATAATCAACTGTTGTTTTGAATTTGACAGTAACAGGAGAATGGGTTAGCAGTACCAAGCTGCATGAATAAGTAACTATCCTGGGCCAAATTACGCTGTCTTTCATGGCAATATTCCTCCAGAATGCCTCTGTCAGAGAGAGGGAAATGACTGAAAATTTGGCCTGTAGTTCCATCCTGACTTACTGACTTTTGCAGCCATTGGAAGTAACATTCAGCAGCAGTGCAATGGTTATAGCTCATGATTAGCAAAAAAAATCTTGTCCAACATAATTTTCCAAGTGCTCTTCTGAAGTATTTTAAAATCGTTTTTATTGAAATTATTTTTACTGTTTGTTTAAGCAAACTATAGTCAAATTCTTGGACCTATGAGGTCAGATGGTAAATTCCTGTTGGCTTCAAATGGGTGAGGATCTCTCTGCTCAGATTTTCTGTAACCTGATTCTGGCTGAACTCCTTCCTGCCCTGGACAACTCCCCTTTTGTGAACATGTGCTCAGAGGACCTGCACGTCAAGCCGGGTATCAGATAGCGAAGTCACTGTTGCTGTTTAACATAGCCCTCCAGCGCTTGCCCCCGGGCACAGGACTGCCTTCTAGGAGTGGGATTTCACACCTTCCCAGTGGAAATACCTTACCCAGCCAGGGTGCTGGGAGCCATCCGCACCAGAGAAAATGCCGTCAAGAGTTTCAGTGGGAAACAGAGTTTGGAAACTCCTGTCTGAGAGCAGGCATGAGGGAGGGAGTACCTTTGCCTCACAGAGGATGGTAAGTGGCTTTCAGAAAGCCTTTCTTCTTCACTTCCTGCAGCCTGCCAAAACAAACCAGCATGCTTGGCTCTGCTGAATGATGTGTAGCACTGCACACAGATTGCACTGTTAGAGACCACTTTGCTTACAGATACAGGAGACATTTCTAAAGATCTCCTCCTGCTGCCTTTTTTTATTTTATTGTATTTTGTGTTAGTTTAAGATCACTTTGTTATAGCCTCACTTCTGCTGTTGGGCTTTTATTTTATCTGTGTTATGCAGTTCTGACAAAGGAAAGGATATTTTTACACGGCAGCCATGATGTGTGATGTAGTTTTACCCATTCTTCAAGAGTCAGTCCCTCTTCTCATCCAGCAGGAGAGGGAGATGCTCATGAGGGCCAGAAGCAAACAACATCTTCCTCAGCCCTATAACTTATGGAATTTCCACCATAAGTGGAAACTTACACCACTAGGAAAAAATTATGGAAATACAGCTGAATCATGGGGCTCTCCTATTGCCCAGAGCTTCCCATTTCATGTCAAACAGACCAACAGCACTAAAACAAGGCAAGCAAAGAATTTAACAGCCAAGATGTTACGAGGCGAAACAGCTGAAGGGGATATGGTGTTGTCTAAAGCCCTCACTTAAACTACAGTGGAAGGTATTTTTTTAGGTCACTAAAAGTTCATGTGCCACAAAAGAACACCCTGCTCACAGATTGTATCCAGAGCATGAAATATCATGTGATCACTTCAAATGTTAGAAAAGGGTTCCTCAAAAATGAATGAAAATTGTCAACATTTTCAAACTTAGCCACTACTAATAGAGCTGTGTACAATATTTCAGGTATTTCTTTGCCCACGTAGCATTTTAGCAGAGCATATTTTCATGGGCCCTCATGTGAAAAATTACAGTGCACCTTCAGTGACAGGATTCCTGAAACACCTCTTAGCGCTGGAGAATAGCATGGCTTTATCCTCATACCACACTTCACCCCAGTGGGCTGACACTGGAGGAGCAGAATTGCTCCTGGCAATTGCTCTCCTCTTGTCTCCTGCCTGCCCAGTGTTCAGGGCTAAAGTTACTTAGGGCCTGGCTCAAGACAAGGGGATACGTGTGGCACTTAGGTAGCACAAAATGTCTTTTTACTAAGAGAGAGCATTATCCTTCCATATATCTACGTGACTATTTATGTAACGCATGAATAAGTAAAATTTTCCACATCTAACAGAAACAGTCCCAGGCCTGGTGCTGAGGATGTTTCACTTTATGTTTTTAGTCCTGCTCATGGATTTTTCTTTTCAGCCATCACATTTTTTGTTTGGAAGGGTTGTGCTACATGGGGTCATATGGTTTGTATGTAACTTAGAGGTATCACAGTGTCTTTGTTCAGTGTCATTCATGTGTTCAGGAACTTGCACAGCCCTGCTTGGGGTCTGTCCTTAAGCACTTTGCCTGGTGCTCCTTATAGAAATAGTTCAGCTCCTGAAGGGCCCAAGAGTCTGACATTATAGTGTGAATATTCATCTACAAAAAGATACAAGATATTTTCTACACCTGATGAACACAGCTAGCCTGTGTGTAAAGTTGTGTCCATCAGTTGTGCTTAATTGTATCATTGGATAATTTTTTATTCTTTTTCTATCTGTGACTATGACTCTCTCTGCCAAACCAAACTATCCTGCTTGGTTAAGGACAAGGAAAGAGCCATGTTCATTTACATTTCTCTTTCTTGCTTCCAACACCCATGTTTTGAGCACTTTAGAGGATGTGGTGGTGCAGCGAGGGCAGCAGCGTCCAGCAGACAGTGGTGTGGGTGCCCAGGGCCAGGCAGAGACAGGGCTGGGGCAATAGAAAACAGAAATAGCCCTCTGTGACACCAGGGTCTTCCTGGCACTGTGACTCACTGTCTGTTCCCCAAAGCCTGTTCTGAATTTTCCCTGGGATTATGTACTTTTCCCAGTAAATTCTGATGTGGCAGAGAGCTATGGCATGTACTGACCTCTGGCTTCAAGTCCTGGCCTCTAAGAGCAATTGGGTTGGACATGTTCTGCCTGTCAAACCTCTGCTCCAAGACAGTTCTGTGATCTAGCTCAGGGCAATCTAATTTAAGCAATACATGTATTTGGAAACCATTGGGACTGCTAATTATCTTTCTAGAATAATACGAAATTTCAAACCGATGAGATATGAGGTCAGTCCCACTGCTAATGTAGACACACACAGAAATGTACCATTTTCACTTTGCAGAGAAGGGAACTACTTTGTCTAGCTTGTTTTCTTGACCCTCATAAAGCATTAAAACACCTACAACACCTACCAGAAGGGATATTTTTTTTTTTTTTTTTTTTTACTTTGAGAGATTTGAATTTTGCACTGTTTTGAGGCTAAGGAAAGTTGTTTTATCTTAGTTGAAGATGGGTTTATAATATTACTTCTTGTTCCATGGCACTACCAACAGAGAATCCAAGAGTACATAAAAGATCTTAATAATATTTACTTCCAAAGTTTAGGGAATAAAAAATATCAGAAAAGTGAGAGAAAATAGTAAAAGTAAGGTGGCAACATAGACTGGTTTCTTCCAGAGATTGCAAAGTTGGCAATTAAAACCGTAGGGAAAAGCTCAGTTTTGTGCAGTGGAAGGAGTTTCTTACTTTTTGTTGTTGATATTCAAGTTTGGCTCAAGCATTTGCTGTGAAGATTTTTGAAGGAAAACTATAGAGATTGATGACTAATCAGAGGCTGAGTGTGTTTACTAAAAACTTGTCAGACATCCTGGTTTACTCTTGCCCTCAGGTGAGAGAATTTATCCAACCAGCCTACATTCCTGTATGTTTCCTACAAATCCCATTATCACACAGCTTTTACTGCCTGCTTAGGAGCCAGGAATTGAGCCTACCTCCAACACCTTCTTCGTGAATGTCCAAACTTCTGGGCCTTTGCCTGGTGTTTTTCTTTACTCTCTTGCTCTATCTCATTTAAAATAAAAAATTTATAAAAGGTGTCTTATACCTTGAATAATCTAATGAGTAAAAATTCCATCAAAACAAAAATTGATGTGTAATCAGCAAATTTTTAAATCCAAAGGATATTATTGGACGCAGTACCTGATACACATCCTGGAATCTCCTTCTTACAATCCTATCTTTAGCTTCTGGCTCTTTCTTCCCTCTTCAGTTAAGAACAGGCTTTGGGCCAAGATTCTTTTTTCAGAACAAAGTTTTCTTCTCCTGTGCTCTGCCTGGCAGGCTGTTACCTCCAGTGCTGATGCATTTTGTGCCTGTCTGTGTACATCCACACCTGCTGCCAAGCTCTGACATGCTGCAGTATGTGTACCATTCCTCAAATACAATGGGATCTTTCCCAGGAGAGCTGTATAGCTGTAAAATGTTTTGAATGCTCTACTTTTTTCCATAAATTAGGTTGCAATATCATTCTTTTTTGTGCCTCTCACATGAACAAATTCCTTATTATGATGTAGCAGGATATTAACAGCCTGGTGCATGACCAGAGGAGCAGGCTAAAGCCAAAAAGGAGGGAGGATATGAAAAAAATTAGTGCTGGAACTAAGTGTGAGTGCCATCAGTTCAGTCACTGGGAGGATTAGACCTAATACTGCAGAGTTACACACATTAGCTTTAAATACCTCAGTAGCACTCCTGAAGTAATGAAGGGTTTTTACTGTGATTAAACAGCTGGGTTGAGTCCTGGCCTGTGAGCCTCAGTACCTGTTATTTGTCTAGGACACACTGAAAATTTAATTAACACTCTGGAATTTCATATCATCAACGTGGTTATTGTCATTTCTGTAGTTCATTGATCTGCAGTGGGGATTTCCTCTCAGGTCTGTCCTGCAGCTTCCAGTGGCCATGAACCTTTGTTCCTGTTATTTTTATTTTGTTGCACTTTAACACTGAACAACTGGGCAAAACTATAAAAAAAAAACCCCTTTAGTATTTAGGCTTATTTTAATAGTAAAACTTTTTTTTTTCCACCAGGCCTTTTAACATCATGTTAAAACTAACTTGCTTTATTTTAGCAAATGAATTTGCCCATCCCAGTTCTACATGTTTCCCCTGCATACACCATTACTGAATGCAGTTGCAGGAGAGAATTGTGCCAAGTGGACAGTACACCTAAGAAGATGCTGATAGGATGAACTTAGCCATCAAACAAAAATAACATTAAAAAAATCCCAAATAGACTTGAAAATATATATCTAGGAATATGGGAAAATTCAAATTCTTCCCAGTAAATGATTCACTAACTGAAACAAAGTATGGTGGCCAGTATAAAAAGGGATTTTGGAGCTGCCTACTCTCGGGTATGTTTTAGGTGCTGTTTTGCAGGGGGTGGCAGAGTGTCTGTGTAACTGATACTTTCTACAACTCCATTTCTATCTTTGGGAAGTTGCAACTGGCATTTTAGAAATGAGCATGTCAAAATGCTGCTTCTGTCCCTTTGAATATCCCTTTGAATGCAGGAGATCAGTGCCACAAGGCACGGTGCTGGCACTGCTCTGTGTGTAGCACGGTGGTGAGCGGCGGTGGCGTGGATGTGACACTCTCACGGGGGTGAGACACTCAGTGCTTGTGACACTCGGTGGCTGGAGCACACCACATGCTGTGGGGATTGGCACTGGCACACACTCTGCCTGTGACGTGGGGGGCTATAAAAGAGAAGGTATTTCCCAGTGCCTATGAGAGGAAATCCATGCTCAAGCAATGTTGTCATCAAGAAGTCGCTGTGCTGGTGAATATTAGTGTAATGACTTGTGTGCAGACTGTGTCCCTCTCCTTCCCCACGGAGGAGGACCCAGCCAAGCTGAAGACACTTACTGCTGTGTAAGTACTGACCCAGCACTGGTGAACAGAGTGGCAGGAAATCTGGGTCAGGCAGAGCCTCTCCAAAGATCTGTGGAGTGGAGCCGAGGGGTGGGAGGGGATCATCTCCAGTTCAGACAGGGAGATTTGGACCAAGCCTGGGCACCCAAAGAGAGAAAGTCTCATGGCCGTGGCAGATGCTGTGCCTCATGCCACTCTGCACTACTGTAAACATTGGATTATGCCTGAAATGAAAGATAAGTATTCAATTAAAAGAGCAGGCACAGCAGAATTTCTGCAGAAATGGCTCAGCCGTTCAGGAGGATGCATTGCAGATAAGTTGCCTGTGTAATTCAAAATTCATAAGAACACTCAAGAGCAAAACCCATATTATGGTTTAAACTTGTTTTACTCAGAATACTATCTAGTGTATAAGGTAAGCATGGTTTTGTGATAAAATTCTTTTATCCTGTTTTGCCCTTTTCTTTTTCCTTACAAAAAGTACTGACATTTCTGTACTCTATTAATTTTTCTTGTTTTATTAATAATTTTTTATTACTTTTTCTGGTAGGATTTCTTAAATTTATTCCTTTTTCTTTGTTTTCTGCTATGAATCTGAACATTTGCTTAATCTATTATCCATAAATGCTAAACATGCTTCAAGCTGAACACAAAAAACTACTGAGATCCAGGGAATTTTCTATAGGGGATTCTAGGCAAACCAGGCCCCAGTTCTAGGGACTTGGTGTATGCCCATGTTTGGCATTCTAAGACTTGTAAATGAAAGGCATATTACTAAATGTATTCAAATACCCTTAAAAATAAAGATACATTTCCTTCATGAGCCGCAAACTCTGCCAAAGTATTGCTGTACATGTTGATTTGCATGACAAGAGCAGAGATGTACCTGGACAGCCCCTGTGAATGTATTGAGTGTGTTTACTTACACACAAATCCTTAACTCTTGGGAAATAAATGTGGGGACACTCAAGATATCACTTCAAATTTGCAAAGTGTTGAGAGGACATTTTCTGAGCTGCAGGTACACAGTGATATCCAAAACCAATGAGCCCTTTCAGAAGGGTTTACTGTTAGTGATTTCTGTTCCAGTCTAAAGCCTCTGAAGACACATTTTCTATTGTGAACTCCCTACTGAACTCAAATGAAGTCAAATTCTCAGCTTCAGAGGGGCTGTGACATGTACTTACAGCTAAACATATGCTAGCCTCCCCTTTTGGATCAGTACCACATTCTCCAGAATTCCGCATGCATGAGAACTTGGAGTTTCTTAACTCTTGGTGCCTTCCAGTTAATGAAACATCACAGAGTAGAATAGGTTAATCCATATAATTTGCACAGAGTTCATTAAATCATTTTAAAAAAATTAACAGTTATATTTAGCTTGATGCTTTTAGTGTGACAGATTGGATTTGGAAAGCAATGTAAAACATGGGTTTCAATGTGTAGAATTTCCACAACTTAAGGATGTTGTTAAGATCCATGTCCCTTTTAAAGATCTATTCTATCATTTTAAAGCCAACCAGTTTTAGATAGTCAGATATTTGTTATATTTAATGCTCTGGAGAAGTTAAAACAGGGATCTTCTATTACCCTTTTATTTCTTAAAGAATAGAAGTTAGAAGTTAAGGCTAACTCTTAGTTAGAAGTTAGGCTTAGTTAGCTTAGTTAGTTAGTTAGAAGTAAGGCTAACTCTGTTTCTGTTGTTGGCATTGAGATATTTATTAATAAAATTAGACTGTTTCAAATAAGAATAAACCAATTCTGCAAAGAAAAAGCATATTTAATCTATGATCAAGACAGTTATTTGTATGTTTTTTCCCTCTTTTTTTCCCCCCTACCTTTTTTTTCTCTTCCTCTATCCACCTCCCCAACAGGTGACGTGCATGCAGTGGTTGCAAGGGGACCATACAATGCTGGACATGATTGAAAAAAAGCGTTGCCTCTGCAAAGAGATCAAAGCTCGACAGAAATCAGAGAAAGGACTCTGCAAACAGGACAGCATGCCTATTTTGCCAAGTTGGAAAAAGAATGCCGGGACCAAGAAATACAGCCCTCCTCCTTATTCCAAACAACAAACTGTTTTCTGGGACACTGCCATTTGACAGGCCTGTGGAGGATGCCCTCTCCACTGTGTGGCACCAAGCACAGGTAGCCTGCTTTCTTTAAAAGGCAAAGGCTCTAACCTAAGACTTACCTACAGGTGGCAAACTTCCTAGGAAAAAACACATCGGTACAGTGCTCACCTGTCAATCAAGAGAGAGGTTTAAGTTTTCGACTGGATTAAGGCATACATATTTATCCAGGATTTTTTTGGATCCAGAAGATATCAAAATGTAAATATTTCACCAATATATTGAAAACCCCAAACTAATCCACTCTTTAAATATATAAATATATATATATATATATATATATAAAAATTCAAAAATTTATGGAGAATTTTACTATATAATGTTACTGTTATACTGTTTTATTACCTATTTTCTATGTTCTATTCTACTGTTCACCCCCAACCCCACCGCCACCATTTTATTTCTCTGACCTGCCTAGATGTGGCCTCTGTACAAAAGCATGTGGTTGTACGTGTTGTTGGAGAGGACAATGTACTAAACAACTCGGTGCTAGGGCTGTAGAAGATAACTAGAGTCGTACTTGTTAGATGTCCTTAGCTTGGGGGGTGTGATGGACAAAGGAGAGAGTTCTGGTGGGAAGCAGCAAAACTGCCAGCACTGAAAATACAAGTGCTCCGTGCAGGTGCCCAAGTTGCATTTAAAATATTGATTGTTCTGAGTCTGTTTTCCCATAATGGCAACCAGATAAGTTGCCCTTGGTTTTATACAAACCAGTTACTAAAATGATTTGGCCAAGGAACTAAATTTTCCGCTGCAAAGCCTGCGACAGAATCTCTTCCTTGATGACGTTCCATTGATTAGCAGAGACCATGGTTCACTGTGACTAAGCATTGTGCAGTCCTTGGCAGAGAGAGCCGGGCGCTCAGCAGGTTGAGGCAGTGCCACTGCAGCCGCCGTCCCTGTCCACATTTACCCACGGTCCAGAAAATAAAGGCGACAAAATATGTTTACATGTTTATTATTTTTAAATCCAGCAGCACCTCCTTACTTATGCTGTGTCAGATTTCCTCCTGTTGTTTCCGTGGGCTGGATTTCAGACCCCTTGAAAGGCTGTTGGGAAATCCCTCTTGATTTCTTGTGGTTTTGAAGCAGAAGCCCACATAACGTGTTCTCCCGGCTATGCCGTTTCTTCCTGGCTGCTTCTGGAATTGGCTTGCAATCCTGTATTATATTACACCCATTTTAACAGAATATTATGTCATGACCAAAGAATTATGACCTCCTGGTTTTAACGGGAGAAAGAAATGGCTTATACTGATTATGAGGGTGAAATCTGTGCAGTGAAATATCTTCCAAAAGGATCTGTTGAGGACGAGGGAAAATTGTACTGCGGTGGAGTAGGGGGGAAAAAAAGATCTATGGCATATATTTTGTATATTAAAATTTCTATCTATGTGTCTGAAGTTTGGTAGTACAAAATTCCCTCTTTAAAACAATCATTTTAATGTTATATTCACCAAGAAGGAAATGTGCGTTGTTTGAAACTTCTTGTTATATTGGCTTTTCTTTGGAATTATATTGACAGCATTGCCACAGCTGTATTTGCTGATCAAAAAAGACCAAAAATAACAAATTTTAGAAGGTTTTTGTAATCTATATTGCTAAAATTTGAGTTTCAGTAATGTTTTATCAGTAGTAGTTTCTTTTCAGCCTCTGAAATAAAGTTTTTAAATATTTTATAACTAACTAACTAATGTATATTTTGATGTCCAAACTGAGATTTCTGTAAAAGATGAAGTGTGTGTTTATATGTGTGTATGTATATTCGCATTATTGTATATGTATATATGCATATGTGTACACACATATACATGTATATATGCATGTATCTATATATACCCATAGATGTGTGCATACGTATATCCACATACGTTAAATATTGGTGTGTTATGAATATACAAAGGCTGGAATATAGGTACAGAGTTGAAATGAAGATTTGAAGACCCCCTCACAGCCAAAATGACAGAAGACATGAAAAAACCTGGAGGCTGTGAGGGAATCTTTGAACACGTTACTTGTCCAAAAGACACCAACTGTTTATTCTGCTAATTCTCTTTTTTTAAAAGAAAGAAAGTGGCAGAAGAAAAACTCCAGAGATCTCACAAAGTTCCAGAATCTGCTGGAAAAAAGACAACTTGTTGGTCATGAGAAATCTATTGAAATAACAGGCTCATTATTCAGCAAGTGTTCATGCTTTGTCTTCCTTGTAATATGGCAAGAGAAGAATATTCCATATCCATGTGTGAAACACTTAGCTCAGCCCTTTCTCCCAACTGCACAAAGTCACTGGTGACAAAACGCAAGCCAGCGTTCTGTCAGCTCTGCCAGTCCTTGTCCTCACTGGTTTCCTCCTGGAGCAGCTCCTTTAAAGCCGTGCTGCCAAAGCGTCGCTGGCAGCGCAGACCCTGGGCACACCCGCTGGGGGAAGGCAGTGTCTGTGTGAACAGTTCTGTCCTTGGTGGTGTCTGTTCATATCGTGTCCTTTCCATATCAAGATGTAATAGGAATAATGATCAGGGAATTGAAGCATTCTTGTCCTAAGCAGACTTGCTTGTACACATAGCCCACAGCAAACTCCTTGTTTTGCTTTTATTGCTCAACACTGTTTATGTTGTCCTTCCTAAATACCTGCCCACGTGCTTCCAGACCTCCATTGTATCCCATGGAAACAATGGCTTTTTGTTTAAAAGTGCAACAACATGAAAAAGTAAAACATAACTTAGCACTTACCTTCAAAGCACTTTAGAAATGTGAAGTAAACCTCATGCTTGTGAGAGCTGTTTTACTGAGGAGGGACGTGAGGCTCAGGTGGAGTTGTTTCCAAAGGTCAGGGACAGAGCCAGAGCAGGACACAGCCATTGCCCTGTCCCATGACTGCTGGCCCACCCCATGGCTCAAGTGAAAGGCACATCGTCCTGCCAAGAGCTGCCATCACAATGCTGTCAAACATTTCCTACATCACCTCTTGTCTCAGCAGCTTCTGTGTCACAGGGTGAATGACAGTGCTTAGTTACACACAGTCATTAAAGCTGTAGTCTGTATAAATATGCAATCTGTATATACATACAGATCACATATATACACACACTTATGGAGACTGTATATATGAAATTGTTTGGTATGCACTTATTTTGCTTTAAACTCCTGAAGTTAAACATTATAGTGTAGCAATTTGTGTAAGGTGCACTGTGATTTCAAGAAAGCACAGTAAAGTCACAGGTCTTGTTATTCTTGCACTAAAAATGTGTTTACGTATATTAGCCAATGTATGTCTACTTTATCGCTCCTTTTGACAGATTAAAGCAAGCGGTATAAAATAGTATGGGGGGTTTTGGTTTGGGTTGTTTATTTTTAAGTGGACAATGGCACTATGTTTTTAAATGACAGGGTTTTTAAATAAAATGAAATCATTCTGTGTTCATTGCAATGTAATACATTTACCAATATCTTGAAACTGAATGTCATGTTGCTTTTTTTTATATTTCATTAGAAATTGTCAGGTATGTGCCTGAGATTGTGTAGGACTAAGGAGTAGCTAGAGGCTAACTGTAATCATATATTATTAGCCGTTTCTATATACACAGTATAAATACATATTAATTTTCTTTTCATTTTTGTACTTGATTTTTTTAGGTAAGATGTAATTAAATGTACTTTGATACTTCGGAAGTAATAAGATGTTGTTTGAAGATCAACTCTGCTTTCTTTAGTGCATTGACAATATTTTACAATAATTTAGTGCTTATTTATTTGTGCTCCAGTGTAATTATAATAAAAAGCAATAGTTTAAAATATTTGGCTGCTCATTTTCATTTAATAGTTTAAGTTTAAAGAGAGGTCATTCACTAGAGATTAGCCAGAGATTCCTGAGAAGAAAAGTCAAATCATAGGTATATATTTATAGCATTCCCTGGGCACATTTTTAATCATACCATTTGTTGGACTAAATTAATTAATTGCTTAAATAGGTTAGTATTTGCAAGTCATGCCTCGTTGCATCTATTGCCATCCTCAACTAAATCCTTAGGATAAGATTTCTCTGAAGAGCAGATAAATTTTTGTCTAAGCACCTTTCACAGTTTGGGATGGCAGATGCTAACTTCAAAGACACCCCCTTCAAAGAACTCCGTTTGCAGAATATCCTCAAATGGGAGAGGGGCCTATCACATACTCCATAAAGCTCTAAAAACTCTGCTCAAAAGTAAGCATAATCTTCCTGTTTCCAGACAAAAGCTTTAGTCCCATTAGGATGCAAAACCCAGCCCTTGCAGAGGAATTCCACAACTTTTTTAAGAAGGCATCCTCCCTAATATTTTTAAGATGGCATTTTGTAATTTAAAAAAAGTTTCCAAGAACAAGTAAGCAAGTAGTTAATAAAGAATCCAGTAAGAAACACTAATGCTCTTGCTGTGGCACTGAGTCCATATTTCTTTCCTTTAATGCAAAAAAAAAAAAGCTGTTTCTAATATGCAATAAAGGTCTTATCCATGTCTGTACAGATCCGCATGCACCAGGACAGGGGGAAGCTTTGGTTGTCTTCAGCAGGAGCTGCTTTTGGGACAGGTTGTAAATGATCCAGAAGATGCTTTCCACATGCTTCCCTGCCCCAGGAATCACCTGCTTTCCCCAAGGCACAGCCTCTCTCCTCAGCAGCAATCCCATTGACAGGGCCCATCTACAGGATCAAGAGCTTTGTTACCTCTTCATGCTCCTCTTCCTCCCATCAGCCCCTGACATGGATGTTCAGAGTGAGTCATCCTCTGAAGCAAAGTCCAGTGTTTTTCTCACAGGCTCTAAGTTTTGTATGAAGATCCCATATGGTTGACTAGAAGTTAACACTGTTTTACAAGGATTTCTCCAGCCCTAAAAGAGGAAAAGTGATTTTGTCAGTTTGTCAGATCCACGTCTGTGATCTTCAGTGGTATGGTTCAGAAAGTCCTGTGTCCTAGCTCATTTTTAAAGGCCTGCCATGGTGACTTCCAACATTCACCTTATTCCACATGACATGCCTGACCACTTCTGGACACAGCAGCATCTGAACAGAGAAGAAATGACCGAAGGATCAACAAATGTGTCAGGGAGCATAAATATGGGGAAAATTCAGATTTTTTCCTATTTGAAATATTCTCTTTCTTTGCCACTGCAGAAACAGTGTTTTTTAAACAGAAGAGGTTTAAATTAAAAGGAGACAAGACCATAAAAAGCAGCAATTGAGTTTTACACTTGTATTTTCTCTAAGTTTATTTAGAAATGGAAAGGTGCCTGCAGTGCTCTATCTTGGATCTCTGCTCCTTTTGTATTTTGAAAGCCATCACAATACCACTGGCTGGAGTTGCTGCTGTTTCTCCCTTGCAGTCACTCAGAGTGACCTCAGCTGGTGCCAGAGTGGCTGAGAAGCAATTAAAGCACAGAGGGGCTTGTCTTGCTTGGGAACAAGTAACCTGCCCTAAGCACAGCAGGGAAGTCAAGCAGCCCTTAGAGGAAAGATGGGCCAACATCTCTCAGATCTATGGCCTGCACTCACAGAGCTGGCAAGGGAATTGCAGAAAACCAAATAAATTTTACAAAAACAAAAGACAACTGAAAAGAAACACTGCTCAAAGGCAAGACTGAACACAGTTGGCATTTATTTTCTAAACCTGCCAACATCTCTTTTGTGGTGCTTTTTCTTTTCTTTTAAAACAAGGTTACACATCTGTCACCTTTTAATTGAGATTTTTGGCACGAGGGTGGGTGATGTGGTTCCAGTGTTTCCTCCACCTGTGGTATATTTTCATCTTCTTTTGTGTCCTTTTCTCTTTCAGTCTCAATCATTTCTTTCGTGATGTGCTTTGGAAAATATATTTGTAGGTACAAGAGTTCCCATCATCTTTTTTTCCCATTAATGTTCTCTGCCTCCCCTGTTCTCAGCTGGCTCTGTGCTCTCTTAACCCTGATGAAAACATAAGAGGAAAGCAGGAGGATGAACCACCACTGATTTTACTTTAGAAGGTAGGATTTACCAATGCTGTTCTTGGTTTATGCACAGCAAGTGGCATAAAGGACACTCAGGGTGTCCCTGAGGCAGCAGGGCCAGTGACAGTGACCCTGCAAGGTGCCAGGCAAGGTCCTTTTCCCTCGCACAAGTGACACACGCCAGGAGGAACCTCCTGTGCCAGGTTCATGGGGACCATCTCAGCGCCCGGGCTGTCAGCCCCCGGAGCAGAGAGAGAGGAGCCTGCACTGCCTCAGCACTCACTCCTGATCGAATGTCTTCAGTCCTGCTCTCCATGACCTTATACTTTCTTTGGACGTTAACACCTCTGCAAAGTGGGTGTTAAATAGTGTTGTTAGTGTCTGTAGCGTGGTTTTACATCCACTTGAGAAGTGTAAAGGATTCTACAAGGTGCAGGGCACTGGAAAATCATCTTTCCCCAGGCTCCAGTTGGCTGGGGAAATTCAAATTAACTCCTGTGGAATCCAGCTCCTACCAAAGAGCTTTATTCTTTCCCAAGTTCTTCAGGATTTTTTTTTTACTGTTCTTGTAAACACAACAAACTGAATGGCTGGTGCGTTTATTTCTCAAGTTTAAAGAGACTGAGATGTCCTTGGCCAAGCAGGCAAAGGCATTCACTTTCTGCCTGCTTTTATGCTCGTTTGAGAATTTTATCACAGTTTCTGCTGAGCTGTGTGGCCCATCCAAGAAGCCCACACTTTCTTTCCCCGGCTCTTACCCTGTGTGGGGGGTGTGGTGGCACATGTTGTAGATGGAATAAGCTGACAGGATGAGTAATTCCCTGGGGTGTTTCACTGACCAGGCACTACCTGAGAGTGTTTCTTCATCCGCTGAACTGTGTCACTTACAATTTCCACACTCACCGTGGATAAGACTTCTCCCCCATGCTTTGGCCAGCTCTGTCCCTGGCCACGGTGGCAGAACATCTGGCCTAGCTTCCTGGAAGGTATCTAATTTGGTGGTATGTCCAAATAAGAAGATAAATTTTGAAAGTAACTGGGATCCAACCTATTCAGGGTACTTACTCAAGGTGGCAAGCAATGCCATCAGCCTCAATGAAAAACAGACTTCTACTCCTTGTGCAGCAGGGGAAAGCCAGCAGTACTGCACACAGGGTCAAGGCGTTGAAAATCAGCACCTGGAGGGGTCATTTAAGCTCACCTAAGCCACTCAATACCCCTTGCAGTGCACCTGGCAGCAGTCCCTCGGGTTTGCAGCACTACAGAAAGGCAGTGAGCTTTGAGGGAAAGGCCAGCCTGGCATCTCATCTGAGCAGCAGCTTGGGGCAGCCTGGCACTGCCCAGCCCTGTGAGTGTGGGTGTGCCTTCAGGTCATCGCTGTGAGTCCTTGCAAACAGGGGCTGAACAGTCACCACAGACAGTGCTGGAATGATCCTGCCAGGGATTTACTGCTGTGAACTGACAGGAATGTGAGTTAGACCAGTAATCATGAGTTTTTCCTTGTACTTTTGCTTCTTGTTTCATTTATCCTGGGAAGTTCCCCTCCGTTTCACCATTTATATCTATTTTTGTAGACACAGACAGAAGTACAAATCTCCAGTACACTGTCTGAATTAATACTCTGAATCTATGACTGAGAGAAAGGTTATAAGCCCTTCATAATAGCAGGGTTTGAAATGAAGTAACATCTGATTCTTATTTTTATTTTTGCCAAAAGTTTCATATTCCTTTATTTTCCATCTGTTTCAGGAATTCAAGCACAAATAATCTTTTGAGACTTGGTACCAAAAGAAATTTTCAAATGTTGACAAGTTTTAATCCAATAGAAAAGCAAATTTTTACTTCCATAAGAAAGCTTTGTTACTGCCTATTTAATTTCCACAGATATACTATTGCTCATGTTAACAGGGTTCTACAACATATAAATCATCTTTCTGTCCTTCTCTCCCTGAGAAAGACTGAATATGTAGCACTTTTGATTTAGGTTTTTCCTTCTCAATATGTCCACAAGATAAATGAGAGCTCTGCCAAGTGAGGTTAGTGGGTTTAAGGAAGGAAAAGATAGTGTCTCAGTGTGGTAAAATATAGCACTTAATGTACATATTCTGCTAGTTCAAGGCGTGTTTTAGGGAAGTTTTGTGCCATTTCCATGACAAATTAATAGGAAATTGGACAAAATGCTGATGTTGGGTTTCTGCGTGTGGCAAAGTGTTCTCTGTCCTTCAAACTTTATCTTGACTGAAGATAATACAGCCAAGAAGAATAATTAATGGTACATTTACTGCTGTTCTAGCATAGACAAATACACTCTTAGTTTTACTCTGGACCAAAAATATTTTATACACTTTTGATTCATCTTTGGGTAGACTGTTAGTAGCTGTCTGATATTGCCAAAGGTAAACCAAAGCCTTAATGAAAGATTGGTGTCAACCACTATTTCAGAGAATATTTTAAAATGTTGGAGACCTCGATCTCCAGTACTCCCTTACCTCTCCTCTCCATTTTTTAATTTAGTCCCATTTTCTACAATGTGCACCTTACAGGTGGTCTCCACATGCCTGCTATTAGTTAGTTTGCTCTTGGTCTTTTGTGTTGGGTTTTGGGGTTGGAAGTCTTGTTATGTTTTTTTTATTCTCCTGACACTCTCCCATAAACCTTTGAAATAAGGGATAAATTAGTTTTCCATGACAAGGAATGGGAATATCACACATGTATTCATGTATGTATGTACATCTTAAAACCAAAATGGGTACCTGATTCCAAGTGCTCCTATAGAAGAACAAGAAAACAGGTCATGTTCCTTTTCGGCATTCAGCGCCTTCACACTAAGAAAGTCTCATACCATATTATGAAAGCTACAGCTTGGAATCCCAGTTTGAAGATGTCATTTACTTTGCCAGAGATTTTGGCAGTTATTTACTTAGATATGTGAGTAACTTTCCCCTAGAGAGTTCAAGAAATTACATTACATGCTTGCACAGAATTCAAACAGCAGTTCATGCTTTAGCTTAACAAATTATTATTGTTTTAAAAGAAAATAGTTTTCAATGTCACAGTTATCAAGTGCTATTTGATGGATATAATTTTGCAATGGAATATGAAACTTTAAGATAGTGTCTTCTTTTAAAAACTCTTCTGAGGGACATTAAGCTCTAGTGTATCTAATTAATGCTTTAAATATTCTTTCCTATCAGTTCAATCTTTATCTATCTCTGTGCTGCCTTGTTACCCAATATGAACTGCTCATTGAAATCGATTGTTCCTGGTCTTTTCAACCGTTGATTGTTCTTTCATGGCTTAACACTTTAAAATAACAATATTGATTTTTCTTACATTATAGCCTTCTTCATAAGTCCTAACTAGAGACTGTCACTGTGGCCCAAGTACATGTGGGGATGCTTAGCAGTTTTAAATTTAAAATGAAAAAGGTATATGTTGTGGTTTGAAAGACAGGTGTCTGCTAAGGAAGGCAGGAGCCTCCCTTGGAATGGAGAATGTAAACCCCCTCCCTCCAAATTATTAAAGCTTTGAAATTAAGGGGCTCTCAGGTGAAGATATGGGAATAGGAATAACAGTTCTTTATTAGGGGAACTAAAATAAACAATAAAACCAAAACACATGTAGTATTACAAATGATAAAAAGAAAGCAAAACAAACAAATAAACAAACAAACCCACTGAGAGAGTCAGGATATAACCTGACACCCTGTGGGTCAGGGTGTTGGTGGCAGTGCCATTCCGTGGTTGCTGCAGTCCCAGTGGCAGATGTGGCTCTGGTGAAGTGATGCTCCTGGAGAAAAGTGGAGTTTTTCACTGAAGGTTCAGTGGTGATAGATGGGCCTGGCCTTCCTCTGGGAATCCAGTGAAAAAGGCTGCTTGGTGTTCCAACGCCCAGATTTTTATCTAGGTAGGAAGACTTGGCTCCTCCCCCTGGCTGGAGCATTTCCCAGTGGGATGATGGAATTCTATCAGTGAGACTCACTGGCCCATGAGCAGAAGATCTCTCCCTGGAGGGAGGCTGGGTTGTGGAAGAGATAAGAAAACTGCCCCAGCAGGTTTCTTGACAGTTGGACATTGACAGACAATTACCTCACCCCTCCAACCCCAGTTTCATCAGATGGTGATAGAATACACAGTTTTGATTACATTTTGCGCTGCAACCCATGACATTACACTTAGTGCAGTATTCTTCCAAGCATGGGTCTTAAAACAGTCAGTCTGAGGATTCTATCTCAAAACTGTGCTTTGATTTATTCTTCTTTTAAAATTGGTGAAAATATTTACTCACAAGTGTGAAATAGTGTGACACAGATCCTAGAATGAAACTGAAATATCTTGTTGTCTTCACAAGCCCTGTTTACTGAGTTTCCAAATTTCATGGGATCAGAGTAGGACTAGAGAATAATTTCTGTTCTCTCTTCTTCTGCTCAGCATGTAGAAAGTGTAGGGCATTGACTCCATCTCTCGGACCTCTGGTGGCCCAGAGCACTCATTGTGTGCTTGGAGGTGACTTTCAGGCTGGTACTCTCTGATGTCTTTGCAGGGAAGGATTTCATATCTGTCTGGTCTCACAGGATTAGCAGTAGCATGACAAACTGTGGTCTCATATTACTGCAACACTCATGCCTGGCATTGGGGAAAATATTAATTGGATCACTTTCCATTTTCACAGGAGAAAGATTAACAAACTTCTTTGTATATTATAAATGATAGGACATATCAGGAAGATAAATGCAAAGAACAGGAAGTACAGTTGATGAGAAAATTTGAAATAGAAGTCTTTTTTTTAGAGACTTTTATTTTAATAGAAAAAGATGTTAAAATTCTGGTTTTTAAAAATATGAAGCAATTTTTGAATGTTGATGTGTCCTAATATTAATTTTGCAAGTGGGATGATTTTTATTTTTCCATTTCGAAATGGATTTTTAACATTAGCAGGTTTTGCATATTAATAAGCAACTTAAGAAAAAAAATCACCATTTTTGGTGTTGTTGCTCAAGTTTAGGACCTTAGAATAGGAAAGACTAGAAACCTTGTTTCTTTCGGAAACAAGTTGCAAAATGGCTACATGATCCACACTAAAAAAAATCTGATAGGAATTTGAAACAGTAGAGCATGACACACTGACACATAAACACCAGGATGGTGGCCATAGTGTGGAGTTTCAGAAGAGCTGGCTGTGGGCATAGTGTCAAAGGACAACATGAATATCAAGAAAACCCTAAAACAAGCCCTCAGATTCATGAAAAGTGGTTGTGTCTGTGACCACACAAAATGATGTGATTAAAAACTGAGGCAGAAAAAAAATGCTGTGTGTTGTGGCCTGCTCTGTAAGATAGAAATTCTTTTTCTGCAAGAGGAAGCCCTGTTGCTTTCAACTTTGCTGGTGATCTGAATTGCTACCTGCACCCAAGTCTGCTCTGCTTTTACTCATTATATCATTGGAAACTTAATAGTCGAAGTGATTAACAGGAATATTCAGAAAAGGACAAAATCAGGTAGAAGAAAAGCTGATGCAGCAATATGAACTACTATAGAAGAGACAAGTCATGACACTGAAAATTTTGTAGCCTGACCAGAAAAATGTGAAATAATGAACAGACTGAATATGCTTTAGTGGAGGAAATAGAACTAGAAGGGAGAAGATAAACATTTACCAATGCTGTAATTAATGGAGTACAGGAAAAGAGCCAAAGATACAGTTAAAATTTAAGGATGACCTGAGGATATTCAGAATAATTAGTAAAAAAAATAAACCCAGTAGGGATTAACTAGGTGGGAAAGAATTTTCAGGTGTTTTTAGCCCCTTCATCACCCATATCGATGCATGGCCATTGTGAAACTGTCCTCAAGACTGTGATACTGTGGAGTCAAGGTATGGATACAGATATTTTACTCTGAAAACAATGTAGAGTTTTGGTTAAGTTTTTTCTGGTTTTGAAAACTTGGTCCATTATTGCCAATGCAAACATGGTGCAGGGGATGATTGCACAAGGGCTGTTAATACACAGCATGAGACATGACCTCTGGATCTTGGGTTCCAGATAGGGATATTTTGTATAAAATGTTCCTCACTATCTTGGAGGGTTGGAAGTGGGAGATGTCAGGCTCAGCTGTGAAGATGGAGCTGTTGCTGTAAGGTTGTGCTGTGGTTTACTGGATGTGTGCAAGGCACTGTCAGACTCCTCCGTGTCAGAGAGAAGAGGCCTTGGCGGGCGCTGCTGGGGACATGCAGTTCACAGGCCGAGCGCCAAAGACCACTGAGAAAACATCATCCTCAAGGCTTAGCTCTGTGAAAGAGTTCCTTTATGTGTCAGGGAAGACTTCTTAGCATCATCTGAGGAAGTATTTAAACCTTTTTCCTGATGGTTTTTGTCCAAGCTAACAAAGTACTTTGGAATACAAACATCAAAGTTACAGGAGCGGCCTCATGAGCTCGGCCGGTATTTTCTGCCAACTGTGTGACTCTCTGGCCCTTCTTGTAAAGACAAAAACTTCTAATTTTTTTATTTTTTGGTTAATTTAAACATTATGCAGTGTGTCAAGGCCTTTGGTCATGGGCAGGGCTCCTGGTCAGAATGATTTTGAGCAGGTTACTGAGGAAGGCCTGGAAACCACAGTTGGCCCTGGGCTGCCACCATCAAACCCAACTGCCTGCACTCTGGTGGCAGCATCAGCAACAGAGGAACCTGGTGTGACAGGGAGCTGAGGCTCCATGGCTACTGCAGGCATCTAGCCAGAGGACCTGTGTGTACACTGAAACTGGACCAGGGTGGTCACAAAACTGGGGGGTGCTTTACTGGTGGTGGGCAGATGTTCATGAAGGCATCCATATTAATCTCTTAAATACGCTGGTTTTAATTTTTATGTCAGGCTGCTTGTTTCTGCAGAGAACAGTTTATGGTGGAGTTTTGTGTTTACAGAGAACTGTTAGGCTGCCCTTTAAAGTGTTTAAATAATATTGTATCAACACGGTGCAGACTGATATGTATCTTAGCAACTGTGTCAAGTTCACGATGGGCTAAAAATCCAAATGGGAATCAAACAATCTGGAGCCTTAGAGTTTAGAAAGCCGAGAATAAGGAGAAAATTACAAGGTTATTTTGGGCCCAACCAAGTCAGCCCTTCAGCTTCACACCGTGTTAATTGTAGGTTAACAAGTACCTTAAAACTATAATTAAAATGCAAGATACGCATGGTATTTCCAAAAATTATAACAAAAAAATATGTTTCAAGGCAAGAAAAGAAAATGGAAATAAAAGAAGTAGAATTGAAGTTTGAAAGGAGTGAAGTCTATAACAAAGTAAAATACTGCTGGTTTTATTTACATTTTACATACCATTGGTTTTAAGTCTGGAACACTGTATTTGAATATTTGGGATGTTCACACCAAGTGTATGTGAATAGGGTGCAGGTCCTTCTGTAAACATGAGCTCATCATCCTCTGTAATTTTGCAAAAAGTCATGCAGAAACCAGCACTACAGGGAGTTTACAGGCCTCTGGGTCTGGGACAGGTTAAGTGATAACTTGTCCCAGATCTAGCAACAGTCACCTGGCATCACATTCCAATGATCTACGTTCCTGGTCACCCCATTTACTGTGTGACTATCTCAAATCATTCCTGAGCATACTGTGTGAGCAATTCTTTTTTACTTGAACAGACTGAATCGGTCCCTGAGCTGGGGCTGCAATGCCTCTTACCTTAGAGAATGAAGTTTCCTCCAATAAGCACATTTCAGCTTCAAAATGCATCATGCAAGAGTTGTTCAAATTTTCCAGGTATGCATTTATATAAAGATCTGTGACTCAATTGATGGTTTGTATGAAGCTGATATTTAAAGCATTGTTAGTTAAGCCATTTAAGTACCTTGAGGATCATTATAGGAGTGAGAGCTTCTAGTTATCAGGACTTCAACTCACACCTCACTGCCAGAATTCTTACAAGGCAGAACTGGACTTCTGTTCATCTTTTGCCTCTCCAAGAACAGATCTAAGAGACAATGAAGGAATAATAATGTCACAAACCAAAACTAGCATGAAGCTTGTTTTAGGTGTTAATGGTTATGGCCTTGTAGTTTTTGAATGTGCCGGACAAATCACTGCAGTAAATACCAGGGAGTCTCAAAAAATAGTCCTGAGGTTCCAGACAGGTTTTGGGAAGGGATGCGCTGTGTGAGAACAAAGCCTTTGGTTTGGCCCATGGAGATTAAAGGATCAATTTGGTAAGATGGAGCGAGAATGCAGAGTTATTAAAGTTAAAAGGATCTTGAACTTGATTCACCACATGATGTGAAGAGGGCACAAGGGGTTTATGTGGTTATTCTGCTTCTTGTACCGTGTGAACCTCTGAAGAGTGGAGGTCCCATCTAATCTTAAATTACTTTGTCCTTCCCAGTTCTTGTGTCATGCCTGAGATGTGAGATTTCACTGACTCTGTGTGCTCAGTAACTGAATCTGCCAGCTGATGACTTGAACCTTTCCCAGGAATCACAGGGGACAATCCAAACATCTCTGCATTTTAAGACACTGAGAGCATTTCACCATATGAACTCGAGGATTATTTTTTTTTTTATTATCCCAATATACTGGGGTCTTGGAAGAAGCATTAGGGATGGGAAAGAAAAGAAACTTTGAAAAAAGAAGAAACCTATTTTTAAGAGTTATTCCTTTGGAAGAGGCTGGATTTATTAAAAATGTAAAGTATGAAGATCTAAACAGAAAAGCAGTGGAGTGATTTCTCAACAGCTAATAATCTGTTCACAGCAAATATTTTAAATAATTTACTGTGAAATCAATTTTATCTGATGATAAAATCATATGGGTGTCTTCTGTCATGCAAATTCTCTGAAATGAAGTGCTTTTTTGGGTGAAATAACCTATTTTTCCATGCAAAAAATATGGTTTTACAGGAAAGAAAATATTTTCCCCTCAGGAAAACTTTGCCTGAAGATAGAAAATGAAACTGAGAAGCTCTTTTCCTGTGAATATCTTACAGGGAGATGAAGATGCTGAGTACCCTGCAGTCTCACTGCCATTGAAGCAGCCAGCTAAGGGAGGCAATTTCTGGGAGCTTGGATTCTCTCTGTCAGCCTAGACTATGTTCAGGTCAATTTTATTCCTGTGAAATTCCCAAGATCCTTTCAAGTAGACCGCAGGAAGAGAAAATTCATTATCGTTCTTCCAAAACAGTCCCCTTTTTTCCTAGAATTCCCTGTCAATAAAGAAGAAAAAGCCACATTTCTGGTTTTGGCCCCTCCTGGAAGGAAGAAATCTTTAAAACCTTTACTCTTTTGAAGGAATGGATGGATGTGATTTTCTCTCCTATTCTACTGAAGACATTCACTGGATTTTTGTCCAGCATCCCATAGGGATTTTGGAGCAACATACAGGGAGTGTTTTGTGATGAGATGGAGCATTGTGCTTAGTGCAGGTGAAGCTCTGAGTTTCCAGTTTCCTGGACACACAATTGTCAATGTTTCATGATGAAGAAGACTGCCTATGAGGACTCCAATCTCTGGTAGAACTTCACAAACAGTATTGTATTAAAATCTGGCAGCTGTCTAGTGAAACTACTTTTGTTAATCAATCCTTTTTTTTTTTTTTTTCCCTGCCTGTTCTCCCCTGCTTATCTTTCCTCTGGTTTATCTTCCCTTGATTTCTGTCACCTTCCTCAGTATGTATCACCCCCTCTACTTTTCTATCCATAGAAATTTCCTTCTTGGATATGGGAGGACAAGAAATTTGCTATATTCAATCCCAATTCCTCCTGGTAACAGTATTTCTAACATTCATGATGTATAAAGATACTGTCAAGATACGAGAAAGAGAACTGGACAGTAACACCAGCATTCCATCTGGTACAGTAAAAAATAAAATTAAATGGCACAGCTTGAACATTTCTGCCAATGATAGTTATAATAACTATATGCATAAATGCATATAATATATGCATTTATATACATATATATATATATATATATAATATATATATCCATCTTAATAACAATGCTTTTCTCTCCCTGAATGACAAGCTATTAATATGAATATGTGTACTTTTCTTTTTATCTAAAATACTTAGATTTAAGGGCCTTGATCGTCTTTGGTCTTTTTGATTTGTTCCCAATCCTGGGATTAATTTTATTGATTCGTTGGAATTGATACTTATCTGATACTTTCCAAATGAATGAGAAGTCCTTGGGCCTCAAATAAAAGCTCAAACTTTGCCTGAGCAGTCCAGGAAGAATTATGGCACGTATACATTTGTCTAGGTCTGCCAGCTCACCTGCCCAGCAGGTATGAGTTTGATCTGCCTGCAATTTTAAATGAAAATTTGTGGTGATTGACTGTAAAATAATGATTTCCTGAGCAGTATTTCTGTTTCAATAGCGTTTATTGGTATTTTGTAACACTAACTTTTTTCTATCAGGAAAAAAGGAAACAAATCTATTTCCATCCAGGATATGCGAGACAAAAAAAACAGTGTAGCTGTAATCCTTTATTCCACTTTTAGACAGAGTACTGCAGTTTATGTAGCCCATGATGCACTAAGAAGAATTGAAGAACTTGAAGGAAACGATAATTCTTATTTCAACATTTGTATTTGACTGCAGATCACAGCTCTGAAGGGCATTTTGTCTCTTGCCCCTCACTTACAATTCTTGTCTCCTCAGGTACTGCGTAGAACTCAGTTATTCTGTTACAGGAAAATGTATTTGTTTATCTTGCCTAGCTATTCTCCTTTATAAAAACTGCTTCATCAAATGACTGTTCTGCTCCCAGATGTTGTTTAACATTCAGCTTCCCGCCTTGGCTTGAACCATGTTGCAATGTTCTCATTTGTTTTGAGATTAGCTATGGTTACAATATTTGACTTCAGCATTTTGAGCAGTTTTGGAGTTAAATAGCATTTAAATCCAAGATTAATCATGTTGGGTTTTTCTATTAAATAAAGAGTTCCATCTGCTAAATTTAAAATTACTTTGGGTTGAGTAGTTTCAAATATTAACAGCAAGGCATTTAAAATTGAGCTTGCTTAAATTCTATTGTTTGAAATCAAACCCTTTTCACTTCCTTTATACTTGATGTCAAATTAAAATACAATATTTTAGAAGAATGTTTGGTCCAATTTTATTAGTCACAAAGATATAACAAGGTGGCATTCTACTTTTTCATTCAACATCTGGATAACTTTCATTTAAACCTGCCAAAATACATGATTTTTCATTCCTCTTGAAATGTTTTAAATGCAAACACTCGAAACCAACACAGTGTCGCTGTCCTCTTGATTACCACTTTGTCCATGCCTGGTTACTGGTCAGTCTGTTCTTGACTCTTGAGTTCTGCTCTCTGGGGAGCACTGCAAGCACATAAGGAGCTTCTCTGGATTTGCTGAGCATCTTAGGGAAGGCAGAATCCATTGTCATGATTTTTTTGTTGTGAGTGGAAATCAGATTGGAGATTCATGTCAAGCAATTAGTTTACATTGAATTTTGTAATCATTTTCTCTGAATAGAGTAAATTCTGTCTTAAGCAAATTTATGTAAATCATGGCTCTGTATTTATTGGGAAAGATTTCTTAGTGTTCTTGCAGAAACTGGAAAACCTCTCCTTGAGTGAAGTCTGTGGCCAACCAATGCTTTCTCTGAAAATACCTGTTGAAGGCACTGTTTCAGGAAGGACAAAATATGTGATACGATGCCACCCCCTTTTCTTTGTCAACATCAACCTCTCTTCATGTTCTTCTCTCTTTCAGTTAGAGAGAATTTCTATGAGAGATTTTCTAGAGATTATTCTAGAGAGAATATCTCTAGAGAGAATATTGAGAGAATATTCTAGAGAGAATATCTCTCTTTCTTATGTCCTTACAGTGAAAGATTCCCCTAACTAGTAGTGTTCTTGTTATTTTTATTCTTCCCTTATAATAAGGTTATTTTTTCCATTACATACTATTTTCAGACTTTTTATTTCATCTCCTCTCTCTCCTTCTTTTCAACAACTAAGGAATTAAGAATAGAAGGGTAGTAGATGAATTCCTGAGAGCAGAGATTTCAAGATTTGATTTCTATAATGCAGAGTACTTTCATCTCCAATTAAAAGGAATAATGAATGAATCTGTTTTAAACAAATTCAGTGACCAAATTATTTCCTTTTACCTATGCTACTGTGATTTAAAATTTTCATACAGCACTGGATCTAATTGAAACTCTCCTCTGAACGACTAGGAACAGTCTTAAGATACTGCAATTTAAAATTAAAAAATCATTAAAACATTTAATTTTGAGCTAAGACATGGCTCATGTTAAATTTCCTGCTTCATTTTAGAAGCTGTTAGTTAATTAGGAAAAAGGTGAGGAAACTTCAAGGTCTATCACACAACTCTTTCTTCATCTTTTAATGAGTTTTTAACATCTAATATACAAACAGGTAACCAAGTATTGCATCACTCTAACCAATACTCTAAATTCAAGATTCAGTAAAAAATAATTTATCTTTGTGGGCTTTAAGTCACACACAAATATATATATAAATTTTTAATGCAACAGAGCAAATGTGAGGACATGTATTGATATAAACTAAAGGAAGTTGGGTGAACTATATGTGTCCTCAGGAAAAAAAAAAAAGAAAAAAGTTTAACAGTGTAATTTAAAAAAAAATTACATCAATACAAAAGTTAATCTACTAATCCCTTTCCTTAGGGTTATTGAGTTTTACAGAAACCATATGAGGCTGTAGTTGCAATGATGTTTTTATATAAAATGCATTAAATATTACCACTAAAATAAGGTTGCAAGGAAGTTATTATTACTCAGTGAAGATGCATTTTAAGAAAAGTACAAAGCCACATAATGATTTTAAAATAGTGATTAGTTTTGTCTGCCTTCACAAAGTGGATAAGTAGTCTTTGAGTTTTATTATTTTTCTGTTAAAGATGAACATAGCACATTTAAAAAAGAATAAGAGAAGGAAATTATATCCAGTGACATTTAGTGTGTGGGCCACAGGAGAGTTTACTTCCTCAAAATTTTCCAGTTTACTGTAAATCTAACATCTATTAAATGACTCAGGAATATCAAAAATACAAATGGAAATGATGGAAGTGAGATATGTGTCAAGTCGATTTACATTTTATTATTATGTTACTGAAATTTTGTCACAGTTAACAAAAACTGAGCAACATTTTCTTATTTAATTTTCAGCCTTCAGCAGTAGTTAGCCTGAGCATCAGAAATTCTAGTTGGTGAAACAGAACCAGTACCTATATCCCAGCAATCCAAGAATGAACAAAAAAAAACTGAGAGTAGGAGAAGGTTGTCTCATCTGGAAGCTTTTCCAGGCAGTTTAGTGTGGCCATTGCTATTTATGGATGGGTACTGGGTACCGGGTACTGACTTGCTTCAGAAACTGAAGTTTTCTTAATTTATGTCAGACTCA
Organism: Certhia americana; assembly: GCA_018697195.1. Lineage (NCBI taxonomy): Eukaryota > Metazoa > Chordata > Aves > Passeriformes > Certhiidae > Certhia > Certhia americana. Next base: position 16,450,132 of record CM031865.1, on the reverse strand, counting down.
GAAATAAAGTTGTGTATGTATTTATATATAATTGTGATAGGTAATGTGATGTGTTTGTGTAAGAATGGTGAAGAAATGCATTTGCTTACATTTCCTCTTAGCAGTTTTGTTAAACCTGCTATGCAAAAGTGGAGCTACAAAGTCAAAATCTCAATTTCTGAGAAATGTTGGCATTGCACCTGTTTGCTTAAGCTTTAGGATGCACTTAATTCCCACAGATTAAATGCTGGAATGGATTTGATAGCACAGTCAAATTTGGTAGAAGCTGCATAAAGACAATGGGTACAGAGCTGAAATCTGGTCCAAGCAAACTCTGCAGCAACTGAGGCTTGCCTTGGATGCCTTCCACAGTTTGCTTTTCATTGTACTAGAGCTGATTGATCCCAGAGTACAGATGGATTCCTGAGCTCCAGAGGTTAGTTGAATACCAATATTACCCTGTCATCATATCTCAAAAAAAATCAGCAGTTTACTTCTGAATCTTTTTTTCTTAGTAGTCTTTTTTTCCTGGGTTTGTGATAATCCATCTGCCAGAGCCCTAATTCCTATTGTTTTATGGCTTATCTAAAAAATCTGATTTTCACATCTTTATGTACCACCTGGCTCACAGGAATGAAACTGAATATGAACCACAACAAAGAAAACAGAGTTAGGTTTTTCCTGAAAATCTTTATTTTTGATGAAACTATGCAGTTCCTTAGGGACTGACTGAATGTTTCTTGTGGTATGTTTATCTTTTATTGAGGCTGGGTTTTTTCTGTTATAAATGCCTATTCTTATATGTGCTGTTAATTAATTATTTTGAAAAGTATGTGAGGGAAGAGGAAAAAGTGAGTAGCTAATAATTTCTTTCCCTATGTAAGCCTGAATAATTCTAAATTCAAAGAATCTAAAATATTATCAATGTTATGCTTGAATGACTTTACATGCATAGAATACTAAGGCTTAAAAAGATGCTAACTAAAAATTCTGCATCAACAAAATTTCAATGCATTGCTATGTATACAAAAATCAGGAAATGATAGCATTAAGATTTTGTGTCTAACCAAAGGTACTGCCTTCATAGTGTCATGACAATATAATCTTTAGATTGTAAAAACAGACTGCAAGTAGTGCTGTCATTATATCTTATGGGCTCCTATCTGACTGCCTAATGTACATCTAAACTAGAAAAAAACTATAATTTGTTTTTAGTTTTTTTGGTTTTTTTTAAATAATATGACATTTTCATGTTTCAGCTTGTATACTCTGAGAGTTTTCAAAATCCTGGGGAAAAATCTGAGCATAGCAGAGAAGTCCTTCCCTGGCAAGGTTGGTTACCTGGCAGTGAAAGCATCCCCTGCACATTTCCTCTCAGCCCTTTACCAACACTTACATCATGGAGCTAAAAAAAGTGTTGTTGCAGTCACCTGTGCACTTCAGGATAAAAAAGGTGCTGTTAGAAAAACATCTGGGAAAAGTCTTTCAGAATTGTGAGTGCTGTTTATGGAATCTGCTATTAGAACTTCAGCATTTACCAGGGTTAGCCACAAAATATCCAATGTAACCACGGGTTCTGCCTGCACTTGGAAATGAAAATACTGGCAATAAATTGTTGTCAAAAGTTTAGTTAGGAGAAAATTTTGCCTTTTCTTCTGATTTTTAAGCTAGCAAAGGATCCACAGAGTTATGCTGTGATAAATGTTGGCCTTTGTCTTTGGAGATGACAGATGTTTACGGCATTATCGGTATTTTGGACCAGTTCTTTGTGGTTATATTTTCTGTCTCTTGTATTGCTCAAGGGGCAATCATGAAGTGAAAATTTTCTCCAAGTCACTTCTGTGCAATTTTGGCCCAGGACAAGATGCTGTGTTTAAATTGCATTTAAACCCTGGCCATTAATGCTGCTACACTGCTGTGCCAGCACAGAGTCCTGGGCTTCATTCCTTTCCTGTGCTACATGAATTTTACCTGCCAGAAGCCCCTGGAATCAGCTACATCCACCTGCTGAGAGCAGCTTTACCCAGTCACAAAGTGTCTACCCATGTGCACTCTAAGACAGTGTTCTCCTATGCAGTGAGAACATGCTACTAAATAAATAAACCTGGCTTGTTCTTTTGCACAAGCTCTAGTTCTTTCACTGAGCACAGATCAGAAGGAAGTCACTTAAATCCAGTGAAATCCAGACTCCCAAGTGAAATGAAATAGTCTCGGGATAGGTTTTGCATAGTGAAAAATGTACCTTTTTACTATGCACCCTTGAGGGCTGTAGTAAACATGTTATATTTAATGTGGTGTTTCTATGAGCTGAGAACACAACCTGCTGTTATTTTTGTCTCTGATTATTCAAGACTGTATCATATCTGAACTTCTACTTTCAGTAAGATCTACTATGATTTCTCTGGGGGTGTGAAAGCCAAAGCACAGGCTTTATCATAGGGTTGTTTTAAATAAATATTTGATTTGATTTGGTTGTTTTCTTTTGCCTGACTACTTTCACCACCTGTTTAGCATCGTACCCCATGATAAAACAATTAGTGCCAAAAAATTAATGAGGGGAGATGCTGAGTTTTCGGACAGACTGGTAAAAATTGCTGGGGAAGGGAAAAATTCCTACTCATAGGAGAAAAGCAGAATCTTCCTTCTTGGGTGGCACACACAATGAAAATCTGGTGAGTCTATTGGGGCATACTTCCCACATCACTGGCATTTTTAAAGCTTGTGTTGACAGAACAAGTAGTAAGTACAACTTACAAGGAAGTAACAGGATCTACTGGATTTGCATGGGATGACCAGGCAGTATTGGTGAGCAGAAGTGGATCTCAGCTAAAAGAGGTCTTGTTACAGTGGGTTTATTTGGCAGCCTTTCTACCTCTCCACCTTTCTCCAACCCATTTCACACTTTCCCTTGATCTTGTGTAAATTTCTAGTTACTCCCAGTCTTGCTCTCTTGTATCTGTCCTTCCTTCCCATATGAACAGTCAGCCAGTGAGTCCTCTCTCAATGAGAGCCTGGAACTGAGAATCTGAGGCATGCAGGGAAGCAGCCTATTATCCAGATCACTCTCTGATGGGAAGAGTCTAACAGGCTGTGAACACTTTTCTGTATTTCCTGTTACTGTGTTTAGACACTCCTTGCAAGCATTTTGTATGCAAATGTATGTTTCTTGTCTCTAGCTTCCAAAGAACTCCCTGTACTGTTTCAAGCTTTGGGGACATACATGGTCTCCTTCCATGGGAGAGTTGTGCAGAAGCCAAAACATGTCTGATCACTCTCTAGACAGTGTGGTGGGAGCTTTCTGCAGGATAAGTCAGCTGTGGCAAAGTAGAATGACTCAGCCATAGATTTTACCATTAAGGATTGTATAGCTACATTTTTCAGACAAGAAAAGCTAGAGAGAAAATCAGATGCATTTTTAAACCACAGAGCAGAATGAAAGTGGTGGTTATGATACAAGCTGTTTTATCATCCTAGCAATTTTCCAGTGGTCTCAACTATAATTTTAGTAAATCCAGCTGTGGTGTTTAGCCAAAAAAAAAAAAAAACAAAAAAAAAAAAAAGGTTGTGGTTTTGGGGTGGTGGGCTTTTTTTTTCGTTTCTTGTGGGTTTTCTAAATCAGCCTTATTCCGGCAAAGGGAAGCAGGATTGGAATCTTTGAACTAGAGACATAGAAGAAGTAGTAAGGTTGTTCTGCTATAATCCCAGAGCATACTTTTTACAAGTCTGCTCTTTAATTGTGGTGAACATGATGGCCAGCCTCCCTTCAGAGTACTCTTCTAGGGAGCACATCATTTTATTTTTGGATGAGAAAGGAGAGGGCGACCTGGCAGGGAACAGCATTGCTGGAACTCACATGTCCCTGCCAGCAGTGGCTTCCAGATGTTTGTAAGACCTTTTCAGAAGCTATGATAGTCTAAGAGTATCATAAGGCAGGCAGGATCTGTTGGGATAATTAATAGTTTTTATTAGGTTGGTATTCTTGGAAAAATATATACTTTTATGCACTCAGCCTGTCTTCACATACAACATTGTGTTCTGCATGGCCTACCAAGGGCTGACAGGCTGAGTGCCTGCCATCTACTCTGCTTTTCCCAGCTTTCTTTTTTTTTTTCTGTACTTCCAATCAAGGCCATTATCTCTTCCTGAAAATGCTGACTCTATAATATTGAGCCTTCAGCAGGTGGCAGAAACTAAACCAAAGGTGGCCCGTCCTGAAATGAGGGAGAGTTTGTATTTTTATCCTCCTAAGTCCCGGACTGATTTCTCACTGTATGCTCTGCCCATGACAATGGCCCTGCAGGGTGACAGAAACTGTAATTGAAAGAACGAGGTCATTGGGCACTATGAGCCTAGAGAGGTTTGCTAGAACAGTCCTTCAATGCTTACATACCTTTTACACAAATTTGGGCTTTTTTCCCCCTTTTCCTTTGCATTGGATGTTGTTTTACAGCAGCTCCCTTAGTCAATTCCTTGCACAATCATACTGGAGCTGAACAACGATGAAGAGTGCTATAAAAATAATGACTTCAAATACTCTTCTCTTAAAACTCCTAATAGTTTAACCAACACCCACTAGAAACACCAACATATATATTACAATGATATCTCAACTTCTGCATAAGACTATATTAATATCCCAAGTATACCTGGAGAGTGCAAATAGTATCTTTTTTATGATTTGCCTCTTCTTACTCCAGTTCTTTTTCCCACATGATTCTTTTCTGAACAGCAAAATCTAATGAAATTAACTTTAATTGTATATGTCTCTAATTCGACTCTGCAGAAGCTTTGCAATGGCAATTGCCAGGTGTTTCTTGTCATGGTCAGCCACTCCTCACTCTGATATAAAATCCTTGGGAGGTGAAAAAGAAATTTCTTGGAAGGTATTAGTTTCCTGGGTCCTTGTTTGGGCTTGCTTAAAGACCTCTCACTAATTGTCAAATGAGTCATGCAATCCTGTTGAATTACAGTGTAAAATGTTACACCTGTGAAATGTTCTGCCAGATAAAAATCTCTCAAGTTTAACTGAATGTATCAGTGTCCAAGTCAGATTTGTCTATGATGAAGTGGAAAGCTTTGCATCATGTGCAACATTTCTTTAAGTGCATCCACAGCTTGTCACTTAAATTAACCACACCCAGCTGTGATAGAAGTGTCAGCCTCAGCACCTGTGTCCACTTTGGAGCCCTGCAGTTAGGCTTGTTAAGGGTGATGATGTTCAGCTGTTCTGGGAGTCACTCAGCTGTTCTGGGAGTGTTCCCTTCACCCAGGCACTGCACAAAAGGTACCCTGGGAGAACCTGGGGCTGCTTTTGGTTTGGAGTGAGAGCATAGACACCATGGGTGTCTTGGAGGTGAGGAGGGCTGGAGAGTTTTGCAGTGTAGTTTTGAAGAATGATGTTACAGATGTGCTTCTCTTAAATGTGGTAAACTAAAAATCTTCTCTTTATTACTAAAGTATGTTTCTTTCCTCTTTTAGAGAGGGTAGCAGTTGTGAACTGACAACCAAGTAATTATTTCCAGAACAAGGAGACTTGTCCCTGTATATTATAAGGCTGTGAGTAAAGGTAAGTTAGAGAACTTTCAAGGTGTTTTCATATCTAAAAGCCAGAATTATATATATCTACACTTTGGGTTTAGTTTCTATTGTAGGGCTTATGTAATAATCATCTTAACATCTTTTTCTTGGAATATTGGTGATAATGAGACTGCCAAGGGGAACAAATTTTGTCATTATTGTCTGTATTTGTCAGAAGAAAACAGGGTTGAGGTTTATTTTGCATGTTTCTTGTTGTTTCTTATGTATTTAGCTTTAGATCCCTTCATATTTAGTTCAGAGTGCAATGGATTTTGAAGCTATAAGTTCTCAGTTGAGGTGTGTCCAGTTAACAGCATACATGACAGGTGTAAAAAGACTTAAAAAATCTGTGCTTGAAAAGGAAAAATAGCTTAAAAATAGCGTTGAAAAAGAAACTTACTCTAAGGAATATTCTGAAAGTCTTTCAAAAATAAGAGTATCTCTGACGCATTAAACTTATTTATTATAAACTAAAATAAACTCTGAAATTTAAAGTCTCAAATGGAACCAGGCTTGGTACAGGTAAGCTGAGGGCAGCATATCTGTGTTTGAGGGAGAATGTCCAGAGGAAGGTGGGGGAAGGATCTGAAGCATGAACCTGATGAGCAGTAGCTGAGGGACCTGGAGAAATGGAGGATAAAAGAGAAACTTAGAACTGTCAACAGCTATCAAAGAGAGGTGAGGTGGGGGCCAGTCTCTTCTGCTTAACAAGTGGTAGAGCAACAGGAAATGGCCTTAGGTTGCACTAGGGGAGATTGGGTATTAGGAAAATTTCCTTGTTGGAAAGGGTTGTTAAGCCCTAGAACAGGCTGCCCAGGGAAGTGGTGGAATCACCATCCCTGTAGGCATTTAAGACATATAGCTGTGGAACTTGGGGATGTGGTTTAGTGGCAGACTTGGCAGTCCTATGTTGATGATCTAAGATGTTTTCCAACCTAAATAATTCCATGAGTCTAATGAAGCCTTCATTATTTAGCCACAGGAGTATAATATGGTAATTCAGAGAAGTGGTGCTCTTATTCAGTTGATCAAGTTGAAGGAAATTACTAATGTAATGGCTGTTTATACCATCAAATATCTCTCAGCTGTGTGGGTTGTTCCATGGCCATTTTATCAAGACAATCTGTGATTTATACCTCATAGTAATGAGTCAGATTTCTGGTGGTTTCTCCATTGCATCTGGAGGAAGCATTACTTTAAGGTAAAGCTTTAATTATCTATAGCATTAGAAAATCCTGAAAGTGACTTATTTTTTCCAGCTTAGCTTAACACTGGGTCTTTCTAGTTGTTTTCATATAGCTTCTCATGGTACATATTAATGAGGCAAACTCTTTTGTTAAGGAGAAATTTTACAGAAATTTTGGAGGAAACAACCAAGGAACAAATATGCTCTTGCTAACATATGTAGGTATCTTCTTGTCAGAGTCTGGAATTATGAGAAATATTTCTTTGCATGTTTAAGAGACTTTAAGATCTCTGACAAACAATGTTTTTAACCTTTGTTCATGGAAAAAGGGCTTTTAAGCTCTGGAATGAAGCAGAGTTTTCAAGATAATGTATTAGATAGTAGAATAATGTGTAGTTTTATAACAGGGTGAGAATTTTAGATATATGGGGGTTTTAGGATGGCAGACAGGTGAAGACAAGATGGAGAAAGCACATGGCTTTTGGGCTTCCTCCTTCCTTGCCTCCATGTTCTGCAGTGAGGTGGCACATTATAGTTGGCTTAGAATAGAGTTTAACCTTCTAACATAGATAATAGTTATTGGAGTAGTATTATAAATACTGATTACGTGGATTGTAGTATAAATATCCACACGACCCTGAGGGTGAGAGCATTTAGCATTTGGGATTTGGTATTCGGGGTTTTGTGCCTTGAACTGATCTGCAATGAAGAGCTCTGCCGGTCAGGAACAAAATGTAATGATAAGAAACAATAGACTATGAAGAAAACCCAAGAAGAGAGGACTCATGGCCTTTCCTTTTCAAGATCTCTGGCCGGGGAAAACAAAATTGTGCATTCTTGGGTCAGCGGTAAACAGCTGGCAACAGAGGCACACAAAAATATCTTTTTATAAACCAGAGATCTTCTAGTCAGAAGAACAAGATTGTACTGATGAGTTTGGCCCTTTTGTTTTAAAACATGTGTGGAAATTGCCCAATTTTTGGGTTTATATGCCTATGTTTCTTTATTTTTTGTGCATGAACAAATCAGAGACCAAGAAATGTGAGTGTTAAATCAAGCTCAAAACTGCAGGGGGGAAATGAACATAATAATACAGCAGAAAGAGAATGCAAAGGGGATCTCTAACAGCTAATGATTTAGCTGTTACTACAGTTCCTAGTGCTCTACTGGCCTTCAAGGTAACTTTAATGTTTATGTTTCTACACCCAGAGCTGAGAGTGCCTGCTCAGCAGGGAAGGAGGGCAAGGTCTGTTTTGTTCTGGTCCATCACAGCCTCACCTAGATGTCTAATGGGCTGCCACTGGCACTGCTGCCACTGTATTTGAGAAAGGCAGAGGCACCTACTAGAGCAGGTCTTTGCCCTGTATCTCCCTGCCCCATGAACAAATCAATGGTAGCTGTGCAATGCATTAATATGAAGGTGCCTTGCCAACTCTGGTGCCTGAGGCATGGGTTTTGTTAAGCATGCCATCTTCAGAGTGCCTGGCTTCTGACTGTAAATGCTGGTAATTAAGTCATCCAAATTGTTAATTACAGCCTTGAACTTAGTTGCCCTAGATCTTTATCTAGTATTGTTTCAGTTTTAGAACAGAAATCCCCTAACCCCATTTGCTTTAATAACTGCCTTTTTGATAAGAGAAGCAACCATCTTGGGTGGGCATGCGTCTGGCAAGTAGTATATCATATGGAGACTGTAAAGCAGTTAAAAAGACAGAGTTGCCCAATACATAATAGCAACCTGGATAGCCAAGGTGTTCAGAAAGTGTCACATCTGTCAACTAACTTTAGTTTGTCTTCAGTGATCTCTAGTGCTAGTTGTTTTGGTGGTTTGTTTTCCTTTCTCAAATGCTATGCAGTTACCTTGGATCATAAACTAAGTTACAAACTGTGAAAAAGACCTCAGTTTTAAATAGTTGTTAATCAGACAGAATAAATGTTTTATAAAGTTTGAGCTGATTTGTCTCTCTACTTGTATGAAATGATCTATGCACACAACTAACTCAGTAGTCCCTAAGCCTCATGCAGTGTTGCTGTGTGTAATAACTGGCTGGGCCTAGGCAATGAACTGATGCACAGGCCAAAGGAAAGCTTTCTGCTTAGTCAATCCTCCCCATTTAAAAAAGCAAAAGCCTGTTCAGCTGGAATATGTCCACAGGTGTGTGTGTGTATATAAATAACTGCAAGTATAGGCACATGCTATGTATAAACAGCTGAAATCAGTGAGCTCCCCAACAGAACCACAGAGAAGAAAAAGTAGAAAGTAGGGTACACAAATCTGTGGGGAGCTGAGAAGGGACTGCTTTCTTCAGTTTCCTGGGAGACAAATTGACATAGAAACAGAAGAAATCCTGGCTCAAGCAAAGGAATGGGTTAGTGGGTGCTCTTTAGAGAGCTTGTTCCCACGCATAAGCTTTCAGAAGTTTTAGGGCTTATTTAACTGTATGCCACTTCTAAACAGCATCAAGTAGAACTAATTACTTGTTTGTATTTATTTATTTTCCAACAATACAGACTTTACTGGCAAACAACTTCTTTCCTCTCAAAACTGACTTTGTAAGGGTGGATAAAAAAATTGCAAAAGTTTGTGGTTTTGTTTTTAAGGAGATTTTTCTAAGGATCTCAGACCTAAAATACAGCCTAAAGTTAAAAATGACACACCCAAATATGAAGTTTAGATAAAATTGGACATTCTAAAAATACATTAAGTTGGCCTTGTTTCTTAACATAATGGTAGTTACAAGAAATTGTGTTTGATAGCAAACTGAATTCTGAGTATGTCCTGTATTAGACTTGTACTGCACCAGGTATTTTCATCTTCAGTGGAAACTACATCCTAAGATTTCTATAGGCAAATCTTTAATTGTCTGTGTGTTTTCAATTACTCTGTTAAAAAGCTTCTCTGTAAGTAGTTTTCCCTGTTTTCATGAGGACACAGGGTTCTGAGGGTTTGCTCTCTAAGTATGAAAGTAAGAATCAGTCTTGGTGGTATAGAAGTTGTGTCCCCTCTTGGTATGAAGCTTCAGAAAGGCTGTATTAAAAGTGAGAGTAAATGCAGAGAACTACAAAATTATTTAGGCTATAAGGACATGCTGTGTATTGAAAGATTTCTACTTGGTCTATTAACTTCTCCAAGTAAAGGTTAAGATGTTACTTAACAGTGGTCAAGTGTCTTTCTAGGGAAAAATTATAGAGAGCTCTTATATTCAGCTGGAAAAGACAAAGTGAAATCTCATCATGAAAAGTGAAGCTATGTAAATTCAGACCAGCGATAAGGCAGTCTCTTATCAGTAAAGGTTATTCATCACTGGAACAACTTGCCCAGACATGTAATAATTTCACCTCCACTTAGTGTATGAATGAAGATATTTCTAAAAGAGATGCTATAACTCAAAAACAAATGAGGTCCTGAAGCATAAATTATTGGGTGAGGTTCACTGGCCTGTGTTATGCAGGAGACCAGACTATACTATCTTAACAGTCCCTTTTTGCCTTACATTCTCTGACAAAGCAGCTGTCAGCAGGATTATTTGGAGGTATAAATCCATTTTAGATGTATATGCCTATTGAGCTTGATCAATTTTGTATGCACACTTTATGGATCAGGCAAGGGAATTATTGTCCACAAGCACTTGACTGGCACTGCATGTAGGAAAAACTTAGTCTTGTGAATTTTCTAAATCCTTCTTGTAGTCAATCCCAATCCATTAGAACAGTAACAGTAGGAAATGTATCTGTTGTTATCAGCCTTGTTTGCTTAATTCTACTGAACTGTCTACTGAAATCCTAGTAAGGCTGCTGGCATATTTACAGCTTACTGCAAAACTATTACAGGATGATGGAATCTGAAGGACAGCTTGTGATATCAGTAAAAAACACCAGATGTTGCATGCAGGCAAATGTAATAAATTAACTGACATAATTACAATTGATAGGATAATAGCCCAAATTCACAGACACTTTAATAATGAGTGATATATAAATATGCTTACTGAAATCATTTGGGCTATTCACATTGTCACTTGCAGGAGCCTTGTTTCTTATCCTATCTAAACAACTAAGAAATCAGACCTTACATAAGCTTGTATAGATCTGCTATATGTTTAACACTCTATCTCAGACTCCCAGCACTGGTACAAAAGCACTGATGGTGAACACTTTTGGAATCAGAGCTCAGTTGTAGCTGTATTCTTTTGTAAACAGAGGACAAGGAATACTCTCTTGGTGCATGATAGAGCAGCAGCTTTCACCAGCTGAGATACAGAGGTCTCTTTAGAGAAAGAATTGTTGGCCCCGAGTGTGACTTCTTTAAAAAAGGACCTCAAAGGACACCATGTTCTTTTCAAGGTCAAACTGACATGAGCAAAAAAAGTCTAGATGAGTTACAGAGAAAAACTATTGTGCTCTTTGTACAGACTCCTTAAAGGAGCATGCCAGGTTTGACATCATGGAATTCAAAACAAAATCTGACTCTTATTAACTATAATTAAAATATGCTATTTGTGTCAGCTAAGTACATAATGCCCTTAGAAGATCATTATCTTGGGATTTGTCAAGGTTGAACTGTCTCTATAGTAAAATCTGAGAACATATCTCAAAACTGACTGGATTCCTCTGAAAACCCATTAAATCCTAGTAATGCAACACATCCTCATTGTCAACTTCCACTGAAAATATATATTTATTTCACTAAAATTATTGTAGTCTATTCAGGAGGAGTCATATGCTCTGGTTTAATTTGTGATAACTTAGCTCTGTGTTTAATAGCCACATGTAGGATGGTCAGACAGGCTGCAGAGCAGTCTTAGTTCATGTTTTTGTAAGGGTGGATTTAAACTGACTTCCCTGGAAAGCTGCTGTGGACCCAGCTGTCTCTTCTCAGCAGGGTGATGTTAATGAGTGCTCTGGACCCTTGGCAGGGTTTGCTCCCTTTCTTGTGTTGTCTGCAAGGTGGAGCCCAGTGCTGGAGCAGTAAAGGAGTGGCATTGCCAGGCCCACTTGTGCCTGCTGCTGTCGTCCCTGCTTGCCCTGTTCCTAAGGGCTGGCTGTGAGCCCTTCTGCTGCATGTGGTTGGGACAGTCCTTGGTACCTTGGGCCGTGGCTGGGGGCAAAAAAAGTTCAGGGTGAGGCAGGGCTTTTCTTGTGGCTTGAGGACTTCCCTGGCTGCTGGACTTCTGCACAGGCTGGAGGAGTCCCTGCCAATGCCTGCGTTGTGGTCAGCTTGCACTGCTGAATAGGGAAAGCTTTATCCTTTCCTATCCTTCCTAAAACCTGGAAGGGCAACATCAGTATCATGGGTAGGATGATGTGATGGTGTGTGGCAGTTTTTGACCAGTACATCATGGCTGTGAGTGCCCAAGAACTGTTTGAACTGTTCCTGTCTTGTCTGCTGCAGGTATAAGTGGCCTGTAATATGGTTCCCATTGTTACTTGGAATGGAAGGAGGAAAGGGTAAAGTAGAAAAGGGTAAAAATTAGTCTTAAATCAATTCTTATTCCTCAGGCTGATCTGTAGTCCGAAGCTCATCTCAGTCAAAGCTGGGACCTATCTTACATCTATTCAAGGCCAATTCTGAGTGCATTCCTACTACAGTTTTCTTTCACTTCTTCAAGAACCATTGTGAGAGTTTCTGTAACTAATTTAGAAGCAATAACTGTAAATAACTGATAGATGGTGTTCAAGTGTTCTTGAAAAGCTTAGAAACAGGGATCAATTCCTGCAGCAGTGTTAGAATGCTGGTAAGAGCATTTTCATTGAAAAGCAGAGAATATTGGTCTGGGCTGCAGTAGGCTGATTTATTCCATGATGGAAAGTGGCATTTTGAGAATGGAAACCAGCATTGCAAAAACAGATTTCCTAATTAGCTTTTTTTACTAAGCCCTACACTAGTCTACAAGTCATGGCTTGTGGCAACATTCTGTGGTGTAGTTTTGACCAGCTAAAGTTGTCTATAGGGACAGAAATTTAGTTTTACTGTGGATGAGCTCCTTTATCCTAGGAAGAAAATGATCAGTAAGAGAGAAGAATGCCCAGGTGGCTGTGTCTGCTTTGAATACTCTCATGGCACCCTTGAAGTTTTCATTAAAGGCATCTTTGATAATGTAGTTTCTTTCCTTCTTCCTTTTAAAATCCCGGTAAAGCATTGAAAAAAAAATTAAAACTTAAAGGATTGAAATAATTTGAAAAGCTGGCTGAGGTTGGTTTGATATCTTTTCATGTAACCAAAATAGTTACCTGCAGTGACAAGCATTCAGAAATGCAAACCAGACTGAGGCAAACAAAGCATCATTGTAGAATTTGAGGTTAACAGGATATAAATAGAATGTTTAGAGTAATTGTGCTATTTCTAGAAGAAGAAATTATTCAGCCTTTCTTTTTCTAATAACTTTTCATTAAATTCATTCTTATAGATGGAAAAAGTCTTTCACTAATGTATAATAATTCTCAGAAACGATTTGATCACAAGTGTGTTTAATAATGCTTATTGTTGCATTACACATTTGGAGGAAAAATGACTCCTTGTAGTGAGTTCCTGCAACATCCAGTACAGCCAGACAGGGCAGGTTTGGAATGTTAGAGTAAATGAAGATGCAAGGCATTACTAAAGAAAAAATAGCATAATAACTAATTATGATTAGTTATTAAAGAAAAAATATGATTAGTGAGTATATGATCCTTGGTACCACAATTATGTTCACAGTCACTTCCTTGTGTGCTTTCTGGAGAGATGGAGAGGGAGGAACAGTGAAGTTTTCTTCTTCCCATATAGTGTTCAAGCAGATAATTATATCACCTCTTCTTACTGTCATAATTCTCTTGTAATGGGGATCTGTGCCCACTTTAAAGAAAAACCTCTAAATTCATGGGCTTGTTTAGCATCCTAAAAGACCAAATTCATGGGTTATTTTAGCATCTGACAAAATAAGGGCTGAAGTGAAATGTAATGCAATCTAGTTTAAAAAACAGTTTCTAGAAACACAGCATTGCAGTCACTGAAGCCAAGGGCAACATTTTAGTTTTATCTCAGCAGAATGGGGATGAGGCAGCTCCTCTTTTGGTAGAGAAAGATAGGGGATTTTATTGGTATGTAGAAATTTGGTGAGAATTAGATAAAATCTTGAGCTGTCAATTTAAACAGAGCAGGTATCAAAAACAATTATTTCTTTAGATGAATTGAGAGTTGAACAAGTATACACTATGAACTGAAAAAAATTACCATTGAAAATTCTGCAGAGATGAAGGGGCAACGTAGGTAATGTCCAAGGAAAACTTTGGCTGTTTGGAATGAGGTGTAAATATTGTCTGAAAACCAAGAACTGATCATTTGGGTGGTGTCATGAGTTTCTGGGCTTACTGTGATGTGGGATGCAATTTTCCTGCAATTTTGAAGAAAATGGCATCCATCATCCATCCTGCAAGTCAGATGATACTGCAGACATTTAAAAATAATTTTTAAATCCTTGGATGAAATGTATACTGCCAATGTACACGAAGTGAAGTTTTGTTTCAGAAAAAGAAGACAATCAAAGTACAGTTTGCCATCAAAAATATTTTTAATTTATTCTTCTGACTATAAGCAAATAGTACAGATTGCCATAAAAACGTCTACACTCTTTATTAGTGGTAAATAACAGTATTTATTTTCCATTGTGTGCTTCTCTATCAAAGATTGATTTTGTAGCTTTTACATTTAATTAATTGCAATGGTCTCATGGTAACATTTCCTATGGAATTACCTATGGAAATGTTCTGGTGGAACAACTGAAACAAGGCACACAAATGTTTCTCATGCCTTTTTAACTCCTTCCATGGTCTGAAGAGCATAGCTTGTATTTTCATTCTGGAGCAGCTCTACAAGAAAAAAATCTGAACTCTTTTGTAGCCCAAACAGAAGTAAACAGTATTTTGTAGCCCAGCAGAAGCCAGGAGAAGTCCCTCTGATGGTTTATCACTGCAGTCCTGTAGATCTGTGCCTTTTAGCTAATTATGCTGATGGTTTCAGGCCAGGTAAAAGCGATTGCACAGTATATTCTGTAAGGTGATGTAGGAAACATAGGGAATTTTGGCTCAAGCAGCAGAGGAATGAGCTTGAGAGAGTTGGAGAGGAAACAACAATAGATATCTAAAGGAGGTCTAAGTTTCAGTCCAGCAGCAGAAACAAGAGGACTAGTATTAAAACCTCCCCTTCTCTATAGGACATGTGTTTCAAGATCTGCAAGGTGGGATCAGCTGTGCCTCTGCTGTCTCTGCCTCAGTTTCTTTGCTGTAAAACCTTGCAGCAAAGGCCACTGCAGTAGTTGCTGGCTGCTGGCTCCTATGCTTCTGAGCACTGACTTTTCATCATTTTCTTTAGTGTCATTTCCATCAGCTGAAAACTCTAAGCCCCTAAACCTATCTTCTAAGTGAATGGAAAGATTTTCTTTCCTGCCATAGTTTGTGCTTTATTTTCTAGGTGTTGAATATTTTTCATTTCTTTCCCTGGCTCTAACTGATCATTCTTATAGTCTGGTGGCCACACTGGAGGTAATCCTTACCCTGTGGTGCATGCAAGATCAATAGAGTAAAGTGACTATTTTATGGAATTTGTGCTTGCAATTGGCTGCAATTCCCTGGTGCTGTTTTATAGGTGAGCTACATACACAATCCTATATTGTTAAATTTTTTAGAAGAAAAATACTCTGTTTACCTACTGACTTCTACCTGTGAATTTACTTTTTTTTTGGCTTGTTTAGAATTCAAATTATCTTTGACTCTCCAACATTCATAGAGCACGTGGTACTAGAGCCAGTGCAGAACTCTTCTTTCAGACACTCTTCTCTCCTGACAGAGCTGTTGACAGCTGCTTTCTGGATATGATTTTCAAACCATTTCAAAATCCTTACTAAAGTCAGGGCATGACATCTACTGCTTCTCCTCTGCCCATAGCACCTGTTATCTGAAACAAATGTCAAATCAACCCCATTCCCTCCTGTTACTTTGTAATGTCCATTGTGAATGTGTCAAATGTCATGTTATCTTCTAAGTATTTCTAAGGAGTACAAGTATTTTTCTGCATATTGAAGTTAAGCCAGCTGGGTTATTTTCTCTCAGCATCCTATCTCTGTTAAAACATCTGTTGATATAACTGAGTACAGCTGCAATTCTGTTCATGTTTCAAGGTATCTACAAGTTTCACAGCCAACTATGGGAATCTTTAGACACAGTGATGGATGGTTTTGACAGCAGCAGTAACTCATTGTGACTGACTCATTCTTAAGTCCTTAGAGCCGTGTGTCAAACTTACTGCAAGGGCCTGAACTTGCAGTCACCAAGAGGAGAGTTCAACCTTGCTCTGAAGCAGCAGGTGCTAGCTATGACTAGACATGGAACAAAGCCTAAGCAAAAGCTTAATGCTGGTAAAAGTCATTTTAAAACATGGTATGTTTTGCTGAAAGCCTACTGTAAATTTTAAATTGCATAAATAAATCATCTGATCTAATAAATGTTTCTTTAGTAGTATCTTCTACCTTAACCTCTGGCTTAGTAAAAATATCCCAGTGTATGAAAACTTAAAACAAATTTAAAATACTCTTTTCTTAATTAGTTGTTGTCAACTTCTAAAATAAAGGGTAAAACAATGGCCAAGTACATAAGTGTTGCCTCTCATGTTAAATTAAAAATACTTTGCTATTAAGACACAAAAATCTGCATTTTCTGAATTAACAGCTGTATCTTATGTTATATACAGGCAAGCCAACTCCATGCTTATCTAGAAGATTTCCATCTGTTTATGTAGAGTGTGATGGCTGGAAATAGCTTACAAAGCTGTAAGAGGAGGGGAATTTAATAATACCATCTATATGCTATAAAACTTGGCAAATAAGTATTGTATCATATAAGGTTTCTAACCAATTTAATCTATAACTCATGTGATCTGGCTTCCTAATTGAAGTGATATTTAAAATTGCCCCAATTTGTGAGTAAAACTGGATTCTGTTCATCTGTCAGGAGTATTAAAATAATTGTATTAAAATAACCTGCTTCACATTAAGTTTTAAAACATAAAATCTGTGTAATTTTAAATTCAGTGAAGGTGCTGTTAGTTATACACACTTGTCTGTAAAAAGCTGCCTCAGTAAAATGGTTTAGACAATTTAAGAAAAATGAAACCGATGAAGTAAAAAGATACTGAAAGATGTGATAGGCGAATAGCTAGAACCAATTCCAGCTCTTGGATATGCTTGTGACTTCCGATTATGCACATTAGGGAGCAGAATTTGGGCCAAATAGTAAGTATTTAACTAGTAAGTTGGAGATAGAGAGGTAGGAAAAGAAAACAATGAAAGAACAGCTGGCAAAGACATTCTGTAATACAAATTGAAAATGAAGTTGAAGACAATACACTTAAACAAAAAACCTTGATTCTTGCATTCATTTCTTGTCTGTTTTTAAAGGAAATTCAAACACAGGGGAAAAATTAAATACTGTTAAACACTTTCAGGAGGAGGGTGATGTCATTGTTGCAATTCAGCTGTATCCAGTACGGCTGGTTCAAATATCAGGTTCCAGCTCATGAAGTGCACTGTGAGACTAGGCCCACAGGAGAAGAAGTTGAGATGAAACTGGAAGTGGAAAACAAAAGCCTGATATGTAAATTGCTTGTACAGGAGACTTCTATAGTAGAAGGCATTTGTTGCTTAACTGTAAAAAGGGTCACCAAAATGATCATGGTATTTTAACACTGTTAAATGTCCAGTAGCAGAATAATATTTCCCCTGTGATCACCTGGAATTTGTGGTTTTGTTCTTAGGAAGTGAATTTTCAGTAAATGAAGCTCTGTTTGTTTATTACCCCCATGAAAACTGAAATTAGAAAGCCATCACTTTTATCAAGGTTAGTTTCTTTAATTTGTCTGCCAGCTTATACACTTGCAGTGTATTACCCACTGTCAGTTTTCCATGGTTTCTGTGCACAGTTTAAGCAGTTAAACTAATTGGCAAGTAATCAAAGTTTCACCCATGTTCATGTTTTCTTGTAACTCTCCTATTTGGTAGTGAAACAAGAAATCTAATGACTAACCATCTTGATTTGTGAAGGTGGAAGCATAGCAGTATCTGTTTTTAATCCTAGATTTTGCGATGGGGAAAACCTTTGAGCTATGGCTTTAGGCAGGGGAAGATCCCTCCCTAATGAAGATGTAGTCATTGTAATTAAACTAGGGGGAGAATAGTTGCATTTGGAAATTCTGTGTGGGTGATGGCTCTTTGCTGCCAGACTGCAGAGCAGTGCTGCAGGGCTGGGTGCAGACACCAACTCCTGGCACTCGTGGCCCAGAGACACCCTTCCTTTCCTTGCTGCTCTGTTTTCTAAGCCACGAGCATTTGGCAGGAGGTTAAAGGCTGGTGGCGCACAGTCCCTTGAGCACTAGCAAGGTGTGATGCAGCAAGCAGCCTCTCCAAAGGACAAAGCCAGGACAGTGCCCTGGCATGTGCTGCTCTCCTCATGAGGAAGCTTGTGCAGAGTGTGGAATAGTGCTTATGGAAGGACACAGCTCTGAGTTTGGGATGTTTTTCTACTCTAGCTGAATTCTCTCCTCTCAGGATGATCTGTGTACTGCAAAAATTCAAAAGTCATAGTACTGAATGCCTAATCAATGTCCATGATACAGAGTGGACACTTGGTTGTTCTTTTTGTTTTATTAAATCTGATTCAGCAAATAAAAAACATTTATAGCTTCTTTGTATTGTCCTGCAAATGCAGCCATGTTGGAAGGAAAATTTATGTGCTGGGAGATGTTTTGTATGTTGTTTTAAGGATGTAAGTTGATCTAGTTGAATTTGGCCATCAAAATGACTGCAAGGGACTTTAGGTTACAAATAAAACTGCTTATCAAAGAGCAGAGCTGTGGCACTTCTTGGGAAGTAAGGTCTTGTGCCCACTGGTGCCAGTCAACCAGCAAGTCACCAGTTAAACTCTGTATTAGTTGTGCAAGAACAGATCCATGTGTTTCAACAGGAAAAGCAGAACTTGGTTTTGTGAAGATTGTCAAAACCTACCATGAGTGAAGCCCAAAGCAAGAGTTTTTACTTCATTGTTTTGTTGGAGTTTTGAGTTTTGTATTTTTGGTTGGAGTAATGCAAATTCAAAGCTCCAAAAGTATGGCCATGTGTTTCTATGTAAAATGCTTCCATCATGAAATAATGGCAAGGGTCTGAAAACTAATAAAATAAATCATTCAAATCAATAAAGTAAAAAAGGCATGTTGCAACCACAAGTTGTACATAGCCAAATTGTCTGTGACCACATGATGCAAAAATTATATGTGAATTCAATGAGGGGAGCTTAGAGCCCTCTGTGCTTACAAGTAGTTAACTGTGCAATGCAGTTCTGGGGCCAACTTTACCTTTGAATCTTTAACATAGTGACATTCATCACACCATTTATATGTGTGAGACCAGAGCTCTTGATCCTCCCAAGGACAGGGAACTCCAGTTCTTGTAAGCAAGGAGCTGTAGTTACAGCAGACAAATCCTGTGGTTAATGAAAGAAGCAGGGCAGTGCTAAGACCAGATCAGTACCTGGACTCTGTCACCTCCTTCCTGCAAAATCCTGCTTCATGGCTGACTGACAAAGGGTAAAAATTGTTGTTGATGAATGAATGTGAACAGTTCAGAGTCTGCCTTGAGCTAATTTCTAGAATAAGCCTTTTTCTTCTTACAGAAACATCTCCAGCACCACACCTTCATAGAGGTAGCCTAGGGCTGTGCAACCACAGAGGCATTTTGCCTTGGGTGGGAGAGCATAATCCAGCTTTGTTTTTTACCACAGCTCCTGTCAACTTGTTATGCTCCCCTGGGCCAGGCCTGGTCTGTGGTAACATCAAACCAGGCAAGAGAATAAAAAAAAAAGCAAGCTATATATGAGAGCCACTCTTCCCAATCTGCAGTCCTGGGGTGCTCCCCTAAAACCTTGTGCAAAGTTTTTAATGGGATGGTTTTTCTAATGGGCACAGTGAATTCTTTAAATGGCATGTCTGATTGCTGTCACATACCCTTGTAATAAAGCAAGCAACCACAATTACTAAGCACTCCAGCCAACAAAAATCTGATATTAAAATAAGAATGCAAAGTATCTGGACTTTGCAGAGCATTTAGATATGTGCATGAATCCACAAGATCTGATTTTGCAAAGGTCTTGTCTTGTTCAGATGTTTTTGGCAGTGAATCTTGATTGTTTCATAAAGCCACAAGGGTCCACTCTGGCCATCTAGTGCAGCCTCTGACATATACCATGTGACACGACTTCACAGAAATCACTCCAACTGCTCTTGCCTGTGGTTGAGGCTGCATGTTTATTTTAGAGTAAGAGCTGGTGTGGAACTCTGGTTCTGCTGAAGTCTTTAGAAATAACATAACAGCCCCAGCTTTTAGAAAGAGAAGGCACAAAAAAAACCCCAACCCCCCCCCCCCCCCCCAAAAAAAAAAAACCCAAACCAAAAAAACCCAGAGCTTTTTCAAAGAAGTTTAAGAAACACAATAAAACTCAGATATTGAAGGTGCTTGGTTCTTTGAAGCTTTAATCTTCCAGTCTTATGTGTGAGATCTACATGGTCACATCATTTATGTAATGGTTCCTGTAATAATTTCCCTGTAGAAAAATTATTTTATTTTCAACTAGAAAAAAATCAAGTTGCCTTTTGTGTTTTTTTAAGCTCATGTTAGAGCCTTTGACTGTCAAATCCTTTTGCTGAGTACAAGGGCTTGGAAGCAACTGACCAAGCTCTCTTGCTATGCTTGGATTTTCCACTTGGAAATTTTGATGCCAAGAGATGATGCAAGAGACCTACACATTTTCTTATGTTTTCTTACAACAATCATTTTTCTTCTATATGATACAAAACTCTATATACACCTGAACCCAAGTATTTTATAACGTTACTATATACTTATGTGGTATGTAGCTACACACTATAATTTAAAAAGTATATAATCACATAGTTTATAAAACAGGTAGACATGAAGAATCATCAGGGTATAAAGGAAAAAATGTTAAATAATGCAAGAAGCTTGGTTGTTATAATAATTTAAGGACTGGAATTAATTTAAATTAAGTTGTGAGCCCTTGTTGGTGTATCATGATATAAGGATGCTGAGTTGCCTCTCTGTACCCCCGAGCACTTGCAAGCCTCCTTGATTAGCTGTTGTGGTTCTGTTAAAACATTTCAGCTACAAGGTTGAAAATTGTTCCTGTGGGACTCTTGTGTTCTTGGTACAGCTGTCATATCACCCAGATCTTTTGTTTCACTGTTATCCTGCCTCACGGTGAATGTGGAGAGTGTTTAAGGACTGGCAGTTACAAATGATATAAATTGTCTCTTGATGACTGAAAAACTGTGCTGCTGTGTTGGAAACATTTTGATTTGTTATAGAATTTTCCCTAATAACCCTGGTTCATCATGTTGTGATATCAGCAGCTTCTCACTTAACTCCATTAGAATTACATGGTTTAAGTTGCTGTATATATGCTGTAATCACAATTTTTCTTCCCAGAGTAGGATTAAAATTTAGCTTCAAGTCTTTCAATGACAAACTCTGCTGATAATATATTTTCTATATCCTTTTGTTCTTGCTTTTTCTGTCAACTGTCAGGAAACAACTGTTCTGCTTTTTAAAGTAATATTGCTCTCAAGTACTGGAGTACTTTATAAAATCCAGTAAGAAAACTGATGGTTTCACAGCAATAGGACACCTTCACAGATATTAAGGATGTAGCTCTTGTTGAGCTAGCAACTGCTTAATGTTTGTTGAAGTAGAGCACTAGATCCTAGAAGAAATAAATAAGGGAGAAATTCCTTTAGATTTAAAAGTGAATCCTTAAAAAGGAAAGGCATCTTGAAGCAACTGGAGATAAAGTGAAAATCTTCAGACTGTAATGCAGTAAAAACTTCAAGGCTGTATATCTGCATGTGTGCACACTCAAATACACATGTGCATTTATGTTGATTTATGTATAAATTCCTCTGAAGTCAGTGGAAGTTGTCAACATGAGGTAATGTCTTCAAGAAACTGTCATAGTACAAAAAAATCAGAATTTTTAATGTTACTGAAGAACTTAATTATTTTTCTCTGGGCTTTCTCATTTAGGGATATTTCTTATAGGATTGCACACACTAACAAAGGTTGATTCTAAGTATGAAAATTTTCTAGAATTATAGTACAGCATAAAAAAAATCCCACCAATTTTGACACAAAGAAATGACTGTGAAAACACTCCTATCAGTGAATAGAATCCAGAATAAATTATCCAATTGTCTGTAGAATATAATCTCCTTTATTCAGAAAAATGTGTGGTGTAATTTTTCAGTGTACAATAGGCCTTTTAGTGATTTATTAGTATCTATGAATTCCAATGGCCACTCTTAGAATTGTTTTTCTGATAAAATCGTAAGGATAGCCCGGAAGAGGCCATTTACCTGAACACAGATTAACTCTTCAAGTGCGAGTGAAGCACAGCAGAAAATAAAGTAAAAGTGATAGACCTTTCTGCTGTAGGGTAATCATAATTCATCTGGATTTTATACAATTCTAGTGTGTCCAAAAATTAATAGACTAAGATTTTCCTGGGTACTGAATTCCTAAATTATGTGGGATTTCTAGCCACGGTGAGTTTGGCCCAAGGAGGCAAAGACAAGCCTCCTATTTATCTCAGAGTTAGCCTTAAAAAAACTGCAGAAAACCTACAGTCATGGCTATAAGTAGGCAAGTCCTCCCCTAGGAGTATGTCTTTTATCACTGGAATGCAGCTGAAACTGGCTACTGTGTTTCTCTAAAAAATATCCACAAGACAATACTTATGAAGGAAATTCTTATTGATTTACCAGGGAAGATCCCTGAGATGCAAATGTGAGAATGGTTTAATGTAGTGCATTGTGACTCTGCAAGAATCAGAGAGGATTAAATATAAATAAAGGGAGGGATCATTCAGCTTGTGCAATACCTTGCTCATCAAGGTGATCTTTCAAGTCACTTTCCACTTATTTCTGCAGGTAGGCTGTTTGAGTCTGATGGTGTTATGGAAGGAATGGTGTTTGATCACTGCTTATTCTTGTTACCTCTGCTCACTTGTGCAGCCACTGGCATGATCTGTCTTCTGATGAGAAAAAGACCACACAGAAAGCACCCCAAACCTTGAATTATTTTAATCCTGAATCTTGAACGTAGATGCTCAAAAAAAGCAACAAAATTGAGCTGCTCCAGGGGTTACAGGACTCAAGTCTCTGTTCTACATCTGCCTCCTGTGTGGATTATCTTATCTGATATGGAAAGATCTGTGAGCTTGTTTGCTACATGGCCTTCAGTGAGCACTGATAGGGTCTTTGTCTGTCCCCCATCTTATTTTTACTGAATTCAAAGACTTGATATCTTTGGGCTGTCTTTTGAAATTTTCCAGTAGGTACAAAGTTACTGGGGTAGACTGATTTGCCTTATAAACAAAGCAAGATTGCATAAATTCTATTCCCTTAGGAAAAAAAAATAAAAAATTGCAGTCCTAGCAATCCCTCTAGAGCAAGGCCCAGGCTTGCTGAAGTCTAGTGGCAGTTTTACCACTTAATTTCACTGGATCCATGTTTGGCTGCAAAACTTTATACCTAGTTGGAGCAATTCTGTGCTTTGGAATTGACAGATGTGGAACATATTTAATAACATGACATGAGCTGGCTCAATGCTTAATTGATTTCTTATGTTAAATCAGTGCTTTTCCTCTTCTTATGCCCACAAAGACAGTACTAAAGATGTGCAGTCAGACCCCGAGTTTTTTACTTTTGCCTCACAATGTGGAGCATAATGTACAGCATAAATGGGAACTTCTTGGAGTAAGGGGGAATCTGTGTTTAGATGTACTTTGTGGCTCTGTTAAGACCAAGTTTTTCACATGTACAATGTTAAATATGAGTCTGTGTTGCATATTGACCTGTGAATTAGAAATTAAAAGTACTGGAAGCAGCAGCAAGCTTGATTTAGTTATCTTGAAAAAAAGAAAATGCCCAGTACAGTTTGAAACATTTGGATGTTAAGAATGGGGTTTGTAGAGAGGTGTAGTGAAGGACCTCAGGCAGACCTGCAGCTTCCAGGAATAGTTGTGTGGAGCACAACTCTGCATAGGGAGCTGGCACTAGGTGCTTGTAGGCAGGCAAATATGCCAGGAACCACTCACAACTCATTTATGCATACAGAGGTCTCAAGGTTATATTTGCAGCTCTCCTCACTCCCTGTGCTTGTAGCCAATTCAAGAGTAAAGGAAAGAGTTGCAACATAAAAGAAATACAAAGGCAACACGGTGATATATTATTTTCATTTTCCTAGAAATTATAGCTCTCCTTTATTCATACAAAAGGTAGGAACAAATAAAATTTGTTATCTTTTGTTGTATTTGGAAAGGAAAAGAGTCTTTTCTCTTGAAATAGAATTGGAGAAGCAAGTGCCCTTCTCTTTGAATACTGAAGCAGTCTGAATTCCAGAGTTTTCATCAAGGGCTATTGATAGCTCTCCTGTCATTGCAGGCAGTTTCCCTGTGTGTACTCTGAAACTCTGTTCTGTTTGTCGCCATAAAAACATGGCCAGTGGTTCCTGGCCCTGCGTTCACCTCAGCAAAAGTGACTTCCCCCAAGACTGCACTGTGGCAAGTTTGCAGGGTCCCCTCATTCAGTGGCTTTACACTGGGACTTGCAGAAGACATTCTATAGCTGATTTTAGTGAAAATAGAGCCAGTTCCTCCTGGATGTAGCTGCTGACTGTCAGCAGACCTAGCATCTGTAGTAATTATGGTAGTGCTTTACTTGAGTTATGAGTGCAAGAAATCCCATGTTACACTTGGCCTGTTTGTCCCATGTGGAGGGAAAGAGAATGGATGGCATACACCTCTAATATTAAGATACAGTGAACATTTATTGTGTCAAAGAAGAAGCAAACCCTCAGAGCTTGAAAGACTCTTCCAGTTTCAAAAATCTCAAGAATAGTAGGGGCAGCATTTCATGGGGACTGCATTTCTCATCTGATCAGAGGCCATGGTGAGGTGTTTGGGCTCAGGACAAAATGTCATGTGGTGCACATCCTCTCTGTACCCTCACTCTGCTGCATGGTGGAGTGCAGGAGAGATTTTGACTGTTCTTCCTTCTTCCCCCTCCTGTCCCAAACCAACATTCTCCATGGCAGGATTGTTGCTGCTCCCAATGCAGCAACATCTCTGTGGTCACTCACTGCCCTGCTGCTGTGCAGAGCAGGGGCTTCACCACCAGCTGTGGTGGATGGGGGTGCTGTGATGCAAGGGTCGAGTCCTGCCCATCCCCATCTTCCACACAGCTGCACTCCCCTTGAGACATGGGACTGTGTTGTGTTAAGAGGATAAAGTCCTAAATATGAACAGAAAAATGTACCCCAAGTCAGACATTAAAAGTATCATTTTTTTAATGTGTGGATAGGATTTGGGAGGAATGACCCAGGAGTTTCCTCATGGTGGGAAAGCTGTGAATGTCATGTACTAAAGGACAAAAGTGATATCTGTGAGAGGGCTGAACAGATAGGTGAAAGGGAGGCTATCTCCTTCAATTGAGCTCCTAATAAAAGAAATTCCAGCCCTTTGAAAACCCTGTGGGCCTTTGTGTAACAATATGCTTGCTGGCAAATCCCGGCAGTGTTAAGATGGCTGTTGAGTTTGTTCCATTGTGGCTGCCTTTCTTGGCCTCTATCCCATCTGCATAGTCTTAGCCACCCATAACTCCCCTCCAGGTCAGACCTCATCTATGAGGGTGCCATGCTGGGCACCCTCAGGCTCTCCCAGTTCCATAGTGGACATTTAGCACTGTGCAGGCACCATACATCCTGTTAGTTTTTTGGTTTTGACTATAGCCTGGGTGCAAAAATACAATTGTCACCTTATGTCTAGGAACTCTGGTTTTGTTTCCATCATGGTTTTTTGTTTTACAGCACTTTTACCAGAGTCTTGTACTTTAACTTGGCCTTTAGTGAAGCTATAGTCAGCCTTTTGCCTTCCTGCTGTAGCAATTCCCTGAAAGCATTTGTACTGCAGGATATTTTAATGTGGTGAGGCTGAGTGTCTTTTGCAAGTGAAATCGGGTTGAAGAACTAAGCACAGATCCATGAAGACACCCAGAGGGGTACATATGTCCTCAAGCAGATAGATAATCTGATATGTTGATGTCTGTAGGACTACTGATAATTAACCAGAAAGCGCATCTAGCAAAGGCAGCATCAACACACTGGAGACACAGAAGTATCCAGGCAGATATATCCAGAGATATCAAGTACAGAGTTACTAAGTCAAGGACTTGTGGCAGCAGAGCAGCCAGGACCATTTGAACTCCACAGGGAACAGGCTTCCTGCAAAGTGGATTAATGTCTCCTCTAAGGTGGACTGCTTAGTGTAACCTGAGATACTAAATCACTTTGAAAACTAGTCTGGTGTACGCACCAGCTATTTAATGTAAGTTAACCGTGGTTAAAGTGGTACCCAATGTAGACATGGCCAAAAGCAGTGCAATAAAATTCCCTTCTTTTCCAAGGCATTTGGGGTTGTTTCAGCAGGTAATATAATCCTGAAGGTGGAAAAATTACTGTATTATCAACTGAAATTGGGAGGGGAAGTCAGTTAACAATATTGCTAATGCTCTTATTGCAGAATCAGCAATTGCCATATAATTCTCTCTGGTTCTGAAAAAAAACTAAAGTGGGAACATGCATCCTAAATCTCAGGAATGTGTCATCCCTAAGAGCAAAGAATTTCTTATTATTAGCATGTGAGATATTTTTGCATAATTTATTTTGCAAAAGGTTATTCAGACCTATGGAGTGAAGCCTGTGTCCCTTGTTTCTCACTATATACCTTATTTATCAACATGTTTCTGCGCTGGCTATCTATATTTAGGAAAAATAACTTACTGTACTTCACTATATATTTATAAGCTCTTAAGAATTCCAAGTGGAACAGTAATAAATTATTTATTTTGTTATCAGCTTCATGATGCTTTTTGCAGGACTGTATTTTTCATTTCTTGTGCAGTTCCCTGATGGGTTGGATGTCAGGGTTGCTTTTCATTATAATCAATCAATTAAATGATTGCTATTAATGATTATATAATGTAAGGGGGGAAAGGCATTTCTGGTCCTGAGGCATGTATGTCTAGGGATGAAGATGTTTCTGGTGTGGTTGCTGAAGACTCCCCCCTCTACCAAGATAATGACAATGCATTCTCCTCTGCTCTATCTTCAAACAGTAAAAGGGAGTAGTAGGTTCTGACAATATTACAGGTATTTGGGATGCTTGCTCAGCTCTGTAAGAACATGAAGGTACTTGTGAATAACATTTTAAAAAAATATTTTAGCCTAGGAAAAATTAATTCATGTCCTGTGATTTGCCTTTGTGAGGTAAACATTGAGTGCTTTTTGTTTATTTTCACACTTTAAAATTAGGATACCATGGTTCATGTGAGTGTAACAACCGTGTTCTGCCTGTATAATCTTCCCTGTTACCAGCAAACTGTATTTATAGCAGACTCCAATGTTTACCTATTATGTTTCATTTCATATTTCAGTTATAACTGAAAGCCTGCACACCAGCAAGTCCAGCAGAGTACCTGCTCTGAGGTGGTCCTTGAAGCGCTGATAGCTCATTGCATGGAGCTATCCATGCCAAAAAGGCTTGATGTCTCTGTGGAAAGGGAGCCAGAGAACAGTCTGTATTTTCATATGAAAAATGTTGATATTGAGCTTGTAGCACCTAAATCCCACTATTTTTCCTTAGAGATGTGAAAGCCTGGCTCAATGAACTCGCAACAAAGTAAGGACTGTTTGGGTAATGCCACTGGTCATTTAAGTATAATTTTTCTTAAAAGTGGTCTTTGCAGTAGATCAAGAGAAAAGAGGAAAGGAGCAGAAGAGAACCACAGTCACCTGAAATAAGTGGGGTGTGCCCAACTGCCTGTCATTCCTGCAAAGTTAAAGGGTATGCTGGAGTGAGAAATAAGGGCACATTTTGGTTTAGCTATGCAGTTGGGAATTGAGCATTTCTGGTTTTGTGAACAATGCCAACTCTTGTATCAGTCACGAAAAACTCAGTGAGTAAACCTAAGGAAAATGTCTTTCATTTAATTTTTTATGCATATTTTACAAGAAATAGCTCTACAATAAAGAAGAAACAACTGAGCTGATGGCTGCCTGCCAGTTACACCACCTCTATTGATCCATCACTGCAAGACTTTTTGATTACATAAGCTCATCTGCTATTAACATTTCTAACCTGAGGTATTTCCTATTAAGTGGTTTCCATAATAACAAAACATTAATTGAAGTGATTTCTTAGGAGTCTAGATTAAAAAGAAAACAACACTGATAATTACAGTATTTGAGGTTAATTACTTGAGGCTTGCTTCCTTTCAAATAGTGTACATTTTATGCTCTCTATGTGCATAAATGGTGCAGCTTGTGAACTTAACAAAGCTAAACTCCTTTCTTCTGATTTATATTTTCAATTCACTGTCAGACTGCATAGTAAAAAAGTCTGCTAGGTTAGAACAGAGCCAGAAGAGAATGACTGAAGTGAATTAGCAAGCAACCAAAAGCAAGAGGACAAAAATCCTGTCAGGTCACAGAGCTGATTGAGAGACAGGATGAATGAGCCCTAATTCCTTATAGGCTTTTTGACTCTGCATTGAGCTCGATGTAATGCATCCTGATGAACGAAACACAGTAGAATATATACAGTATGGGAAGCATCTTCCTCTACAAGTGTTGTGTATTAGTTAAAGGCAGAGGTTGGGTCAAGCTGCCTTTGATCTTTCTATCAGCTCTTTTGAATAGTAGTGGACTTCTTTGGTTTTGATTACTTCAAACAAGGGCTGCTCCCAGTATGAATCCTGAGATAGGAGCAGTCTGGTAGAAGTTGGAGGCAGCTGGTTGTGCTGCTGTAACATTAATTACAGCTGTGGGAGAAATAAGGTTAAGTGGAAAATATAAATCAAATCATGGATATGTTTCATTTCATACTCTCCAAGATGTATGCAGTATGCATTACAAAATTCAGTGGGTGTATGTAGCTTTACTTGTGATCATGGCCTTCTCTGTTCTAAAGCTTAGCTGTGGTACAGGTTTCTCATATATTTAGTTGTGTCCCAATAAATTGGATGAGTGAGCTCATCAGGCAGTATTAACAGATTCTTCTCTTGGAGCTCATCATCAGCATGACCTTGACTCTGACTCTTCAGGGCTTTCTTGTCTGTTTTTACATTCCCTTTTGTATTTTCCCATTCAGACTATCTAGTTTTAGTAATTCATTCTGTTAATTCTGCATGTTGCTTTTGAACTCTCTTTGTAAGTAAGGCTGTCCAACATGAAGAAGCAAAACTGAAGTCAGAGGCAAATTTCTGTGTGAGACAATCTACCTGGAGATCATCTGCAGTCCCCTGGCAGGCTGCAACTTTCTGTTCACATCAGGTGTTCACTGTGGCAAATGACATTCTGCTCAGGAGAGGCATCCCTAGCCTTTTAACCAGTCAGAGTAACTTAAGCACCTTTGCATCTGCAATATCAGGGCAACAGGTAACAGCAGACTGAGTCCTGGTGCCTGGCCAGCTGTGTCGAAAGAGAAAGCACCAAGCTGCTGTGATTTGTGTGCCCAGCCTGGCCCTCAAGCACTTCCCTGTTACCCAGGGGAAGATTGAAGCAGCTGGGCAGCAAAACCCTGGACTTGCTATGCTTACTGAAGAGCTTCATCCCAGGGAACTGTTGTTTCTAGCTAGGTGATATATGGGAACATCAGGATTTTACTGCCTGATGTATTCACAGGACCTGGAAAGGTTATGACTTGCAGCCCATGAAATAATATGATCCTATTCTTGGTTTTATGTAGGTGATCAAATTTTAAAATAGGTACATTCAGGCAAGGGACTAGAGTAACTAAACGCCTTGCTTGACAGATGTGTGTGGCTTTGAAATGAAATCTCTGAATTTTGGTGACAAACTGTGCTTTCTGTTCAATTTTTATTCTTGCCTCTAACTAGCCAACTAACAGGAAAACTAAGCTTTTTTCCAGTTATCTTAGGATGTCCTGTTTGAAGTACAGCTGAAAACCTGTTTTCTCTGGCTTACTGGGAGCTGTACATGAACAGTTACTATTGCAAGTCCCCTTTGCTAATGAACAGCAAAAGGGCAGATTAAGCAATTTTCAGAGTTGTTGAGTTGAAATGGGAAGCCAAGATGTGAACTTGTTTCTCTGCAGATTAAGAATTAGCATATGGAAGTGAAATGGACCAGAACCATTGAACCCATATCATCAGGATTTGACTCTGCTTCACAGCTGCAGGGCTGGAAACAGCTGTGGGTGATCTGACTCTAACTACACTTACACAGGCATGCATTAACAGTTCATCCCCTGAAGTCAATAGACTTGAACATAACACATTCAAATCACTGCTGAAGAGATGGACTCTGGCCCTATGGGTTCTATATCCCTCTAAAGGGAAGGGCTGAGTCCATTTTTGCATGAACTTTCAGCTCATATAACCCCACTGCCTACACTAGGAACCCATAAATACAACTCAGAGAAAAGCTGGCACCATGTTTCCTGAAGTTCAGTCTATGAACCCAAGTTTCCGGGTGGGGTGGATAGGCACATGCTCTAATCCCTTTTCTAAAAATGGCATTTAATTCATCATGAAAACAGAAGACTTTACTTTTTCCCCACTGGTTTAATGATTTTCTGACTCTATTATACAGGAATAGGAGTCTTGGTGTTACTCCCTAAAAGGCTTCCTTCCCCACACTGGCATGCACATTTTTCATCTTTTAAAAAATAACTGGATGCAATAGAACAATTAAAGGAGTCATTATTTTAATTTTATTTTTTAGACTAAAATTACTACATTTGTTGGGTTTTTTTCAGAGTATTTCATACTCACTTAGGAGATGACAACTAGATCACCTCAGTTCTAATGATGATCAAATATAATTGCCATTCTATGGTCTTACAGCTAACAAAATAATTCAGTTAAATATTTATCAGGCTGTTGTCGTTAGTGGGATATTTTGTGTGATTGTCATCCATAAAAATGTGCTAATTCATAAGGCAGAAATACTGTTCCATAGCTTTGTATGAAAAAGCAAATACACTTATTTTAAGCAGCAAAATATATATTTGGAAGTAATTATTACAATGTCATAAACAAATGTAATTTAGCATCTGATTACTAGCACGTGACTCTTCCCAAAGATGAAATGAGGCTATTCCCAGCATAATGGCTTTTATTTTCTCTCATTTTCCTAGCTGAATGAGAGGTCCTAACACAAAGTACTTCGGCCTTTTGAACTGTGGGAAGCCAAATAATTTTTACTTTTGTCTAACTCCAGTGATTTTTCACAACTGCTCTCCCTTTGTTGTCATTGCAGGTGCGAAGTTGCACCTGCTGCTTTCCCTGACAAAGAGCATGGGTGTTCAATTTTGTTGAGGGTTTTTTTTAACCCCTCTAACTCATGGACAAAATAAGGCAGAACAGGGCTTCCAAGGATCTGATTGCATTTTCCTGCAGCACATTTGTAGTGTGCGGTTTCTCTAAGCAACAATTTTGGTCACACCTCACTGATTCAAGGTGGTACCATCCACCCTTACTTTGTCTTGTTAGTGGCAGAGCCTTTACATTGCTGGAAGACACCAGAAATTTCAGCAGCCCCTTGTACAGGGCTGACTTCCTCTCAGCTTGCACATTAAGCCTATTTACCAAAGATGACTGGATTTCACATTTGAAAAACTCAACCACGAAATTTTTGGTTACTGCTCCCTGCAGCTTCCCAGGGATTTGTGCACTGGCAGAAATCCAATCATAAGCAAGGTTGTTCTGACTGTTTTAGAGAAGTGGTGTTCTGCAGGACTCTCAGAATTGCGTGTTTTCTCTACATAAGAACAGGTGTGCATTTCCCAGTTACGTATTTCATTTTTGGAACAATTCCATCATATTTGCAGTCCCACAAAAACTAAAGTTTGTCAAAAAGAAATGCTGCATTTTGTTTTTTCAACTCTAAGCTGCGCACAGACTGTATCTGTAGTCCTGGTTCAGTTACCTAGGAAACAGCTGTAGGATGGAATTTATTTATTCTGTCTGAATAAGTGTCTGTGATATATACATGAGGCTTATCGTGCTCGTAACTGTGGAAAATCAGTGAATTCTTTTATTATTATGAGGCTGATACCAGGCAATTATTGGCACTATTTAAATGGTTAACAAAATCCTCTATAATTCCCAAAAGAGAGAGGTGAAAGAACTGTTCAAATATATTATGAAGCATTTATGGCGTTGGGTCAGAGAGGGAAGCCCCAGGAGACAACAGCTGTCTGCAGCAAATGGGGACTGGAGTCCAGCCCTTGCACAGAAGAGAGCAGCACACCTGGTACATGTTGTGAGCCAGGGCAAGGGCTGCCCACAGCTCACCAAATCCAGAGGTACACAGAGGATTAGGCATGGGGTCAATCTTCTCATCCAAATCATGCTCTTGTAGCTAAGATACCAAGGTTGTGAACTTGGTCAGTCCTGTCTCCAGGGGACCCAGTAAAACACCAGCTCTTGCAGGAAAAAGGCAGAAGTCCATGTGCTCTCATGGCCTGACTTTCACCCTTGTACATCTTCATCACCCCCTTCCATGCATAGTGTTAGGCCACGTGAAAAGCTTGCGTTTCCAGAGTATAGGACATTCTCTGATTCATTCTAGCTCCCAGTGGGAATCATTACTCTGGCTCCTTGCCTCTGTCTGTTTAATTTATTGTTTTGACAAGAACACAATGTGTTTCTGGAGTGGCTATCCCAGTATGCCCTGTGAACTTGGGGAAGGAAAAGATCACCAGCCTGTTCCTTATTCTCATCCCTTCTTGCTTCCCGAAGCTCCCAGCCACAATAACCTCTGCCCCTGGGAGATCAGCCTCACACAGCAGTACTCAAAGCAATGTGTGTCCAGTCTGACACAGCTGTAGGTTTTGTGTTTTGTACTACCAGGAAAAGTTCAATAACAGACAGATTACATCCCAGACTTCATACAAATTTTTTTAACACAGTCATTGAGGCCTTGTTGGTAGCCCAAAGAGAACTCTTCCAGACCCCAAGGGTGACTCTGTGTGTAGCACAGATACCCATGTGTGGGCTTGGAGCAAAGCCGTTAAGTGAGGTTTTTCACTTCTGTTTCCCATTGCAATTGCTGTAGTTGGTACAAAGGCAGAGCCTGTGTGTCTGCTTTTAGTATCTGGTGTAGTAGTGGCTGCACTGGACACAAGCAATTTCTAAATCAGTGTAGTCTCAGTTTGAGTCCCTGGGGCTGAAGCTACACCTCCCACTTGACTGCCTGGCAGCCCTGCTGAGCCTGCACCCTGTAATCAGCCTGAGTGCTGGTCCTGTGGTGGAGGTCAGGCTTCTGGCTGCAACGCTTTAGCCAGCACATTGTCAAAAACATATCATATTTCAGTAGAGTTAGATGGCACTGGGAACATTTGTGTGAATTGAAATGTTTCCAAAATAATTTAGCCATTTTTATAGTACATAAGCCTTTGATTACTACCCACTCTAAACTGTCCCACAGGGTGCACCAGGTGCACCCCTGTTCTAAGATGAGCCCAGCTGTGTTTTAGATTGGTGATTTTCATCCCTGTTTCATAAGCTGTGTTGAGATGCTGCTACTGCTAAGTGCAAAGAAGGCTGCTTGCTCTGCTCTGATTTATGCCCCGTGTAGTTCTGGTTTTAATAGGATTAAGCAAAAGGGAAGTCAAGGCAGAATGTGGCCATGCATTGTATTTACTGTGCATGTATCTTTATTGAAGTGTTTTAGTATTTTAGTCAAAGATCATAAAGTGCTTTACAAAGCTGGTAAAATCATGAGCCATACATTATGGGTGGTAAAACTGACTTCAGTTAAGAGAATTTTCCAGTGTCACACTGAGTCAAGAGCAGGAAAAGACTCGAAGATATTTTAGCTCTACAATCCCTCCTTTAATTGGTATATTATTTATTATAACTAATAGGCTTTTCTTGATACTGCATTAGCATAAAGCAATCCAAACCACTCTCAGAAATTGTTTGTAAAAGCAGAGGAAACTGTTAAACTCCTAGTATGAGCATGCAGGAAATTAAAGCATGTAAGAGGTTTATGAATTTAACAGATGGCAATCTTAGCTCTTGGTACATATGATGCTTGGAGTTTTTGAGGACATTTATTTGAGAGGAATTCATTACACTACTAGCGTGGAGAATTGTTAAGAAAATCTTGGTTTTGCCTCTAGGTGGCTCACCTGGAACTGCCATTGCAAAAATGTTATCCAGAAAGGAATTCCTACACTATATTCTCATGATATAATGGCTTGCTTTTCTAGCAGCAATGGAGAGTCAATCATGTAAATGTATTATATCTGTGTAGAAACATTCTGCTAAATTTTTTTGTCTTTTGTAAGAACAAAAATAACAGATGGATTAGGGACAAGGCAGATTTATGAGTAACGTAACTTTCTATTAATCATTATCGTGAGTCACATCTAAAATATCTACAGGGAGGACTGACTTTCTGGCTACAATAAACATTTTCCAGGTGCAGTTCTTGCTGTGGGGTAGGTGATGTGTTATGCAGTAATCATATTGTTGTCTGTCTATTGTATTTCTACTTCATGAATAGGAAATGGCATTTTTCTAGGGGCAGTAATACACATTACTGTATGTAGTCCTAAAACTCCAAAGTATATAAAATAATAATGGGTAATCTGTTTTTAATCCAGCAGCAATTTAAAAATACAGATTAATTTGGGGAAGGAGCGAGCAAGTTTTACTTCTCCAACTGAGCAACATAGGTCATAAAGGCTTGTAAAAGTCCAGATTAAAGTACATATTTATTTTGTCCATAATAACTCACAAAGAAATGGAAAAGGAATAGGTGGTGGCTGGGATCACGGGGAAACCCACCCGGCTTTCATGAGCAGAATTCCGAAAAGGGCTGTTTGCAAAGCAGACTTTGAAGCTCCCAGGTTTTATGTGGTGAGAACTGCAGTGTTCAGGGGAGTCCCGTCGCAGCCTGCAGACACTGCAAATCGTATTTAGGGTGCTCAGGGGATGAAAAATCACACACCCAACACAGAAGTGCCTGTGCTGTTCTGGGGCTCCGCTGCACCTCACGGGAGTGTCAAGCGACTTCCCCAGTATTTTTGTTCTATATGTTGAGCATTTTGGGGATTTTTTTTTTCCCAAAGGTTTCTTTGGGGTGGGATAAAAATCAGCAAGAAAACCACTTACGTCACACCATTCTTCTGCCTACAAAGGAGACCGGCTGTCTCTTCCCTGTGCCGCACAGGAGCAGCCCCTGTTTGCCGGCGGAGCCCCCGCCGCTCCCGCTGGCGCATTCCACCTTTGTTCTGCAGCAGGAACTCCCCTTGACGTGGATATATGTATTCCACACACCAGGCAAGTGCAGAGCTGCGATCGCAGCTGCAGCCTGGGCAGGACAGCATTGCTCTGCATCCCTCCTTGCATTTTAATTGTCCCGAGAAAGTCAAAATCTCCATTTTCTGAAATGGAGAGAGTAGAGAAAGGGGGGGGGGGGGGGTGGGGGGGGAGGTCAAGTAATGAAATAAGGATTAAACTAATTAGACCTTTTTATTATTTTTTGTAATTGTACTATTTAGTCACACCACTGTCTGTGTTGTAGATTGAGTGTAATCTGTAAGTGTGTCAAGAGTGTAATCTCAGGTTGAGGAGATCAGACTGGGAGATTCACTTGACACTTTTTGTGAATAACTGGGACATACAAAGATCATGACATATGCCCAGACTTATAGCGAACAGGGAACAGGATTGAAAAACGTCTTGCAAAATCTCCTGCCTCTCTGGAGCATGGCTTTTGGGGAAAATCTTCCTAATATATAGTCAAAATTGGAAAAAACATGCGAACAATGTTCCTCACGTGATCTCAGACAAATTTCTTACTTATTGTAAGCTAGTAATAAATAGATAATCTCAAATATTACAGCTTGAAAAGATGTTAAAAATAGATTGTGGCTGAATAGCTATTATGTACTTTGATAAGTGTGAAACAACACAAATTTCTCAGGCAGTGTACATCTGTGCGCCTGAGTCATGTCTCTTGGTCACAAGGCTTTTTCCACATATGCCGAGATCTCCCTACCTTTCCTCAGATTCTGGTCAGCCAAGCTCCTTTATTCCTTGGCATTCACTTCAAGAAACTTAACTGTCTTCTCTGACTCCACAAAAGGAGGGGCACTGCCCCCCTGCACATGTGTCCCTTCCCAGTTCATGATATAAAAGATGTTAAGATTATTTTGTGCCTCCCAAATGAGATGCTGAGAAATACAACACAAAAGTGATTCTGCTCTTGTGTTTTTTTTCTGGTGGGAACTCCACTGAGATGTGAACTGCAGAGCCTACTTTTGTGGTCTTTTTCTGGGTGCACAGTTCTGTAAGTTACAGTGAGACTTAGGTATGCTCCAGCTGAAAGGACAGCATGTTTAGGAGAGGCCATTATTAGAAGAAATTCTACCTCTTCCCCCATACCCCCAGCACACATCATGCCAGAAATCAACACAGCTCTACTGCTCTGTGAAGAATTTGTCACAGTTCAGCACAATGAGCAAGCCCAGCTCAAGAAAAGCCCAAAGCTACATTAACGCAGAAACCAAATATGTGCTGCTGGGTGGTTGTGTGGACAGGAGGGTCCCTTTAGGTCAAGGGCAGGGGCAACAGCTGAGCAGAGATGTGGCTGCCTGTGCTGTCACTACTGTGCCTTTTGTAAGTACATAAAACTTTGGTTTCCAGGGGTTTGCAGGCACAAATTGCTCGTGACACCCAAACAAATAATCAGAAATAAAAAACTTGTGGAGCTGTTAATAATAAAGCCAGAGAATGGCCATTCATAGAAATATGCACTACATCACTCCTCCTGACTGCTTGGTGATTCATCACCATTTCCCTTCCCTCGCCTTTTATTCTTTCAATTATTTTTGCTCAGGGGTCCCTTAAACTCTTTCCAGCTAATTGTAGATATGTTTTTGTTTGAAATGCTAGATCTTGGCAAAAGCCCCTTTTAATAGCAGTATTTCCTATAAGTAGGTCACTGCAGTAAAGGGGTTAGATGTGCAGCCTTTGCTTACAAGATACTTTGCTTTCTAAAGCCCTTAATGCAGCTTTACAAAAAAAGAAAGGAAGGGGAAAAAAGAGATACCCATTTGTTGACCTTTGTCTGGTGCTGGGTAAAGTGTCTTTCTGACCAGTGCAAGAGACATTAAACCAGTGATGTGCAGAACTATATTTAAACTCTGAACAAATAGACTAAAAATATCCCTTCAAACTGGGTAAGCTATAATTTTAAATTGTAGCACTTCGAAAGAGCTTTCACTGATATCAGACACTCCCAGGCTTCAAGCAGCACAACCCCGCAGTTTAATCAAATAGCTGTGAAACCATTGCCACAAAATTGCAACCAAAATGTTTGTGTAATGTTATGTAGCTACGGAAACAAACTTGGGCTTCTAGAATTACCTTATTAACTGGTTCATAGCAATGGGCCTGTTGCAGGGTTTTGGTTGTTATCTGCAATGCTGTGAGATTTCTCTCCTTGCCCCAAAGACAAGTAAACCCTATGTTCAAGAAAGGACAGGTGTGAAGGGATATTGGGGCTGGGACTGGTAAATCAAAGGTTTTTCTATGCTTGCAAATACCACATGTTGTTTATAATGGTATTTCTCAATTATTTTATTATATAACCTTTCTTTTCAGACCCACTTCATTTCAACTTTAGCTGGCGGGGGTGCAGGCAAACATACACTCTTTTGGTCGCTATGTACTGTGCATCTCAAAGCATTACACTGAGGTTTCTAGATTTCTTCTTTCTTTTTTTAAGATGAATTACACTTATTTACAGAGGCTTAGTTGTGTTCTTTCCTACTAAGCTCCATTTAGGGTTTGTCAGGAACTTCTGGTATCTAGGAGTGCTCAAGGATCAGGAGGTTCCTCCACCCTTTTCCTTCTCCTCCACCCCCTCAAATTTTTGGTGACAAATCACCAAAACTATTTGTGAAGACTGCACTGTATTGCTTTGCAGACTTCCAAAAAAAAAAAAGAAAGTTTAGTACAGACTATTTATTTTCTCCATTAACAAAAGTGAATATTAGATGGGATATTAGTTTTCTGCTGGCTGTAACACAGAACTGTATTTCGGATGAAAGCCACTTTTTATGGACCAATAAGCAGTTACCAAAAGCTAAATATTCTACAGTTCAGTCATGCTGGAGAGGAGTTTCAATAGTATTCTTCTATTTCTTTCTCTTTTCTTAATGTCATTAAATGTCATTAGTATCTATTGAAATCTTTCTGCATGGATGGGGAAGGTAGGAAAAAACTTGTCTACTGGTGAGAGAATAATTTTGTGCTATGTCTATTAAAGAATCTGTGTTTGGGATGAAGAATATGCATGCTCTAGAGTTGTGGCCATGGTGGTGCTCCCATGGGCAGGCAGGGAAGGGCAGCACAGTCCCAGCTCTGCCTGGCCAGTTTCCAGGGGTTGTGGTGGCTCAGAACTGGAGCTGATGGCTTGCAGTGATCAGGAACTGCTTCTTGCTGCTCAACTTCTAAGAGAGGCACCAAGCATGCGTAACTCTTTCTGGTCACAGCTCAAGCTATAAAACACAAACACACAGCCTCCAAGGGGTAAATAATAGGGAAGACTGAAAATAAGCCTGAATTTAAAATAACCTGCAAAAAGTAAGGACACAGCTGGTTGAACTCTACAAACTGAATCCCCTGTGATCGAACCTTGCAAGCCATCTGTTTTCAACAGACAGAGACAACAACGTGCATCATGATTTCCAGAGACAACTTTTTTTAGGTAAATGGGATACCTGAGGGTCACCAGGCTCCACTCTCCATCCCTGTCCTCAAAGGCTCCTATTGATCATGTCATCCCTTCTGCTGTAGCCTTAAGCAAGTGTCCAAGAAAATGTTTGGTTATACTTATTTCAATAAAGCAGAACATGGAATTTGTTTCTTTCTCCCCCAGCAATACAAATATTAAACATCACAGAAAGTAGGGAGACCTCTGGGGAAAGCAAGCTTCTGCAGAAGCTCTACAGATGGAGAGGCATAAGAAACCCTTAGCAGAGTATCACAAAGAGATCCAAGAAATGCCTGTCTGCAACCCTACAACTGCACTCTGAACTCAGCCATGGGTATCTGGCAGATGCTGCAGTACTTGTCTCTCTCCATGTGCCAATCTTGCCAGGGAAGGTAGACAAGGAGGACTATGACTGAATTCATCACAGGAGATCAGGCAAGCCTGGCTTAGGACAGAGGCTCATGATGTTATTCAATGACGAGCACTGGCTGCTCTCCTAACCAGGCCAGAGAACCTGTCAGGAAAGTGGATGACCTGGGACAACTTTGCCACTGACTGCTGAGAAGGAGCCATGGAGTGAGAGCTGAAAGCAAGCATTAGGGCAGCTGCAGTAAAACCTGAGATGGCAAGTACTGAGCAAGGTTTAAATCTCTGCATTCCCCTTTCAAAATCCATTTCTCTTATTTCAATCTGGAAGAAACATTTGTCCTTCTCGTTTAGAGAAGCTGCAGATGCACATTGCTCTGGACTCAATGTCAGAGCTCTCATTGCAGTGCTGATACAAAAGTCCAGCAGTGCTGACAGAGGCCATCAGTTCCAGCACACTTTGAATATGAATGTGCTCTAAACAGAAATGCTTGCCTCCTTCACTTCAGATGTGGAAATCCAACAAGTGGGGCATGGTCCAGAAAAAGTGTGTGAAAAAAGAATTGTGTTTATGGCAACATAAGCATGTTGATCAGTCATGAAGTTACAGCCCCTAAAATGTGTAAGCCTGCCAATTTCATATGGAAAACTTTAAGATTTAGATATTAACATGACTATTTTGCAAAGCTGAAGTTAAGCATTAATGCCCTTACATTCAGTTCTGATTCAGTTCAGAAACATTCAGTTTCTGAATCAGGTTCCAAAGAGTATGTTCGTGGATTTTTTTGTTTTGTTGGGGTTTTGGGGGGATGGTTGGTTGGTTTGGTTTTTCCTTTTCTATTTTTTTTTTTTTTTAACAGAAAGATTTCAGAAGTCACTGTCTTGTAATTATGGAGTCTAAAATTCAGATTTTCAAATTTTCTCTGCAGACAGAAACTTGCCTTTTCAAATGTCTAACCTGTGTTCTCATAATAAATCCAGGATTTTAGACACTGAAGAGAACATGAAATACTGTCTGGTTTATGATAGCATCTCAAGAGCTGTCAGTGCTACTTAAGCCTGCATCCAGTTAGCTTTCCTATGAACACAAATTATGGGATATTCCTAAGGTGTTCCTGGGAAGTAGAACTGTGCCAGAAGTGTGCTGTCCCATGTACTGTGGTAATATTCAGACTGGTTGCTAATTGGTTGTTGATCTCAATAAATAAAGTACTTAGGGCTTGGTCTCTAACATTTGAACACCCAAATTGCCACTGATTTTAGACATGGGTTTGATGATTGGTGCTTCTAAAAACCAGGCTTAAATCAGCTTTTTTATAACAGGAGCATCAGAACAGCTGTACTGGATCAGACAGAAAGTCCCTCTAGCACATTTTCTATTTCTAACAGTGGTAAACAACCACACTAAGAGCACGGCAGGCACACTTCAGTGATGCATTCTGCCACCTTCCAAAAACAGACCAGGAACTTTGTGAGCCACAGCAACACCAATGAATTTTATATCCCATGGTGGATTATTCTCATACTTGAATCCTTGTGAACTTAACCTTTGTGGTATTGCACATTGTGTGAAGAACCTGCTTTGGTGTTCAGAGCAGGCAAATTCATGACCTGTCTCTATCACAGAAGGCACGTCAAGGTTCATGGTTTCCTTTAATTCTCCTGGAACATTGTAATAAAGATTGTTTAGGCAGATACTAATTTTTCACACAGGGGTTGGAGTCCCTTTGGACCAGAAGATAATTAGAGTTGTGACATCTTCTGCATGGTTTTTAAAATCATATCTGTATTTTCAGTAGCCACACTCATCTCTCTTCCCACATGTTTGCTCTCTGTTGTGTTGATATCCAGAAATGCTTATTAGATGCAAGCACAGCATTTACCAAGAAATAAGGGAATTGCCTACCATATCCCATAAGAGAGAAGCAAATGCAATCCTTTCTTCTATTTCCCTACCCCATGTATTCTGGAGACAGATACATTAAAATAAAATTAGGGTATTTCTTACTTATGAAAGTGGAAGTTGTTGGTGCTGTCATCTGCTTTACAAAGTAGAAAAACTCAAATTTGAGACAAGCAGCAGCTACCTCTCCCTAGAGATGTTTGAATATTGTTTGCCAGCTTTATAGCTTCTGAAACTTCTCTAGCAGCATTACTGTGCATATACACAGTAAACCCATCAATACTGCCCCTTTTGGCCATAGTCACCAAACTCTTATCAAGACACGAAGATGTTTAAAAGACAGCTGCTTACAAAATAAGTGCCAGAATACATTTATTCTTAAGAACTCCCATTACTGATCAGTTTTATTCTCTAAGGGAGCCACCCTCAAATGGCATTCTCTGCTATTCCTGGCCTAATAACAAATCTTGTCTGGAGCTCACAAAAATCACAGGAGGAGCTTTCTGTGCTCCTGCAGATGAGCTGCCCTTCAGCCATTCCCTTGGGGAGGAGTTAACAGCAAGCTGTCATGGTAAACAGCATCTTGAAATGGGCTTGTATTGCTGTACTGGGGCAGACACACTGCCCAGAACAGAGCACATCTCTGTTAAAATTAGCGTTGTTCCCAGGTGATGGAAGGATGGCATCTCCCAGCCCTGTGCCATCAGCTGTCTTTGGCTTTAGGCCTTCTTCTCTTGACAGCTTTCACTTAAGTCAAAGACAAGATAGAATCATCTGGCATCATGGGTGTTGGTAGACTGGGACACTTAGATGAAGCAGTGATCATCCTTCAAGGCCAGAGATCCCATCTGCAGTAGCCATGGCTCCTTGATTTCAGAAATCCACATTTTGCTTACTCTTAGCAGGAAAAAGCACAATTAAGTTAATCCTGTTGATTAAAAGTTAGACATCTTACATTGGAATATCATCAACAGGCTGTGATCCCAGTGCAACTGTAACCTACTACAACCCCAACCCTGTGCAAGTTACAGCCAGTGCAGGAGGACTTGCTTTAAAAGTGAGTAGAGCCCTGTAGAATGTAGGCTGAAGGCAAGAGCCCTGGCATTCCCAGATGGCAATACAGCAATTGATGTAAGGTTTCAGAATAATTTTTCAATGATTGAAGAGACTCATTTCTGTGAGTAGTTTGAGTTCCAGATTTCATAGTGCCTGTGAACATAAGGGAGGGGTCTGAGTGGTTAACACATCCCTGGAAGCATTTACAGAAAGTAAGGGTTTGTGATGTAGACAGTCCACACCATCAAACATAATCACTCTGGGCCAATTGATCATGTTTTCAGTGTTTCTTTATAGTTTTTTCCTAGAGGCTGGATTTATTTTAAATGGAGGTAAGAGAAACTGTTGTTTGCAATAAAAGCTTGATTACTTAGGACTAGAAACAAGTATTGTCATGGATTTGCATGACAAAGATGCAAATTTTCAGCTTCTCCTTTGTTCTTCTGCAATAGGATTGTTGAAACTACCAAGTTACCAAAGCTATTATCCTCCCTTTTACCCCTGCAATTCTGTGTTTCTCTCTGTGACACTGATTATCTCTTTTGGAAGACTTGAATGAAGAAAAGCTTTCAAATGGCTTTACTTGTAGATACATTTCTGATCTAGGCTTTAGGAAACATCCTGTAGATACTCTCTAAGGCTGAAATATTTTTAGTATAACATGCTGTTTCCAGCAGCCACTACCACCAGGCAGCAAAATGTGATTACTTAGGCTGTGAATCTTGCATAGCAAGCAGATACTATGAAGAAACTGGCATTTCTTGTACTGTACAGGATCCAAGTCCTAAGCATGAACAGAAAATGTCACCAGAGAAGTTGTGTCTACTGTCCCAGTTATCTACATAGGTTACATGAGATTGATGAAAGAATTCAAACAATCTATGTACCCATGCTGTCTCCTTTGGAGTGAAATGTTAATCTTGGTTATGATTCTTAGCTTCAAATTACAGAGGGTTGCATTCTTAAAATCTGGAAAACACATTGAATGATTATATGGTTGTTGATTCCTCAGTAGATCTACACCAGAGAACAGCCCTGTGGGTCAGTGTCAGTGATTCAGCTCAAGAAACTGGAGTGGGGAATCCTTATTCTCTTCTGGATGAGCTACAACACCATGTAGTATTGTACATCAGCTGTGAGCACTTGTAGTAAACCTGGAGTTCATGGTTTATTAAAGGCTGCCAAAGAAAATGCCTGAAGTGCTGTTTATTTGCCATAAATTATTTCAAGCACTATTACTAATGCTGCAGTATTAATGTTACATGTGATATTTTTATATTAATATTATGTTTATTTCTAGTTGCTTGAATAAAAGCAATGCACTCAAAAATTCTAGAACACCTACAAAATGTAGTTTTTATTTAAGGAATCTATTTAATTTATTAAATCGTTTGCTATAAATCTATGTAAGTACGACTTAGAGGTCTGTAAATGGCTGACAAAGAAGCAAAGTCTGCTACTGAAATTAAATTTTTTAATGTCAAAGCTTGCAGCATTTTTTTTTTTTTTTACAGCACTTATTCCTCTTCATCAGGCCTCTGTGAAAATTACAGAAAATACATGGGGAGAAATTCCTAGTCCTAGTGATTTCACAGGAAAAAAAATTAAGAAACGTTACAAAACATAAGAAGAATAATGATTTATTTATTAAAAGCAAAACTGAATTTTCCATTGCTGCAATCTTCAGCAAATGATATGGTAGCAAATGGTATCATTCTTAGAAAAAAAAAGAAAAGCTGATATGTATTAGCCACTTTTTTTTTTCAATATTGACATCTGCCTTAGGCACAGATCCTCTAAACACTTACTGCAATTTTAACTTCAAGCATAAAACAAGTCACAAAATCTCTCTAATAGGATTATTCTCATGCTTACAGTTAGGAACACAAATATGTTTTCAGGCCTATGCATCTTTTGAAAAGAAGAATTCCAGGCCTTCAATCAAAACTATATTTCCTCTTGTATGGCTGAGGCAATTAGTGCTGGATGACTCTTCTGGGGAATAATCCAGTTATTTCAAACATCATTCAAATTGTAGGTCTGATTTTGCTTGTTTTCTGGTCCTTCCTGAATATTCCCATATGATAAGAGTGTTGCACACAAATGTCAGTTATAAAATGGTGTGGCCATAAAAATTAGCTTTGCTTGTCTGTAGCTGTGTGCTGCACAAAAAACACATACATTCATTAGTGCCTAAGGAATCAGTAACTTAGGCATTGACCAAAAGCAATTCTAAATACCATTTTTCATATTGTGCCAATCAGGTG
Organism: Certhia americana; assembly: GCA_018697195.1. Classification (NCBI taxonomy): domain Eukaryota; kingdom Metazoa; phylum Chordata; class Aves; order Passeriformes; family Certhiidae; genus Certhia; species Certhia americana. Next base: position 16,405,891 of record CM031865.1, on the reverse strand, counting down.
GTTAATAGCACAAGAGCTGTAAAACGGCACAAAATGCCATTTTCCAGTGAGAAATACTTTGGAAGTCCCTTGGTTAAGACTGCTTTGAGGCTACTCTCAGGAGTGTGTGAACACAGGGAAATTAAAGACAGAATTGAAAAGGGAGGCTGTAGTTTTCACTTGAGGACTGAGCACTCAGTTTGGGAGTTGCTCTATGTTGGCAGTTCATTCTAGAGACCCCAAAGCCCAGGTTTAAGACCCACATGCTGCCATCATGCAGGATGAAATTCTTAGCAAAACATTTTAGCAGTTCCTGAATTTCTACATAGTGTGTAGTGTCTTCCAAAACAATTTCTGCTTCTGAAAGGCAAAAAATGGATAGCTGGAAGCTGATGTTTTACATTAACTTGCAAAAATTGATAAGTTAAAGGCTGACAGTGATACAAGAAGAGGACATCAATGTGGTCTAAAGAATATTTTTGTCAGTCACAGCTTGTTTCAAGAAACCACCATCAAAAAAGGCAAAGCTGAAGTTGCCACTGATTTTTAGTGGAGAGCATTGTCCTGTAAACCTGCGCTTGAAAGGCAGTGTAACACAAATTTTCCTTAGTCTCTTCAGCTGAGTTTCTTCCTTCAGGCTGTGCAAGGCAGCTCCCTGCCTGGCATCCTGCATCCCAATCCCACTAGAATTGCTTGTACTCCTACTCTCACTGTGGGAATCCCAGCAGTCAGGCATGGGGGTCTGTTCCCTGTGGGGAGGAAGGAACCTGAAAGGCTCTTAGATGGTTTCTGCATATTTTGATGAGACCTTTTACTTTTTCCTTTATGGCTGTTTTAAACTCATCAGAAAATATGGTCCCTGGGAAGAAATTTTACAGGCTTGAGAGAGTTTGCCATTTATCACATAACATTTGGGGTTTGATCATGTGTAACTTACTTTCTCTGGAAAAAACAATTCTTTAAGAACTACAACTGGGCACACCCCATTATTTTGGAATTTGGATAAGTGTATGTATATTGTTCTAGCAGGCTGTGACCGTGTCTGGATGCCAGACACCCACCAAAGCCACTCTATCACTGCCCTTCTCAGCTGGACAGGGGAGAGAATATGACAAAGGTTCAGGAGTTAAGGACAGGAAGGGGACACTCACCAAATACCATCAAGGCCAAAACAGACCAAAACTGGGGATATTAACTGAATTTATTACTAACAAAACCAGGGCAGGATAATGAGTAGTAAAATAAAACTACCTTCCTCCCACCCCTATCTCCTTCCTGAGCTCTGCCTCCTCCCCCAGTGGCACAGGGAGTCAGGGAATGGGTGGTCATGGTCTGTCCATTGCCCCTTGCTCTTGCTGCTGCTCAGGGAGAAGAGTCCCTGCTCCAGAATGGGGTCCCTCCTACAGGAGAGAGTTGTCCATGAACTTTTTCAGTATGAGTCCATCCTGTGGGCAGCAGTTCTCCACAAACTGCTCCAAAGTGCGTCACACTTCCACAGGGTACAGTCTGCCAGGCACAGCCTACTCCAGCCTAGGACCCCCACAGGAATTCCTACCAGAAAACCTGCTCCAGTGTGGGCCCTCTCTCCATCACTGTGCACGTCCCCGCCAGGAGCCTGCACAAACCTTTCATGTGTTCACAGCCTCTTCTTGGTCGTGCTCCTGTTCCAGCATGGGACTCCTGCCAGGGCTGCAGGTGGATCTCTGCACCCTCTGTGCCCTCCAGGAGCACACTGCTGCACCTTGGGCTCCAGAGCCTGGAACAGCTCCTGCCCCTCCTTCGGCACTGACCTTGGGGTTTGCAGTTTTTTTTCTCACGTGATATCACTCTTTTCTATCCACAATTACATCTCTAATGTGCTATCACAGAGGTGTTACCATCATTCCTGATGTCCTTGGCCATGGGCAGGTCCATCCTGGGGCTGGCTGGCACTGGCTCTGCCTGACACGGGGGAATATTTCAGCAGCTTCTCACAGAAGCTGCCCCTGTAGCCTCTCTGCTGCGAAAACCTCGCTGTGAAAACCCAGTACAATTGTATCTCTCACTGAGACTTGACACAGTGAATATAGAGCAGTATTTCATGACCTCTGATGGGAACGGTCAGGTTAAGAAAGGAAAGAGAACCTCAGACTGACTGGTCTTCATGAGGGTTTCTATTTAAGCACAACATTTCTTTTTCTTATTTCTTCTAAATGTTTCTCCAAATCAAAAGTTTCATTACTTTGATATATGAGGTTCTCCATCTGAAGAAGGTTTTTCCTCTTTCAGTCTGCTTTTTATGTGGTTGTTTTTTACCGAGACCTACACAATGACTTAATCAATACAAAGTACCCTCTAGGCAATGAAAGACCACAAGAACGTGCAGCATCATTAAACTGAATTACAGACAAGCACTTCAGGAGACAAATAAGTATTTTGTTACTATAAAGCATTGCTTTTTTATAGCTACGATGATTGAAAATGTTTACAAGCATGCATGGCACAGTGGTGGCAGAGGGGAAGGATGAGGGAAGCGCTCTTGCTGAATGGCAGCAAACTTCTGCTGCTTATTGAAAAATGGTTGGGAGCTGAAAACCAGAGCCCTCCTTCTGGTGTGTCTGGAGAGCCAGTGAGACAGAGACAGCTCACAGTGCTCTCCTGATAAGCAGCCCCAGCCTGGGGCCAAGGAGGAAGGAGGCACTCAAACACCCAACATGAAATGCAGGTTTCTTTTGGTGGGAAAATGTCAGGGCAAACTCACAAAGGAGAAAATGAAACGTTGGTCACTAGGGAGAAGTGCACATGTCCCCAGGGACACCTTGCAGACAGATAATTTCTGCTTCAAATACACAAGTGCCTCCTTCTGTTTTCTCTATTTATTGCTTCAGATCTTCACTTAGCTATTGAATATTAATAGCTGTGATGATTTCTACTGAAGTAATTTATAAAATTTGTCAACCCTTCTGTAAAAGGTTGCTTGTCTGATTTCCAACATCCTCTTAATCAAGTTTTTCTTTCCTGTTACTTAAAAAAAAAAAAAAAAAAAAAAAAAAAAGAGAAATCATGCAGTTTATCCAAAATTCCTATGATAGATTCTGCATGTATCAACCTTCCTCACCTTTCTGTCTTTCTGCCAGGACTGTATATGAACACTTTACTTATAAAATTGAGGAGCAAAACTCAAATCCCTATTTCAGATGATGTAGACTTTGGCACATCTCCTTTTGTGGGAGACTGGCCTTCTTCTTAGAAGAATAATATTTAATCTTAATAACTTGAAGCTGGCATAATTATTTAGAACAAAAAAATACTGAGTAACTTTCAGGATAATCTTAAGCAAAGCACATAGCTGATCTGTGAACTAGAACCTCCTTTTGTCTTTAAGGTTGCATAGCTAAAGGAGAAATATATCTTCATAAACAAAAGAAGTCACCTAACAACAAAAAATGTTTATTCTAACCCTCTTTCCCTCAGCAGAAATATGTGGGCAATGGCTTATACCTGTGCTGAGCACACACTGAAATTCCTCATGCAAAGAGATCAAATACCTAACTGTAAAAGGATCAGGGATATGTCAGTTTTGTTGACTGCTCATAAACCACTCCATCCTGTTTGTGCAGAGAGAGTAGTCCCATGTTAGGAATGTGTATCTGCATCACTTGTGAATTTATACAAGCAGATCCTTAATGGGAATTTAATCACTAGATAAGATTTTTGGGTGGGTTTTTAAAAACTGTTTAGTATTGGCTTGACTTTGCTGCATTGGACAGAAATTCAAGAATTAATTATTGACTTACAGGAGAACAAATTAGGCTTGTGATAAATGCTTTGGCAAACACTTTCTTGGTTGTCACACATGTTCAAATTGTGATCCAAAACCAACTAGTAGCCTAAAGTGTGTTGAAAGCTGTGGCTATGCACATGGGGTTGGACTCTCCTCCTCTGTTGATTAAACTGGATCATGATTAGCTATATTTTTTTTTCCCAGCAATTAATGGCTTTACACCATACTTCCAGTTCCTTTCATGCTCTCTTCCTGGTGAGGCAGCAATCATTGGTATGATGTCTGAGGAAACCTAAAAAATCATGGATCCGTTGGGGAATAGTGGAACTAAAGAGGGTTTATCCCCTCATTAGCACTGGCTTTATACCTACTCCTGGGAAAAACCCTCTAAACACTTATCTACTCCCAGCCTAGAACTAGAGCTACTTAGGGAGCATGCAGGAGATGTCTCAGTTGCTAAAGATGTACTGTCTCCAAAAAGCTGCTGCCTGCATAGCTGCCTGTGCTCTGGATCTTGTGGGCCTGGTCTAAAGGATTATAATGCTGTGGCCATACTTGGAATGCTTGTTTACATGCACAGCCATATACTTTAGAAGATGTACTTAAATGCATTTTTTTATTATAAAGAACTTGATATAAACGACTGTAGCTGTTGTACTGCTGGTATTTAGCCAACAGGGAGGAGAAGCAATCTGTGTTGGTCTCCCATGACACAAGAGGTGGCCCATAAAACAAACTGTTAAGATACAATCCTTGCTGTGAAAATGTTTGAGTGCTCTCTGACTAGAGAGTGCTGCACAAGAAGTAATGAAATGCACTTTGCATTTAAATGCAGCCACGTTGTCATTACCTATCAGCCTCACAATTCATGGCATCTGTCTTTTCTCAGATGAAATTGTAAAAGTGAGCCAGTTTAACAATATGATCTGAAGCATCTACAATGCATTAGAGCTGTCAACATTGCTAAATATCAGAATTAGAATGAAATAACTTAGCTTCCTTAAATTAGGAAGACAGGGAGGCCCCAAGAGGGTTCTGCTATTAAAAAATCTTTCTTTATACTTGAACTTTGATTTTCTATTCTGTTTCTGACACTTTGAAATGGGTGAGGCATGGTGAGAAAGGGAATAGGACAGGTCCTATTCAAGAAGGCACTCTGCTGGTCAATGGAAACTGGAATTTGTATCAAGGTTATGGGAAAGGTCAATGACCTAATTTGTTTTTTTGCTCTCAGCAGAGCACTTCATGTGCTCCAGAAGAGGGGAGAGAAAGGCTCAGATCTCATGGGCAATGCCCTAACACTGTGAAGTGCTCCATGTCATCCACCAAAGCATTGTGCAGAAAGCCTCACCTTTCCTGCAGGTGTGAATATGACAAGCCCTCAGATCTCCTTGCAGCCATTCCCATTAATTCCTCACAAGCAGCCAGCTGCCCACACCACTGCCTGGACATCTGTTACCAATACCCAGCCACGTTTCTGCTCCTACCCTCACCAGCACCCATTGTGTATGGTCAGCATGGATTAGTGGGGCTCACTTACACGTGAGAAGTTCCATCAAGGAAATGGGATAAAATCAAGAAACAGTAAATCAAAGCCGTTAGACACCAATTTTGCAGTGAGGATCCATTACTGATTCAGGCTCTAAATACCCCTCCAGCCCAGACACTGGATGCCACTCAGCTCTCATGGGGAAAGAGCTGACACTGCTCTGCAATATAGCTGCAGCACCTGGGTCCTGGTGTGCCAGCAGCACAGGTGATATTAGTGGGGATGTAGGACAAAACACAGAAATGGATCCCAGTGCCACAGGTGCCACATGGTTCAAATAATCTGTCTCACAAGAGCTCACTCCCATCTCGTTGCTGGCATGGCAAGTGAGAGTCAGAGATTTTCCAGATGCTGGGCCGAGGGATTATGCCAAAAGCCCTGTGAGGGATGGATCTTCCTCTAGGTACCAGCAAGCTACTTGGAAACATTCTGCCATCTGGTTCCCTACAGTGCTGCGGAAGGAGATAAAGAGCCACCTTGATTCCTGGTGTAGTCTGGGACCTCTGATGAGAGAATGCTCCTCAGAGGGAACCTTTGGGGAGTACCAAAGAACCACCTCCCACTTGCCAGCATTTCTCCATCTAAATCTCCATAAGATTTCTATCTTTGCATCTGTGTAAGAGGCAGAAAGCATTAGGAGGTGACAGTTGCCCTGAGCAGCTTACCTATGCTTAGCTGCCCTTGCTGGGTCAGACTTCACCAGGCAGCAACTGACAGAACAGGAGGACACAGCTGCACCAAGGGAAATACAGGTTGGATATTAGGAAAAAGTTTTTCACAGAAAGAGAGATAAATACTGGAATTGTCTGCCTGGGGAGGTGGTGGATTCATCATCCCTGGATATGTTTAAAAAAAGACTGGATGTGGCACTCAGTGTCATGGTTTAGTTGAGGTGTTAGGATGTGGGTTGGACTTGATCATCTTGGAGGTCTCTTCCAGCCATTTTGTGAATTCTGTGACTTTGACCTCCATACTCTTAACACCAATGTTTGGGTCTACTCTGGGGAAGCAAGGCCTACCAATGGGACAGGCAGGTGTGGACAGCAGCTCAGCCCCAATGCTACAGGCTCCCCAAGCTGCTGAGACAAAGCCTGCGATGGAAAGCCTGTCTGGCAGTAGGGCTTATGTTTCTGTGTTTGCTCAGACTCCTTTCAGGTAATCCCAATTCTGCTGGCTGTTGTGCCAGCACCACACACTCACAGAGCATTTAGTGTTAGCAGGGATTTCCAGAGGCCATTTGGTCCAAGTCCCTGATGAAGAAGGACCACCCTGAGCCAGATGGTCAGTGCTTGCCATTGAAAAAGCCCAGCTCTTCCTTCTTTGCACCATCCCTTCAGATACCTATAGATATGCAGAAGACCACCTGAGCCTCCTCTTCTCAGGCCGAACAATCCCAGCACTCATGTCTTTGGAGAGATACTCCAGTCCCACTTTTCCTGTTACATGGTAGAGTGGCTGTGCTCTGATGTGGGAACTAGCCCACGCACAGAAAGTTCCTCCCATAAGGAAGTTTGAAAAACAAAACAACTGTTTTACCACTTACTTTCTCAGTACATTTCATATTCGTATCTGGATACGACCTACACTAGGTAAAGTGGGTGTACTTAAACAGGGCAACATTATAAAAACACCTCTCAATTCTAAAGCAATTTTCTAGTGTTTAGACTGAGGAAGAGAGGAAATACCTTGAGGATGTCCTAAAGTTCTCTTGTATTTGTACAGGTGCCTCCTGTAAATCTAAGCTAATGTAAACAAAAGTAGCTCAGTATCTAATTCAGTTCTTCTTCAGATTTAGGATCAGTTGTACACAGCAGCAAAAGGAAAATTTATTACTGTCATCCCATTTGATATTCAGGCACCAAGATTAACCCTCACTGCATTGACTTCATACATTCCCATGCTTGAATAGCATTAGAGTGAGGTAAAAAGAAAATGCTGAAATCCATTATTCAAGTTGTAGGCAGCATTTATGCTTGCCTCTGAGATGGGGTTATTGCTTTCACTGTGTTTTTCCTTCCAAGTTCAAGTACTGAACCTACCAGTAGAAAGCCAGTTGGAGCTAGGAGATACAGGCTTTCAGGACTGATGGTAGAACAGGTCCCTAGAAGCTTCAGTGCTATCAACCATGTGCAACTCCCTCCACAAGCAGCAGTGAGTAAGTCAGCAAGGCCTCAGGAGTGCCAGCCCTGAAAGGAGGAGAGCTGGGTGTCTTCAGGAATAGCCCACACTGGGGAAGGCTCCCCTGCTCAGCTCACCAGGCTGAAGATCCTTGGCAGTGCTGCTCAGTAGCCATGGAGAGTACAGCCTGGAGTGTCCCAAGGGAGGGAAGAGTGCCTTTCACCACACAGAAGATCACAGACCTGGGAAGAGAAGCTGACAGTTCAAGGCAGGTCTTTGGCAATTCAGGCTAATTAGAATCATGGTGTATTGACTTTGCTGTTAGACACCCAGCTTGTCCCATTTGAGAGACATGCTTTTCTCTAGTATCAGTATTGCTCACAGTCTGTTTCTCAAATCTGGGGTTGTTTGCCATCTGTGAGGTTATGTATTTATGTAGATAGATTAAATAGCTCTCTGACACACTGCTTCCATTTCTATTGTGCTAGTTTATAAATTTACATGGTTACAACATTCTCTTATTCAGTGTTAAGAATAACATCTTTAGACACAGACGTTGGTAATATTAACTCCCACCTCTCCTGGTATGGCAAGCAACTATTAGTAGCATTAGTATTCTATTAGCAGACATTTCACAGAGAATGAAATTCACTTAAATTAGAGCTGGCTGAAAAAGGTAATACATGCATTAAATATTAATATAATTTCCTCATGAAAATATTCAGAGGACACATAAGAACTGTCATTTCGCTTTCTTTTCTGTTTGTGGAATATCTGTGATCATAATTTTTTCCATTCATTCTTTATTTAATGAATTGATTATGAATATTTGAAAGTCAAGCTGTGCTGCTGAGTTGTTGTTCATCAGAGAAGTCACACAGTACTTTTTACATATTCAAGCATTTATGAAGCAATCTTTCACATGTGCTGGATAAAATCTTGTTTCCACAAATTCTCTGTGATACAGTTTTGAAACTCCTGTTTTATAAACAGTTGAACACAAATGACCTCTAAAAGTGTCAAGAATTGTGCTTGTTGATGTCAGTTCAGGAGCACAGATCCTACCAGATGCAAATGTCCATGTGCAGAACCGACCCAACAAAACAGTAGGACAGTAACAGAAATGCAGATCTCCCCAAGTTGCTGCTTGCATTTGAAAGTTGAATTATATTCCATTTTTTAGCAAATCTAGGGAGATGTTTATCTCCAGCTGTAGCACCTCGAAAGGCCTATTCATTGCTCCTTCTCAGAGATCTCTGGATGTATCAATCTCTCTTTGCAGTGACTAGGGAGGCAGTTTAGATATCTAGCTTAGACATGCCATTTTTGGATAGCTTATGTCATGTGAAACAAATGTAGTGAACAGTGAAAGTCTCAGATGTTGCACTAGTTGGTTATTGCATCTCTTGCAGCCCAAAAATTAGGCTAGTTACAAAAATTATAGCTTGACATGGATACAGTTGTATTTGTTGCTCTCTTTCTTTGAGGTTTTTTGTGTTAAATTGGAACTCTTAGAGAGTTTGATTTTTTTTTTTGTCTGTTTATTAAATGAGGTTTTTCAAGTTCAAATGAAGTAATTTCTGTGTAGGCTCTAACTTAATTCTATGTGATCCTAAACACTGTTTATGGCATTTGTTTAGACTGTTTCAGTGTCATTACCTGAAAGCATTGGATTGACTTGCAAAATTTGAGGCCATGGAAAAGATATTGTGTTGCTTTTTTGCCTTTGAAAAAATCTGAACTTGATGAGTATTCAAACTGAGCAACAGGGCTTCTGACCTGACTAAGCAACTCCAAATTCAAGATATTTTAAAGTCTCTTAGAGCTTCTCATGAATTGTAGAAGGAGTAGTGAATAATATTTAAACAATGATCAAAGAGATATAATGAGAAGTAAGCTCTACAGCATCTCAGAATATTATTGCATGAGGTTTTCAAGCACAATTATCTTCAGGAGCACTTGAAATATTCATGTATTTAGACAATTGATAATTCTTGAGTGCCTCCCAAAATAATATTGGAGTTTTCATTTAAGGCTTTTCAAAGCAGCGCAGAGCACTCACTCCCAGAACATCCAACATCTGCAAGGCAATTTAGGCTAACAACCCAAAACTGAAGGCACTGCTAGCCAATATTAAAAATGTAGATCTTAGCTGCATTGCAAGGAATCAAATGAATTGTACACAGCACACACCAAGATGCCAAGCACTGATCTTTTTTTCTCTGGAACAGATGTAGCCTCATGCTGTTGAATCTTCATATTCAAATAGACACATGAGAAATGCATAGCATTTAGCACATTCCTTCAGAGCAATAACTCCAAGGGCGAGTTAAAATAACTAGCACTATTTCTCTGACTGTTAACAAAAATAAATTCATACTGCATATCTTCGTCTATCTCTCAGTAGAGTACAACACGTATTTAAGGCCTCCCTGCTTGTTTCCTCAGAAGAATATTCAGTAAATGATTTCCTTTGCAATGTGGGCAGTTGCAAGGGCTGTTCACCTGCAGATCAGGGTTTTTCCATGCTGTACAAACAAGGCACAAGGACACGCAGTCTCAGTGGGATGAAGCAGATAGGCACCGTGCTTGAGCTGCACAATACTGCTCCTTTTAATACACATTTTATTTTCTGTACAGCATTAGAATCTACAACTTGGCTTTAATAGTAACACAGAGCTGAAAATGTGACAAGGACTTTACAGCCATTAGCAAGAGACATCCTGGCTCCCAAAGGGTTTGCAGCTTCTCTAGCTGATATAGAGGCTGCAGGATAAGCATTGAAAGAAAGGCAGCCAGCCTGTCTTCTGTCCTACTCTGTTTTGTAGAACTCTGCATTCTGATTAATTCTTTGTTTTAAAATTGGAAAATTATAGCAACAATCATTGCAACTTTCTTCACTGATTTTGATGTCTTGTTTTAAAGGGAAGCCAATATTGAAAGGCTGGCCAGCTGGTGAACTAGGTGATGATGGCTCCTCCAGAAATAATGATTTCATGAGGTACAGAAACAGCATGCAAGTTCTTTTCAGAAATATGAAATGTTTAAAAGGGACTATCTTACTTTTTTTTTTTTTTTTCATTAAAAAAAATCCCTCTGGCTTTTAGAATTGCACAGCCAAACTCTAACTATTAAACTGACAAATTCTGATCTCAATTTATTGCAAGGCTAGGAGAGATATTGGCTTTTGCAGCATTTATCAGTTATTTACAAGTGTTAACATTTACAAAGTTCCTGGGTTGGGCTATGCATCTGCAAGGCTAATTGGAGAGAGATTAAAAGCAACTTTAAAAAAAATACCCCATCTCTCTGCTATGATATTATTAGATGCTCTCTGGGTGTGTTCTCACTTGTTCTAGGTTATTCCATTCCAAAGATCTTATGTTTTGTCCTTAAGATACTACTGTCCTTGGAATCAAAGCGATGACCATTTTTTTTCCTAAATTAAACATACAGTCAGATTTCTTCTATGCCCTTTTCTTTCTTTGCATCTCTCATTTCTAAGGGCATTTCTTATAACTTCAAATCTGCTTAAATAGTTGGCTCTAAAACAACCATTGCGTTCTATGATAACTTTAGATTTCTCAAATTCATTCAGTTCCACCCTGGAACACACAAAATATGATCTTCAGAAAATATCACTAAATATTTGTCTATGCTAAATTTTGGAGGAGGAGGGAGGGGATAACATTTTTTTGAGTCTGTTTTTATTCTTTTGTCTCTGTTTGGACGTGATCTGCACCACAGGAATATTTACATTTTAAACTTGTTGAATTTGTACTTCCTCAGAAATTTTTATGCTTTGATAGTGGAGACTGATCTAAGGAAACGCACTTAGTCAGAAATTTTTGGCCATTTCTTTTACTTCAGCACTGGGGGAGGTCAGTGGGGAGGACTTTTGATATTTGGTGATCTGTTTGCCAAGTGTGTTCTCTCTCTGATTGATTCATCAATTTTATACTGCAAAGTTATCATGCCATGGATGATTATATCATCCTGCCACTTAAGGCAGTCCAGGACTCTTCAGGATGAGCCTTTTTCTAGAAATTATCTGGGAAAGTAGCCTATTTATTCATCCTAGTGTATGCTAGCACATGCCACTTCTCACCATATGAGAAATGAGATTAGAGCTTTCTCAGAACTCAGAATATTCCTGGATTTCTCTCCTGTTTTGCTACCTGAATGTGGGCTCTCCTAGCCACACACTTGATTATCTTGCTTGTACAGATTCCTGGCACTGTGTCAGGAATCAGTGCCCTCTCCAAGTGCATCTGGGTGCTGCTGGCTTTGTGACACCACCAGAGTTGGAACAAGTGTCCTCCTCCAGCTTCTGCCATCACATTTTCTGCTCCAAAAGCTGAGCAAACCTTGCTCCTTCCACTCCATCAGAGGCCCCCTAATCACCCCCTGCAGCACAAATAGCTGCTCAGGGCTCATCCCCAGGTCAGCTTGCTGCTCTCTGCCATTTCCAACCCAAGCACCAGTGACAAGACTCAGACTGAGGAGTAAAATGTCAATACATGAACACAACTGTACTCGGTGTTAGGATAGACCCTCCATTCCCATTTGCCAGCATCTTCATTCAGAACTTTCCAGATGCTGGCACATCTCATGGGCCCAAAGCAATTTCCCAGACAGGTGGCTTAAATGCTGCTCACTTCTTTCTCCCTGTGTGGTTGTGAGGCTTTTGTTTGCCTATTTTCTCAGAGCTAGCATTAGAAGAGGTTGAAAAGGCAACTTCAAAAATAAAACGTTGAGTGTATTTATTGTGTGTGACATATTTACATACACCTATATAACAAGTGGGAGCTTTGCAGCACTGCCCAAGGACGCTTAAGTTCTGCCTCAAAAGAGAGACATATAAATAAATGTGTACTCATAAAACTGTATTGACACTCATTGATCCTGTTACACCAAAGATTTACGTGACACCCTACTTTTTTTCAGTCCTGGAAGTTATAATTGCATAATTCCCACCAGTCACCTGACCTCATTGTGTTAGTGTTGCTTGAAAAAGAGGTGGGAACTTGGCCTCACTAATATCAGTGGTAAATCCTTCATTAAGTTCACCAAAAGAATATGTCCTTAGCTGTAAATGAGGGGTTTGTGTAAGTGTCTTCAGCAAAGCAGGCTTTTATATCTCTAAGGAGAGCTGTGTTGCAAAGAAAGCACAATGAGAGACACTACCCACTGTAAATTAAGTAATGGATGTAAATTAAGTAACAGGGACTTCTAAAGAGAAGCAAAGATTCAGGACTGTTGCACTGAAGTTTTTAGCACATATGGGGTTCAGCCCAGGGCCTGACCACACAGCTTTCTCTCTGCTTCTGTTATTGATATTCACCTACAGCAGGAGTGTCTCATCAGGTCTTTACTAAGGTCACTGCTTTTGGAGAATGCAGTTAATGCAACTCTGATGATTTCCTGCGGGATCCTAGTTTTATTGATTTATAACAATTTTTATTTATTGATTTATTGGTTGATAATGATTCACAAATCCTATAAACAAATACAAACCTATCCTCTCTTGTACAAAGAATATAACAACCAGAAGCCACTTCTCCAGTGCAAGGTCTTTGGACACAAGAAATAGACTCATAGAATGGTTTGAGTTAGAAGGAACCTTAAAGATCATCTTCTTCCACCCCCCACTCCATGGCTAGGGACACCTTCAACTAGACCAGGGGCATATCCAACCCAGTCTTGAACACTTCCAGGCATGAGGCATCCATAACTCTGTGTAACCTATTCCAGTGCCTCACCACCCTCACAGTAAAGCATTTCCTCCTTATAGCTAATCTAAATCTATGCTCTTTCAGTTTAAAGCCCTTCCTTCTTGTCTAATTCCTACATACTCTTATGAGACGTCCCTCCCCAGCTTTTTTGTAGGCCCCTTTAGGTACTATAGGGTCTCCCCAGAGCTTTTTCTTTTCCGTGCTGAACATCCCCAGTTCTCTCAGCCTGTCTTCATAGAAGAGGAGCTCCAGCTACCTGATCATTTTGGTGATTCTCCTCTGGGCTCACTCCAGCAGGTCCATGTCCTTTTTATACTGAAGGCCCCAGAGCTGCACAGGTGGGTCTCACCCGTGTAGAACAGAAGGGCAGACTCCCCTCCCTTGACCTGCTGCCCACACCCCTTTGGATGCAGCCCAGGGCACTTTTGGCTCTCTGGGCTGCAAGTGCATATACCTGGCTCATGACAAGCTTCTCGTCAACCAGCATTCCAAAGTCCTTCTCCTCAAGTGCTGCTCCTAACCCATTCACCTCCCAGCCTGTATTTGTGCTTGGGAATGCCCCAACCCATGTGCAGGACTTTGTGCAGCGTCTTGCATTTGACCTTGTTGATCTCCTTGAAGACATGTCTTCTTAATTTCCGTGGTGAATCCTGTTCTTCCCACCAGGCCCTGTTGTTGTCTCCCCCAGAGGTGTTTAAGAGGTGTCTAATGCTGGGTGATGTAGTTTGGGGGGTTACACTGATAATGCTGGGTTGATAGTTGTTCTTGGTGGTCTTAAAGGTTTCTTCAAACCTTAAAAATTCTGATTCTAAAAAAATGAAAAGGTTTTATTAAACTATCCAATGAGAGAAAAAAAGAAGATAACATCTGTGATTTCTTCTTACAAGAAATGGCTTTGCACTGTGCTCTGTTTCAGGAGGATGTTTAACTTTGTCCTATGTGCCACTCTGGGTTACAAAGAGAGAAAAGAAGCAAATGTTCAAGAACAGATGATGTCTTTGTGGCAGGACCCAGTCCCATAGAAATACTGAGTACATGTCACCAAATTAAAAATCTTTATTCCTATTCTTCATGTCACTTCACTGTAACTTCACTAGAGGAATCCAAAAGTAGGTGACAGATATGATTTTAATATGTAGAATGTTATTCTTGTAGAGATGCATTTTGCTTAGATATGTTATTTAACCACATGAGCAAGCAATTCCATTATGGAAATACAGTGAATGGGTGGCAGTGGATACTCATTATATTCACTGCTTTGTCTTCAGATTTCTATGTGCAATTTAACTGCAAGGCCTTTCAAACCTGACAGAACAAAAGCTATTACTTGGAGGCACTGGCAAAGGGAACTGTGGAGTCCTAAAATTTTGTAAACTTACTTGGAGGTCCTTGAGCTTTAGCTACAGAAAATGCAATTCAGCTCAGAGGCAAATGTGTGTGTAAGGGCACTGACTGTGCAGTTTGCACCAGGCCCTATTGGAAGAGCTTTACTGCACAACATAACTTGTGACAGCAGGATGTGAAGGTTCTCCTTCAATATTTATATAGGCAAATGACCATGAATTTTCCTTTTATACCTTTAAAATTAGATACTAACAAGTAGTTGCCATGTAATCTTAATTGAATCCTTCTGAAGGGTTTTCCTGATTTGGAGTCCATGCCCTCCAAAAAAAAAAATGTTTGAAAAAGTCAGTCTGACTTCAAAGGAATTAGTTTTGGGTGGAGGAACAGGAGAGGCCACAGGGCCCATGGTTTATCCACATGGCCACAGCCAGAAGCAGCTCAGGGGAACATCAGGTCTAAAGGCATCCTTCAGTTAATCCCATACTCAGCCACATGTCTTGTTGTATTTATGTACAGTCTTATGTACTGGTTTCCTTAAGAGAACTGAAGCTGATGGGCCAAACATCTTTTTCCAAGTAGGGATTTATATCCCAATCTTGACAGATAAAGCCTCATAGTTTAGGGCTTGCCAGCTGCCTGTTTTAAAAAAGCTTTGGAACTTTTAATGGGATTGTTATCCAGAACTGATTTGAGAAAAAACCAACCCAAAAACCTCTATAAACTAGGTAGAAACACAGTTCTGCAGTGCCTGAAGTTCACAGTTCACAGGCACTTCAGCAAGCTGAGAGATGAAAGACAGCTCACAGCAGCTCTCAGTGCTACAAAGGGTTGCCCCAAACTTCACAGAATAGAAACTATAAGCAAAATATTAATAGAACTAAAATTTAGCAATCAGTAATATGTGAGGATGATTACTCAACTGATTATGAAATGCCATAACTTCTTAACCTCATGAGTTGCTTCACAGAGACTTAATGGGGGGAAAAATTCTCTTTTCAGAAATGAATAATTTCATAAAATGTGTGTTAAAAGCCAAAAATATTGATAGGCATCACTGGAGTGAGGCAGAATAACAAAAATCGCTGTAGGAAATAAAAACTTGGAAGATGATGAGAAACATATTTGGGCCAATTTCCTTTTTATTTATAGCAGTATATTTAGGGGTTAACTCTAATCAATACTGATGTTAGAATTATAAAGACAGTAAACTAACGGGAGAGGAATTAATTGATTGAAGCTCTTATGCCTCTTTTTTCTGATGTTTTCAGAAACAAAAATAGAGGTATGAAATCATGATATAAATTAAAATCCAGAGAAGACTGGCCAGAAAAACACTAGACTTAAATGAGCATTAAAACAGCACCAGCTTGTTCCTGGAGATCTCATACTATTTATTGCATGGTTTGCTAATGAAAGGTGCCAGACTCACTCTTCTTACTGTATAACAACACACCAAGGGGTTCTGGATAGAATACAGGATGATACTAGGGTGTCTCAGAAGCCCAGGCAAAGCCAAATAATGCCATCTGGTAGCCAGGTTTTAGTCAGTGAATGCAGAAGGTAGTGGAAGGTTATGACAAGCACACCAAAGCTTAATAATGCAGAGATATTAATACTTTTTCCCCTGCCTGATTACCCCAGCAGAAAGTCTGCACCATCCTATTCTCTGTAAATTATTCAATTTTTTTTAAAACTTTTTTTTTTCCCTCGGGCATGCTTGTGCAGCATTTAACATGTTTCAAGCATTGCTCACACAATAAATTAATAACCAAATATAAAAAAAATTCTATTACCCTAAACTCTATCTTCCCAAGGTACAGTCTCTGCCTAGAATTAATTTTATGCAGTCAAACCCCACTCTTAAGCAAAAAGAGGAGTCTTCTATGACCAGTGTATTCACAAGGCATAAATATGGCATAAACAAGGTGTGGTTTTCCTTGCTCTCCTTTGGTGCAGTTCCCAACCAAGTGCTTGAAATCCCATTGTCCTTTATCCTGCCCTTTCTTGGGTCACTCCTACCACCAAAGGTTCTTCACAGCCTTGAGATCAGTGTGAAGATAATTTGGGCAGATGCTCATTCTGCTTTAAGAGCATCACCTACTACCTTACCTAGGAGGGTCAGGACAGAGTTTCCTTCCAAAGGACCTGTGGGAGATCAAAGCCTGCTTGACTCTGGTACAAACAGTGCAGAATTTTTGGCTGCAATCAAGGATCTATTAACTGCCTCACTCCAAACCACCCAGGCTGCTGAGGGCTGACCCTGAGCATATGGTACCTGTACTACCACACAGACAGCCAAAACCCCTTCCCCCTCTGCATCCAAGCCCATCTTGCCTCCCATGCGCTGGCCATGTGCCACTTGCCAAACTGCCCCTCTGCAGCAGCTGCCATTTGGCTGCTGGGCACAGCCTCTAAGCTGCCAGATGTGCAGGGCCAGGGCAGGGAGAGCTGGAGTGGGAAGGCAGACAATCCTCCCCCAGAGACAGCTCATCCTCCAGGGAGGGACACTCATGGCTGCTTTGGGAAGAGTAAATACGTGTTTTAACTTGTATTGGGAATAAAGATAAAAAAACAATCATGCTGTGGGTTGAAGACCTGTTCTGGCCTCTGTTAATGAGAAGATAAGAGGCTGTGTTTCATCTGAACCAGTCTGCTCTGAAACTGGCCATGTCCTGTGCTAGGCAGAGCTCTGCCAGGGGAGGCACCTGTGTGTTGTTCTCCGTCAAAGGCTGCTGGAGAAGGAGGCTAAGCCCTCAAGGGAACAACTACATCCTAAAATTCACTCTCCTGGAGGCTGAATCAGCAAAGGCAAGAAATGCTCTGTAGCAGAAACATCATCCACTATCGTTTTTTTGAGGATCAAAACTGTCCTTTTCCTTATGGACTCTTTGGTAGATGTGGAGGCATCAAAGCTGGTGAACTCGATGTGAGATCCCAAAATGGAAAACTAGGAAACAAGTCATGAATTGTTCAGCATACAGAGATGGTGCCTACCTATGGCACCACTACTTATTTAAAGCTTATTGTCCTGGCCTCTTTGGCCTTTAGAAGCCTGATGAAATAAATAAAAATTTCTCACAAAGCGATGAAAACAGGCAATGCAATAGTGATATGCATACTAGGAAATGTCCTTTATATGTCCCCTCTATCTTGCTGGATAATGCCTTTATGAAAGCACTGTCATATCTCTTGCCTTAATGCCTTTATGCCTATTTGTAACTAATGGTAAGAATTGAACTGAATATTTCCTAGTGACAGAAAATCATTTTGAGTTAAGCTGTCTTTTTTGAAAAAGAAAACCCTGATGCACCTGCCTGGAGTACCTTGCTTGGGCAGAGCAAGCCATCCAGGTGCCCATCCCATGGGCTAAGGGTCCGATTTTGGCATGTGCATGGTGGCTGTTACTGGCCCTTGCTTTGGCCACTCACCCTGAGGAATCAGAGAGCTTGGCAGGGTTCAGGACCTGCTCTGCTCTGCCAACGGGGCTCACACTTGGCATTTTTGAAAGCTCATCAGCCAGGCCTGAAATTCTGTGTACGGATGTAAGATACTGGGAAAAGGCAACTGTAGAATGTGTAACTCTGACAATTTCGTACAAAATACACCCTTTCAGCCAGCAGCAAACTGAGCCAACATCCATGGCCCCTTGCTTAGGAATGCAATCCTAAGGGTTAGGCAGGCAAAAAATAATTTTTTCTGCATTAGTCTGCCAAACTTATTTAAAGCAACCAGGACCCTTGCAGCTTCTTGCAAATCACTTGAAACATGAACATCCTCAGTGGTTTTCATTATGGGAAAAATTTTACAGGGAAGTGTCCAAGCAATGCCAGTTTTGGACCTTGGAGAAAACTTGTCTCAAACATTATTCATCTGTAGCAGAGCTACACTAGAACATGAGGACCTAAGGATGGAAACTCAGTTTCAGTTGGTCACATGGAGCAGTGAGCTGAAGGCTGGATGGAAGCTCAGATGTTGAAGGCTGAGAAACATGAAGTAGGATTTGGTTTGGAAAAATATGGATTGGATTTCAAGAGATTGTACCATGGTGTTTGCCTTGAAAAACATGCAACACTGAATAAAAACAGAATAAAAACTTCTCTGAGAAAACATATGCTATTCAAATATCTAGAGCATTTTTATTGACAACTTTTAAATACAAATATGCTTGTTCTGGAGTGTTTTAAGATATTTAATAGGTGTTTATACAATTCTGCTCCAGAGGAACTGAGACATGGAGAAGCATGTTAAATGTAACTATCCTCATTGTGGTAAAAAAAATGGCATTTCCAACCAGCCTACATGCTTCTATCTCAGAGAAGAGTTGCTGGACATGTCCTGTCAACCTATGGAAAGCCTCTCGTTTTCTGCCGTAACAGTGGTGGGACTCCTGCATGGGTAAGTTTCCTTGGCACCTATTTTTTAATCCATCTAACAGAATATATGTGAATCTGTCCAGCTAAGATATTCTGCCACCCCTCTGTACTTACATGCTCTGCACATTGGTTGATGCTCAAACTGAGAGTGCTTCTGCAGGGCCTGTCAGCGAGCTGAGCTCTGCACTGTAACCCCTGGGCAATCACAGAGATAAGCAGAACTTCCACCCCTCTGGTCTTTGAGCCTCCATCCAGCTTGCCTTTTCCTTTGGTGCTTGACTGTCTTAAACAAGTGTGACAGAGACTCCTGACATTATTGCCCAGTTTTGCAGGGCACTGCTGGTCACATGGTGCTCTAAAACACTGAAGGAGAAATCAGATCATTTGAGGTACCTTCAGCTCAGCAGAAATTCTGGAGCCATTCAGGAAATGTTTCAGTGAAGCTGAGGTGATGGGTAGAAAAAGACAGCAATCCTGAGGAGGGAAGAAAGACATATTTTTTTGTTATTTTAAACACATGTACTTGTCTTGATTCATAATGGGAATCTGGGTGGGAAGCACAGCTGGGAGGACAGAGGGAGAGGCTTATTTTTATTTTGAAAATATGTGCTAATTGTGGCTCAAAGCTGGGAGAGAGGGTGGGACAGTGTATGATGAAGAAGCCACCTGCAGTGAAGGTGGGGAAGGAAGGAAGTTTTTACTATCTGTCAATTGTAAATATATGTATTTCTTCTCTAGTGACTGAACCACAGCTAGACAGGCAGCCTCAGACCACTAAGTAACTCTTATTCAGCTCTGCTTCTGGCAACAGCTTTTATGGCTTATTCTAGCACCTTTTATTTAGCCTTGTGTGAACAATTGGGTTTGGGTGTAATGAAATGTTTCAGTCGACCCAAAAGTGACGTTTGTTTTCACTCAGTCTTCCAAAAAGAACATTCTTTCCCTTTCAGGCATCAATTATTTTTTTGTATTTGTTAAAAGCTAAGTAGTAAAAACATAGAGGCATGATTTATCCATGCAAGAAATTGGAAAAAAAAATCCTTCTTTTCAACAATGAAAAATACAGGAATATCCACACCACTATCTCATGCTGCAATAAAACTCTCTTTAAGCCTTGTACTTTTTGAGGAACTTTTAACAGCAGGTTATGGGTGATTCTGAGTGGCAGGGTATTTGGCCAGGGCTCTGTATTAATACCTGACTACATAACAGTATTGAGGTTGATAAGCAGCCAGGCACCCAGTTGCTCCACATGTTGGATAAGTGTGCAAATGCTCTTTATGTCATTGACTGAGGAAGAGCTTCATCCAAAATAGATTGGCTTCATCAATAGAGACCCACAGAATGGTGTTAAACTATCTGGCAGAGATAGTTCAGACAGCAACTCAAAGGTTACTCGAATTACTAGATTAGTTGCTGCTGAGTTTTTTGGAGCATTGCTTTATTTTCATTACTACCCAGAATGTAAATGAGCGTTATGAGCAGAATGCAATCTGAGGGCCTCAGATACACTCTTGTGGAGGTGTGCTGGAGGGATTCTACCATAAGGGACAGGACACACATCTTATTCTGCAGAACACCACATAGAACTCTAATGGGCCAAATATTTCTGAAATACTAAAAGAAGTTCCGCTATTTCCAATTACTATTTCAGTTTCCTCTTAACCTAAATGATTCAGCCCTCCTCATCTGTGAGTCTTGGACCAGTGGCCTCAAGATGAAATAAAGCAGGATTTTTTTTTTGGTTTGCTTCTTTTTAATTTTGTAGGCAGCTAAAAAAGCAAAAGGGCACATCATTCCCACTTCTTTTACCTTTGAAAAATCCTGCTGTGATCCTAACTGTACTGTTTAGGTGTCTAATACCTTTAAAATCTACTCCTAAAATGTTGTATCCTTCATGCAGCAAAATGCAGTATTTTATGGCTGCCTGAATGAGAAAAAGGCACATTAAGGAGCAGATAAAAAGTAAAGTTTGGATTGTTACTCTCTGAAAAAAACAAGAGGGAGTTTTGGTGAGGGAGGAAAGAATGAAGGGAAAAAAAGTCAGGGATACAGTGATATACTCTGAGTCTATAGCCAAGATTTCCCTACTCTCCCACTCAAACAAGAGTTCTCATTGTCTGGGTTTTATGTGAATTATTATTAACCACAACTTGACTTTTCTATTCAGCTTACCCAGTAAGCACACTTAACAGCCTCTGATAACACTCATAACTTGCCTGTGTCTAGTGGGATAATTTCAGTATGAAAGACACTATGTAGAAATCAAACTCTTCTCTGCGTCATCTGACACAGTTTGACATGAAAACACAGGAAGCAAATAAATATAGCCAGGATTAATATACAAAGGCTCACAGACAAAATATTTCTCTTAGGTGCCGTAAAATGCCTGATGATTTTTTTGTTCTTCACATCCAAACGATGGCCAGGAGGTGCTCTTGAGAAGAGATTCACAGTGAGCTTCATTGAAAAAAAGACCATGCATGAAGCAATATAGAGAGTGAGTCAATTAGGAAATCATCCATGTCATGTGATACTGAAGTTCTGTGGCTGGTATATATACTACAGTTTTCCCATAAATAGAAGAGAGGAAATTGTTGCTCTAAAACTTGAATGTGTAGCTAATTTGAACGTGATCTCACAGAGGGCTGTTGGGAGTTCCTATTTGTTATTATTTGGTGATTAAGCATGGCTTGTACATCTGAAACTCTTTGTCTATTCATTCCGCTTTTAGACTTGGAGCAGCAGATGCCATACCAACTCACAACAGAAGATGATTCAAGCAGAGATTTCTCTCTATTTTGGGGATTTGCAAAGGCTTCCTCAGCCCTCAGAACTCTGCTCATTAATTCCTTGACTGCTGTCATAAATCTCGTATTTTGATAACTTACTCATTAGCCCAGACAAGCAACATGCAACCCTTGGCAGAGTTCAGGAACAATCTATATGGTGGAGAGAAAGCAACAAAATGTATCTGGCTTCTTCACTGGAAATTTTAGCCTAATACATCTACCCTTTGTTTTTCACTGCCCAGAAAAGTAGGTTGATGCTTGGATTTCCTAGGCTCAGTTCTTTTTTTCAGTCAGGCTGCATTTTACTCTGATGCACTCTCATTTCACTTAATAAGAGTTGCTGTTTTCCAGTGAATAGAGAATCATTAATCATACATTGTCTCTTCAAACACAATCCACAGAAACTTTTCTTATTCTAAAGAAAAGCCCTCCTTCCTCCTCTGGAAGTGTCATGTTTTACAAAAGGTTTCCCACTACTTGGAAACTAACCAGTGACTGGAAATCTGTGTCTCCAAAGGCCATGGACTCAAGGAAACAAATAATTAGAATGCCACCAGCTGTTTAAGTTAAAAGTGATGCAACTGTTGAGATTTGTGCTTCCATACACACAAACAGTATGAACACTGGTCAGGAAGGAATTTTTCGTAAGTACCAAATTATATAACATACTTAAATAAGAATTTTTAGCCAAGAAAACACACACACAAAAATATTTTCCAGCATGAACAGATGTTGAATGTTTGATCTTTGGTGTATAATCTGTAGCAGACATACAGAAACTCAAAGGAATTTATGAAGTTATTTCATTTTAAATTGTAATACATGTCTGATGAGAATATGGTTAACTGGAAATACTTGCAGCATCAGTAAAGGCCAGCTCTCTTACAGTAGTGACAAGCAAGCACTAACCTATTTGTCTGCTACTTTACAATCAAAATTCTAATGGCAGAACTGCACAGATTTTTTGTGGAATCTTGACATAAAAATGAAATTATTTTTCTTGTATCAATTCAGAAAGAAAAAAAAAGTGGGACTTTTGAAAGTCTTTCCATCCCTGAAAGTCTTTCTAAATCTTAAAGCCACTGCAAAATAGGACCAATTTTAAAAGGGCACACAGGGAGCAAGGCCTTCATTGCCAAGCTGGAAGTGAACAACTTAAATGCACATTACCATTACATGCCATTGTTTTTACAATCACTGTGACAAGAAACATGCTTTGATTTGGTCTGGGCTGCAGGAATATTGTCCATACCATTGGTGTTAATGTATGTAGATAAATTATTGCTATAGATCCAAAACTTTTAATGATGATAAGGCTGAAAAAAAAAATTATATAATGAGTTCTTCCCCAAGAAGTGCTGAGGGTGGCTTTTGTGATTTCCAAACCAAGTATAAAGTGGTATTTATGTGCAAATATTTCAGTGATCCACTGGGAAATCCAAGCCTGGATCATAAAAGTCCACCATGGAAAAGTTTTCCTTTCAGGTCAAGTGAAAGTACTGTTGGAAGTATTGAGGAATAATCTGTTTTCTCAATAGAAGTTACATGACTCCCCTGCCTTCCTAAGACTTTTTCCATGTCTTAGATTTTACGATTGACAAAATAATGACAGCTGCATCCTTTCTAATTTCTTAATGGAATGCAGCCAACAGTACCCAGAAGGACAAAAGCCAGGATTGAGGGGAGCTGAGAAGGGAGGGAGTTTATATGGCTAGAAAACAAGTACTGTAAAAGCTTTCTGAAAACTTACAACCAAAATATAATTACTAAAACAGCTTTGAAAGGAGGGGGTTAAATTACTGAGTGTGGCTGTGATCATTCTGCAAGTTTAGATTGCTCCAGTATAAATTAAATGAAATTTAATTTAAGTCCAGGACCTGGACTGCTAATTAACTACCCTACCCACCGGTGATCACAATATGCATCATGTAAAATCCCTGCAAAAGCAAAATTTATACACCTAGAAATGACAAGTGTGCATATTAAAACCATTTTTTGCAGTTTACAAGAATAGCGAAGTCCTTTGATAGCTAATCAGGAAAATGAGGGGGGGAGCAGGGAGGAAATTCTCTATACATTTAGAAGCAATGATTTAGACAACACTTCCCTTGAATTAGTTTATTTTAAAAGAGAACAAAGGGGCTGTCCTGCTGGGTAGCTTTTCAGCAGGCATGCCCTGCCTGCCTTATTTCAGATCTGCAACATTATGTGGTTTCAATTAGTGGTAGCACTTGCAAAACTAGTAACACAGACATTTTGGCTTGAAATCTGACTCCAAGGCAGTGAAGGGTACTTAAGATCTACTCAGGGATGGGTAGAGAAATACAGTATATTTGAAACTGTTGATCTTTAGTCAGAGTGGTGTCACTTCTAAAACCCTCTCTGTGTTTTCATGGGCTTGGTTTTTCATTTCTTCTTTGTTTCCCTGTTTAGAAGTGGATTTCCACTTTTCTAGCATCCTATTTCCTGTCTCTTTTGTCACCTGGCTACTTACTGGGCCCTCAGTTAAGGTTTTTTTCAGGCTTTGAGGGCAGCCGAGTAAGCTAAGAATGCTCAAAACCCTACAGCACTTAAAATGCTTAATATTCACAGAGTCCCCTTCCTCCTCAAAGTTTCTTGCATCTCTATGTACTCTAAGAACAACCCTGTATTATCAGGGACTGACTGATTTTATAGCCCATCTGTCCCCTTAATGCTGTGAAGGAACTACTAAAATATCCTTGTAAGGCAAATGATCATTTCTTTAACTGCAGAAAAGGAAGCTGACTTCTCTTGCTCTTCCACATCAATGTAAGTGTCTCATGTAATACATCTGCTGGCAGAAAAAAGCCTGTGTATGATGATTCAACAAAGTTTCCCAGTCCTACTCATCCTAGCTATCTTGATAGGCAGGTGACATTTTGATGAGCAAAATAACAAATGTCACTGCTGTGGTGACAGACATATACAATATTCCAAATATCCACTGAAAGAGAAAAGTTTAATATTGGAATGAAAGAGGCAACTTCTTGACAGGATTTCAACATGTATAACTATAATATTTTTAGCAATGAAGTCAATAATATGTCTCACTATCACATCTATCACGGTGCTAAAGTAATTTTTATCAAGACTTTCCTAGATGAGGCTCTAGTGTGGTGATTGTCAACAAACACAGTAGAGCTTAAAGGAGGAGACTACAGCAGAAACATGAGCACTTTATTTCTCCAAAAGTTGCATTCCTAATCTCCACTAGAGGACTTAGATTTGTTTTGGTGGTGGTGAAGGTTGGAGATCAAAAAGAAACCAAATGTCATCACCATGAATCTGTTTTTCTAACCTAATGCTGGCAATAGGTCTTATAAAAAGCTGGCTGTAAAATCACCACATAGTTGGCAATGCTTCATTTTTTATTTGTGGTTGCTATCAAGATGAAACAAAATTTTGGGGCTGCAAATGGAAATGGAATGAAAGTATGGAAAATGCTGCAGATCTCAAACCCCTCAGTGAGCATCTGCTGAATTATTCACGTCTGGTCAACAGCATTTGTTTTTATCAGTGTTACCTCAGTCTTGCTTGCACAGCCATTTAGCCTGACTCTCACTCGTGCTGGGAAGCAGCAGCCTGAACTAAGGAGCAGAGGAAGGAGCAGAAGCATAGGACATGGATAGACTTTTCCATTCTGACCTATGTAACAGAAATCAGAATCTACAAGAGCATTTAGGTCACTGCAATCAAATATCTGCAGTGTAGTTCAACTGATTTGAGGCTGGAGCACTAAATTTACCCCATATTCCTTCAAAGACTCTGCAATGGGAGTGCCTTACTTTAGAAGCAGTCTCTCTATTTAGGTAATCCACAATGACCCACAATCATACAAGCAGACTTTCCCCAACTTCATTTGTATTACTTAACAGCTTTATTGCAATTCTAGGAATAAAGGTGCTCACAATTCCACTCACTTAAGAGAGCAGGTCTAACGCACTATGCTGTTTGCCACCATCCTGATGGGCCTTTTTTTGTGTCTGTGTGATTAATACATGTACTAATGCTAATAAAACACTTATGGAGTTTCCCAGATGTAGACATGGCCCCTTAATCCTTCCCTGTTCTGCTGGGGATAATCATTTTTACAACATGAGATCACTTGCACCAGTGAAGTGCATTTTAACACCTTTTGCTGTTATCTGTATGAGCTGATGATCCTAATAGAATCCCAGCAGTGCATTTAAACTTTATTTCCTAGGTTAATCAGGCTAAAAGACAGTTAACTAAGTTTCCTAAAGGAGGCCTTCTTTACATAAAAAAAAAAAAAAAAAAAAAAAGCTACTGGAATTGTTTATCACTAGAAATTTTGGTCAGTGAGAAAAGAAAGAGAGTAATGCTATAAAAAGAAATGGTGTTTTTGTCTTGTAGTGGACAGCATGGCACACCATAAAAAAAAAAAGAGAGAAATATTTTCTGAACAAAGAACTCATGCCGGTCCCCCTCCTTTTTTTTTTGATCTTTAATCCCTTCTCTCCTAAGTAGAATGGCAAAGGAGCCCCCTTCTCTCTCTCTAATAAATAGCTAGCAAAAGAAGGCATTCAATGCTCTGTCCCTTTGATCAGCACAAAGCTGTCAGCTCCTGCCGCTTTTTTTTCTTCTAGCTCTTGTTCCTGTTTAAAAGTGGAAGTAATACCCCCTGAAAGAAATACCCTAGGTGTCCTGCAAATCATCAATCCTATTTTTTAACTTGTTGTTTTTCAGTGGCCCACCCTCCTGGCCTGAGCAACCTCCTCACTAACACCCCTCTTTCTCTTTCCACCCTTTTACCAGAGTACCAGTTTCATTTGATACACAATTCAATGTGCCAGTCCGACCTACTGGGACCTTGCTGTCTGAGACTCTACCACTGCGCAGACAGGGGAAACCTTCCTTCTAGCAATAAACATGTTTACTTCCATTCATTTTGCTCCCTGTAAAGGAATTAATTTTTTTTTAAAGACACAAAGGGATTTTTAGAAAATATCTTTTAATAATTTACACTACAGCTCTAAGTTTAAAAAAAAGCAGAACAGAAATCATAAATAAATAAATTACAGGTTGTGCTTGACTGAATGTCTGAGATCCCATTTTGCTCCAATCTTCAAGCTGCTGCATTTCAGCGACATCACTGCATCTCAGCAGTAAACAATCTGCAAATATTGCTGCCTTCAGACAGGTCGCTCGGCGCATTTTAAAGCAGGTTCCTTGTTTACTGCTCAGATTATCTGCAATGTGCATTTCTGCTCTTCACAGTGTCAGGGCCTGATACACAATTTGCAAATATTATGCAAAGGAAATAATTCACAAAGGCAAACGATTACAACCGAGTGTAGAACAAGAGAGTGGTTGGTGGTGGGAGAGCAGGGCAGAGGTTTCACGTCTGTGTGTGTGTCTGTAAAGGAGTTGCAGGGGGGAGGAATGGAGAGTAAGGAAAAGCAACTGTATAAAAGAGCATTTTTACCAGACAATGTCATAGCCTCAGTGACATGTAATGATGTTTAAATACCTTTGCCATTTTCCCCTGGTGATTACTGCACTGGGTGCGTTCTGTGGGCCTATAGAGATATGTTTTTCAAAAACTAGGATGGAGTGAATGCCGTTCGTTGTTCTGGCTGCAAAATGTCAAACTGCAGTGGAAAGAAATACAGCATTGCAGTGGTGGTGCACTGAGGCCCCCGGTAGGAAAGCAGGAGCTATTAAGTGGAAAATTCCTGCAGAGGACGTGTTTCCATTTCTAATGCGAAGAAAGAGGGTGTTGTTTGAGGCTGGCAGGTCTGTGGAAAATACAGAAAACACAGGGAAGATGAGAAAATGACCTCATTGAACTCTGAGAACTTAAGCAAACAAACAGCTTCAGCCAATATACCACATTCTGCTGCCCAAACAACAAATTGACCTATAAGTTACATAATCCCCCACACGCCCCCATGCCTCGTGTAAATGTGGGGAGGGAGAAGGGGGCTGTTCACTGCAGGGGCAGGGAGTACAAGCAGTAAAACCTGCTGCAGTAGGAAAGACACTTGGGGTGAGCTGCCTGTCCTCCCCACAGCACCACCTTCCACCCCAAATGGAGTCCTCACACGAGGTTCATGTTTAATTGCGCTCTGAATACCAGCAGAATGATGGCACTAGTTGTTTATTATAGTATGAACTATTTCAGTACAGCATAAATTTTCCATTTCAAAGGATCCTGAATGCCTTCAGGGAAAGGACTAGGTTTTGTGAGCAGAGGGTGGCCTCTGTAAAAGTTGGTGGGGGGTTCATCTTAGGGATGGTTAAAACCGCATTCTTGGAACCTGAGGGGGGGACTCTGGAAGTCTGTTTAGGGGATGTGTTTTCCCCTACAGAGGCCCCCTGTAGTGTTGACTTGGCCTGCCTGAGTTACCATTTTATATCAACTGAACAAATCCCTGTGTAAAAATGCAGGGGCTAACCAAAGGCCATGGTTCTGCTGGGGTTGTTGTTGTTCTGTTGTTGGCAGAAAAGGCAGATGTGTGCCAGGGTCCCCAGCATCTGACTGTGCTGAAAGGTTTGATTTGTTGCACAACTGCTGGCCTCAGTGTTTTTCCAATAACTAATTATTTGAACATAATAGAAACTTATTAATAGGTAGAACAGCAGATAAACAATAATTCAGAGTTTATAATAGTATTATTTACAAATCAGAAAGAGCTTTTCTGTTAGGTAATACTATATTGGCTGTGGAAACTTGTTCTCAGCTACCATGTAATTCCAACGTGCACTTTTAATGGATAGACTCTGTCTTTCTTGTTTATGTTATTAAAATCCTGTTGTCTCCCACTTGCAGCTGATTTTCAGCACAATCAGAACCTGCTCTACCATCCAGTGTTTTGCATGGACTCAGCCTCTCATAGACAAAGTTAGCTTTGAGTGGTCCTTGCAGCTTTAAAGTCAACTTGGTGCTTTAAGGACAAGCATAAGTATAAACAGATAAAGGGTTTGATCTTGCATCTTTAAAGCATATGCATAGGAAGGTAGGAATGTGCAAGGTTCAAATAGTAGCAAAGAAGCAGCTGACACAAGATTCACAAACTACAGGTGCACATTCAAATTTCAGGTAAGCTGCTTTTTAAGTCCAATGGTTTGATCCATTCTGCCATTAGGCACCACTAGCCATGAATGCTCTGAGAATTCAGAAAACCCCAGCAGCTATAAGGAGCTGACAAGATTCATTTCTCACCAAAATATTTTAGAGCAAGATAAAATGAGTTATAAGATAAGTGCTGAAGAGAAAGTGAGACCAACCCAAACTCTATACAAAATTAGAACTCTTGCCTCCTGCAGGCTTTGAAAAATGTAACTAACCATTCTTTTCCAGTTTGACATCTCCCTGCATGTGGAGAAGACAAGGCAAAAATTTGAATTGGAATTACAGACTACCAAAAAAATCTGTACATACAAGACTTTCAGCATTATTTTGTAGATATTATAAGTTGTTTGAAGAATAACCAAAAAAGGTGGCTGAAGATGGGGACATGTGGCTATATCAAATTAAATTATCACACAGCTGTTGTGTATTGCTTTTCAAGGCTCCAATTGCCACTTATTTCAGGTATGGAGGAGTTAGCGTTGTGGTAATACGAAAAGGAAATAATTCTGATCTGTGCAGCTCAGACCTGAAAACCAATCAGCCCAGAATCCAGCACTGTTTCAGTTTAAACCTAAATGCCTGCACCTCTGCAGCACAAGGGCCAAAAGACATTCAGGAGCTCCACAGCATCGTGTTATTCCCTTTCTGGAAATGTTTAACCAGGGCAACTATATAGTGCAGCATTTCTGCACGGTGCCATGGATTCTGTTTCTCTTTTCCTTGTGCTGTGTAACTAAGGGGCACTGTAAGGGGTGCATAACTTACAGACTAGAACAGCTTTCTCCTCCACACTCTGACAGGAAATAAAAAGTGCCCAAAAAAATCAAGAGAAAAACAAACTCTGTGAATGACAAAAAGAAGCACTGCCAAAACAAAAGTTTACTGCACCTAATAAAAGGGAAAAGTCAGAGTTTTGCTCATCCTCACCTTGTGGCTGCAAATGGCAAAGGAAGAGAGGTGAGGAGTGCCCCATCATTAGGGGAGTTTAGCACCCATTGCAGGATTAACTCTTCTGAGGAGTGCAGTGCTTTGGTTACATTGCTTTTTATAGAGTTTTTAATAGGTTCTTTGTCTTTTATATAGTGGACTCAGTTCATATCATAACTTCTGTTTTGCATTCAGTTTACAAGACCTGAGAATGCCTAAAGAGACTTCTAAGAGACTATTTTAAATAAAAACATAGGTATATCTGGATGATGAAGTATAAACCTGCGCCAACAAGATTGTAGTCAAACCACATTCAGCACCTGCCAATGTGCCTCAGTGCTGCCCTATATAAAACTTTCAGAACTGTGTAGAAGTGCCTGGTCAGACTAACTTATGCAGGAGTTTCAGAAAGGAAAAAAAATAGGTAACAGAATAAACAAAAAATTAATGCTTGTGAGTTTTCTCCTTTTCATCACAATATCAAAAGTCATGGAGCAAAAGAGACACGGAAATCACCCATCAAGCTTCAGCTTTTATTTCTTTGTTCTTTTATTATAAATCATAAGATTTCATCACAGCTGGGAAATGTGTGGTGTCAGCATTCCCAAGCTTTAGCACTGTCTGCTCATTCTGATCCTAGTGGAAATAGGACATTTGGCCTCTGAGCATTGACTCCCCAGGATTCTACTATTACTGTGTCTGGTTTCCTAACTTTTATAAATCTAAGATCTTGAAAGAAGTTTTGAAATCAACTGGTAGAAGAATTGAGTGTGAACCAGTCTTCCTCAATGTTCAGGTGACTCCCAGTGTGGAAAACTGGAGGATGAGTACCCCAGGATATGATGAAACCTAAGATCCCTCTTTTATCTGGATGCAGAAAGAAAGGCCTCTTGGCCTGTAGATCAATGGTTTCAAACTGAGAAAAGAACAAAAAAAACAAAAAAAAACAAAAAAAAAAAAAACAAACAAAAAAAAAATCACAACAGGATGTGTACACAGAACTTTTGTGGATAAAAAGTGTGTAATCAGCCCCAACACTCACCAGCTGGAGACCTTCCTCTGTCTAAGGATGTCTCTACCTCAAAATGTGGGTCTTGCTTAGGAGGCAATAAGAATTATCAAGTGTTCAGAAAATGTGCCTTAGGAAAGCATTGAGCTTTTGCACTTGAGAGGCAGCTGCAAGGAGAAGGTATTCTATGTTTTCCACATCTATTGCAACTAGACTTGGTACAGAGAATATGAAGACAGAATTATCTTGGACCATATTAAAAACCTTATGTTGAGCGATAGAAGGCGGTACAAGCACGAAAGTGAAAACATTCCCCTGAATGCAAATCCTCACCCATATCAGAAGACATACATAAATCAGTCAAAGTGTGGGTCAGTTTGTGCTTGGAAAAATGACTCAACAAGGGCTGGAGTGCTGCTCAGCTAGTTTGCACTTTACTGAGTGCTGCCAACCACCCATGAAAAAACCATGGTGGTAGAATAAACACCTGGGAGTGATGGCCCAGTGGAAGGCTTTGGAAGGGCTGTTCCCAGCTTCTTGAAATATCTATGGCACAGTTACCACTGCAGATACATTCAGGTATTTTCCTACAGCAATTTTCTGTCAATCAGGAGTGCTTGACTGGACTTTCTGCAGATGGATCTGTTGCAGTGCAAGAGCCTGGCCTTTACATGGAATGGTCATTTGCAACAAAGGCTCCTCCCACTTTACACCAGTGACGCCAATGAAATGGCATGTGGGACAAAACAATACGATACCAAAGATCTGACTCAAGATCAATCAATGTCATGATTTCTCTTTCCAAAGCCTTAAGCAGGTCTCCTTGGAGATCATTAATTTCTACAATATGCATTACTAAAAGAAATCCACTGGGTTCAGGGGGAAGTAAAAAGGGAGGCTTTCAATATACTCCCTTTTCTGCTTTTGGTTGTGATTCTCCTAAGTGATAAGTATGATGATAAAGTCACTCTGTCCAGCATGGTGGGAATGTTACCCAGTGTCACTACGAGTATTTAGTCTGATCAGACCCATAAGCCCCCACCACCACCACACAGAAACTAATTGTGAGGATTAGAGCACACCAAGCTCCACTCCTGTGGGTTTGGGGAGAAACAACACATTTAAACATTCCAGCTACAGTTCCCTTGGCAACATACATAACAACAACTCAGTAACACTATGGGTTTCTGTTTTCTTAACCCTTCAGGACATTGACTGAATGAATACTTCCTTGAGGAAACTGTTCAGTCAACCAGATATACTCAAACATACTTAAATCCAGCAGGCCTTTTCTCTTTAAAGAAACAACAGCTGTTGAATTCCATGTCAAACTGATCTCCTCCCCCAGCATTAAAGGGTTTAATTCAAACACACACATATAATATACCATTAGCAAATCCTCCATGGAAGGCTGTATGAAAAAAAAGACGGTGAAAACCAATTCCCAAATGTCAATATTTCATATCATTATGAAGTTACTGTGGATCAGAGGACACAGAGAACAATACACGACATTTTATAAAGCACATAAGTACTCTTAAGAAACAAACCAATATTAGAATTTGTGTAGATTATAAACCACAATATTGTTCCTGACAGTAATAGGAATAATAATGTCTAAAACAACTTCATAATGATTTCTCTGGGATTTTAAAATACTTTGTAAATATTAACTAATACTATCAAATAATAAGATTTATACCATCATTGTGAAATATGTGAGATATGCCCCTGAGATTGATCCCCAGCCCAATGAACTGTGGCTTTTTGTGACATTAAACACATCTGTTCCTTAGCAGTGACCATTCCTGTTGTGCAAAGGTTTGGAAGAGGAACCACCAGCTGAATACTTACTTGTGCAAGGTCACCAGAACTCACTTGCCCTCACAAAGAGCTGCTGTAGGCTTTGGGCTGTCATTAGTAGACAGAATTAATGAACATGCTTGCAAGGCCTCAGTTAATAGCTGCAACTGTTATGGTACTCTGCAGATTTATTTAAGAGCCTTGTCTGTGCACTATTGTCTTCCTCAGAAATTTAGATTTATGAAAGCATGAAAACCTTTACCCTGGAGACCTTTCTCCAGGCTGAGATCAACAAATGATGTGTAGCAATTGTCCGTAAAGAACTTACCTTTCTTTCTAAGTATACAAAAAGTGACCTGACCCAGCTTTTTAGGAGAACAAGTAAAACCATCAGTACCTAAGTTAAAATTGCAACTATTCCTTAACTAGTAGTGCATTTATGCACATTTACTTACACAAAGGAAGAGATTGAAGCCACAAAAGTAAATCAGGGATCAAGCATATGTTAGTGCAGCCCAAAACAATCACAGTTCATAACCCAGCTTTTTCACCCTTTCTCTCTGTAAGCTTTATTTTTTTTTTTTCAAAAGGAGCCTGTGAAATCTTCCCTTAGATCTGTCCTGTGATGATGAGGCACCTTGTCCCATTTGTAGCTTCAAGCAGATAGAAGAAAGAGTTAAGTACACATGCAAAATGAAGGCTCTTTAGTCTTAAACATCTAAGGTTCTATTGTTCCAGCACTGTTCTCCATGGAGAGTGCTTACCTTCCTTGCAGCAGCTCCTGTGTAAATCTCTGGGAAGCAGACCTCCCTCCTCACCACACCCCCACCCCCAGCCTTAGCTCACAATCATTTGTTAAAAATTATGCAGCATCCTCACTAACAAACACGTGGTTGCCAGGGCATCCTTGTTCCCCTGCCAACTACTATACTAAGGCTTTACTGGCAGCCATCCAGCTGTGCCTCATTTAGGAACCTCTGCAGCAGTAAGGGATGTGTTTTTCCCGTTTACAGGAGAAATAAGTCAGTTTGTTGATTGTCTCCTAAAGACCTTAATCGTTTGGGGAAGCAGTAATTTTTCACAGCAGACTGTGAGACAGAACATTTCTCCATATTCTCCACAAAACTAGAATTTCAATCTTACTGCAGAGAGCTGGGATTTTTTCCCAAGCCTAGCTAGAGTAGATCCCAGACAGGTTGGCACTGTGAGTAGCACAGCCCAGTGCAGGGCTTTGCCTCGAGATGCCCTGCACAGCCAGGCTGGTAACTCTAGCACGGGTGTGCAGTGGGGTGCTGCTGTCCTGCCTGGGACAAGAGGAGGAGTACTAGCAGCTACAAACCCCATTTCACTAAAGATTTTACAGCATCATAGCAACATCAACCCTAGATAACCTTGCTCTCATTGTCAAAATTTTTTTGGCCAACTGCATTAAAGTTGGCCAAAATGGCACTGGATAGCTATGGAAGGGCCTGGCTTGCCATTTCATTGAGTGCAGGTGATATCCAAAGAGCAGCAGTGCTATGGCTGATTCCAGGCTGGACTTCAGCAGCCTGAGTGGGCACTGGTCACAGAAGCTGATGGCAGGGGACATGGTGCCAGCAGCAGGACTGCTGCCATGGTGGGAGCTCATGTCCTGAGAGCGACGCCCAGGGTGAACAAGAGGCCAGAGAGAGGGTTGCACTAAGAGGATTGACAGTTTTTTTGCTCATGCTATGATTCTTCTGTTCTTAATGCCTCCAGGGTGTCACTGCTCTTTCATCTCTCATTCCTAGAATGAGCTGTGTTTGTGCCCTTAGCACCTGTAGTCTCGTGCTACCTTTACAGTAGCATTCATGCAGTAAGTGCTGGATGAAGAAAGGAGGGGAGCATACCCACATGAAGATGGGATGTTTTGCATTACATATTCCTGCTGTCCCTAAAGGAGAACAAGGTTCCACACATGAAGGAAAGGAAAGTTTAGACCAAAAAAACCCAACAGAAGGTGGATGCCAGTATCACTGAAGCTTTCACTCATTACTGGTGCTTATATACAAGATCTTTTGTCTGAAAATTAATTAAATTTAAACTACATGAACCGTAGAATAGGCAAGTGGAAAGGGCAATGAAAGCTTTCACTTTCAAGCTCTGTATTTTGAAAAGGGAAGAAATAGATCCCTGTGCTTAAGACCAGGAGAGCTTCGCAAATTCAACTTTTGGAGGTCTCTTTACAACACTGAGCAATTTGTTTTAATAGTAACTATACCATTGTGCTAATTTGGGCAGCAGTTTACAGTCAAATCCTGGCACCCATTTTATCCATACTCCTTATGTGTCAGCTTACACTCTGGCTTTAGCCTGGGAGAAGCCAACAGGGAAAGTCAAGACAAATTAAACATGGGGTTATATTTAAGGTTTCTCCTTGCAGGATGGATAAACCTCACTGAAATCACTGTTCTGAGACTGCAGGCACAGCTATTGAGGACAGCCCAGATGCAAGCCAGGTCTCATTTCCAAAGCACAGAGTGGATTAAAAGGTATGATTCAGTTCTAGTTAGCAAAATTTTAACATAGCTTGTCACAGATGAGCTAAAAATTTATGAACATTAATAGTACAAGAGTAGAGATTTTTTGCACTCTAAGGCTGCCTTTGCTATTGCTTCTGTGTGCTGTATAATAAAAGTGGCTGATGCCAAAGACAGGTACCCAACTTGTTAATAGGATAAGTTAGCACATTGTTCTACATTGTGTAGAACAAAATGTTCTACATTTTATATATCTATAAAAAATATGTACACATATAAAAATACATAAGGAATTACACATGTATAGTGCTCCTGGTTGATAGTGACTGAACTATTTATGCTCTAGTCTTGTTGGGGGAAAGGACATTGTGTTTGCAATTCATTATGTCCCCAAAGAAGTAGTAAACACTGCATCTATGCTATTAAGTAAATATATAAAAGGTCAGAAAAGCAATGTAATTGCAAAAGAAGAGATGGCAGATGAATCACAGACCTGCATTAAGCCTTACCCTGGTACCACCCAAGAAGGTCTGAGCATCAGTATTCAGCCCTCAGGACTGCACCTATAGTTTCAGCATTTCAGACCTAAGGAAGAGAAAGAAATAAAAGAAGGCAAGAATTTAGCTTTTGTTCTCTGTGTGAAAGGGGTCTGTGTAGCTCCTCACACAGTCCCACAGGACATGCAGAATGCAGTGACTGCTCTATACAACCTTTCACTGGAAGAATGTGCAGGCAGCAAAAGTATTTGTGATACTAATTAAAGATTAGAAAATACTTATTTAGGAAAATGTCCCTTGGCAGGGTATTTCAAAGTAAGCTAAACATATTCCTCTCCAAAGCGATGGAAAGGGCTGTATTCCTCAACTTAGTTAGAGAAAAGGGGATTAAAAATTTAAATCCCAAACTCAGTTGGGATGAAATGGGATATAAAAATGAAACATAAAGCACTTTACATCAGTGCTGACAGGACCCAAACTAAAGAATCATCCTTTAGGCCAAAGACTGAAAAACAGCAGACATCTAGATGGAATAAAGGTTCATTTAACATAATAATCTATTAAAAAAATTGGCATTCATCTTCCTAAAATACAGCAATGAAAAAAAGTCACTCTTTGTCGCAACTAAAAAATAAAAGAAATAAAAAATGTTATAACTAATATGGCTCAGTGGAATGCAACACATCGTTGCAGTACAGATTTTGCCACAAGACAGACTTTTGAAATTGAAGCAATATTTTGAGACCATATTGCACCCAAGCCTAAAACTTGGAACATTTTGACTAATTTCATTTTGTATGGGCCTTATCAGAGTAGCAAAAAACATCAAAGGTAAATTAATACCTGTAAATTCCTGTCTAACGTACAATTTTGCTGATAAAAAGTCATGCACACAGCATGAACTGGTATTAATAAGTGTACAAAAGAAAGTATTATCCCTTGCAGTATATATGTATAAATGTTGGCTATACCTCTGGGTTTTTTGGAAGTAGTGTTGTCATGGTTACCATTCAGCTGTCTTTATGTTTTAATATGCCGTGTTTTGTAAGGTTGAGGTTCAATTCAAGTTCATGTGAAGCAAATCAACTGAATTTTTCAGATGTGGTCTCTAACTTAATGTGCCTCGTTTTCTGAGAGGCCAACTTGCAGTACTTTTGGTGTGACTTTAAGAGATGTCAAGCACCTCAGACGCAGCAGAAGCCAATGCTCTGTATGCAGTGACTGAGCCATGAATAATCTGCCAAACTGCACAATCTCTGACAGTCTTCTTTTACAAGGCTATAAACCTGTTTCAGGTAGTATAGGGAATGTTTCTGTGCTTCTACAGGCTGAACCTTCCACTGTTAGACACTAAATGAACAGCGTGTCATTCTCTCAGCAGCCTTTATTTATTTGTCTGAAGCTACAGGAATGCTTGACTGTAATGCAAAACATAAGCTCAATTCCTATGTGTAACATCAATATTCCAATACCTTTGGTCCATTGAAACAGAAAACTTCATTTCCCCTTTCCCTTTGCAAATTTCCTCATGTTCAAATGTTGGGGGTGGGTAGGTGTAATATAAAATTTGCCTTTGGTAATTCATTAAAAAGCTGGGGTTTCAGCTCCAGCTGAAAGAGAGACTCAGCAATAAACTTAAAAAAACCAAAAAAACACACACGCCCCCAAAAAACCCCAAAATAAACAAACAAAAATCCAACCAAGCAAAAACAAACAAACAAACCTCAAACCTCAAACAAACAAACAAACCATCTCCTGCCCAGGGTAATTGAGCATTATCTCATCTCTATGTGGGGTTTGATTGTCTTCTGCAGGTAATCCCAAAGAGGCAAACTGACTGGTAAGTGTCCTTTTTGCTTTTCTCTGGAAGCAGAAGAACCTGCTCTTCAAAGTAGCCTTTTTACCTTATTAGCCTTAAGAAAAAACTTTTCTCAGCCTCCAGCAGGCCATCTGGATCTGCAAAAGACTCCAGAAATGGCTCCTACCTTGCTTTACCTTTTCTCAATTTACCTTTAGCTGGCAAGAACATGGTGTAGCTCACAGAAGTGGAGCCTGCTCATAGGTGGCTTTGTGGTACCACTCCAGTATAGCTGACTTGCCTATGAGCATAATTCACTCAATTTAAAACTAATTTAAATATTGTCTACTTTTCTCTTTGGTATAAAATTGGGAAAGAAAGAGGTAGGGGAGAAAGAAAGTTCTAGATCAGTGCCTCTGTGTTCTAGGTTCATCTCATACATACTCTTTCAGCTTCTAGTATTTTTATCTTTTGACACCTATTCTCTCAAGAGTGGGCACAGGCAAGCTAGGTGCACAGACCTCACTCCCCTTGGCAGGTGTTCCTCTGTCTTGAGCACTCATATTCTCCTAGGAGTGCTCACAGACTGGCATCTTTTGATTGCTTTGCTGGTGGTGTTTTTGGTTTGCTTTGTTTCCTTGGGGACATCCCTCTGCAGTGGGGTGCAGGAGCATCTCTTTTCAGATTGCCTCCATGCATCCATGCGTCTCACAAGCACACAGGATGCAGTTGTTAAAAGACCCCTGCCCTTTCCAAGAGCTCCAGAAGATTTCTGAGGTGCCAATGTAGCCAAAAAAGAAATTTCAAAGAGTAGGGAACAAAATGCAGCATAAACCACAAAGAGACCCAGGTCTGCACTTGTGTTGTATGAATCTGTGCACGGTCCCCACACACCTGTGTGTACACAGACATTTGGGTATGCAGGAGCCACAGGTGATGGCAATGCCACAGAGGTACATAATGAAGGTTATCATGGGCTGTAGAAAACAAACTGCCACCCCCTCACCCATGTTACTCCATTTATTCATTTTTCATTTTTCTAGTTTTCAGGGACATATTCAGACAAATAACTAGTTGGTATGTCATTGTTTGTGTGTATTTGTAATTAGAGATACTCAACTGTATTCTTTTTTTATCAGACATCTCAACCTTATTTCATTATTTGATTTCACAGTGTGAATTCTTTCTGGTTTTTCACCTGTTTTGATACTAAACAGGCCAGTAAATTATAAACTTTATCTCCTAAACCTTACAGTTAAGCATCATCAGAGAGTTGAAGGTGAGTTGTAAGTAAATTGAATTGAAGGAGGAGGCCTCCTTGGCCCATTTCCAATTCTAGCATATGTTCAGATGAGTGGAAAATGTTTGCTGCTAACTTCAACACAGAGCTTCCAGTTCATTGCACAAGAGATCCACTTCCATGCACTTGATGATGTGGTCTGAGATGTGTGGGAGGAGGCAGAGAGCTCTGAGGAGCACCTGTGTGTGATGCTGTCGGCTCTGGGGCCTGGGGCCATGCAAAACAGCATTTGAAATGTCACTTTCTAGGTCATAGCAAGAGATGGTAGCAATAACATCTCTAACCATGCTACCTAAGAAGAGCAAGCTGAAGTCACCTGCTTTTCATTGTGCTAAACACTGAAGTGATCAAGGGCTGGCACTGCAGGGTCAGCCTTCTCCAATGAGTAAGTTCAGGTCTTGGTGTGAGAATGTTTTTATCACAAGCCCCAGCTTTTTAACATGTTATTAGCAAAGCACCAGCAGGGGATCTGAAAAAATGAAAACTACTTTTTGATTTGTTCATTAAAACCAAATAATGATTTATAGTTTAACTGATCAAACTCTCTACTTTATATATATAAAAAAAACCAAACCTCATTCTGCCTGCTTGATGTTAAATGGTAAAGCAGCACAGGAGTGAAAATATCCTGGAGCCCTTTATCATCTTCATTATCTTCACTAGTGAAGTGAGTGAGTGAATGAGTGAGTGGAGAGGTGTGAATTCCAGCAGAGAGGAACACGCTGTTTTAAGAGGAAGCGCTGACATGCAAGCTACAATTAGACAAAAAATGACTGCTGACATTTAAAAATCATTACAGAGAGGAAATTGTGAGTGTAATTATGTCATCATTGACACTGTTCAAGTGTGCTGATGCATTTTTGCTGATCAAAATCAAGTGTTTATATTTGTAAATAGAATGCACTTAGCAACTCTATCAATGGAAATGTTCTAGCCAAGAACTACAGAAAATGAAGCCAAGTTACTTTCACCAAACTTATTTTTGCCTCTTTATTGATTTTCAGTATTTTGATCTGAGAATCATTTCTTGATAATAGAACAGTTTCTTGTTATTTAGTATTTTGGATAACTGTTTGATTGAGATTTCTTTGTAGGGGTGTTTTGGTTTGGTGTAGTTTTTTTGCACAGAACATATAAGGAACAGACATTCTGGAGCAAGTCAAAGGTCCATTTTGCAAATATGTGTCCAGTATCAAACAGTGGCCAACACTGGAGGCCCGCAGGAGTCAGTAAATATATAACTATATTAGCTATATCAGTCTCACAGTTTCCAAAATCTGCTGCTCAGGGACTTCAGTGACTACTCCAAAAATCAGAATAATGAAGTCCCTCTGACTGGCTTTAGAAATAGTCTAATACTGGAGTGAGTTCAAAGGGAGACGTGATGTCAGCAGGTGGCAAAATATGTAAATGTTATCTTTTACTTGGAGAAGAGGAGTTTTTTGACTGTGCAAATACTGGATTCTTGGCACTGCATTATTTAACACTGTTCTACCTTGAGCCCTGGCACAAGTCCTTTACCTATGACATATGTCACTCAATGACAGGGAAAAGTGACCAGTCTATGATAGATACAAATGCTCAGTTCAGAATGGGCAAAATATGTGAAGGAGTATGTTTCTGGCTGAGTCCAAAACTGGGGTGGTTTTGGGGTTTTTTGGTTTTGGGTTTTTTTTAATCTTGGACATTTTGAAGATTTTATATCTATACACTTCAAAAATGTGCAAGCAGAACTGTTTACAAAGGCTCTTGATGGAAGTAAGTAAAGGTCTTGGCTTCTAAACTGAAATGTCCCCCAAAAAAATGACTCAAAATGCTAGTCCTTCTGCAGATAGCATTTTGTTCACAGTAACCTAGAACATATTTATGGTGGAAATTAAAGAAAAGACTAAAAGTGTGAACAAGATAAAGGATGCTTAATAATGAGGTTCTCTGTAGTATCAACACAGTTATTTTTGAAGGTTGTGGCAGAAACAAAAATATGAATATTGAGTGTCAACTATTCAGGTTCAAATTAACTATTCCTCAGCCAGCATCTACTGAACTCCAAAACTCCCCTCAGTATCTCTTTGCTATTTTTATAAGAATTGGTTTGTCTGTGCCTTTTCTTTCAGTTTTTTTGGTTTTATTCAGTCCTCACTTTATTGACTTTGCCCTTTGGGAAAGGGTATTTTTGCAATCCACCTAATAATTTTCTGGGTGTCCTCCTGCAGCCAGCTTTTCTTCTTTTGACATTGGGTCCATCAGTTTCCATCAGTGTTCCTGTTGTCTGGATGTCAAAACACATATCCAGTCAAATTGTGTTAGCAGAATAATGTCAAGCAACTTCATAGTCACCACATCAGCGAAAGAGCTGCTTTCATGATGTCATTTTATAATTGGATGAATACTTAATTCATTTTTAGAGTTATAAGTATTTCCCTGTCAAAACACAGAATCCTTTGTGCCGTTGAAATGGTAGAAATCAGTAGTGAGGGAACAATCCACACTGGGTGTCTTGGGAGAGGCCAGTCCCACTGGTATTTCAGATAACTGCTTACTGCAGCAGGGAATATTGAAGAACTCATCAAAGAGGAGGCCACAGAAATATGTAATAGGGCTTCATTAGAGCATAAAAATATGACAGAAATGATGGTGCATTGTTACTGTGATTTCTATTATAACCTTTATTTATAAGCTACTTTCATCTTTATTTCCCTTTTCACTAATTCAGGCCTTTCTAGATTTAATTTTAATTTGGAATCAGTGTTTTCCATATGTTGTCCTAGTGGAAAGCTTATTTAATTAGAGATTTTAACAAGCTAAAGAAATATGTTTTCCCCATTTTCTGCTTGTTTTTGAAAGTCAGCAATCAAAAAAAAATTATCTTTCTCTGCACAGTAAGCTGGTGCCACACACCTAATCTCTTTAAAAACATCTTTCCAGAATGGCTGAATTCTGAAACGCAACCACATCGAAAAATTATTGTTTTTAATCTAAGTATATTTTAAAAAAATCACTTTTTCTGAAATTTTGAAAAACACAAGATTGACAGAGCATTGTTGAGTATCATGACTCTCAAGTAGTTAAATCCCCACACCTACCAAAGGGAGGTAAACACAAATCAGTACCAATGAACCATGCTGAGTCCACCAAAATGTGAGGAATTCAGCACCAGTTGAAGATCTGACTCCAAAAGCAGTAGTGGAAGAGGATGCGAGAGACCCTCTAGATTCTCAGCAGTGAATCAAATGTGCATGTTGCCTTTGCTTTTAACTTAATGATGGTGGGGTTTTGTAGGAGGTTTTATTTTATTTATTATTCTTAATTTTTGGGTTTTGTTAAGCCAGGATGGGTATCCCTTAACATCCAGAAAAAATGTATCCACCTGCACTTCTGGAGACCTAAAGTCTAACCCGAATCTTCCTTGACATTACCTTTTTAAATACTTAGAATTTTTCCTTCTTTGATTCTGATGCTAGCCCCTATGAAAGTTTCTGGCCTCTGTAGCACAGCAGTCTGGGTTCCCTTTGCATCACCTGACAAACACAACTGGGTTGGGCTCAGAGTCTTGGGTGCTTTGCATGAGACAGAAGGGAAAAAGACTCCCACCTCCCAATTGAGACACTGCATCAGCACAGATATTAGAAAAAACATGGTGAGCAATAAAAAACTGCAAGTCCTTGGAGACTGGAGGGTGTCTCCTTTTATTGCCTGCCTTGCACAATATTCTGTATAGTTTATGCTTTCATTGCAAAACAATTTGTCAGCGTCTTATTTGCCAGGACATTGTCAATATAACATAATGCAAGTCGTGAGCTGCTGTCTGACAGCCCAATCCTGTCAGCTGTGTCCTTTTATGCATTAAGCACTCCTTCAACAACAAAAATAAAGAGATCTATTTTTCCAGTGGCTCCTCAGACCTCTCACACTGTGTAGTGTGACCTGCAGAAGTTCCATGACAATGAGTAAATGCCAGTGTCTTTTAAGACACCTGCAGTGTTGTTTCCTTGCATTATTAGCAACACAGCCAGTGCATAGTAACAGTGTTCAGAGGAGTGAGTCTACTGAAGGACTTTGGGTACAGCAGTAGGAGAGACTATGGAGCAGTTACAATAATCACTGCCATCTCTTATCTGTTTTGATTACATGGAATGATCTACCCTGTCACCTTTCAGACAGGGACCAAATTTTAAGCCCTTTAATCTCCCTTATGATATTAAGTATCTATCAAAACTGTCTTCTTTCATCACAACATGAAGGTAGGAGATCTACCAATACACTTCTGTAAGACCAGAATATCATTAAAACAATGGAGCTTTACTGCTTCATGGTACTGCTACATGTTCAGTAATAATATTAGAAAAGGGTGTTGCCTGATTTTAGTAAAACAGACTAAATAATAAGAATAATTGCCTGATTCATTCAATTTTGAAAGGCTTCAGCTGAGCTTCCAACTAAGTTACACTGTCATAAATGAGAGTACAGCAATCTCCAAAACTATTCAATATTACAAATCTATGAATATGACATGCTCCTTCTACTATACAATTACTTAAATAAATATATGATCAAGGTGTAGATAAGAACGTGAAGCAGCATTTACAACAGCCACTGTGGGTAAAAGAAGAACAATTTAAAATGGAATAATATGCTTTATCAGCTAAAGATTTGCAGTTTTGAAAAACTTCATTCTTTTCCCCTACAGTAAAGTACAACCAAAAGAAGATCTGGAAATCTGAAAATATAGAAGCAGAATAACAATCCAGCAAAGAATGGTAAGAAAGCAAAAAAAATATTATCCAAATTTCATTGTTGAAACATTTTTTGTTCTGAAAATACTGCTAATTAGCACACTTAAGTTTTATTAATTAAAATCCAATTGTTATACATGGAAAATGAATTATGCAACCTGTAAATCTTAATTACATTGTTAATTGCAATAACATTATGATCATTTTGTGATGCCTTAAATAAGTCAAACACATTTCTCAATTTTAGAGTTGATCAGAACCGATGGCATTTTGAATATAACACACTGTACATTTTAACAGAATTTAAATCATTAATTTTAATATTTTGATTAGAGTTTTAAACACTAGTATCCATAAACCAGTAAAACACAGCAGTATTTGGATGTAATATGATTTTAACACTTCATGCAGCAAATGCTTCTGGTTAAACAATTGGTATTAATTATGCAAACATGTATCAGTCATGCACTGGGGGTTTATGTCCATCACAACAGTGAAGCAGCTTCAGACTGAGACACAGATGCAGTTGGCAGAAGCAGCACCTGTAGTGAAACAGCTCAGGAGACTCAGGTGTTGTCAGGCCAGGGCATTTGTAAACCTGTTCACTGTGCTTGGATAATGTAAGTCAGTATTATTCAGAGACATTGAG
This sequence comes from Certhia americana, assembly GCA_018697195.1. Classification (NCBI taxonomy): domain Eukaryota; kingdom Metazoa; phylum Chordata; class Aves; order Passeriformes; family Certhiidae; genus Certhia; species Certhia americana. Next base: position 16,361,904 of record CM031865.1, on the reverse strand, counting down.
ACACTGCATCAATTTTATGCCAGATGAATGTCTGGCTTCTCTTAGCATCAGTTCAGCCTCAAGTAATTATTTCATTATATCAAGTAATTAATTTAATTATGAGTAGCCTCAGCTACTTACAATTAAATGTTGAAAGCAGTCATTGGCATGTCTGTTGAAAGCAGCCCTGCAAGGGGGACTGAAAGAGCCAGCAATAGCCCTTAACCAGGGTAAGGCTTCAGCTAAAGTACCAGGGTCCAGCACTGAGCACAAGACTTCCATAAAGTTGTTAAGTGACAGGACAGACTGCTGTTAGATGAAGCTCTGAGAAGAACCATAAATCTAAAAAACACAGCTTAAAAGGTGAGATTGAATAATTAGAGATATTTAGTGTGAAGAAGAGATACCTGGGATAATAGTCTGCATACACAGAAAAGGCTGGTATAAAAATGAAGGAATTAGCTTGGCAGAAAAGAAGTGAAAACAGCATAATTGGTACCAAGAAAGAATTGTACTGGACATTAACAGGAAAAACTTTGCAATGCTAAGAACCATCCCAGGCACAGCTTGCTCTTTGCTGTGGAGGTGCTCTGTCACCAGGGTTTAAGAACAGACTGGGCTAATGCCAATCAGAAATGAAGCAGATATGGCTGGGCCTATGCTGGGGCAGTCCTTAAACGACCTTTTATGTCTTCAGCACCTTAAGCTTTCTAGGATGCAGAAAGTGCTTCACAGTGCTGCTAACCCAGAAATTCTTGAAAGAACTGGAATTCTGTAATGCTCTGCTACTCTGCACTATAGGAAGAGATGGTTTTCCTGTTGGGACAACCCACAGCTCCTTAAGGAGTTTGCTGAACTGTGGCACTTCCCTGGGCAGTGGCTGCTGCCATCAATCTCATGTCTAGCATCCAGCTCTGGATTGCATTATTAAACAAGGCTGTAGTACAAACCTTCCAAACACCTCAAACCTAGTCAGACCTTGCCATGCAGTGTGAGCCACAACTTACAAAGACAAAATGTTATTTTTCTATCAGCTTTAGTGATATCCAACAAAGTTTGAATAGTTTTCCAACTGACTGAGGCATGAAAAAGCCAGATTGTCTTCTCCTCACAGAAAGATAACTCATAAGTGACTCCACACAAAGGTGTGCAGCCTTAGACAGAGACAAAGCTGGTGTAGGTGAGTGACCTCCACCAGAGCCTGTTTGCTCCTGTAAAAGGGTGGGACACAGCAGATCCTTTGCAGCCCTGGTTCTGGTGAAAATTTTCACTGGGCTCTTCAAGTTTGCTACTCCACAAAGCAAAGTTCAGGTTGTGTTTCAGCAGGATCTGGGAAGCCAATTCATGCACTGTACTTTTTGTCTATTTTAAGACCAGGTTCTTCCCTAGCCTGCCTTACAGCACTGAGCCAAATTCCCTTCAAAGCTGCAATCAAATTTACGTCTTGGGCTAAAGGGTCTAGTAAGCAAAATAAATAAAAAATTGCCCCCAAAAAAGGCAAAGACAAATTATTAAGAAAGCCTCAAAACTAAAAATTACTTTGTTGGGGTTTTTTTCCGTCTGCATTTTATTCAGTTTTTCAGGAGACAGATTTAGGGCAGAAAGTTTATAGGTGGTGCAAACAATTCCCTGGCACCTCTCTTTTTTCTCCTTTAAGAGCACGTCTAACTTCCTGCTCAGTAGAATAGAATAGCTCCAGAGCTGATCACAGGAAAGATCCACCACCTTACTCCTGTTGGTGGCTGGGTGATCCAATGTTCTATTTCACTGCAGCCGAACATCTCCGTCTATTGTCAGATGCTTCTCAGCAGTCTCACTTTGTACATGAGTTTATGGAAAAGATTTTCAAATCATTGAAAAGTACAATAAGTAGGAATATGCCAAGAATGTACTTGTAAGTAAAATTAAGAAATATTCTGGTTTGATTTCTGAAGGTTAGCTAAAAGTTCTGCTTCTGAAGCTTTCTAAATATGCTTTCAAAATAAAAAAATACTCACTAAATGCCTCTTGCAAGAGTAAATAGTCAAAGCAGCTTTGAGCTTCATTTTGTGCTTCACTTGCAAATAGCTATCTAACCCAGCCTCACACCTCAGTCTCTAACTCTGCAACAGGTCACCCCAGCATAGTGTTACAGGCTTTAACCTTGCCCTGCCATTCACATGCTAAATGTGGTCACGGCTTGATTTCTTATGGCATGCTAGGACTCCTGACCAAATTTCATTGCTAACAGGGAAAAAAGTCAGGCTGACAAACTGAACATTTCCAGTGCAATTACGAGAAGACAGAGTGGCTTTTCACTCCAAAAACATATATCCACATACGTATACACATGTACACCAACAGACACACTCATGTATATGTGTATAATATCTTGCTAATATCTTGCCTTTATGTTGTATTTGAGAGTTGCAGTGCTCTTCTGAGGGAAAAGCAGCCATTCCCCTTGTCAGAGAGCTGCAACTCTGCCAGGCAGTTCAGTCTGAGAACGCCAAGTGAGCCATTTGAGATGTGTGATCTTTCAGCTGCACAGCATCCCATTCATCAAACACTTCAGCAATGTAATATGTAAAGCTGGAAAAAACCAGAAGCTGCAGATGCAAGAAAAATCAGTTAGGAGGAATGCCCATATAAGAAAAAAGGCCTGCACAGAAATCACCACATTCCCATTCTGAATTTCCTAAACCTACCACCTCCCTTCTTTTGGGTGATCCTGGAATACATTCTGTAATCAGGATGAGTGGATAGGAGTCTTCTAATCCCTAATTAGGCACTGATAATTTAATAGAACGCTGCAGAATTTAATGTCACTAGGTAGCACTGAGCACAAAGTTGGCATTATATCCTCTTCTCCACACCCCTGCCCCACCAAAAATTTCAGATATGGCAAGCCTCAACTTTAGGAAAGAGGCTGTTATAGTTTGCAAATAGTTTCCATCTGGAACAAGGCGCACCCAACAGAATTCAAACAATGCACACTGCAATCTCAGTTACAGTGGCATAAATTAGGATCAATTCCACTGAGGTCAGAACAGTTATATCTGGGAGACACGTGAGGATCGAGGCTAACTAACTGCAGGAGAGTTAGCTCTCATCTCCTCCCCTGTAAGTCAGGCTGGTCCTAGTTTCCAGTTGGACTCTGTCCACATAGTGGGCCAAACCCGGCTTTAAATTTCAAGAGAATAAATGTGGAGATACTGATTTTACTGGAGCTATTCCCAATTACAGTAGTGCAAAGTTTGACCCAGAGACTATTTATAGATCCAGGCACTGAGCAGTGGCCAGCAGTTGACGTCCCATCATACTCTGGCCTTGCTGGACTGGAACATTCAGAGTACAAAGGCATTTATTTTTGTGTGATCTGGAGTACCACGTTTCAGACCCATGTTTGATCACAATGATTTCTCACAGGGATGAAGGCAGCAATTCTCAAAATAAAGTGCACATCTGGAATGCACTTATCTACCCAGTTCCTCTCCTCCCCCAGGAATATTTTTCAACTTGTTAACTACTGTAACCCGATCCTCATGTAATACAGGAAATGTGTAAGGGTGATACCAACGACCTTAGCAAAGTGCAAGCTGTGAATAGCCCTGGTGAAGCTGAGCAGCCAGAAAGGACAAAATTGTTGGCATGCCAGCTGTTGACTGCTACTGCAGGTGAATGGCTTTTAGAAACATTTAAACCAGTTGGAGTACTACAGTCCAATCTTCTCTAATGGTAAAAAGGTAAGAAAGAAGATAATAAAGCATAGGAAGTGCAGCAACCACATATAGTGACATGAACAGCAAAGCGTCTTCCTTTGATGGTAGGAGCAGCCAGAGGCAGACAGGCAGAGCTCAGCAAGAGGCTACAGAAACACTGGTGTGAGCTGCAAGGGTGATAGGGGTCCTCCAGGAGCAGTACTCTCTTGGGTGGAGAGGAGGAAGCAACACCAGCTCAGGGGGCTGAGGTCTGTCCTGCCACCTCTTCTCCCAGAGGGGTAAGTGTGGCTCTGCACAGCTGAGTGCCCCTTAGGGCAGTAATTATACAGGCAGTGAGAATGGTAGCTGTATATGAACAAGGCCCTATTAAGAATTCTCTCCCATTACTTAAGGTTGAACTGATTCAGAGTTTAATGAACCACTGCTGTCTGACAAATAATAAATACACCGCACAAATGAATTTCAGGCTTAGTGAGACTCTTCATGAATTTGAATGGAATTTAGCAAATAGTCCCAGATGAAACAATGCAGAAAAAAAATTAAAATGTCAAAGCACTTCATTTTAGTATTTTCAAAATGGAGTGGTTCATTTTAGAACTGCCAAAACACTTTTAAAAACTTTCAAAACAAGCTTTTAATCTGTCCATTTTTAAATTGCTCTAAATTTTAAAAGGAAAGAGAAAAAGCTTTTAAACACACAAAACCGCCCAAAACCAAAAATGAAGCCATTCTTTTGAACAAAACTAAATATTTTGGGTTGAAAAAAAAAATTATACTTTTCTTGATTATTTTTTTATTTTGCCAGCTGTATTTCAAAGCTCAATGTGAACAAGACTAAACTGCAAATCTGAAAAAATAAATAGTTGTTAGATAGAACCATTAGCAAACTGCTGTAGACTTAGAGAGTGGTTTGGGCTGGAAGGCACCTTTAAGGGCCATCTATTCCAACCCTCCTGCAACACACAGACACCTCTCAAAAAAACCAGGCTGCTCAGAGCCCCATCCAACATGACCTTGAGTGTTTCCAGGGATGGGCACCTCTCTGGGCAACCTATGCCAGTGTTTTACCACCTTTGTTGTAAAAAACTTCTTTCTTATATCTAATCTAAATTCAAGCATTACCAAGCTTCTGTTCTAGGTAATCTACTGCCCAATTAATGTCTCTGAGTTTAATGCAGAAGAGTGAGGCCCATTATTTTCCAAAAACTATTTGAGCTTATTGATTTGTTTTTAATTGGAAAAATCAGAAAAGATTTGTTTTTATAACAGTAAAATAAAAAAGGTTCCATCTGAAAACTCACAGTAAAATACCTTAACCATGCAAATGGTAGGTTTAGGTACTTGAAGATATGACTGTTCTCTGCAGTGCTGTATCAGAATCTGTGTCTGCTTAACTTGATCCTGGAGGTTTTTTTCCAGCCCAAGGTCCTTGAGCATCCCCACTGCCCTGGCTTGCTTGCAGGCAGATCCTAGACTTGCAGAAGGAGTGGATATCAGCTCACACCCAAATTCTGCTCCACAGCAGCACTGCTGTCACATGTGCTCCTGTCCCCACTCAAGCTCAGCCATACAAGACACTGAAAATGTGGCACTTGTGAGCCCCTCACAAAGAGCATGGAAATAAAGCACCAAACTCCCAACCTCCTGAGAGGACTGATACTTTCAGCCAGAAATCTTTGGTTTGCAGGTGTTTGGCTGTCTGGTGAATAGCTCTAATTTTCTACAGAAAGCAGATAGTTTTCTTGTGGAAAAAATACGCTCACAAAATCCAACTTTCCCTTTAAGGAACAGAGGGAGATGGAAAATTTTTAACCTATAAGATGCAGCAACATGTCTGGTTTCCACACACCCCCTCAATCTTTTCTGCATGTCCACTGACTTGCCCTGCTATAGAAAATGCACTAAAGGAGATTGGTGTAAAGTCCAAAATGTTGTCCAGTTTCTCAAGCTCTTTCAGTGATGTTTTCATGTGTGAACCTTGACTTTTCTCAAATACTAGTTCTATTAGAGGTAGAACAACATGCTACTGTACTGCGTGTCACTGGATATTATGATCAGGTTCCCATGCAGGCCAAAGGGAAGAAAAGGGTGTTTGCAAGGCCCTGTAGACACAAAGAATCCACAACAGTTCCACAGGAAAGAGGATTTAGTTAGGTTTTCAAGCTATTGTAGAGGTATGAAATGTTTTATTACCAATACACATATGCAGGCATTCTAGACTTTATTTGCTTCCAAAATAAAAGGACATATTATTGCAATTGCAAAAGAAATTCTTCTGTGTTTGAGGTTTGTTATGATTTGAACAAATGGAAGGAAATCTAGGGTCAGAGATCACTCCTTCCCTACTGTCTATCACAACAGGTTACCATCCTCAATTTTACACAACTTTGTCATATTGGAGTCTTGTTCCTAAACTTTGAAGTTTTTCCCCTTTCTGGAATTAAGCCAGAACCACAAAATATTTGAAAACACAGGGTTTGATGGAATTGAATATAGTTTTTCTCTGTGAAAATAAAACCAAACTGAAAGTGTTTGCCCTTTCAAAAGATGCCTTTAAAATTGTCTTTGACCTGTTTTCTTCTATCTCAGTGATCTCAGAGCTGGTTCTGCTGGGCTAAAATAAATTGGGAGGGAAGGAGGGAATAGCCAAGGATAGATTTTAATGGCTACCAGGACCATGTGGTCTGAAGGGCTCCTTCCAAAGACCCTGGGGTGTGGCTAACATGGCAGTGCCTGAGTTACCTGGGGGCAGCTGTCCAAACCCAAACACAGGACAGTGACCTGACCATACATGTCAAAGGTTCTGAACCAACGGAGAGGTGGAACCAGAAACATGACCCAGCCTGGGGTGACTCCACCAGCATTCCCCTAGAAACCCCCCCCTCCTCACATTTATTCCTTCCATGTAGGAAACCCTGGCCAAGCTACAATCTATCCCAGCTAATTGGGTTCCCACATTCTTCATATTTATATAGGTTTTGGTTATTTGATAAAAACTGTAGGAAATCTATTTCAAAATATTACTTTTAAAAGACAAATATGGAAACTTTGATTTTTTTTCAAATATATTCTGCATTATTTTATGAATGCTTTCCAGATTTGGCTTGACACTATTACACTTTTCAGGATTATCTGAAATTAATTCAATGATAATTTACTTTGGCCCTCCTTTTTAGCATTTTGATGTACCATTGTTAACTGATTATAGTGTTCTCTTCAGGAATATTTGATATAAAATCACAGGTTTAAAGATCACAATCAAAAATACATATATACACAAATGTACAAATCTACATACATATATACTTACACACACACATATATATATATACCTGTGCATACATATGGACACATACATATGTAGCCCACAGAAATTACTCATAAAATGCAGTGTGTTCAACCGGCCAACTACAATAAACACATCATTCATTACTTTAAAATTCTGTTGACTTTAGCGATAACTTCCTGAATAATGAATGTACATTCTAGACACAGTAAAACTTAAGGAGTTTAACTAAATATTGTAATAGAGCTATGCCTAAAATAAAGAAAATTTCACAGAGGGAAGTTTCAGTGGTTGATAAGGGGAGAGTAAATTTTCATATCAATAAATATGGTGGCATTTGCCAGGTAAAATGTCATAATAATCCTCTGGGTGCTACTTCCCTCCCACTAATGTGTTGGACAGTTTAGATTAACACCATATGCCTGTTCATAGAAGGAGCTGGAAACCAATATAAATACAGAGAGAGATATATCATTTTGCAGCTTTGTTTTCCCTGCACTCCTGCTATCCCTGGGATAGGGGTTGGTGGTATGCACAGAATAATGGAAGAGGAGGAAAACAGCCCCAGGAACAGGTCACAGCATGGAAGGAGAAAGCACTGGGGGAGGAAGAGAGAAGGGAAGGTAGGGAAATACTTACAGAGAAGCTGTTGCAGCTGCTTTCTGATAGATTGAGGTTTTCATTCTCTTCTGTATCCTCTTCACGTCCTCTTGCCAACTTCTGACCTTGCCTTGCTCTGATCTCAGGTGGGAATTGTGCTCCTAAGGCTGAGTCAGACTGCTCACCAACACCTCACCCTGTCCACAGTGCTTCTCTAATGTGGGCTAGCAGCAGTCCATGGCAATGATTTATTATAAACTAGGTACAATTGAAGTTCTCTTGTCCTTTGGGAAATATTTGTAGATAGAGATCGTTATGTAGCATCTGTAGTTTCCAAGTATCCATATGCAGGATAAATTAGTCGAAAAATTATTCCCTGACTCTGCATTTACACTGGAGTCTTCTTGGCAGAAAAGATTGTTTACTTATTTGTAGCAGTATAGCAAGACCTTTCCCCTATTGTTTGCAAGCTTTAGCCAGCAGATGAGAAATAAAAGTGACTTCAAATTAATACTTGTACCAAGCTCATTTATTACTGAATAAATTACAGCTTCCAAAATGAATGTCAGAATTAGCTTGCACTGTGCTTCACTGGCACTGTTGTATTAACATTTATGGTGTCAGGCCTGTTCATTTCAACATACAGAGCTCTCCTCTCATGTTTCCAGACAAGTTACTATCTGGAACATTACAAGTCACATGGACATATAGTGAGATTCAGGTGGAACTCCAGAAAATCAGCTCCAAACATTTTCTGTGGATTAGATTCTTCAGGTAAAGGGCAGTGATGAATGCTCCATTATAGCAGAGGCAAAAATATTTCTGTGAAAAAATATTAAACCACATGAATTGTCTGTTTTCTGCATGGACATCTGCATAAAGTCTGCTTGTATTGTTATTTAAGAAGAGCTCTGGGCTGGTCTGTTATTTGTGAAAATGCTTCCATGTTTTTTGTCCTCAGAGCTTTTGTGTGTGAGAACCTAGGACTAATACCATTATGTTTTCAGCCTTTAGCAAAGAAGTATGTTCCTACCAGAGAAGAATTCTGGAGTAAATAGAACAAAAATAAGCAAAATGTTTGCATCATCACATTGGTTCTGTTTTTAAAAAAGAAATGCATCAGAAACATTGTGGTCAGTTTTATTGCAATCCATTTCTGGTAAAATAATGAAAAAATACTCACTCAATTAAAAGTGCCAGAATTCAAACTAAATGTTATTCATAAAAAATGGTTCAGTTAGCTAAATCCATGGTGTGACAGTGACAGCTATAATAGAACTCAGCTATGCTACGATTTTTTTTTTTTTTTTCAGAGAAATCACAATATGTTTTGAATTACAGGGAATCCAGTTTTCAAAAACCATGACATGTTTCTGTGCAACCAGTCTGCCACTACCTGGTCCAGTAATGCCAGCATGATTTAAAAATTGAAGGTGGGCATGTGACCCAGGGCTTCAAACCCCAAGCCAGGGATAGTTTCTACTTCAACATTTCAGGTTTTCCTGGGTGAAAGGTATCCTCAAATTAAAAACAGTTGAGTCAACTGTAAATGAGAAGGTCTAAATAATGCCCAACTACTCCAACCACTGAGAAAGTTGCTAAGCTCAGTTGCTAAGCTCAGAACTGTATGGCTTTTATGCAAAAATTGTAATATTTAGCCTCAAAACTGAAGGAAGGCAGGGATTCAATGTTTTCTTTTAACCTTTTCCTAGACAAAAGGGATTTCCAAGGACTTGGCTTCAGTTCTAAGTAGACAAAAAGAAGTGAGAAGTCTTTTCGAACCAAAGTGCACAGTGACAAAGTGAGGTACATGGTAAAGTTAAACAACTGAGTCAATTTCTTCGCTGAAAGATTCCCATCTGAGGACAATTTACCTTATTTTGATGTTTCTGAAGCCAGTGGGACTATTTCCTAAGACAATGAATGGCGTAAGGCCTCTGTTCTTGATAGATTCACAGAGTGTAAGAGGCTTGTCTGACAATAGAAACAGCAGCTAAAAAAATTATTTACATTTAAACAATTGACATTTCAAGAAATGATGAGAGATTTGCATCATAATAGATAAAGTGATTTATAATAGGTAAAAACAAATAAGGCTTGATTCTACATTTTAATCTGTTTTAGTCTTGCTTCAGTTTAAACTCTTCTTGCTCCACAACCACAAGCCCTAAATCTCTGTTTTTACAAAAGGAAGCATTAGACTTTAGACAGGTGTTGGACTCTGGGCTGATGGTTCCCAAGCAAAGAAAATTCCAAAGTCAAATGAGGGTTTATATCTCTTTGTTTAGAAAGTGCAGAAATAACATTCCTAATCTCTCATAAAGTGAGAATTTATATCCTACAGTCCTACATAATGTCTGTGACTGCAATACTGTTAGGCTATGACAGAGTTTGTCCCACGGATAATGTTATTTAATTATAGATGTATAGACACACACAAAGCAACAAAACTGTATTCAACAGATAACTTCAATAATGGAAGATTTAGATAATATAACTGAGATCTTTTACATAGGAGTAATCCCATTTACGTCAATGGAATAATTTGCTATGACAAGGGTTTAGAGGGTCAGGTCTGTATAACAACCATCTGTGCTCCTTAGGTCTTATCCTCAGATAACATTATTCTCCAGCAACAGAAAGAAAATGCCACATTGACAGGTAACCCAACCTGTTTCCAAACAGCATGCCAGGCCTCTGAGTGCTTGGGTGTGACATTTGACTGCAGTTGCTTTCACACTTTGATTTATTCTGTGCTCTCACCATTGCCCTGTCCCCCTGTGCAAATTCCTGCAGACATTAGCATGGACACTGTCACCCTGCTTATCCACTTGTCAGAGCTGAGCTCTGAGCTATTCAGCCAACCCTGAGACTAACCCCAACCAAGGAGGGGGCTCTGCAGGGTGCCCTGTGCGTGGCAAACATGGGCTGAGACCCTCAGGGCTGTGGCTGCTACTGCAGCAGGCACCACAAACCACTAACTGTTACTGGGAAGATACTTCTGCATTAAGGCACCAAACGTTGTATAAACTTCTGTACGTGTTTTAAAGTTATGCAAAATAACCTTCACTACAGTATAATACTTCTGCTATTATTAAACTTCAGAAATTAATCAATTTTATATATTTTCCCTAACAAATGTTCAAAGGCAGACTAGGAGCAGACTGCAGGAATTGGCATTACCCGCTACCATAAGTTAACAGTGTCTTTTTTAGGTAATATTCTGTCGGTAAAACAAGCAGTTTTGATGTAAGAATTTATAACTTAATTCTGATAGAAGTATTGCAAAATCATGATATAGTTAAGGGGTTTTGTAAGACACTACATATTAAGTTTTTTGTTTTATTCTTTAATAGTTTAACTTGCAAATCAGAGAGGTGTTTTCTTAAAACCAAAGAGAAAACATGTCCCATTTGCAATGAGCAACATCAAGAGAAGATAAGAAAGCTTATCAGCAACATTTGCAAAGACTGATTTAGGGTCAGCATCAGAAAGTCTGGATCATTAAATGTCTTTCCCAAAGGCAGGTTTCCCCAAGAACGTGTGCAGAGGATTCGATTTCCAGAAAAGGATACCGAAGAGAGTAGAAAGAAATGAGATATCAGTGGCTGGAGAAGGGCTTTAGGCAGATCAGTATTTTTTCCGAGAGGTTTCTCAGATGTGAACTTTCCCATAAAGTAACACATCTGATGCAAAGGGAGAAGATTTCAGAATGATTGGCAGATTCTTCTCAGTCAGAGCAAGAACAACCTCACCAGCTGAGTGCCCAGATCACCTGGTATCTGGCAGTCCTGGACTGGGACCCAGGCTCTCTGCCTGCCAGGGCATTTTAGCCTGGTCTGAATAGCAAAACAGTCCTTGAACTCCTGAAATGAGTACTGCAAACCTATTTGGTAGTGGCTAAGGCACCCTCTGGCATCTGGGAAATTGTGATTCAAATTCCTGCTCCAGAGTGGAGTGGAGAATGTGTAGGGCACAGAAAATGAGAGTGAAATAAGGGAGTGAGGAGCCAACTCCAGCCACTCAGGAGCTTCAGACTCAAGTCAGGGCACCTAGAAATGAGAGGTGACGGTCAGCTTTGAAACCTGATCCAAAGCGACCACACAATAAAAAAAAAGGACAGTGTTACCTGTGTTGATGTACTGTGAATCCTCAGCAGTGTCATCCTGACATGAAGCCTCATCTCTTGCAGAAGGATTCCTGCTGCTTACCAGTAATACTGTTAAAGTGACTTAAAGGGAAAGACTCATCAAGGAGGGGAAGCAACCAAGGTGAGTCTAGAGGATGACATCCTCATCACCTAGTAAAATCTGTTCAGTCAACTCCAGCCAATGTGCATCCCCAGCTGTAAGATGAAAATGGATTATGTGTAGTAGTACTGTAAGACCAGCATGATACTACAAGTAGCTTCCAATTAGCATAAATATAAGGTTATCATAGGAAAACATTGCTGTAAATCCTCACAATTTGGCATTTTAACATTCTTCCTAATGCTTCCTATGAACAAAATGATGAAGAACAGGACCTACTGTTGGGAGCAGATAACTCCCATGCTGTGCATGCACACTGCAACTAAGCTCTCACTGTCTCATCTATATGGTACACAAGAAGGAAATAAACCACCAGGAAATATCAACACTGACTTTCAGAGGAAGAAATGCAGCAGGAAGCCATGCAGTTTTGCTGGAATTGGATAAGCTGGACCCAGAGTTGTGTGAAGCTCATAACTTAAGTTTACTTTTGCTTCAACAAATTGTGCCAGGAGGCTGGTTTGCTTTGCTCGATTTTCCAACAATGAATTTTGAATTTTTGTGTTCTGGAAAATCAGAGCTAGTGATAAACCAAGGCGAATTTTGCCATGTTTTCCCTTGCATGTTTATCAGCTGAGAGTTAATATGCTGTTCCCAGTAATGTGGGGGGAACAGTAGTACCATGCATGTTCAAAATCATCACACAAAATGTTTTAAGAGCAAACAGAGGAAAAGGCCTAGTGTTGACTTGATAAGACCCATTGCCACAGTCCTTCCAAGGTCGCTTACTGTCTCTAGAAAGAGAATATAAGGGATTTTTCTGGGTCAATGACCTGCATGGCTGGTGTGATCTTGAAAGCTGCAGATCCATGCCTGCCAGCCATCAGCTTTGTTTTGTAAATACATTCCTTCCCTCTACAAAATATCAGGCCCCAATTTTTGTTTCAGGTTGGGTGGGATAGAATCACCTGGACACAGGGCTGTGCCAGGGTGACAGAAGGTGCAATACTGCGTGCTTAGTTAAATTTTTTTTTGCATAGAAACTCATGTAATCATTTAGACCAGAGTTCTGCTGGTCCACATTGGGCTGGACCAGATGAGATTATCATCAGTGCCAACTCACTTCACTGCACTCTTGTAACAGTTGTTCTTTCAAATTAACTCCTTGCACCTTCTGTGGGTAGAGAATCTTGTCTCAAAAACTTCTAGTCTGGCTCCCCTGGCCAAAAATATGGGATTAGGGGCTGTCACAAGTGAGACAGAATGTCTGGTGTAATACAGTGTTCTGACAGGAACAGCACTCCATGATCAGGGATTAGCACAGCTATAGCCTGAAGTAAAGGCTTTGGTTTCCCAACAGAGACTTTTGATCCACCCCATCTTCATGTGCCACACTCACAGCCCTATATGACCAAGAAGGTGCTTTTGGAAGAACATTCTGTGTCCCGTCCCAGTGGCTGCCTGTGCACAAGTACTGTGGTTACCAGCCTTTTACAGCAGCTTCAGTAATTAATGACATTTCAAATCTTCATGCTGCTTTTTGACAAATGATTATATTATGCATTTGGCTTGCGCAAAAAGTCAGATCTAAGCATAGAAGAGAACATTTTAAAAAGAGTGTTTATATTTTTTAAGGATTAAAGAAAGTATATGACACTTTCCTGGATCTATAAACAACACAAAGTAGAATGAAATATTGTGCCAATAACAATGTCAAAATCTTGTAGAAAAATGAACATGAAAGCTCAACTTTACCAAATAATTCATATTTCAATTTTTCTGGCTCTATGATACATCATTTGTGAAAGAGAGAATAGTTGTTATTATTAGCTGCTTTTTCTGAAAATTAAAATACAAAAGATGTTCACAGGTAAGTAAATTTTTCTACATCTCTGCTGTCAGAATTGAATCCACTGATTACATTAAATGCACTTTCCTGACCACTCTCCCAATGTGGAGAACAATTCAAATCATGTTTCTTTGAACATTTAGCAGCTGGCAATTGATGGCTGCAGAGTACCTGCCAAGAAGACACTGTGCTTACAAACAAAATTATACACCTACTTACATGTACACACAGAACAGGTCGTGTTTATCCCTACATCAATACCAGCTTTCACAGTGCTGGAATGAAGCAACTTCACTGGGCAATTGCCTGAGCAATAAATTTCCCTCTATTATTGACTTTGCAGAAAATGTTTCTTGGAGAATGGGCAGTAGCTGCCAGTATCTTTGTCTACTATGAGTACAGCAATAAAAAGAATTGATCAGATGAGTACTGAAAATGCAGTTCAAATGTCAAATAAGTTTTTGCCTTGACCATTCAAGCAATATAGACAGGATAGATGCATTCTGTCTGTATGATCACCCTCAGGATATGGATCTCCTACTGGCATTTTTCTGGTAGGAGCAAGTAATTACAATTGCATTTGTTCTGCAGTGGCATTTTCTTTCCTTTTTACCCCACACTGAGAATGGAGATTGCAAGATCACTGCAAAGCAATGCTGTGGCACAGTAGGCAATAAAAAGCCATAAATGTATACAGGGAATTTAATTTAATGCAGTGAATACAAAACTGAAGCAGCTATGAGTCGGAGGATGCCTAAGCATGGAAAAAGGGTTTAACATGGAGAAATCTAAAACTTATCCCTTGAGCTTAGCTACCTTTCGGAGATAGTACCAAGTTCCTCCTTTCATGGGGGCCACACTGCAGAGAGATCTTCCTGACAATATTAGCAGCACGGCTTTGAGGTGAAGGCAGCCAATCCATGGTCACATCTTACCAAATTATTTCTTAATGTTCAGGATATTCTTACTTTGGAGTATTCAGGACCCTGGATCAAGGCTAAATTCTGGTGGGAAATGCAGCCTGCTCCAGAAGTGGTGGTGGAAGACACTGCACCTGAGTACCTGCCTGTCCTGGTTACCACTCCAGGGTAAGTGTATTTGACTGTCAGGCTTTACCCTGCCCTCAGAAAGTGCAGTTTGCACGTGTGCACAGTGCTGCAGTGCCCTGCTCTGGCACAGCTGTGAGGGGCTCTGCCCTGCCTGACCCAGAGCCAGCAGCACTGCCTCCCACAGCAGCCAGCCAGCTGTGGCACTGGGGTGCTCTGAGACACAAAACCAGCAGAGTCTCCTTGTACCACCCCAGCACCTCGACATGTGCTGGCCAGGGAAGCTGTGATTCAGACAGGGGTTGGTACTTAACACTGCAACAAACTGCTGCCAATGATAATTAAAAATAATTAAAAAAGGAGTTGGTTAAATGCACGGTACGAATGGGAAAGAAGATTAGACATGACACTTAGATCAGGAGGCCTCTTTCAGGCTGTGGAAAAAAATAGAACACAGTTATTTTTCCCACAGCCTGGAGAAGGCCTCATGTCCTAAATGTCATCTCTAATCTTGCTTTCTATTTCTAGTGTATATTACACTGCTCTGCCAGTGCTACCATAGTTAAAGCAGTGTCAGTGTTTCCATTGTAAACCCCTATTTTCAGAGGTTTGTAACTCAACCATAAAAATTTTGCTTCCAGCTTAGATGTAGAAAACAAGTTCTAGATCTGAAACATATTCATTTCTTTTTCTTCCTCCTATTAAAGAAAAAAAATTAATATTTTAAACACAAAATTTTGCAAGCCATTAGACTATAAGAGAAACACACAATTAGTGAAGTTTGAAATTACTCCAAAAGTACTAGTAACAGCTTTTTGAGGTAATTCTAAACATTTTTTTTTGTTTTAATTACCAATACAGATATACTACAGAGCCTTTTTTTTTTTTTTTTTTTTTTTTTTCCTGAATGAATAGCCATACAATCAGGTCAAATAATTGGAGTTTGAAAACTCCTGTAAATATTTATAGGACTGGGTCAATAATCTGCATTTTATAAAGGCCCCTAAGTACATATTTATATAATAAAATGTAGCAACAATGCATCACAAACAAGTCAATAACACGCTTTTTAGAAAACTTCATAAATGTAGTTACACAGGCCAATAGTCTGCAAGGGATTTCTGCACATGAAAAGGACCCCTATTTAGCTAGGAAAACCCTATTCATGCAGAAATAATCAGACGGGGTTCATCTGTCTTTCCCTTTTCCATGTGCTGCTGCAGAGACAGAGCTGGATCCCCAGTTTGGGTAAGGCAAGAAAGGTGCCACACTCGGCTGCTGAGGTTTGCAGAGCACCCCGGGAGGCTGTGCAAGAATTATTTGAAATGAGACAAAGGGATTCTGGCAAGGATTCTGGTAATATAATGGAATTCTGGTTACTGGAAATCAACAGCTACAAAAACCTGCCAGATGACTGAGGAGCTGACAAATACAGGAAAGCCCCATGATTTGGAACATGGGAAATAATACTGAAACAAAAAAATAGAAATATATATTTGACAGGGAAGTACCACTAGAAGTATGGCTTCTATTATCTGCACTCTGCCCTTATTTTGTGTGCAGAAAGACATCACTATTTCAATAGACAAAGACTTTGATTTTGCAATTGGATTTTTACCAGGGAATCCTATTGTAAAGTTTTTGGGAAAGGAATATCTGACTCAGAAAGTACATTTGAAGAGCAAGAGATGGCCGTAATTTTCCTCACTGAGATCTAAATAAAACCCATGGATGGCAATCACATTGGGAGTTTTGCAAAACTGGTTCAAGGGACAATCCAGAAGTGCTAATAAAATCAGATCATAAATTTCTGTTCATACCAGACTAGATAAAGACATGTCTGGTTAAAGGCATGTTTGTAACCATCTGTGTATTCCATTGACCTCTAACACACAGATAATTACATTACCATTTAATAACAAGGAAAACAATTATCAATACTATTATTCATAGTCTGGCTTGAATTTTATTGTAAATACTAGTATTAGCCTTGTTTCAGCTATTGTACCTAATTTTTTTATTACAGATGACAATTTTCTAATAATGCTTCAGTTCAGTTCCTACCTTTTATTTTATAACCCCAATTTAAACATTACAGGGTATGATTTTATAATCCCTAAAATAAAGTCCATTAAAGTCACTAAATCACTTGAAACCTGGACCAAATCCTGCTGAGGTGAATGGCTCTTTGCAGTTAATTAATTTGGAATGATGTTTTACTCCTCCCTAAAACTCCAATAAAATCTCTGTTAATGTTTATGGGAATTGCAAGCATACATTTCATTTACTTAAATGGCTAAATCATCTTTCCTATATTATAATTTAAGATGTACATGCTTCATATATATGTATATCTTGTGATAATTTTTATTCGGCATAAAAATTCCAGTGTCCTGGCAATGACAGGAGGACTCTGTTGTCCACCTCCTTATTCCCCAACGTGTCCAATTAATTTTAGTGAAGCTACTGGAATAAGGTACAACATGGAGAACAATTTTAGAACCTGACTCTCAATTGTCATTTAAAAAAAAAAATAATAAAATGTGTTATTCTTGCTCCTTACATAAGTAAGGAATACTTATATAATGTTGGTTACATTTCTGACTCTTACAGGAAATGTTGCATCTATTTCATAATTGACCCAACTTGTAAAGTTATAAGTGGATAGCTACTAAAAGACCACAGAGGCTATTTTGGAAAATGTGTCTGAAAGCACATTTTCTTTGAGAAACGGAATGGAAGACTAATCCAAATATAGTACAGAGTAAAAAAAAAAAAAAAAAAAAAAAAAAAAAATCTGGGAGATTTCAATGTTTATTTCAATGCTTTAATATGCTAAAACACAGGAAAGTATGCTCAATATGGCCTAAATTCCCATCACCTTTCTCAGGCAAGAAACATCACTGGGTTTATAGCGACCAAATTTTTTGATCCTTTCATCTTTTTTTAATATCTTATTCACATTTGCAATGTCAGCACTCTGCAGGATTCACTTTAAGCACTGGAGCTTTCTGATGGAACTTCTCAGTCTTTCAACATTTAAGCATTTATTTGTCTAAATTTATGATTGTTTCTTTGCCAAGAGAGAGGCTCTGAAAGAAGATGGACTCCTTCAAACACACAGTAAACACTCAGCACATGAAAAGGCTCGTGACACCATGTTTTGTTAAGAAATTTACAGCAGGTGACCTGCCCATTTTCATGGTGGCAGCAACTGTATTATTCACTCCACGTAATGAATCGGGAGGTTATGCTAATCTGAAGAGGGAAGCTATCAATTGTATATGTCCAGGCCATCTCTCCCATTGATTTTGTAATTAATGATGAATGTACATTTTGGGAGGGAGAGAATGCTGAGGAGGGAACTTCACGTGCAGAATAGAAATGTTACAGTAGCCTAATCAATTAGGTATGGTTGACAAATGGGTGAGGGATGACATGACAAAGCACTGTGCTTTAGTAGTGGTCACAGAGAAGATGCCACATGATATCTATATTAATCTTTCCACAGGCTAAATGTGATCCATTGCATCAGCAGGACCATGAAAAAACTGTTTGGTATCTCAAAATTACGCATCTTTGATGCTAACTTGAAATCTGCTTGCTTTCTTCACAGACAAAAACACTGCACTAGGCGCCAAGATCATTTATAGTTTTAAGCCTGGTAATAGGCTTAAAAGCCACTTAGAATATAATTTTTAGATAACAAATAGCACATTTGGACATGGGCTTAACCAGTCTTACGTGTCAGGAAAAGAAGGTGTGCCTTTGGAAGTGGGTAGTACATCCTCTCGAGGATGCAGCCTGTGCAGAGGTTCATCCCTCCATCCCCAGGAAAGGCCTCACAGCCTCTCACTGCAGCAACAGCTGCCACAGGATGAAGAAACAATACACCTAACCCACTTAAATATTCAGCTCCAACTACACAGTGACCTGTAGGTGGACAATATATGCAGCAAGTTGTACCATTCCTTCCCAACAAAATCTAGACACCTGCTGTAAAAATACAGTGCTTGATTCCTCAAGTCTGACTCACAAACACAACCACAAACACTCTACAGACAGCTCCCAGCTCATCTGCGATTATTGCTAAGAATGACAGAGGGTCATGCCTAGGATCATGTCCTCAGTGAGCCATACCAGACAGCAAACACTACTGCATCAGGTCTTCAGAAAGGTTCTTCTTACTTTGGGTTGAGATGAAGGACTTGCATTTCTCTTTGTGGGGATTATATATCTAGATATATAACATGAACAAATTTCATTTGATATCCATCTCTAAATGTCTTTGGAAACACAAAGCAAAACAAGACTGACTTTTGAGTGAATAAGAAACATAGAGGTGAGAGATCTGACAGGTCTTAATTGAAAGATGGCAAGTGCTGAATTTTTGCAAACAGCATTTCTTTCCCTGTAATGGTTGAGGAAATTCAGTTTTGTGACAAAAGCTCAAAAGCTAAGACATATTCTCTCTAGGAAAGACTGGCTTACTGAACAGACTTTTGCCTCACTGCAGGTTAAATTCCAGATCCTTCTCCAGTTGTGGTGCTTTGCTTCACTCTCTTTTCAGGGTGTACAGGGATCATGACTGCTGCTAAAATATTGCTTACTCTCACTTTGGACCAAGAAGCTCTGTACTGTACTATAAATACTCTGTATTTATAATGACTACACCAAGATGCAGGCACAATATTAAAAATCTGGATTTCAGTAACTGGAAACATTAGGAACATTAGCAATATCTTCTAAAGAGAACTGGTGCTCCTTAAGTTAGAGTTCCCCTTCAATATAAAATGGGATTAAGCCATCTCAGGATAGTTCTGTATCCTGATTAACAATAAGAATTAAAATGAGCTTTGTCACTCCATCATGTTTTAAGTTCTTGTCACAAAGCCTCAGTTCAGCACAGCATAACATATCATGGTATGTTTTGGGTTTTATCAGTGAAAATAGTTGGAAAGGTTATTAATTTTGGTATTTAAGAGTAGGTTTTCCAATGTGTAAAATTCAAAGAGAGTAAGTTTTATTCATTTGAGGACTTGCACTGAGCTGTGTGTTTGTGGGCAGGAGCTGAATGGGAACTGAAATGTTTTGTGGTTTCCACTGTCCTAGTTTTGTCAAAAATGACTGGTTTCATTGGATACAGGTAGCTTGGGGAATGTGTTGGGGTTTTTTTAGTTTGAACTCTGTCTTTCTCCAAGTACTTTGTTTGCACAGTAATACCCCTGTTTCCTAGCAGGTCTTGCAAAGTGAGTCAGAGTGGGTACTAGGGCAGGGAAAGAAAGAGGAAGCAAGCCTAAATGTCATACTCAAGTTTACAGGCCTGGAAGGCAGGAGATGGACCATTACAGGATCAAACTCTAGAAAAATTTTTACCTGTTGCTCAAAAGTACAAAGCACAGAGTACAGCAAAGACATTTAATATGGTTTCTCTTTATTTGCATGAATATTTGTCCCTTTTGGTATAACAAAAGCTACAGGATCTGTTTTTCTAAAGAAGACTAATATCCAAATTCAACTTTATAGGGGAAGATATCATAAAGCAGGCAAGATAAATACCATAATAAGGAAGAAGGAACTGTAATTATTGGTGCACCTTTTCACATGGAAATTTGAGCATAGGTGGAATGAGTTTGTAATTTGTTTTTACAGTTTTATCCCTTGAGCCATTTCATAAACAAACTCCTATAAGATTATAGTGCCCACCTCATTCCTATCTCTGGAGAAAGTTTGTAAACCTTTGTTTAAGTGTTTCATAAGAGCTCTGTGCTATTTCAGTTTCCTTAACTCCTTTATTAAGTTAATCAAATCCATTCTTGACTTCTGAATCAATAACAGGAGGTAACTTTGTGGGAGTCCCAGCTTTCCATACAATGGTTTCAGGTTTGGGATTCATTGTCTGAGGTTCATTTGCCAGTGGGTTCCTGCACTTAAAAGAAGGAAATAATCATATTTCGAAAAAAAAAAAAAAAAAAAGGGTAAAAGCCATGGCCAAGGCAACTCCAGGTAACAATGGGGGGGATTGGGGGGTAAGAAAACTTTGGGAAGATGTTTGTAATGTTCCCTGCACTTTTCTTCTGTGGTAACAGTTTACTGGTATCTATTACAGCCAACTGACACCACCATTAAAAAAGAAAAACCAAAACCACAAGAGCAATAGATTGGGCCTCTTCAAGACCTTTTAGCCTCTCCTTGACACCTCAAATATAAGAGTCAAATATTGTCCAGACATTATTTTACTGGTATTTTGAAACACTCTTTACTTGTCAGTACTAGGCACTTTTCCAAAAGCCACACTTCACACTTGTGGCTTCAATAATTTTGTGAATTGCTATGGCCTGTTTTATTCATAGAGTCATTTCTTCTGTTTCAAAAGAAGAACCTTAAGCTAGCCAAGAAAACGATGTGTCAAGTGGCAGAATTCTTTTTAATGAAATATCTCCGTAATCTCTAATTTTTGTAACATAACGACAATCAGAACCTAATGGAAGTTGCCTCTGTCTTTTCTTAAAGAATACTCCCTCTAATAATGTATTTTGTACCATGGCAGATATGTCCTCCCTCAAGACAGACATTTTGCTGGAGTGCCATAAGATGAATTGATTTTCTTTTTCTTTGTATAATTAAATTATTTTTTGTTGTTTGTTTTTTCTTTAACTGGGCAAGTTTGGGATATTTTCATTTCTGTCTTCAAGATGTAAGGAATCACGCTTAGAAATTCAAATGATTTCATTCTACTTGGTTGTGGGGTTTTATGATTCAAGTGTCCATTTTTTTTCCCCAAACATTTCTCAACACACCACCACAAAAAACAGCATCTCTTATCATAAGCCTTTCCTTATTTCTATCCATAGACTTGACATTTACAACATAATAAAAATTGCTGAAGTTCAGATTTTAAACCACTAAAGATGGAGAATCTAACAAACATGAATTCTGTATTACCTGGTCAAACCCAAATCTTCCAAACTTATTTAATGATGAAATGGAATATAATAGATGTATTTTTCATATTATTTCACACCAAGTTAACATTCTGGATTTTAAAAAAAGTTTTAATTTGCTGCTAATGCACAGCCACATCTGGGCTGGTTTCTCTGAGCCCCAACAGCAACACTGCTCCCATCACTGCCTGCACAGTTCCTGCACCACTGGTACAGTTTACACACTGTCCTTCCTTTGGATTTGTGCTTTAAAAATACAAGTTTACTAAGATACATTTTCATTCTGCTATAGCAGTATATTGCTTTAAAATAGGAATGAGCAATCAGAGCTCATCTTCCTATGGCTTTGTCTCACCTCTCTGTTCACCTTCTTCAGTTCACCTTCAGCAGTTTATTGTATGTTTACCAGGTCAGACCACAGCAGGTTATACAGAATTCCATTATTGAGATCCATTACATATTTTCTTGGTTTCCCTTAAAAGTCTTGGCACAGGACTTCACGAAAAGACTTCCAGAAATACAAGTATAACAAGCAGCTCACTCTTATTCACTTTCTTATCAACCTGTTCAAAGACCTCTGATGGATTTGTAAAGCACAGTTCATGTTCTATCAAAGTCTGCCCTGGTAAAAGAGTTTTCATTTTAGTCATAATCAGATAACAATAGATCACAATCAGATTAAATGTAAGTGGAAGCATCTCTGCTTGTTTAATAGATTTGGCTTATTTCATCCAAGGCAAGACTGAGCCACTGAAGTACCAGCTGCTGATAGGTTTCTTCTGAGTCTCATTTCCTCAGAACCTGAGACCCTGAGAGCCACTGTGGACTGTGTGACAGTGACTGCCATTGGAAATGAGAGCAAGGGGGCTGAAAAAGGCCTAAAGAGGGTTAGAAGCTCATTAGCAGCCCCTAATTCTCTAAGTTTCCTTAGAAATCTCAGACAGATTAGTTACAGGTAGGAGATACTAATTTAGGATCCCACTGACACAGAGGGCTTGGGGGAGTGCTGAATTTCCTGTATCTATCATGTCCTTGTTTCAGGGACATGTCACACCCTGCTGCTCAGGACAAGCACACCAGCAAGGGAAAAATGACAGAACAACACATATTTCTCTTATTCAAAGAATATTTGCCACTGTCCTCTATGTAGGTTCTGTAAATGTCGAGCTATGACAGCAGAAAAGAAAACTATCTACAGCCTTCATAGCTGCCAGAGCTTTCAGTCACAGTTGGTCATTTCTGTATCTCCCTTTTGTTATACAAAAGCAAATACAAATGCAAAAAAAAAAAAAAAAAAAAAAAAGCAAGCTTTTTCTAGCCCCTCCTCCACCCACCACGCAATAAGCTGTATGTAATAACATAATATATAACATATATTTATTATTTTACAATAAATAACAGTTTATAATAATACGGAAGGAAATGGATGCAAAAGTTTTGAGTGAAACAGATTTTTCAGTACTGGAGCTTGGTGAACAGGAATGTGATCTCTGTTCTGAGAACATTAACATTAAATGAGAAAAATATTTCCAGGAATAAGGCAGAGACTGTGCTGGTATCAATCATGCTGCTGTGGAGCACAGGTACAATACAAAGAGCACTGCAGAGAGCAGTAAACAGATGGGCTTCCACTCCACCACGTGTTTTACTGAGTATCTGGACACTCATATTAACAAAAAGGTAAAAAATAAAAGGTGTTTTGTTCCGTTTTTACCAATGTAAATACCTTTTATAGAACATGGGTTTGTCTCTCTTTGCCCTTCTGTTTTAAGGGAGAAATATAAATTATAGATTCTGAAAAGGAATAAACAAAAAATGTGAAAGCAAATGTGGCTAAATACCCCAATTTTCTAAGATTTAATTATCAGAAAATAGCTCCCTTTTAAGAGTAGCCCTAATTGGCTATTAACAACAGTAGCTACCAATTTCAAGGCAATTAATATTTTAAAATAATGAGATGGCTAATATATTACATTAGAGCATACAGTAAGCAGAAGTCTTGCTAATTATATATATTATTCTCCCTACTTTGTTTAATGAAGGTGCCTGGCTTGTAGATTAATTCATTATTACTCTGGTTTTTTTATTTTTTTGATCAGTGTAACTAATCCTCCCACACACTATTGTAGCATTAAAGCAGAAAGATGTGGATGAAGCAGTGAAAGGAGCACAAAAAAGAACATTAAAATGAAGACTTTGTTTCAAGTTTCAGAAGCAGTTGCCCAAAGTAAAGAATTAAGATGTGGGAAATTAGAGAGAAAAGGCAGAAGCCTGAGTCAACACTTATTTAACACCTTCTGCCTAATGCTGAAAACAAATCTCTTCACAGAGATTATCACACCCAGACCAGTTTGATTTTCAGAACATAGCAATTCTTCTGACAAAGATATTACCATTCCATAGCTTAAATAACTGCTTTTCCTGTTTTCTCCAAACCAGAGACAGGAGGGTGCCTTGAATAAATAGAGATTTCTTCCGAATTGAGAGCTAATCTTCCAGGAAAGAAAAGCAATGAAATATTTGTTTACAGTGAAAATCTTCTCTTTTATATTAGTCTATAACTACATTTCACTCTCAAATATTTGAGTGTGTCTTTGTGCTCAGCAACTGTTTGCTGCTCTGATTGCACAAGAGAATTGCCTCAGCTGAAAGCTGGAAAATACAAGTTTTCTTGTGCTGTGTAGCAGAAACACACTGCACTTTTACCCCTAGGCTCTAGAAACAATTCCAAACTCCCTTGGAAAACGATCTATGCTTTGAAGAGAGAGAAGCAGAGAAAGCCCTTCCTTTGGTGAACCCCAGGGAGAGATGGGGCACTACAGTGTCCCAGGCTCAGCCCTGCACACCCAATGCACACACATCATCACACAGTCCCACAGACACAGCCCAGGACTCTGTCCAGCTCTGGGAAGAACCCTCTCCAATTTCTCAGTGAAGTCCAAGCAGTACTGACTGGCTAAAATATTATAACATGAGGAAATGTGAGGTCAACCTACACTTGATCACCCTACTGTGTCTCCTACTGCTCTCCTACACATACGAAGTCCTCTCTAGGACCTAATAGGACCTGTTAGCACAAAAACAACTGCTCAGCAAACCCAGCAACAACAGAAGAGAAACAGTTTCAATGTGGCAAGCGTCTCTCAAGCATCAGACAAAGGTCGTGTTTTAACTGGGAACTTGCTGGTAACTTACCTACCCTAGATAAAAGTCACGTGTACTATGCAATATAAAATGAAGGCTTCACACCAACAATACCGCATTAGATTTGTGTATTTGAGATTTAAAGCAGCACAGACATGATGATGTTTGTTAAATGAGAATATTCATTTGTGGACATTTGGAAGACATGCATGCTCATCCCAACAGCAGCACGCCCATCAATTAAGCATAGAGTGGCTGATACAGCATCCCAGGTAAGCACACAGAAATAGCTTACACACTTACAGTTTGCAAATTGTTCTCACTCGCTGTCTTTTATCCTGGATCAGACACTCACAGCATCTCTGTGCCCTGTATTTGCACCATGTTTAGGAGGAAGCATTATTTTTCCAGCTGAGATTTGTCAAAATATTGTTCTACCACTCTTGTTTTTCATGTTGTCACCCTGACAGTGGATGTTGGCTCTTGGGAAACAAGACACACAGGCAGGGCCATATGAGGCAGGTTAATAATAAATGAATACATAATGTGCCTCCCAACTCTCTGAGAATTATTTTATAGTTTTGTTTCTGTTGTTGCCAGTGCATATAGATACAATCTACTGAAGTTCTCCCACTTTTGGAAAAAATCTTTGCACTCAGGTCTTGAGTTGCTGAAAGTATCTGTTCATCCAGTGCTGTGTAGCAGATGACCCATTATTTTTCTCATCAGAAATACAAAGCATAGTTAATAATATTGTAAAAGACATTTAAAAGGAATATTTACTAGCAAATTGCCTTCCAGCTACCAGTTTCTCTTGGGTACTAATCTAAGATCTTTTTCTTATTTCAAGTCACTGCAGTAGACAAGACTAACATGAGACATTTAACATATGCATCTACTTATCAAAAAATAAATATATTACCAGTTTGTTGGAATCCGTTGCAGTACATACCCTGCAGCAGAGATAAAGATTAACATTGACCTACGGATCCTGTGATAGCTCACAAACCATTGCTTTGTACTCTATCTTTGGTACCTACACATGGTTCCTTAACTTCAAGTCAGCTCCCTAACTTTTTAACCATTACAGAAAATAAATATTAAAAAGGGTTCAAGCAAGTGCTCAATGGCCATTGAGTCGTAAGTGAGCAGCAGCTTTCTCAATTTAAAAAAACCCTGCTTTAATATTCAGTCTCATTAGGGTCCTTTGAGGGCTGATGTGACAATGGGAGAGGGGATAAAGAGCTCAGATGTAAAATTGAAGATTTATTATATACATACACTTATGTATAGGATATCAGTCTGTATCAATATCC
The DNA here is from genome assembly GCA_018697195.1 of Certhia americana. Classification (NCBI taxonomy): domain Eukaryota; kingdom Metazoa; phylum Chordata; class Aves; order Passeriformes; family Certhiidae; genus Certhia; species Certhia americana. The sequence goes on along the minus strand of CM031865.1, from coordinate 16,335,789 downwards.
TACTCCCAAAATGAGCAAGAATCTAGTGAAGATAATAAAATGTAGCTAAAACCTCCTTTCTGACGTCTCCCATCACTTGGCAAATGCTCATTATGGATCTGCCAGTAGAAAACAGAGACCTTATTCCACACCAGCCTCAAGGACTGACATGGGCAGTGAGATATTACCAGCCTCCCTTTAAGCAAAACCTGAGAGAAGGATTTTGTTCTTTCAGCCCTGAGTAAAAGGCACCAGGGCAGAACACAGACTTTCTTGTGAGGACAGAGGCCTCTTTTCAAAACACGCAGAGGAAACGTCAGGTTTGGGGTTGCCAAGTACCTGATTTCAGGGTTCATTCTGTTACTGCATATAAACGTCTCTGGTGTGTGTTTGGCACGACATGTTATCCTAGACTGATCATATGTTCACAGATTGTGGAGAGTGTGTGAAAGCCTTTTTTGCTGTAGTTATTGGGCGAAATCACGTCTGTTACCTGGTACTCATGCAGAGAAATCTGTAATCTGGGAACAGATGGTCTGAGTGAGTGAGAGAAAGAGAGAGAGAGAGACGCTGTCTGAAAGACTGCAGAGTTTTTCACTCAGAGGAGATGAAAGAGGAATGAACAAACCCACCACAGCATGACAAAAACATGAAAATATAGAAGAATGTCAGTCCTGAAGGTCATTCCTTTAGAATTCACCAACTGTCTATGTACCATATGTGCATATCAACACACCAAAGAGAGCCCACCGTCCTGTTGCACAGAATTGAAGGTGGTTTATACAGCCAAACATTGTGGAATCATACACTTCTCATTTAGAAAAGTAACACACTCTAGTCTAAGCATACAGTCTGAGCAGAATCTGGAAAAACATATAGCAACTCCTGTTCTGGATTTATTACAAAATTTGACTGCAATAGGCCAGAACTGGAAAATTCACATCCTAGTCTTCAAGCACTTCCTTTGTGAGATGTGTTTGGATCTGAGACTTTTTCAGCAACTTGAGGGATGTAGTCCAAACCTGGCTTTGGAATCCAAGTGCCCCTGGAAGTGGTGACCCCTGCCATCAGGTCAAGTCCATCATTCCCAAACAGTTACATGAAACTGACTACTGCTAGCAAAAGGCAGCATTGCATTACTCCCAAATAAAATTAATTGGATCTAACCTGTCTTAAAATCTTATTCAGCCTTCTTGACAGTGGGATTCTGCTAAACAGCAGCCTATCCAAAAGTACTGGGTGCTGCCCTGCTCACACAAGCTCCCACCTTGCTGGTGTGAGAGCCCACATCTCTGGGTGGGAGTTCTGATGGCCTGGGGTGCTGTGGTTCTCCAAGGAACAGGAGCACATCCAGACAACACAGGCACATATCGCAGTGGAGCTGTGACAGCACAGAAGCTGACAAGGTGCAAGAGCCCTAGCTGAGGGTCTAACAGAGTCCCATGTTAGCAGGATCCCAGTGATCCCTGTGCTGGGATACACCTGGAATATACACCTGCTGGTGCCCTGGAATACACCCCTGCCATCACCCCCAGATAGTTCAGTGCAGTTCTGCTCCATGCCCACAGCTGCAATCACATCCTTAGCCACAAAGACACCCCAAAAAACAACCCCCAAGTGAAAAGCCATGAGCACTCCAAGCCCCTTGTTCCCAAAGACATTGCTCAGGACATGTCAGCCAGGATGCAAAGGAACAAGCCCCTGAATGGGAAGGCAGGACGCAGGGACACAGTGACAGCTCTGCAGGAAGGGCAGCACAGGGATCAGCCTCGGCATTCTGCTCCCAGAATGACACTGTGCAACAGGTATTTAGGGAAAGTAGGACCTATTGACAAAATCCTCCAGGCCTGTGAATTTCACACTGCAGGGACTCTCAGCATGGGCCCTTCTAAAAGCTGCTCACATAGAACCTGCCTGCAGGGGCAGGAGAAAGAGAATCAGGACACTCCCCTCAGTGAACCACTGGAAGAAATCAGTGGTATTTTCCTCACATAAAACTGATTTGAAAAGATAATCAAGCCCTAATGGAACAGGATGGTTTCACTAGAAAGGTGAGGAATTGCAATCTCACCAAGTGATTGTCAGAATGGGACAAACTTCTAGGCCTTTCAGCCTACAGCCAAAATCAGGCAAAGCTGATTTTAAGAACACTTCAGTTTTAAGCCAGCACAAGATTTTACATTTGGGTGCTATCCAGTACTTCAATTTTGCACAAGAAATCCACATTGTCAGATATAGACAAGTATTTTACTATTTATTTTTCCAGCAATGTGTCAGTCAATTCGCAGAGCTAATTTCAAAATCGGACAAAACATTTTTTGCCTCTCAATAAAAATGAGTGACTTCAGCAGAACATTCAAAGACAAAATTCCTCTTCCCTCTCCTCTTTCTGTCCTGGTGAATGGCAGCAGAGGCAGAGCAGAATAACAAGATCCAGAATTAAACATGTTGCCAATTAAGTGAAAAAAATCCATTCTTTGACAGTAACAAAGTGATCTATCATACCTCATGCCTAAACTACAGAAGAAGACAACATCCTTTTGGTCAGTGTCAGTTATTAAAAGTATTTGCTTCAAGCCAGAAAAAGCTGGCTAAGACACTCTGCAATAGTATAAAGCATCTTACAGGAGAAATGAAATACAATATCTCATTGTGCAATACAAAACAAAGGCTTTGACTACAGCTTTATGCATTTGCCAATTCAATTATGTTGATGGTGATCCTGCAAACATGCAAAAAGGGGCAAATATCAACTTAAAAGCCCAGAACAAGCATCTTTGCTCTCCTCTCACTTGCAATTTTTTACCCTTCTGAGGCAGGACGAATTAATATTACATTGGTATTACAAAGGCTGTGTACCTTTCCTTTCTTTCTCCATAGTTGTAGAATTTGTTCCTTCTCCTAGTTCTGTCTTTAAGGAAGAAGTTTCCCAGACTCTAGAAGTCTAGTAAGGGTATTGGGAAGTTTTTTTTACATATAGCCAAGTAGTTTTATACAATGCAACAGACCTCTTGCAAGAACTTCTAAGCTCTGCACCCCATCACTGAATACAGCACATGGTTCTCAGTGTAAAAAAGGTACTTGTTCTGCCTGGGAGAACAGAGATTCTGAAGCTTCACAGAAGCTGCAGCTTCCAGAAAATGAGAAAATTACTTTGAGTTTACATCTTGAGGGTGTTTACCTACCTCTCTAATGTCTGCCACCATCCCCTAAGCTCTTTAGACCCTTAATTCAGACAACTGAGTGATGTTCACCCTCTACCTGCAAGCAATGGGTGTCTGCAAAGAGAAAGCAGTCATGACAGAACAATGCAGAGAAATTCAGAAGCACTGCAATGTTCTTGGTATTTTGCTGTTAATTCGACAGTGGGATTGCAGCCATCTGAGTCTTGCTTACTGCACAGAAATGAGACAACAAGCTCTAATAAACAAAGCTCTAAATAAACAAAAAGGACAAGGACACAGAAGAGATATTCTCTGCTAAAGCTGAGCATCAAGGCCCAGTGTGTGTTGGGATGAGCAGGTGACTTGGATCTAGGAAAAGAACTTAAAGAGAAAGCACAAAATGACCTCACAATAACTCTTTATATGCCATTTCAATTTGACAGAACTTGTCCTGCAAACTTGAGTGAAAGCCATGAAGAGAGGACATAACCGAGGATGTGACAAGAGTCCTTAAGGAATACACAGGACAGAGGGGAAAGAGAACAGCCCTCCAAAGCCCTTCTTTGCATTCAGACTGCAGGTGCAAACACAAGCACAGGTCAGGCCAAGGCCACACTGGGAATGGTGCCACTTGCAAAGAGTTTATACCTGCCAGCACAGACACAGGCCCAGGGGACAGCTCTGCCACAGAAGATGAATGTTCTATCAGCCTGAAGGCAGAGGCATATTTGATATTTTTAAGTTGGCCACTGGTACAAAAGCCAACTGGTTTCAATTATGTGAATGAAAAAGTATTAGGAGTAGGTAAGAAAAAGGCAGTCTTTTTACAGTGTGTCTTAGGTGTATCCTCCATCCCAACAGGGAAACTGAAGGCATCTCATCCTCTCATAATACTGTTTTGAACAGGTGGAACATATTTTGGAATAGCATGAGGATTTAAAAATGGCCTAGGAAGTCTGCCACAGGAACACAGAAATTTAGTAGGAGTACAGGATGGAGTTGAATGAGCTCAAACCATAGTAGGGACTGTGTTGCATATAGGTAAAACCTTATCAAATAAGGACCTTATTAACCTTGGAAAATCATGGGTCAGGCCTGCTTCTTCAGCTATGTAGAAGAGGACTATGGGGAAAGTGACTCAGCTGAAATGGAGGTAGAAAAAAAAGTTGTAAAACCATTAGACACTCACATCATGGATTATGATTGTTGGTAGAATTATATTTGTTGTGCTTAAATGATAACAGTAACTGCTTAAAAAGGCCTGGTTATTGCAATAAAGGGCTCCCTCTTGCACCTTCCTGTGGATTCTGCATTACTTGGCTTTGCAACAGGACTTCACTAGCTTATTGCTCTGGAAATTAAAACTATGAGAACCAACAAAAAAAATGTCTTGACCAGATCAGGACAGGGAAAAGAGACAATTGTTTGTTCCTATCAAAAAATCCCAAAACCACAACCAAGGACAAAGGGGTTGAATACAGAGGCAAACAAAAATACCTTTTATTATCCAAAATAAACAGATCAGAGACAAGTATTTCTCTATTTGTCACGCTCAGCAGGTCAAGCGGGATTCTGGTCCTTGGAAAACTGCAGAAACAAGGTCTCCAGCAACACAAAGGTTCATCATTTGTATGGGAACTCCACTAAATTGACAGTTGAAGAAACAGAGTTTCATAAAAAAGGGTGAAAGCAAAATGTTTCAGAAGATCTGTGTCTGAAAGTCTAGGCTGAAAGCCATAAAGCTGATGGGATCTAGTCCCCAAACACTGTGCTACAAACAAGCTATATTGAGTCTACTTTCCTATTAACTTGCATAATTTACACACAGGACTAAGAGGACAGAGTGGCTTACATTTGGGTCACACCTTGCAACAGTCTCTTCTGGCACAAACACAGTGGAAGTAAATCTGGGAGATACTGGAAGAGGAAGGAATCAGAGCACCAGGTGTTGTGCCTGCTCTAATATCCCTTCCTGCAGTGAAGCAGTTCCATTTTAACAGTCGTGTCCTTGAGTGCTTGAACCCAACAACGCAGGACACCATCAAAGCTGTTTTGGTTGTGCACAGTTTTATCAGCTGAGGACTTGGCCTTTCACTCCTGCCACTGCCATAGTACACAAACTACTGCTATGGAAATGCTGCAAAGCCTGGGCGTCTTAGAAAACTCTAGTTCCCTTCACACCCAAATCTTTTGACAAGCAAGTAACATGAAAGCAATTCTTCAAAGGGCATACAGTAGCACTACAAAACATGGTGCACGCGGAGGCCAAAAGAATACAATTAACACTCAGTACTTTGACAACCCTTAAGCTAAAATTCAACTTAATTCCTGCAGAATTTATATCTGTTAATAGATCACACCTAGGTAATCTCTCAGACATTGCATGAATTTATCTGCCAGTGCAACTTTGGTAGTAATTCTGATAGATACCAATGTAAGTATAATGGCAGCAACTGAAGCTCTTCACCTCTGGTGCCAGTCAGCACATGCAAACACCCTACAGGAACATACACACTTTTTGAGATCAATAATCATTGTTTATAACTTACTTGGCTCTGAGTATGCCAGCTCCTGGAAAGGTCCTAGTGAGCCTGGAATCTGTAAATGGTTTTTTTTATTGATGCTGATGATAGGGATGAGGTAAATTACAGAAGTTGGAATTGCTTTTAATATTATTCAAAGAGAATGTTTCTAAAGAGCCCACTGTTGCAAAAGCTACAGTAATTTATGACTCTTCCAAAACATTTGCCAGTTCAGAGAATTCCAAGCTGCCTCTGTCTAAAGTGAAACAGGTTTTTTTAAAAGAAAAGAACCTGTGTTCAGTATTGAGCAACATCTGGAGTTCCCAAACGTGCTCAGCACCTTGCAAGGTCAAGCCTTAAGCAGGTCTTTTTGCACATTTGGAAATTGACAGCAAGACCAAAATACCAAACTTCTGCCCAGATTTCATTTAAGTGTATCTTTGCACTGAAGGCCACACTAAATCCATCAACAAAACGATTTCTTTACTGCATTCTCTTTTTTGAATGGTACAATCCTCAGAGGCCCAGCCATGAAACAAGTGTTCTGGGTGCTGTACAAACATGGGACACCATGGGGAGTCCAGCTAAAAGAGATATTTTGCACACACCTCTGAGAAATATCAAAACAAGCGACCACCATAAGCAAACAGGTGATCACAGATTCAGGTCCTCAACAGCCACATACTGCTGAGTTAAAGGGGAAAGTGTCATGAGTAGGTGCTGGATTTCATGGGGTGCTACGAGGGGTTTCAAACCTTTACAAGGTTTACAAGGAGCAAGTAAAGGCCTATATTTTTTTACCTAAATTCATGTAATTTAAATCAATATAATACATAAGAAATTTAATTGTCCATGCTGCTGTGGAAAAACTTCAAGTATAAATACACATTTCAGCAACAGGAATTTCCTCATACTTAGCAAAAGCCTCCAATTGTAACAGTATGAACAAACAAGCATTTCTCAAATTTTCTGATTTTACATATTCCCAAGAGATGACCATAATAATCTTATTCAGACATAATCCATTACTCCACAGATTACAACTGTTCTTATCAATAGTGCATGGTATCTGCTGGAAAATGCCAAACTGATCATGATAATTTATTTAATGTGTAAGGTCTGAGCTGCTCAAGAATATATTTATCAAAGTGAGACTAAAACAAAGGCAACTTTTCTTCCCTGATACACAGTTCCCTCTGGTGCTATTCCTATTCCACGAGCATTGTGAAACTGTTTCTTCTACAGCCAGCACAGCTCACCACTCACCTTGTTGAAAAAGATGTCACAGACGTTGCTCCAATTTCTAAAGGCACACCTCACAATCTTTTTTTCATGAACAGCTCCAGCTTCTCCCCAGGCAAAAGTTTTGGGGGGGGTTCCATTTTTGGTTTTAGTTTTATTCCCCTCCCCTTTTCTGAAAGCCCTCAAAAGCACACCTTAAAATACAGTGAAGAGATCTGCCTGTTCATGTCTCAGGACAGAAAAGAACATCTCCTGATCACAGCCCAAAAGGATGGCCTCATGCTTGGTTGCCACACTGCACAGCAGCAGCAGTACAAGTGTGTACCAGCAGGGCTGGTTTCAGGGGGCCTGTGAAAGCAATCACATGTAAGGCAACATGTGAAAAGTTGAGAGGCATATTGACAAAGCTATTTAGAACACAATTAAGCACACTGAGTGATAGTTTTCCTAGGAGCATTACACTAGCTTCATTTGTATTCATAAATTGCCACGAGTGTCTTTGATCTAAAAAATCTCTTATCCGTAGCCAATGTAACAGTGTGACATCTAGTTTATCTCCACCCCCTTTACATACCCATGCAAAGGGATGGGATTTCCTCTTGTGCTCAGAGGAGAACTGGGTGAGACCCAGGGTAATTCAGTGTCTGAGCACACCCAGCCCAAGACATCCCTGCAGAGCCAGCAAGTGCCATGGCTGTGAAAAGAGGTGTTTAACACAAGGGATGTGACCTGCCACAGTCACTCAGTGTCTTGCAGAGACTGTGGCTCCCATCCAAAGCATGACAATCTCTGTCCCAAAATTGATTCAGCCCAAAGAAAGGAAGAGTTGTTACAACAACCCAAATGATGCCAGGATTGCACAGAAGGCTTCAACAAATTCTTTGTTATGATTATTTTATTTCTATAGCTCAACAATGCCCACTGTGGGAATACACAGAGATCCCCCCTCTGACTTCATCTACACTACCAAGAGTCAAAGAAGCAAACTGAGAGTGCAACATAAACTGGGATAACTGATAACTGTACTAACATAATAATAATTTTATACCCAGGTAGCACGTCAAAGGTCTAGCCAGGACTGAAGCCCTGTCAGCTTGGCATTATACAAACATCACCAGGGACAATCCTTGTCCAGGCATGCTTACAAACCAAACAGACAAAACAGGCTATGTGTAACAGGGAAAACAAAACCACAAGGGAATTAAACGTCTGGCCAAGGGTTACACCAGCCAGTCAATGGCAAAGACAGAAATAGAATCCAAGTTTCTTAGTCTACTACTTGTGGCAATGGGAACTATGTGACCCATCAGGAGCCTGATTAGTCCACAGTATTTGGCAAGACATACTACAAGTCCTTCATTAATATTTAGAGACATCATTTGTTCTCTGTTCTGTTTTGCTTTCTTTCTTTCTCCTCAAAATAGAAACTTTTTCTTTGGAGGAAACTGGAAGGAGCTCCTTTGTATGAATGGGGGATGTAATGGCTGCTATGGGATGTAGAAGATGGATAAATTACTCCCCCCAAAGCAATAAAGAAAAACTGCTTTATTGCAAAATATTATTCCTCTCAATGTTCATAATTGTAACTGTCAGTTACCAAAATTAGGATGGAAGCTACTGTATTTTTAATTGCATACTGAAAGCATGTAGAGCTCAACAGTACCTATTAGTCCACTCAAACAGATGTTATCTAAGTCAATACATAGATTTGAAAATAAGACTCCATATTTAGACTCCAAATTTCTTTTTTTAGGCACTTACTTGATTCCCAGGTGGTGGCTTAGGGTAGGGAGGACCATGGATAATGAGCATCAATTTGCCAGCTGAACATTAGTCTCTTAGGTTAGAGCCCACCCACATCCACATAACTCCCATTAGGGGCCCATATGTGGGGCTTTGAAAAGCACTTAATATCCATTTAACTCTTTCTCTCTTCCTACTGGACTTCTGTAGCTTGAGGTTTCAGACCAGCACTAAGCAATCACACCTGAAAGGGATCACCAAATGACACAGAAGCAACAAAATGAGTTCTGGATCCACTACTTGAGAACACGTCAAATCTCACAGTATTGCTTTCATATATTATAAACATTTTCCCAATTACTATCTGACAAGTATTTCCTTTATTTAAACCTAATTTCTTGAATATACCCATTTGCATTACATTAGAATTGAAAAACCAGCCCCCTTTCCCCTATATTATATTAAGTATGTTAAAACAAAAACCGTCTACATCTTCTGGTTGCCAGTCATTTACAGTAAATGAGATTTGAATTCCAGACTCTGGAGTGCAGCCATGTAGGATATGCAGCTTTGCAAAACATTTTCCACAATGAAATCTCCAATGATTTGAAGGTATTTCACATTAACCTAAAGCAATTTATTAGTGCAAAACCCTCTAAACTACTGACATATCTGGTCAAATGAAAAGATGATAAATCTGATGATAGGATTATAGTCATTATGCTATGGTGAAGAACTGGTGTTTTTCATATCAGCAGTGTTCCTTACAGTCCAAAAGTGAAATTACAAATGCTTTCAAAAGAAAGAGGTGCCAGCTCAAAGCACAGCTTTTGTGCAGTACAGGGTTGAGATTTGGAATAGCATTATTTGTGTGGAAAAACACAAGAAATGTCAATGAGCTATCTTGGAAAAGTACTAACAGACACAATTTGCAGAATTGGGTCCTTTTAAGCTGAAAGAATAAGTGTTACTTCTACAGCTGTATCTTTATAAACCAAAACCTTCATGAAGGAATGTCATATTCTCTTTTTTTGTAGAGAAGAATCTAGAAATACAATTAGTTTGTGAAAATTGAGATTTTGGAGATTTGTGCAGCCAACAGCTTCCTGCTACCCAAAACAAAAAAGTTACATGTTCCAGATGATGCAAGGAATTCAAGCGACTGCAAATTGGCTGAGCCACAGTAACTGTCTGGATATCTTCACCAGCCTACTACAAGTTTAATTCAATTTAATTTAGCCTGCTATTAAAGAGGGTTACCCAAATTTTTATTCTCTTGCCTTTGCTGCTACTACTTAAAACATACAGGAATAAATATTGTAACTTGGATGATGCATGGTATCTGCTCAATCTGCAGAACCTAAATTCGTTTTTTAGTTCTGTTTCTGATCCTCTGTTTATATATAGGTGCCACACATTAACAACAAGTTGATAGAAGTCCCTAGTTACAAATTCCAGAATTTCATTTGAAATCCAAATACAGAAATGCAAGTAGATTCTACTGTAGCTTCAGCTCATATCTGATGTTTAACAAGTCTTGTATTTCCCACAGAGCTGAAAGCAAATCCCTTATTACTTGAAATAACTTAGACACATTTCACTTTCTCAGAAGCTATCTATTTTCTGTCACTGCTTCTGACATTGCTGCCTTTGCTAGCTAATGCATTCTGTGATGGTACATTAGAGAAGTTTGCTTATTTAGTTGGGTTTTTTAGGGGTTTCACAAAGAAACATCCTTGTGTCTTTCAGAGATGAGGCTCTTCTGATTTACCTCTAAATAACTTTGCATGTGTGGCAAGAACAGGCCTTTTTTAGTGCAGAAATCAGGATTACAATAGGTGCAGCACAAGATGTGCCTACAGGGAACACATGAATATACCAGCCTCAGTGCTTTTTGATCATGCCCATGTTCTCATGCTATCAAAGACTCAAAAGGAGGCAGTAGCTGAATATTAATCCTTAAGATTGGTATTGCCCTCAATTCTCAACACAGCAGAGTAGGAGGTTCACAGAGTTTGTTGTACAGAGAGTGTGGCTATACACACTTGAAATTTTGTAGTGTTTTCCATATGTTTCGTAAGTCACAAGCTATGAAACAAGTTTCTACCCTTCTGGCAAATACATTTATTCAAGTTTATGTCAGTCCATTCAAGGCTGCATTGGCTTATTCTACAGCCAACGGCACTCTTCAAGGACTTCCCAGGGGGGGAAGAAAGGTGAAGACATTATTAGGCATGTCTCAAAAGTTTCACCTACTCTGTCTGTTCTTTAGTCAAGTATCTCAGACCCTACAGGTCAGGATCTTTCCATGTCTATCATAACTGAATTCTGCATGTAACAGGCAAAGGAATATTGGATGAAACATCATTGAAATCAACAGCATAGCATAAGAGAGTCAAAATGAGATCTTATTATGCAAGAGCACATTCCTGCACGTGAAGCCTAAGATGAAGGGCTGTTTGGACTTAAAGATATCCTTCTGTGGGCCAGCCTCAATACATGGCCTCAGAGAGGTCATGTGACTTTCTTCTTTCTTGAGTACAGTTGCTGTGGTACAGCAACTCATCCTGAAGTCAGCATCAACATTGCCAAGATTCTCCCAGACCCTGAATAAAAATTTTAAATCCTGAAGCCTGTGGGGAAGAAATCTTAAGCCATAGCCATGCCCAAAATCTCAGAAATAAATCTTTGTTTTGAAAGGAACATAGAAGAAAGCACTGCATATTCATGCATTTTTTGCATCCCACTAAATTACCAACCCACTGTAATGGGGTTAACCAATGCTTAAACAAATTCTGCAGTTCTTAAGCTCAACCAATCTCTTCTGAAACCAGAAGGACTTGTTGCTTAGTGTCCATCCAGTTTCCCTGCTCTTTGAGGGACAAGAGCAAGGTTTCCTCAGAACTACAAAAGGACAGCAAATCATCTGAAGGACCCCTGGTCTTTAGGCAGATCTTCAAAAATGCTAGAAGTCACTTACCCCTACTAGGTTTGCTTTTTTCCTGATATCTGCAGACCATTATAAGTAGAGGAGAAAATAATTACTCCTCTCCATGTTATCAAACTTGTCCAGATAAGACAAATATTTTGTGTGATGCCCTATTGCATAACTCAGCCATGTTATAATTAACAGCTGTGAATCAACTCCACAGCTGTCAGCAGATCCATCTCTACTTTCTAGAGGTGTTTGTTATATGACTTGGAAAAATATGCACAATGTAGGAATTCTGAACAAGTTATTTGAATTCAATGGGAAATAATTCATCTCATTAGAACACCACAGTTCAGAACTTTGCAATACTTAGCTGTAGTTTAAAGCATCTAAGTATTAATACTTAAAAAAATCCTTTTTGCTTTAAAAATTTCACTTCATCTTTTACTGATGCTTTAACATGGTTTTGACTGAACACAATCACTGACTTTTTTTATTAGAAGTACTTTGAAAAACTGCACTGGCAGTAATATTCCAATGACTTCTCAAAGCAAGGAATTCCTCATTAGAGAACCTGAAGCCACTGGCTGGCATGAAAGCAGAGAGTGGGGAAGCTCAGAATTCTTTTTGAGCCAAGACAGTGCAGTGGCTGCTACACAACCGGGGACCATTGAACCAGGGCTCAGGTCTGATTCTTCTGGGCCTTGGGCATCATGCTCTCATTTTGCCTGGGGAGTGTGGAGACATTTCTCACAAGAACAACTCCTAACCTGCTTTGCCTAAGTAGACTGAGATGCAAATACATTTAAAACAAGGGTTGAACTGAAAAATAGGGAGCACCACAGCTCTACTATCAGATATCACTGCAACTCTGTTGGTGTTGTTATGGAAATTCAGCTACACCCCAAGTGGGAGCAAAGAAAAAGAGGGTAAAGAGGGTTTTGTTACAAGGTCACAGTTTTCCTGTGAAGGCTGTTTCCAGTAAACAGGATCTGTAAGGCTGTGCTATTTTACACATTACCAAAGGTAAATAATCTTGAAAGATTTAAAAGAATATTTCTGTACAGTGATATCTTTATTGGTATACTCAAAAATGTAAGCTTGTCAATCTCTGCCTTCTGTAAGAGTAATCTCCAAGAAACATGTTTTGCCTCAAACAACAGAGGCTCCAGATACACTTTTGGTTTAAAAGCAAATAATATAAAGCATCTAAAGTAACTTTCAACAGTAACTATTACACTTTTTTCCAGTGACAACAGCAGGACTCCCACCATTGTCTAAAATCTAAGGCCTAATTTTAGGCAGTAAATGATGTACCTAAGTCAAGGACAGCATTTTGGTCAAGGGTAGTAGAAATACCTGAGCAGATTATCTGGCCACAACCACATTATCACCATTCATGTTCAGCACATGGGATATCCTGATACAGTTCTGTGAGCATGGGTATCTGCTTTAAATATCTTGAATAAGGTCTGACTCAAAGCAGCTCAACTCCTAAGGAAAATCCCTGTGAGAATCCTTTGGGTTTTACCTAAGACAGGCAAAGGGAAAATAAAGTCCAGAACTATCAGCATTTCTACATGTTCTAACTCACTAGAACTTTTAAAACTTAATAAAAAATGCTGACAAATATTCAGAAGGTTGCCTGAACTCTCCTAGAACAGAGTAATACTAGTCTGAATTGAAGTTATACTAGTTGATGGATGAAATGATTGTCCTATCAGCCAAGTTTTTTCATATACTTTATGGTTCACTTAATGCTTCTTGGCTATGCAATGAAAAACTAGAAAGTGAATAGGGTTAGAGTTTTATAGATGACTAATGTTTGTGTTTCAGAACTTTTCATTATTTTAGTGTGAGGTCGCAGTATTTGACTGATAATTTCTTATTTGCAATAATTCTTTAAATCTTAAGGAATATTGCCATAATTTGTTTCACTTAAAATTATAACTTCAAAGTGTCCTCATATCTAATATTGTTTACTATGTTAAGCAAATTAGTAATAGAATCACTATATATCAATCACTAAACTGTAATTCCTTTGAAGTTAGAGTATCAGTTCTCTGATTTGCTAATGCTTTTAAAAAGATCATGAGTCAGAGAAAGGTTTTTAAAACGCCTGTGTAGATTTTCCACCTGTGCTGATGATCATTAACTTCTAATGGACAGTAACAAACTCATGTAGCACATAATAAGGCCAGGCTGCTCTGTCCTGACCACTGCAAAAATTAAGAAAATATCATTCCAAGGGCCTCAGTGTTAGTTTTACCTGTGGTAATTTTAAGGGATAGAGTGAGTCACCCAGGATGCAATTCCAGATATGGTGGCTGAGACAGGCCCACAAAGCTGCTGTAGGGTATTAAATCTCACCCAGAATTATGTTAAGTGATGGATAGAGCATTACTGTATTGAGCTGATCTCACTGGTAAGAAAGTTAAAGCTGTGGATTGGTTTGAATTCTAGGTGTCATTTCTTTGTTGTTAGAGCAGTTGCTGTTCTCTGAGAAACAATCTACTCCTAAAATGTGTTATTCTGTGTTACCAGTAAAACACCAGAGGTATGCATGGTACCATATAGGCAAGCATGAGAAATGGACTGTGGCAGAGGCAGCTGTGGTTTAAATTAGATTTTAAACAGAACATTAGGAGCGTGCAATAGTGGCAAAAGCAGGAAGAGTTACATTTTGTCAATATTGGGGTAGGCAACTGGTCTAAGTTTTGGACTGGATCTCACTGCACATCATTCTCAGGCCTTACTTATTCTTCTTGAAGATCTGTGAACACTACAGAGGCAGTCTGTGATTCACACAGCCTGTGAATGCAGTGAGACAGACCCAACATTGGTGTGGGATAGATACCAGTGAGAAGTGCACTGAGGGCACAAGGATTTTTACATGGAAACATTCGTGTGCAAAGTATGAGTGTGCCATATCCAAACCCTGAGGCTCCTGCAGCATCCGCACTTTGGTGCTCTAAGTGCTAATTGCCCTGGAAAGATGTCTGTGATCCCTGCAGTTATCCTCATGAGCTGAATTTCCAGTTTGGCTCAGCCTCTTGCTGGCCCAAAGAAAATGTGGCAAACAAACAGTTAAGAACACTCAACGTCAGACCAAAACCCCCAGCTCCACACTGTCTGAATCAGAGATTTCTCCAAACTTGTAAAGTTTAATCATTCATTTCACTCATGACTTGACAGTGTGTTAGGGAAGTTATAAGACCAAATAAAGGGAGAATCAAAAATAAGAGCAGAAAACACCTGTCTTTGCAGCTGGTCACCAGGCAGACCTTTAATATGCTGCCTGCTGGGAAACAGGGATGGTCTCATGTTACACTGAGGCTTCAGCAAAGGATGGAGTTTGCAGAAAGGAATCCTGAAACTAGAAGATGTGAGGCTTGGGCTTTAGCCAAAAACAATGGAGAGCAGCATTAAATGAAAAGTTCTGTAAGTTCAAATGCATTCAATCACTGAACAACACACAGCTTTGTGGTTTGAAAGAATTTAAAAAAGAAATTTAAATCATCACTACAGAGCTACCAGTTGTTTCTAATTTTGAAGAACAATCAGTATTTTACCCTTAACTACCACCAAATGCTTCCCAGAGTGACCATAGTCACCCATAAACAGACTGAATGTCTTCATTTAGGAAGAGCAGACCAAGCCTGATAAAAGCCAATATGCTACTTTGAAAATTGCTTTACTGCCTGAAGCAGAATTTCATCTTTCATAGGCTAAATTGACCCTAATAAGTGGCACCAGTTTTGCTTAAAGTTACATCCTCAGAAGCTCATTGACTACAATTGAGAAGTCACTGAAGAAGAGTGATTCCAAAAGATTAGTAGAAAAATATACATAATGGTATTAAAGTAGACATTTAGAGGGTATAATCTTAAGAATAGCAATGTTGTAACAAAAAGGAGTAGAATGAAATGTTTTAAAAAAATAGAAGTTGGACTGAAAATCCTGAAGCAGCGAGATCTGCATAGTTCTACTCCTGAAATGAAATAGTGGAAAAGTGAGGACAGGACTGCAAAATAAAACCAAAAAAAATGATCAAAGCACTACATAACGGGACTAAAATACATATTAGAAGCCAAGATGCCCTTTTTTCTATAGTCTCAATAATACTGACTGCTATAAAGAGATAAAGGCATTAACAGGTGCGTAAGGAGAAGATGATCAGTAGTGACCTGCATTTTCAGCAATGACCTCTAATTTCAGTTTCATAGCACAAGACAAAGAAGACTCTCTCTTTTTCTGAGGGATCTAAAATACCTTAAACTCTGCCTGATTTTGGTAGAAAATGAGAGGACAGTAACCTTCTCTGATGAGGAAGTGAGAAGGGCGTATATTGCCTGCAAAATGCTGCTGAGAAACGAACTGTTGGAATTACAATTTTACAATTTCAGGAACATAACATTAAGGATTGATGAAATATGTATTTAAATGCTACAATATTTGAAAATTAACTCCTTGAATGAAGCAGAGTTTGAAAAAATAGTAAATATTTTAGTATTATATACAGATACAGTTTATACTGGCCCTTCAAGTGAGGGATGGGGCTCACATTAACAAGGTTTTTTATTTGGTATTTTTGTTTTGTTTTTTTTTATCTTCTGGAAGATAACAAACCTTTGGAAAACAAAAGAATCCATAAATTGTATTTCAGCTCTCTGTTCTTAGGTTCATTACTAGAGATTTAATGACATAAGATTCCTCTAATCTCTAATTGTATTATTCTATTAAAAAATTATGAATAAAAATTTCCTCTACACGTACAGAGGCAGGGAAAAATCCCCAAAATATTGGAAGAGGATCCAGGTTTTCAGTTGGTTGAAACATCCCTAATTGGCTGGCATGTTTTGCTGCACTTATTACAGTGAATGCTGCCATCTGTTTCTTACTTCAAAAGAAATAGTCAAAACGATTAGCAAGCCAACAGAGAAGAAAGTCTTATCATGCACATAGAATATTTTAAAAAGCATAGTATCCACTGGCTCCCTGTGGATAGAATATTTCTAGCCTTGACATGATGATTACTGGTAGAATAATAATCAACCATCTTCCATTTGCAATAATGGGACGTGTAGAGGTAAGAGAATTTTGACTCAAGGTTTTCCATCTCCCACTTTAGTATTTTCCTTTTTAGGATCCTGGAAAGGGTGTTTGTGGTGATCCAGGCTGTGGTCTGGATCATGGGTAGGTGGCCAAAGATAATGAAAAGTTTGCCAATGTAAAATATCTTTAACAGCCCAAAGAGAAGCCTACAAACAAGCAAAGAGCATGAAGGAAAGCACACAATTTCAGGGCAAAGAAAAAGACACACAAGAGACAGAATTCCCTTCCACTAGACTGGTACTATATCATCAACAGTGCCATCATCCCAGCTGATCAAATATGCATCTCATGGGCTATTTTCCTAATTGTTAAGCATCATAATGAATTGCTAATATTTCTCCACTTCACCATTTAATTTCATCAACTGCTGATTAACCTGATGACTACAAAATTCATGCTTGCAAAACCTATAATGTTTTTACATTATAGGCAAGATGCCTTGCCTATACAGTAATGTAGGACATTCACTTCCTTGAGTGCTTGCAGATTATTCAGTCCATTGAATGCTGTAAAGGCAAAACTCCCTATCAACCTGCATGGCCACAATATGAAAAGCCAGGGAAAAGGAAAGAGTACGTGCAATAAATCATGGTAGCTTCTACAGTCAAGAAGTGACAATAGAATAAGTATGAAATACAGGAGAGAATTCACTCCCATGAAGCCTGTTATGTATGTTTTCACCCTATCAGTGCAGTGGAGAGTAGTGAGATTCATTACTCCTCTCCATCCCATTCTTTTCCTATCTAACCAAAGAAATCCAAATCTGGGTTTGTCTGAGATTTGGAGAAATAAGAGCTTTTTGCTCTCTGCCTTTCCCTCTGCTACAGGGAACAAAAATGATTTCCAACAAAACTGTTCTTTTATCATCCTTTTTTTTTTTTTTTGCTTTGCTTCACAAAAAGCTTTATTAATTCAATTTTATGCTTTGCTTTTTCTTCATATATCAATGACAGTACCAATAGTATTTACTGATTTTACAACTTCCTGAGTAACAGAAGCATGAACAGAACACACCAGGGCAAAGGCACACCCACCACTGACCCCTGCCTTCACTCCTATCTGTAGGCCACAAAAAGAAACAGGCAATTTAAGAAGGAACAGGATGCCAACATTTTTTTTTTTTTAATACAGAATGTCCAGGCTATAGAGGCACCTGCTTAGAGATGAATACAGCAAGCAGGCAAAAAGAACAGAAGACAATATGGACAGGGGTAGATGGCAATGTAAGGAGAAGAAACCCCCAAAACAACAAACAAATCACAAAAATCAAGAGATGATTAACAAGACATCCATGAACATTTGCTATCTGTACCTGTAGACCAACAAATAAATAAGAAAGAACATACCAACTTCAGACAAGAACAATTACCCTTTCTCAGCTGACAAATGTGTCTGGTGACTAGAGTTTGTGTTCATCTACTTTCTTAGAAAAAAGTAAAAAAAAATTTTAAAAAGGAAGGTATCCACACACAGAGTGTGGGAAACAGGAGAACAGCCATGAGCTGATGTGATAGCTGCTGGCTCTTGCAAACTTGAAAGGGAAATGTGAGAAAGTGCAAGAACAGCAGCACTTACATCACACAGGCAGAAGAGCTGTCTGTGCTAGTGCACTGGAGGGTTCTAATGTGGCCAGGGATTCAGCGTGGTTCTCAGGCAGAGGCACCTTTGGAAATGCAGGTAAGTTCAGGGGAGATATACAAGCTTCTAAAAGAACACAAAAAGTAGGGGAATTCAATCAACTCCTCTGTCAGCATCAGTGACTACTACACAGGCTTGATTTGCTTTAGAGAACTGGGCACTAGGATGTTTCTTAACCTAAAAAAAGAAAAAACAAACAAACAAAAAACAAGGAAAAAACCCCAAAGCAACAAAAACATAGCTTGGATGAAGGTATATTTCTCTTCTGGAAGTGTCACCATTCTCCTGTTCTCCTGCCAAGAGGGAACATTTAACTTTTATCAATAGGCAAATCTGAAGTTGGACAGAGCTGCCTAAATCCACTGGTCACAAATATGTCTACTGTGTTACCAGGGCTTTTCTTTTGACAAATGAATTGGAAACCAGCCTATTCATCCTGTATAATAAACAACAAATGCTGGAGGGTATTTAACATGCAAAGGGTACACACCACAGATTGCCATGCTCACTGCATGACAGCCACTGAGGAAAGTCGTTGGACACAGACTCCACATCCCTCATGGAAGGGAAGAAATGTCATTTAAGGTAATATGTAAAACTGGTCAAATCAGTGCTGACAAATACATTTGCTGACAACTTCAGCCCTTTTTCCAATTACCAGCTGTTTGCAAACAGACTACTGCTGTGTTTGTTATTGTAATTGTAGGACAGACAATTGAAGTTCCTGAGCCAAAGCCCCAAACTCTCATTGACTTCACTGGGCTATGGGAAAGGGCTGTAGATGAACAAACTTTATGCAAAGAATTTCTGAAATATTCACTTGGACTCCTTCCCACTTTTTTATTTTTGCTGTGTAACTGGTCATTCACATCATACAGCTTTTTTTTCTTCCAGACTACATATCTGAACTCTTTTAATTAATAATTTAATAGCAAATAACTTTTCCATCTGAATAAATAACCATATTCACACAAGACTAAAAAATTGTGAAGAGCAGTCATCATCCAAATGTTTGCGGCAGTAGAAATATCCATGATATCCATGATACCAAGAGACTGCAGTGAGTCTGGGATGAGCACTTGCCAGCATAGTTTCAGTCCATTCATGAAGCTACTGATGGATAATTAGTCTGAAGCAGGAGCAGTCACAGAACAAGCTGCACTGCAGGGTGATGCACTCACTCAAGGCTGAAATCACCAGCTAATCTGTCCTTCCACGAATAAAAAGGAACTCAAACACTGGGATTAAACATGTAGCTGCTTCATTTTTCAGGATATGGAATGATATTTCCTGCCTCTAAGGGGGAAGTAGTTGTCTTTGTAACTCAGCCCCTACTTCGTCTGGGTATAGTGAACAATAGTAATAACATATCTGTTCCAAAGTACTCTAAGGAAAATTCTTCAGAGGATTTCCCATTTAATAGAGAGATTATGATACACTTACCTTTAAAGAATAACATCCTCTTTTCCTAATCCAACTGGATTTTAATAGCTTTGTTGGAAGACTCATGGGACATGTCAGGTACAGCAGAATATCATAATCTGATCCTTAACTTTTTCTAAGTGTGATAAGCAGTATGGATCCTCTCAACATATCAGAAAGTTTCTCCTTGATATTCAGGCATGTTTTTATATGTTCCCTTCCTCTCCTCTTTATAGAGTAGTTTTTGTCCACCTTGGCCTTCACCTATCAAATAGTGGGTGCTGAGCCTAGATTCTTCTAACCAAGCCATCATGGAGCAATCAATCTTTATGGGGCTCTGAACAGAACATAAACTGCAGAATGTACATTGCAGAGTTACCACCTACCAGTGCTACATGCATGTGGGCATTTCAGACTACATCTCTTTTTCTCCCTGAAATTCTTTCTCCTGGAACATGCCCAGTGCAGATCTGATTATTTATATGTTGTCTTGCATTTAAATCCCTTTTCCCCCAAAAGGCACTTCAACAACTCAGAAATTCACGAGTGATTGGTTGAAGCTCTGGGCAACAAGACGACAGCTTGTGGCATATCACAAAGATGTTTTCCATCTTTTGATTACCTTATTTATTTTCCGAGTATTGAATTACAATGTTTACTACAAGAAGCATATAAACACAATAAAACCTGCCATCTTTTAACATAATAAAGAAGCTCAAGCTATATATGTGCCTTTTGATTTACAATAATTTGTTCCTTGATATTGTATCTTGATAGCAGCAATTAATGAATGTGGAAAAGATAACATTGGTTTGAGTGTTCAATGTGACACACAGAAACATTGCTGTAAATGACCCTAAAAGCTCATGGAAAAGTGAACTGGCAAATAACATAGGGTATGATAAGCTGAGCCAAGAATGTGATTTTGGACTGTTTCCATTGCGGTTTTCACTTCAGAGTAATTTGTATGATTTGGAAAGCCAGCAATATAACTCTGTGTAGGGATGGGTTATTTGAGGTAACCTCTATGTTTTAAGGATGGCGTATTTTTACAGCCATGGACCAAAAATTAGGTCACATGCTACAGCTACCTAGACCTAGGAAGACAGAGAATCCACTGTTTTTAATTTCTCACATTATCTTGTACTGTACAGAGACATGTATTTTACTGTTCTTAAAATACATATCTATTAATATACTAATGGCACCATGAGCAAAACAGCCCTGCCTAATAAAAAATCCTTTTAGCAAAAATACTAATTTTTCACATTCTTAAAGGCCAGTTTTCACATTAAATACCTCAAGAAATGCAGTGCAGTAGAAGCATAAGAGTGTAATATTTGAAACTTTTAAATTATACTGGATTTTAAAGCATTCCAATATCATGTGACAGCACAGCTTCTTTAGTGCTAGATTTTCTGTGATAAATTCTGAGCTAACTTTAAGAAAAAAAGCTGAATTTTTAAACTGATAAAAGTTAAAAGTTAGTTTGTACGTAAAAACACAGCAATAGTGGGCTCAACAGAGTACATAAAGACAGGACTACCCTAATTTAATATATTTGGATGTGGACATTATTTTCTCTAGCACAGAACATGTAATAGATAAAAATACTTCAAATTAAAAAAAAAAAAAAAAACAACATTTGAAATCAGCCAAAATTTTAAATTTTACACTAGAGCATTTTAAAAGCTTAGGTTCAGCTCTCACTCTGTAGTGAAGTTTCAATGGGGAAAGCAAAAATACTTAATTTGCATCAATGAAAAATTATAGAATCAATATATAGTGTCTGCTAAACTCATTTTACTCCCCACTGCACTGCTTGCAAAGAATAAAACACTTCCAAGATTTCTACAGGACCAATCTATCAGTTCTGGAAATTATCTGCACTTATAGGGTGAGTTAGAGAAATATTCATAAGGTCAGTGTCTTGAAACATTCTGATGTCCTTGGCCAGAAGTCAGGTGAATAAAAATAACAAAAAAATTGCAATTCTGTAGCACTGTAAAGGAAAATTTTATTAATTACTGAACAGTACTAACTAAAAAAAAATCACTGACACTTAATAAACAAAGGATATTATTCTTTCTCCCTTCTTTTTTCAAAAAGGTTGAAATGGTACATTTGATTGTTGCTTATTGAAATCCTCTAATTTATTGGCATGATCTAAGTGAGAACTGCAGCCGTCTTCTTGCTCATTCCAATTTAGGAAAGCTCAGAAATATAGAAGAAAGTCCTAAAGCTCACAGCCCCTCTACAGAAGAAATCCCTAGCCTGGATGTTAGGCTTCTCTCCCACCCCTACTCCTCACAAGCCCACCCATCACAGAACTCCTGGGTAACACCATAAAGATCTGAGTACAGTGTTGTCCCCCCTGGAGCATCCCAGTCTGAGGTGCTGCATATCCCAGAGCTAACTGAGGTAATACAAGAAGAAAATCAATTAAAGAATGAGTTGAGGATTATAATGTGAATGCACCAACACAGACATCTTGGAGTCACCACATCATTCCCCTACACCTTGCAATGGGACCTAGGCTGTGCTCTAGTCAAGCACAGGCCTGAGTCTTAACATGACATCCCAAATCTGTGGTACTGCTGCAGAAGCACTGGCTGCTTTGGCTAAAGCTTGATAATCTGTCTGTATTGCATGGATATCCTCTTCAGAGTACTCTTCCACATCATTTCACTCCTAAGGTGAGATACTAGACACTGATGACCATCAAGTTCCCCTTGTTTTTTATTTCTCACAAATTTACTATTCGTTTATGCTTTTCTCAAGTACTCACATCTATTTTTGCTCATGTTCCACAGTGAACATGCTCAGTTATCTTTCATGTGCTGTTGTGGATCTCCCAAGACTGCCTCTCCTTTTCCTCATATCCACTGACAGAGACTAAATGGGTTCTGGTCTGGACAAGGATGGGTAGTTATGGTGATGGGACACCTTTATTATCAGACACTTACTAAAGCTCATTAAAGGTTTTATGAAGAGAAGAAAATCTTATTTTTACAGGAGCAAGTTAAAGTCTACTGGGGATTAAAGGGATTATGTTGTTCCAGAGGATGTTCAATGCTTTTGCTAGATGAAGATTTCACCATGATTTTACCATCTTGATCTGGACTGTTTAAGTGCCACCTAAAGCTGGAGAGCTTCCTCTGGAAGACAAGCTTGGTGTCCTTTTAGAAAAATTATTGAAATCAGTTTTTATAGGGAAAAAAAGAGTTTGGCCAACAAAAGGGTCAGCTGAAAAATTTTCTGCCCATGAAGTGTTATCTAAGACAAGTAAAAGCAACACTGAGATAGAAAGGCCAGAGCATGTGCTGTGCCAGGCACAGCAGCTTCCTTTATCCCTCTGGACATGCAGCAGTGCCACATGGCCAGCAGTCAGCACAGGAGACAGATCAAAGTCCTTGTAATCCTGTTAGGAGGCTCTTGATATTGCCTGAGACAAGGGGAAATGAGATTTGTGGATAATCTCAGCTCGTCTTAGCTGCAAATGCCTACAAGGAAAACGTGACTGTAACCTGCCACATTTTATACACACACAAGTCCCCTTGTCTCTTCCTCTTTTCTGGAATAATGTAACTCAGGCGAGTGGAAATACAGTGGTGGTTTCTAGTTCACTGGATTTTTTACAATTGCAACAGCACAAACAAATCCAGTTTTTCTCCCTGACTGACCCCACTGGTGGGCTGTGCAGAGGTGTCCTACTAAACCAGAAAAACCACAATTCTGTTGTGATTAGAAACCTTCGGGATGTCAAAATATAGCAACATATTTGCACTTCAGCTGCCTGCCCTAAAGGTTTACAACAGTGGTTTTAATCAACCCTTCATTTGCAAAGCTGGTGCAGGAGCAACCTGAAAATAAATCCAAACTGTCCAGAAATGGGCAGAACCATGAAACAATGCAGCACAAAAGAGGTGATGCTGCTTTCTCTTCATTTTATTTCCCCATGGAGCTAATAAATAACAAGAAAAAAAGCACAGGCTGTAAAACCTGAACAGAAGAGCCAATTCAGTAGGCAAGCTTGGATCTCCAGTAAGTTCACTGAAAGTTCTGGTTTTTTAAGGAAAGTTGCCTTGTTCTTACATAACCTTCGACAGTTCGCTACAGCAGGGTAAGTGAGGGAACAAGATTAACAGATACGAGATATTTTTACTGCTTCACCCAAAGATTCACAGAATTTTCTGGGAATTTTAACACTTTTTCAAAACAATGTGTGATTCTTCATGTTGCTATCAGTGCTAGGAGAGACTTCTACATAGCCTCCAAGTGATTTGTACTGAGCAGTCTAAGAAAATTATTTAACATCCTTCTTCAAACTAATAAATCTGCTAAATTTATTTTTGATAGGAACCAAAATTCTGTTATTAAATATACATGCAATGTCACTGCATTATCAAAGTGGAAATCATTAGGCTGCTACTCCTACCAACTGTTGTGTGTTACCATGAACTTAGCCATGACAAATGCTTTCTGAGTTAACTTACAGGAAGTACTTGTGTCAATTAGTACAGATTGTGTGATCAAGGAGCAAGATCAGTGAAGCATAATACATGTAAGTATTATAATATCTGTATTAATATCTGCCCTAAAATATGACATCTATTTATCTAAGTGCAATATCTTGGCTGCATTTACTGTATCAATTTCTGCTTCTCTCTTTTACTAAGCATATATTTTAAAAGAGACTGGTATAAACAAAGCACATAACATAATTATTACACTGCAATGCTGTTTCATCAGTAGGATTTATTTGCCTCCCTACCATGAAGATACACTGCTGATATTTATACCAGCAAGTCCTCCAAACAATCACTGATAATCACTTCAGGTCACAGAAGCTCCACCTCAGATGCAAAAAACCAGAACCCTTTCCCCACACTGTGCAGCCCCACCAAAGTATAAGCTGAAGGTATGATCACATCTCAACAGTCAGAGGAACACCAGCTGTGCAAACATTTAGCACAGCCTGTGATAAAATCCTTTTTCCTTTCTACAACAGCTGCAACAAAGTCAGGGCTCCTTGGATACAGCAAATCACTGTAATTTCTCCAGTGGCAGAACCAGTGAACAGCCCCCCTAACAAAGAGCACCCTGGGCTATTAGTCAGCCTGGGATTCAAGAACATCAGCATTTCAAAGTCTTCTGCCATGCAATAGGCACCAAAGTCAGATCTTCAGCCACATCTCCCTAATCACCAGTGGCACTGAAGATCTGAGACCCTCCTGTTCAGTGATGAAACCTTGAGCAGAGCTTGCATCCATCCAGGCCAGCAGGGCTCTGGGTGGGAATGCTCTCTGCATGAAAACAGCAAAGCTCATGTGCAAGTCTGCCCACAACACTCCCCCATCCTGAGTTCAAGACCAGAGCCTTTGTTCTCACTGCCTTTTTAGGAGGAACAAATACTCTACAATGCAATGTAGAGACGAAGAGCTTTCCCTTGACTTTAAGTAAGCTAAGAACCTTATCTCATATCAAAGCAGAACCCTCACCATCTTTAACAGATAAAGATACCATCAAAGCAGCAGCAGCTGCTGAATATTTTCTATCAGGATTCTTTGAGACATGAAACTACAGAAGTTTTTGGAGCAGATGAAAAGGTTTTGGTAAAACCAATGTGTTGAGTTTTAGTAACATTTAGAGTTTCACACCACAACTGATTAAACCAAGTGTTCCTCTATTACATTTTCATAAAGATTAGTAATTAGAAACTGAATTCAAACCAGCCAAGATTTTGGGGGTTTCACAAAAGTTTCCTTAAGCAGATTGTGTAAGAGAGTTAAAATATCAAACTCTTTAACTGAAACACTTTTCATTTTTCTTCTATTTAATCCTCAAACAGAAGTATTTAGTTTGGGTCAATCAAAACATTTGCACGTCAACTTTGAAAACACTTCATTTAAGTACTGAAGGTGTGTGTGTGGGGGTTCATTATTGTTTTTTACTGCTATTAGCTTCAAGTTCAAAGACAACAGTGGTTCCACACACTAGGTAGAGATTTTCTTTTTTGTAAATATTTTTTTCAATTTTCCAAAAGTTCACCCACTGTTGAAAAAAAACAGGATGGTTTTACTTTCCTCTGAAACCTGTCAAGTCAAGAAATGTCCATCCAATCAGATTAAACACAGTCAGAACTTTCACAAAGAACATCATATAAACATTATAAACATAAATAATATGTATCACCAGGCAAAATATTGATAGACAGTTTTCTACATCATTACAACCCACTTCCCTTCATATCCATTTAAAACACTAGAATCAGGCTACAGATTGCATTTTCCCAATGACAAGCTGCACAAAAGACTTTTATTCTAAGACAAAGACTTGTAAGACCCCTATGAATGCACTGCTCCTTAATCTTTTCCTGAAGACAGTCAGATTTGGGACTAAAAAGGTAACGAACCAGATAATAGCACTCTTAAGTACTAAGGATGTACTTTTTAGTAAGTCTAAAAATTCAGTTCAAGTTTCAGAGCCTAATATATTCTACTCATCTACTACCTCATCCTGAAAGCACCTAATTTTCTTGTGAACACTAACAGCCTCTATCCATAATCCAAGCCTTGTAGTTTTGACATGGCTGAAACTGTGCTCCTTTCTTATCAGTATCGCTGCTTTTGACTTCAGAGTCCATATGCTCAGGCAGGATCCAGATGACAAATAGAAAACTGTTCTGCAAGAGAATTGAAAATTTTATTTTTCCCCATCCTACAGACTTGTCAAGACAAGGCTCTCCTCACAAGACCTTCAGTTGTCCCAGGGTAGGGTACTCTTAGGCCTTCCTGCTGGAACTTGGTTACACCCAGTGTTCAATCCATTCCATGTGAATTATTAACTGGAATGTACAACTTACTAAAAAATATTTGAGCTGCAACCCCGTTTTTGTAACAAGTTTGGCACGTTTTCTCAACACAAAATTGCAAACACAAGTAAATCCTGAGTGCTCTTGATGCTAGGTACAGGACAGGCATGGGCTTAGACAAAGCCTAGGTTATATTATGTTTACATGGGGGAAGTCCATAGGATCATTATTAGTCTCCACTGTATGCTAAGGAGTGAATGTTTTATGCAGTGTTCCCTTATCAAAAGGCAACTCCTACAACAACAGTTTGTCCCTCCTAGCAAGAGTATGATACTTATATAGAAATAGTTAAAAAGTAACCCTTAACTAGTCCCCAAGGAGAAGACAGCAAGCTCAGGGAAGTGCAATATTGCCACTACTCAACCACCCCCAGAGAAATGTTAGCACAGAATCATTTACCATTAACAGAAGAATGAGTTGAGATAGGACGTCCAGGCTTATCACAAGCCTCTCGACATCATTAAAGAGCAGGGATAGGCAGCAAAGTGCTGTCCTAATCATAATGGAAACTAGCTCTCGCAGGGTTTGCCAGAGGTATTGCACCATTTTTAATGCTGCATCAGAAAAAAGAAATTGTCTGCATGGGTTTGGCAGCTTTGTTTCTTCTAACCAAAACAATCAGGAAATGCACTTGAGAAAACTCTCTCTTGTCTTGCAAAAATACGTACCCATACACAACTTTTCTGCAGCAAAAGAAGTTTTCATGACTGCTTAGTGCTGCGCACAGATTGCATTTCAGAGATAATCAAAATTACAGCCCTACACCCCCCTCCAGAACTTCAGTGGACACCATTGTGTCTTCCTTCAGTTTTTCAAAATAGTTCCACGGTTCCTTCTATGAGAGTTATGCTATTTGTAGCTTTGAATGCGGAGGCATGGGTGATGAAATTTCACCCTCTATAGCAGCCTAAATGCCAGTAAAGAATTTTGCATATACAATATTACCAGCTGACCAAGTGCACAACATCCTTGCATACTTTGACTTTACACCCAGATATCAGAAGTCATAAGAACAGGCTGGGTAAAAATGCTCAGATGAATTGAAAACTGATTTTAAAATTCAATCCAGATTCTGAATCTAAGGGACAATTATACAGTTAATTTCAGAAAACAGGTGGTGGGTGACTCCTCTTTCTATGTATGTTACAGGTCTATTAACACTTCTGCAACAAACCTTAGTGAACAAATATCTAACAAAATCCTATGTATACACACCTAAAGGTATATATAGTCACTCACTCACCACATCCTTTCTAGCCTGATGTACAAGTTTCCAGCATTGTCTGGATTAAGTGTCAAGATCAAGCTGTTAGCTGGGAATCTATTTAGAATACTCAGATTTCCCAGTTATCTCAAAAGAGCTTAGCTGTGCTGCTACTTTTCCATGGAGACCAAACTCCAAAAACCAGGCACAATTCAGGGTATCCAGTCCCTACTGCACCCTCCTGTTCATAGAGACAATTCTCAGAAATGCTTCTTCCTAATTTCTTTCCACACATTTGTTTTACCAGATGCTTTCTTCACATGCCTTTCCTTGGCATTACAGCTATACCTGAGAGTCTCCTCCTTAGTAAACCAGAAAAGTAAAATTCATATTGACTTTTACAGCACCCATTTATTTCCTGCAGAGCTAGGTACAATTCTGAGGTCTGATAGCTTAGAACTGACTATATATCTCAAATATTATATATTTGAGAAACTGTCATGTCAAGGGCCCCATGGCATGTCAGCCACCACAGATGGAAGTGGGAGCAAAAAGGAGCATCACAACTAATTGAAATATGTATTTCTGTATGCATAAACTTACCATGCAGACCAAAACTCAACCCAGTGCTCCTCACACAGATGAATTGTGTGCAGGTGCATTCAGGAACCCTGCAAACTGCAGAGCATAAGTCACCACTGCCTGGGGGGCAACCTGTGCTTATGAAGAGCTCCTGATGGAAATCAAGGCAGTAGCAGCTAATTTCTATGTGTATTTTATAGGAAGCCAGGATAACTTTTCTCTGGCTAGCAGATGGTGCACTTTGCTATGACATGGTAGCTAGACTGGCACAGGTCTTGTTCCAGTCTCACGCAGGTGGATTGGGAAAATGGGGACTGTGAGAGATGGGAGTTTGTATTTGACACAAATGTTTCATTTGTTGGGTTTAGGCATGTCTGTTCCTCAGAGATGATTGGATGGAACCTTCCAAGGGTCACCACTTGCAGTTGTCTTCACACACCACATCTTACGATTCTTCTTACAAAACCAGAAATTAATCTTTTAGGGACAATTACATTTCCTTCCCCCATAAAAGTGCTCAAGCATGCATAGAAATATTTTTTCTCATTTGCAGTCTAAATGCATTTATGATCAATCCATATACTTGTTCCTGTGCCAGAGCTGCCTTTTAGATTAAGTAGTTTCTTGTTGTCTCTGGTTCTACGACAAGGTGTCGTGATGACTTATTCTCTTGTTACAGGGAGGTGGAGAGGACCAAAGATAATTAATACCTTACCACAGAACCAAGCTCTTCTAATGTGCATTTAAAATAAGCATTTTCCATTGAACTGTGGAAAGGGAAAACTGGAAATTTTGCAAATCTCAAAATCAAAATGAAGTTATAAGCTGTGAAAAGTCATAAAAGAGATGGAGAGGAAATGAAGCTGTAAAGGAGAGGAATATGTTTTTCTAAAAGTATTTCATTAAGTATCTTTAGGCTCAGTTTTCTGCCACTGTGATGTCTGTGCCAATACTGATTATTATTTCCATTTTTCTGTGTTTAAATTCAGAGTTAATTGATTTGGGTTGAGACTTACTTCAAGTGCAGTCAGAGACACCCCATGCAGAAAAGCTACAGGATGGACCAACCCAATCATCACAGCCACGTTCTCAACACATTGCCTGTTTGGTCACCTGACAAGATGTGAACCAGATGGGTACTGGCTCTGGATAAGTGATGATGAGGTTCTGATGCTGGTTCCAGCCCTGGTGTTTTCCCAGCCCCAGTAAGCCACACAGGAGCCCTGCAGCAGGCCTGCTCCAAGTTCAGTTCACAGAATATGGATTTCACCCCCATCTCCTTCTTTACACCATTTAAAGAGAAGTGTTGTCTCACTGTGCATTCATCTTTTCTTCCTACTGTATCATTGATGTTATCCTGGATTAACTATTCAGGAACTTGTTCTCTATTTTGACAGTACGAGTGCCACCTCCTAATGAACTAAGACATCTGTGTACATTGACATAATGCATCACCCTCATGTACTGGAATTCATCAGTTTTTCCTTAAATAACTAGAAGCTACCTAAACAAATCCAATTGATTTGTTCTGCTAATGCTAATTAATTCATTGCCACCAAGAAAAAGAAGTTAAGGTCTTTTTGAAACCTCAGATCCTAAACATTTCAGCTCTTCACAGTGGTGAATAACAGTTGTCATAAACAGGAAATATTTCTAGTGCAGGATAGATTTTTCACAGGACAAGTACTTCGAGATCCTATGCAAATTTCTAGGCCCAATATACCTCATCCAAAGTGAGTAAATGAATGGGATAAATATTGAGAAGACATGTCAGAACCAAACTTTAGGGTATGAAGGTCAAAATATGGAATTAGAGCATGGAAGACCTAAGTGTCTTCCCTTACCTTTTCCTCAAGGGTCTAGTTATAGTACTTTTAAAATTACTTGAATAAAATCCATTGTTACTCAAACTTTGCATTTTAATGGATTTTTATATTTGCAGTTCCTTATATAGCACTACTGAAAAAAACTATCAAGTGCATGTCACCAAACTTGCATTGGATCAAGCACACTTTGATGGACCTGAGAGTTTTGGTGTTATTGGGGATTTTTGGCATCAGGGTATTTTGTGGGTTTCTTCTTCATAATCTATACACAGCTTGAAATTCTATTTGGTTTACTTCACTCCAATGCACAAAGAAAAATACAAGGGAAATTCAATGGAATAAAAATTCTTACAGTCTTTAAGGCTTTTAAGGCATATTTTTCAGATGCACCTATTCAGGTGTATTGCTCCAGAAATAGAGTACGGAAAGATTGAGACAGAAAAGTCGTTTGCAGAATTCTAATTCACCTAAGAGGATGATGCTATTAATCAGCTTTCATATTGTTCCCAGTGACCTTTTCCTTCCTGTCATACTATTATTACCCTCCTGCTGGTTTTAAATCTTCCTTCCTGCATCACTGAGTAAGAAGAAAGTTAGTTAGTTTAGAACAGGTCATGACTCCAAGTACATGAGAGACAAGTGCTGACTAACGATTAATTTTCTCTGAATCATGTTAAACATTACTCTCCAGACCCCATCACTCCAAACACAACTGATAAAAAAAACTGGAGTGTAAAGTCAGGACTTTTGCAATAGCAGTCTTTCCTAAACCAAAGCAGCACATGCTTCCCCTTCCATTAGTGCCATAGAGGGGTTTCCTGGCAGACCTGTCAACAAGACTAGAGATTATTCCTTTGAATATGAGCTTGAGTGAGTTCTGAAAACTAAAAAATATATTGCTATGAGGGAAGAGATAATTTTTTATTTCCTCTTGCTTTACAATATGTTTAACTGTGGCAGGAAATTTTTTTTTTTCCAGTATCAGGTGCTGAAATATCCCTGAACAGGACCAGCAATTAATTTTTCTTGGGATACTTGTAAAAGACTGAGCTGGAGACTCTACACAGAATATTTTCATGACCTGCTGGACTACACTTTCAACTTTACATGATCAGTTTTCAGCATATGAACCAATTTTTCTTTGCAAAGGTGAGCAAAATATGTCTTCTAAAAGTGATAAACTCATATTTGAATCACGACAGAGGTATTACAAATTCAAGTGCTTAAGGTTGTGACTGGAATTGGATTGACTATTTCCAGTGCCTCAAGTCCCTTGGAAGTACAATAACTCATAAAATCTAGTAAAAAAAGGAGTTTACCCTTAATAATTCTAACTTCTATTACTTTATTGAATTGGCTGATTTTGTCTGGGTCTTCTTCCTTCCCTAGTTTTGTAACCAGATGCACAGCATTTTAATTAGGAAATACAAGAACTAAAAATAAAATGGAAAGAAGAATGAATATCTTGGCTTAGAGACCACATAGACCCCTATTCCATGGGATCCATTTTCATGCAGAAAAATTCAGTAGACTAGAAGATATTATTGTTTCCAAGATTATATTGTGTGTTTTTAATGGGCATCACTGACAAAATAATGGACTAGTAATTGTGAGGAAAAGTGCCAGTATGGGATCTTCAGATTCCAAATAAACCTGAAAAAATCTCAGAGTTTCAACAATGCAATGAGATTAAATTGCCATTCCCATTTCCTAATGGTCACATTTCTAACAACAGACCTAGAGGCCCAAGCCTGACAAACATTTTCCCCTGGGCAAATGCACTTCATACAGCCTCAGCTAATTAGACTGAGCAGGATAAATTGCATAT
This sequence comes from Certhia americana, assembly GCA_018697195.1. Classification (NCBI taxonomy): domain Eukaryota; kingdom Metazoa; phylum Chordata; class Aves; order Passeriformes; family Certhiidae; genus Certhia; species Certhia americana. Next base: position 16,303,718 of record CM031865.1, on the reverse strand, counting down.
CAATAACTCGTGGGTTTCTGAGCTCTCTGAACCACGTGCAGAGTGCTGCAGCTGGATGGATATTTGGGGGGTGTGACATGACCAAACCAGCTACAGAAGCATTTCATTCTAAGCAAACTCAATACCAATGCTTTCCTCCCTGGATCTGGATCTGAGGTGCATCTGTTTCTCACATTAGCCTTTTCTTTATCACTTGCCAGCCTCTCTGACATGAGCTCAAGAGCTGATCCCACGCCAGGGCACTGAGTGGCTGCAGCACAAAGCCTGTGCCAGAACTCCCACACTAGCCTAGCACCGTCTGTGCTCAGGCTTTTCCTTATTTCTTAATTACATTATCCAAGTGAGCACACACCACCCTGTCCTACGGAGATTCATTATTCCAACGGGTGTCTCTATAAAAAGTATAAGGTTAGATAGGTGATCAATTACAGCTTCCAGAGTTATGTTGCATGAATGCAAATAGCTAAAATACTAATAAACCCCCTTACATTTTACATCAGAGGTGTAAGTCTGTGAGACTGCAATGCAGCTGCAATGATGTGTCAAGGTGTGTACGTGAAGGGCTAGAACTGACAATAGCAATCAATGCCTCCATGTCAGTTGTCACCCACTACCTTTCAGACCCTAGTCCAAAATTCAATCAAGTCTGCTGCACAGGGTACCTACAGCCCCCAAACTGTGCATGGAAGAAGTGATAAAATGACAAAATAATCTCCTGCACTAATTAGGATACAACTCTGAGTCCCACAGGCAAAGGGGAAGCTATTTCCTCCACTGCTGAGCACCAGGCTGGTTAAAAGAGACCTCTAGGGAGTGTGGGGAACAGGGGCAGGGCACTGCAGTTCACATAGGTAGGGTTGCAGGTTTTTTCTGTAAATAAGGTTAGTTTGTTTGCTAAGTTGGTTGGTTGGCTTTGGGGTGTTTTTATTAGTAATGGTTTTTACACAGTCAAAAACTGCAGTTAGTGTGTGTAACCAAACAGAACCCTCTAAAAAGGATGTGTCTATACAGACCCATTCCTGCCTGGAGTGTTGGAGCTTATCAGTGGTGCCAGGGGGCATAGCAGAAGCCTGCCTGCGGTGTGAACAGGTGAATGATCTCCTTTCGTTGGTGGCCGAGCTTAGCGAGGAAGTTGAAAGACTAAGGAGTATCAGGGAAAGTGAAAGGGAAATAGATTGGTGCCCTTCCATTCCTGAGGGAGGCCCACCAGGAGCCATCTAACTCCCACACCTCCCACTGTCAGGCAATAGGAGTGCACTGGGTGGATGAAGGGGAGTGGAAGTGGGTCCCTGCTCAAGGAGGTAATAGTAGAAATTCATCCCAACCCCCATCCCCCAGCCAGGTGCCACTTCAGAATAGGTATGAGGCCCTGGATCTAGAGAGTCAGCCAGATGATTTAGAAGGAAATGATCTGCCCAGTGAGGCTCCCAGTTACATTTCATCTGTGGGACGAATCACCACCCCTAACATCCAAAAGAAAAGAAGGATAGTCATAGTGGGTGACTCCCTTCTGAGGGGAACTGTAAGTCAACTGGACCTATCCCTCAGGGAGGTCTGCTGCCTCTCTGGGGCTCAGATATGGGATATACTGAGAGACTCCCTGGGCTGATTCAGCCCTCTGATTATTATCCACTACTGGTACTCCAGACTGGCCGTGATGAGATTAAAAAGAGGAGTGTTAGGGCAATTAAAAGGGACTTTAGGGCACTGGGTTAAGTGGATGATCGGGCAGGAGCACAGGTAGTCTTTTTCTCAGTTCTTTGCTCGCAGAAAAAAATGATTAAAGTAATAGGAGAGCCCATATCATCAAGTGGCTCAAGGGTTGGTGTCATCAGCGGAATTTCAGATTTTTTGACTTCTATGTCACTAGGCCTTCTGGAACTGGATGGGCTTCATCTCTCTGGTAGGAGCAGAAGAATTATAGCTCGTGAACAAGTAGAACTTGTTGAGAGGGCTTTAAACTAGGCTTTACATTTCCCCCCATACATAAGGGGGAAGGGGATGCAGCTGGGCTGTCTGGAAACAGGCCCAAGGGTGGTAAGCCTGAGTTAGGGGTGAAACCAGTAGCCCAGCTGAGGTGTATGTACACTAATGCATGCAGCATGGGTAACAAACAAGAGCTGTAGGCCATGGTGCAGCAGCAAAGCTGTGATGTAGTCACCATCACAGAAATGTGTTGGGACAACTCACACAGCTGGAGCACTGCACTGGATAGTTACAAGCTTTCAGAAGAGACAAGAAATGGAGAAGAGGTGGAGGGATGGCCCTTTACATTAGCAAGGCCTTTGATGCCATAGATACTGAAACTAGTGATGATGAAGTTGAATGCCTATGGGGAAGGATTAAGGGCAAGGCCAACAAGGCTGACATCCTACTGGGAGTCTGTTATTGTCCACCCAACCAGGGAGAAAAGGTGGACAACTTATTCTATAAGCAGCTGGAGAATGTTTCAGGCACATCAGCCCTTGTTCTTGTAACTTCAACCTGTCAGACATATGCTGGGAACTTAATACAGCAGAAAAAAGGCAGTCCAGGAAGTTTTTGGAGTGTGTGGAGGACAACTATTTGTCTCAGCTGTTGAGTGAGCCCACCAGGAGAGGGATTATGTTAGATCTGTTGTTTGCAAAGAGATGAGCTGGTGGGAAATGTGGTGGTGGGAGGCTGCTCAGTGATCATGAAATTAGGGAGTTCTCCATATTTGGTGAAATCAGGAGGAACGTTAATAAGACTTTTATGTTGGACTTCCAGAGGGCAGGCTTTGGTCCATTTAGGAGACTTATTCAGAGAGTTCCTTGTGAAGCAGCCCTTAAAAACAAAGGAGTCCAGGAAAGATGGTAGTGCTTCAAAACAGAGATCTTGAGGGCACAAGAACAGACTGTCCCTGTGTGCCAAAAGATGAGTCGATGGGGCAGATGTCCAGCCTGGACGGGTAATGAGGTTTTGAAGGAATTTAGAAATTAAAAAAAGACATATCATCTTTGGAAGGAGGGTCAGGTCTCTCAGAAAGTATTTAAAGGGGGCTTCTAGGGCATGTAGGAAAAAAGTTAGGGAGGTCAAAGCTTAGTTTGAACTTGGATGTGGGAGGGAACTTCAGAACTGCAGATAAGAAGGCGGAAGTGCTGTATCCAGTTCTGGCCCCTTAGTTTGGGAAGGACATTGAGACTCCTGACATTCAGAGGAGGCAACGAGGATGGAGAGGGGCTGGGAACACAAACCCTGTGAGGAAGGGCTGAGGGAGCTGGGGGTGTTTAGCCTGGAGAAAAGGAGACTCAGGGGTGACCTTATCACTCTCTACTACTCCCTGAAGGGTGGGTGTAGTCAGGTGAGGGTTGCTCTCTCTCCAGGCAGCAACTGACAAAATGAGAGGACACAGTCTCAAGCTGCACCAAGGGAAGTACTGGCTGGATATTAGGAAAAAAGTTTTTCACAGAAAGATGTGGACTGGAATGTGCTGCCCAGGGAGGTGGTAGAGTCACCATCCCTGGATGTGCTTAAAAAAACACTGGATATGGCACTCGATGCCATGGTTTAGTTGGGGTGTTAGGGTGTGGGTTGGACTCCATAAGGTTGGAGGTCTCTTCCAACCTAGTAATTCTGTGATTCTGTTAACTGTTCCTTCCAAAAGCCGATGCACTTGACTCTAGACTACGAAGGAAACAATTGCCTTTTACCAGGATCCCCAGACTGAAGATTTGCTCTTGGGTGCTAACATCAGTCCTTACAGATTACTTGTAAGAAAATTGTGGCCCTATTTAAACACAATCTTCTGCCTCTGGAAGAAGTCATGCCTCCTTTATTCAGAACCTTCTTTCTACCACTGACTTCAGTGACTCGATTCAGCCAAGGAGGGAGAAATCCATATTTGCTGCTTCACCACAGAGTGCTCAGGCCAACAGCTTTTCAGTGAAGATGCACATGCAGAGGCACATGCACTGAAGAGCCCATACAATGAAAACAGTCACAATGTTGAAAGTTGTGACTCCTAAGCCAGGCTGGGGAAGTTCTGGGCAAGCAAAACAGCAACTTCATAATATTAGAAATGTTAAAATCTCCCTTACTATCTCTATTACTAAGAGATCTTGATGATTATCAGACATTTTCCTCATAAACCCATTAATGTCATCAGGCAGCAAACACATGTAAATCCCAAACTGATACACAATGCATATAATTTTCAAACTTCAGGGCTGTTGTTGTTAAACACCCACATCTGTTTAGTCACTGAAGTAAAAGATATGTTAAGCACCAGTTCATTTGGAGATCCCATTACATTTGCTGAGAACTGGCATTGCTGCTTACCTCTGAAAATCAGATTACTTGGTTAGACTAAGACCTTGCAAATTAGCTGTGCAGATTTCAAAACACTGCTCATCATACTTCTCATCAGGTTCAGTCTTATTCCCACTGAGTTTCATGATAAATGGCTCAGAATCAATTAACTCTATGATCCTGAACAACTGATGATATACCAGATCTTTTTAATCCTGTTATTTGATAGAGAAACCTCTTACAGAAACAAAGAACACTATACATACAACAGAGCATGGCTGTGCATCTCTTGCTACTCCTTAGTATTTAGCTTGTTAAAACTCAAAAGGCTTTATCCAGTTCAGAAACATGTACAACCCAATTATACAGACTCATCCAGGAAAACTTAAGTGAAAAATTACACCTTACATCTGAACCATTTTTCAAAAAGCTACCACCTTGCATTTCATGCAAAAATAAATGTGTTCATAGATGTGTTTGTATAGCTTAATGAATATATATATAAATATATATGCTCATATGTGAACAAAACTATATATAAACCATAAGATAATACCTCCAGAAATCTGACTATACATTATGCTTATAAAAACATAGGGAAGCCCTTCTAATAGCAGCCATGGTACAATATTTTACATGCAACACCTTTATAAAACCAAAGTAATGCTGTACCATTGGTAACTTTATAGCAGTGAGATTCCAAATAAAATACAGCTATTTTGAAATATCATGAAATGCAAACATAACTTTCAAACTAAAAAAGTCACCTTGTCTAAAAGAGATATGTAAAAATATGTTCTAGACAAGGCCTTTTGATAAAGAAAAGCTCATATAGACCAGAAGTAACTACTGCTTTTTTAATTCTCTGCCTTTAGTTGTCTGCTCTCTCCTCTTGAGCTGTTGTATCTGGTTTACACCACACATGTCAGGCACAGATGAAGGCAGCCTCACTTCTAACCCTGGCAGGATTAAATAATTTTTAAACTATTCTTTTTTTTAATCAGTTATTCATCAGCACCAGGGACTTGAGTTCCCCTGTATATCTGGTACCACACAAACACTAGCACAGAAGTATTTTCAGCTTCAGCTAAAATCAGAGTTCTCAGCCAGTGTCTGTTCTTACAGACAGCTACTTCAGGTACTTCATATTCCTTTCTTAAATCTTCCAGCTGTGAAAACATAGCAAATGAACACTTTTCACGATGGAAAAATATTTTTTTCTGCAGCTTGTATTATGAAAAATATGTTTGCAAACATGTGCTGCTGTATCTGCTTGTATGCAATTTGGTCTCTGGTACAGGAGGAAACATTTGGTAACACCCAAACATTTTCCATACACTTCCAGAAAACAAAACAACACAGTTTCAGTGTGCATGTTCCTAGGGGTAGCAGGTACAATCCTCCAGACGCAGGGCTCAAGCTCAGTAACAAATCCTGGCTCAAGCCACAGGGCTGTGTAAGGTGAGCACTACAATCTGGTTTAGCTACACACATTATCATCCAGGTACAACTCACAGCCAGCTGATGTTGCCACGTCTTGAGAGGCACACACTGAGACATTTCTAAGTCTCAGTAGGAATTTCCTGGTATCCATTAATCAACCCATTCCCTCCCTATACCACAGCCCTGTTTCTTTGCCTTGGGCAGGGGTGCTCGTTCAGCTTGGGCTGGCAGACAGTTTATAACACAGGAGACTCTTAGGTGCAGTTTGTCACATCCACAGAACCAACTCCATGCACAATTCCCTGACTGGTGACCACTGGAAAGCTCCTGCTGACTAAAGCAAACCTGGATCCCAACCTCCACCTTTAAGGAAGAACCTGTGTGACCACCATAAGATGGAGGCTTTCTCACCAGACTCTAACACCTGCTTTTGATAAAAATGGTAACTCAACACATTTTTCAAGGAATAGACTTTTTAATACTGTCCTACATCATTTCCTCTTTATTGTAAAGTGTGTGTATGCATACCACATATCATGAATGGGAAAACCCTTTGGTGAGGGTTACCAGACACATAAGAAATCCTAAAAAAGGAAATTAGACGACAAAACCTAAATTACCAAGAAGGAAAATACTAAAGATAAATGTGACTAAAGCCAGGCCCAGCACACTGGAGGAAGCTATTGTGCCTCCTGCTCAGCCCATCCTGCTTCCAGGAGGAATTGCAGCCTTTCCCAACCATGCAGAAAATGCCACCTGAGTTCTAGTCCAGGAGCAAACCTGCAGCAAGATGACATTCTAGCCATCATTCATTTCAGTCAGCCCTACAGTCCTCTCCGAGCTTTTTGTTTGCATTTAATCACTTCCTGTTATTGCTATTTCCATAATATCGAAAAGTTGGGATTGCAGACACAGTCCATAGCAGTTTCTCTGGGTTTAGCACATCAATGAAAACACCATTTTGTTGTTCATTATTTACAGAGCAAATTTTACTCCAAGTGCCACAAAGTTACTCTAGGTTTTGCTTGTCAGCATGCCACAGTCAGGTTTCTGAGGATCATCAACACCTACCACAGAGCAGATTTAAAATTTATTACACACATATTAATACTAGTCCCTGAATATTTGAAACATTAAAGACCATACTGCAGCCTGGGGGTTTAGTTTGTTGATTTGGGGAGGGGGGGGGGGGGTAGTTATTGGCTTGTGAGCGTGGTTTTGGGGTTTGGGGTTTTTTTAAGACAGTGCATCACTTATTTTAATTGCAAAGGGCATATGGCAAATCTTCCATTAAAAATTTTCATAGATACCAATGTAAGTAAAAGATTATTCCAAGATGACTAGTGTGGTTATGTTGGCAAATAGTATACTGCAAAAAATAGTTTTTAAATGCAAACTCAATTTAGCAAATTTTTCCAACTGTAAAAAAGGAATACAAAATAAACCATTTAGGCTTTTTGTTTCAAATGACCTTTCTAACAAAAAAAAAAAAAAAATTTAAAAGGGCAAAGCAATAGGAAGATGGAATGAAACATTTAGTTTCATGACAAATTAAATGTTTCAAGTCAACCCAGAAACATTTCCAGGCCAGAAACCAAACAGAAATGTCCAGTAATTCCATAAAATCTATGAATAATACCAAAATAGGTATGGGTTATAAATATTAATAAATTTCTAAAATGTGACACCATACTATCCTGAATCCATTATCTTGATTTACAAACTGTAAACCTGCATTTGTATTCTATCCAGACTGCAATTTGGCTCAAATCTAAAGCAACTTTCCACTGAAGTATTTGAAAAGCTTATTATAGCAAAACACAAAAGCGAAAGAGCCAAACCTGAGTTTCAGAAAATTATTTTTAAAGCAAAATAAGATTAATGGTTTATGATGGCCTAAACAACAATTCTGACTCTGACTGCTTGTTATTGCTGTACTCTGGACTGCTAATGAGAAGTGTTACTACTACCAGCTATTCATAAAACAAAATTCTCCTAATATTTAATCCCAGAAGAAATCACTGCACGTGGAAAAGCTGTAACCACGGAAGGCTACGAAACAGCATCAAATCCACTTGAAACCTACGTGCTGCTGTCCAATACAAAGAGATGGAAAATTCTGAGAATCTTTGAATCATAGAAACTTTTAGGTTAGAGAAGACATTAAGATCAAGTCGAACTGTTAACCCAGCAACTAAGTCACCACTAAAGTGTATCCCCAGCACATCCATGGACAGCCTGTTCTGATGCCTGATCACAGTTCAGTCAAGAAATTTTTTCTAATAGACCATTTAAACCTCCCCTTGTGCAACTTAAGGCCATTTCCTCTTGTCCTATCATTTGTTACCTGGGAAGAGTCCAACTCCCACCTGGCTACAGCCTCCTTTCAGGGAGTTGTAGAGAGCAATAAGGTCTCCCCTGAGCCTTCTTTTCTCCAGATTAAATATCCCCAGTTCCCCCAGCTGCTCCTCACCAGACTTGTGATCCAGATCCTTCCCCAACTCCTTTCCCAGCACCTCAATATCTTTCTTGTGCTGTGAGGCCCTGAAGTGGATGCAGAATTTGAGGTGTGGCCTCACCACTGCCCAGTGCAGGGGGACAGTCACTGCCCTGAGCCCACTGGCCACACTTCTGCTGCTACAGGCCAGGATGCCATTGGCCTTCTTGACTAACATTAGCTAACAGGCCAATATAGAGCTGGAAAATAGACAAAGGCTTCTAGAACATCCAGCCTCCAAGCATGCTCCAATGGCAAAAGAGAAGTTACTATAAGGATGACATAAGACAAAAAGGAGCTTAATGCAAAGAAAGTGCTGTTAGAAAATAAATGATCTAGGGAAGAACAGTTTGGGCTTAACTGCAATAAATTGTGATACACTAGTGTGAAATTGATGTTAGAACTCCAGACCCATACAATGCTTATTCCTTTAAAAAGTATGGAAAAGAAAATCTTTTATTATAAAAACTGAAATGAAATATTGTCAGCATATTTAAAGTCATACACGGCAGGAGGAAAGTAAACTTGAAAGACAAATCCGTGAATAAAATTTCACCTCAGAACCACTAAAAAATTATTCATGGAAGGTGAAATCCTGCCTGGGTGTTCTCAAATCCACCACCCACTTCCCAAGGATAGAGTGAATCCTTCCCTCTGAAGGAAGCTCAGAGCATGAGATTGCTGCCTCTACAGTTTGTCTTTGTAGTAGAATAAGGTAACCAAGGGTTGCACCTGCAGTCTTCCTTCTAGAAAATTTTCAGATCCCTGTCAGCTTTATCTAAACCTACCCTAATGCTCATGCAAGAACTGCTTTGATACTAAGTTCCACACCAGGAATGAGTGGAGGCTCCTCATTTCATGTCTTTCCTAGCTACATGCAAGGCAGTTGTGTTGGATCCACCTTGCTGAAAACAGCCATTTTGTCAGAACACCAACTTCATTCTACAAAATAAATTCTGTATTGCACACATTTGGTGCCACTGGGTGGTTGCTGAAGACATTTTTAAGAAAATCTGTGCCCTAACACAGCAGTCTTATTTCACCCCTGAAAAGCTCATTAGAGATACAAAAAAGCAAAATTCAAATGGTTTGGTCTTTTCCATGAGACAAGCATAATAGCTCTGCCTGCCTGGGAATGAGGAGACCAAGAAAAACAAATACCATAGGTATCCTGGAAACTGGAGAGCCTCAGGGGAGCTGTTAAGGTGGAGTGTTATCTGACGAAGCAGCAGGAGAGTTCGGGGACTGGAAGCACAGACCAAAAAAGATGGGAAACTATTGAACTGGATTCTGGGCACCCACTAAGAGTGTGAAGTAATGGGAACCTCAGAAGGTTATCTAGCTTGGAATGGCAAACAGCAGCAAAACAGAGCTATGGCAACAGAGCCCAAGGGTTGAGCTGAGGGCTCACCAGGAATGTCACACTGGAGGACATACACAGTCCAATGGAGAAGCAGCTTTGTCCAAAATGAGTTATTGCATACAGGGGGCTAGAATGACTCTGTGGGTACTGCCAGTGAAATCCACGCTCACAGTTTCGCTCACATCTCTTAGGACATGTCTACGTTGTACATTTGGCCTGAAGCCTGAGCTCAGGGGCTTTGGCCTGGCCAGTCTCTGGACTGATTGCTGCTGGAGTCCAAATTAGCACACAACCAGCATGCCTCCCTGCTGAGAGAAAGCAACTGAGAGCCCAGAGGCAGAAAAGGGAAACTTCTTAACCTGCTTCTCAGCTGGGTTTGGAGCCCTAGAGTGAGTGCTCCTCCTCTGCTCCAGAGCAGTCAATATGAGGTAGCCCAAACCCCTGTGGCCCATGGCAGGGCAGAGTGCTTTCCTTCCACTGCCTGAGAGCTGAGAGGCACCCAGGAGCCGGGCTGTGCCACCTCTCAGCTGCTGCTTTCTGTTACTAACGCAGATTCCTGTGTTGACATTGTATCAAAGCATCTGAGCACACCTCAAGTCCAGGAAAGCTGGATCTTTGCTTCTCAGAAGAGAAACCTCAGTGTCACTGACCAGGCTGAGGTCAATGACACTGTTTATTTAACAGTGTGGATGGTTGGTAAATGGCGACATAAACATTGATTCAGGCCCAAGTCAAACACAGAATGCAAACCTGGCCTGAGTGAGGCCCAGCTTACCAGTTATTTTACTCTGCCAAGAAAGCAGAACAGAAATTAAAGAGGGATGAACTGACAGTGGAAAAGCACAGCTAAACAAAAGTTCATGCACACAACACACCATTACTGCCACAATGGAGGTAGTACTGAGGTATCCTACAAAAACCCCTCAAATCATGAAACACTGGTTGGGTGCAGAGATGCCATTCATGTCAGAATACAGCAGAGATGGATTTGCACTGACTGGTTCCACAAACTCTTTAATAGGGAATGGTACCCAGCAGCGAAACTGCAGATCTTACACCCTTCCAAAACAAACCTCTCCAGCTTCTTGCTTCATTTGCCTTACACCTTTTGATGTGCTACCAAACAAGTTAGCAGGCAAGAATGTTCCCAATTAAAAAAGAAAAACAAAAACAAACAATAATTAAATATTGAAAGAACACTGATACAAATTAAATGCCAGCTTAGTGATTATAAACCTAAAAAAAAAACCAAAAAAACCCACACAACAACATCATCAAAACCAGAACGGTAAGGAACCTACTTTTACAAAAGGGGGTTGATAAGTAACATGGTCATTTGATTCTGGTCAAAATGCAATTTATTTCAGTCTTTAAAGGTTGTGATGAACTGTGTGTTGGGTACTGAGGGAGAATAACTCAGTGAATAACAGTAAAATAACAAGCCAGTTCCAGAAAATCATTATGTTTTTACAGGAAATGAATAGAAAAAAGGCAGAAGTCATCAAGTAAGTTATTTTTTAGAAATTATTCACTCAACTCTAGCAATAACAATTAATTACAAAATTAGCAGGCATATGACAATAGACTGATTAGTTTATGGTGTGTCTACCCTGAAACACAATTAATTAAGAAAAGACAAGTAGCTGAGTTGCACAATGAAATTAGATCTTGTCTTTTAATTGTAAGTAATTGTATCATCACCTGTCTGTCCAACCAGTATCTAAGCCAATCACTGGCTTGCAAAAGAAGAGACAACACTTTGACTAAAACAGGTATAGAAAATAGAAAGATTTTCAAATATTTCAAAAGATTTTTCAAAATCAAAAGAAATATACACTAAATTGACAAACGCTGTATGTTAGACTCTATCATCTTAGAGGTCTTTTCCAACATAAATAATTCTATAATTCCATAGCTTTATCAATGGCCCCTGTTCCAGACATTATAGAGCAATAGCATTTTAAAAATAAGAACAAAAATCTTATAGCTGAGGCCAGCAATTGTGTTAAGAATTCGACCCCCAGAGCAGACTGCAAGGAAGGATGATAGTTAAAAAACCTGTACCTGGTTGAAATTTGGTCAGCTGTTAATAGCCAACGTGCCATTTGTAATGCCAGCATTTACCTGTTGAGCTGATTAACATGAAATAAGTTACACCATGATGGTTTCTCTTACCAGACTAGCTCTACTTTAAGACAATCATCTAGTAAATGAAAACTTTCTCTGCAGGTCAAAGGGAACCAGCAAACAGTACCATGACATCAGTATTACTAAAACCAGGCTCCTGCAAACTCTGGCAGAAAATTTTGCAGAATTTGAGGCATTTATAAAGTAATGTACACATCAATGCCAAATAATGTGTGAACTCGTCATGAAGCCTTCTGCTTCAGTAGAAAAAATACAGGACAGAATTTGGGGATCTCCTTTATATATACTCCTCTCATTTATTACTCAAAGTTTTGAGAGCATAATCGCTTTATGATAACTCATCCCTGTGAAACTGAAATTAACCACAAAATACAATCATGCAAGCCATATTTCCTTAAGAAATCAGATGATAAAGAACTGCCTTGATTCACCTGCTTCTGAAATTCTCACTCCATTCACGTGTCAGGCTTCTCAGTTCATTCCTGACAACTTCGGCATAGGAATATTCACCTCAAAGCCAGGGACTTGGGGTTCTGATCACATGACAACTGAGAAACTTCAGAGTTTCATTAATGCCAATGAAAACACAGCACAGGGAAACAAAGCAAATATTTGAAATGATAGCACTAAAAACTCCTCTACCAAAATATCCCAATATATTTCTGGATTGCTGCCATTCCTACATTGAAAATTCACAACTATTTTAGATTTGTGCCTTTTTTTTTTCTTCAAGGCTATCAACTCAATAGTTTTGCTTAGGGATTTGCTCATTTTGATTTTTTTTTTTTTTTTTAAATGTACTTGCCTTTATACAAATGTTGGATATCTCAGTTTTGCTTACACATTCAGTGCTCAGATGATTTGTTCTGATGGTGCCGGTAATCTGCGAAACTGAAATACGTGACAGAAAAGCTCATGCAAAAGCCATTCAGAAATAAATCTGAGAACTGGGACCATAGCAAAGGATGATGACACGTTTGTATCCATGCTACATAAACACAGAAAGCTTTGGTGGTCTTCAGTTCATCAGCACTCACGTGTACAAATGTGGGAACCAGTTTATAGTCTAACCTGACCCATTTGCCCCAGAAGCCTCTGTAGATCAAAGGGGATTCTAAGTTAGAAAGCAGAAAGGTGAAAGACATTTGGAGTTTGTACAGCAGCACTAGAACAGCTGGTACAATGAGCTACTACGTCTCAAATTATCATAGAAAACAAATTACTGCCACCTTTTCTGTGTTTACAGAGGGAGGAGGATAGGGAATAAAATCCAACTCAATCAAAGAGACATTTATTAAAACAAACATGCAAAAATATAAAAAACCTCAGAGACTGATTCTGTCAAAAGTTGGCTTTCTGGAAGGCCATGGCCTTCAAAATCAACCCAATTCTGAAATGAGATCACGCTGAAATAATACCTGCATATTTGGGGTTTGGGGAGTGTGATTTTCACCTTAAGCACCATTAAAATGAGAAATTGGCCACAGGCGCTGATCAATGAACATGACATCAATGAAACAGTGCAGCTCATTTTTCTGTTCAACATTAAAAGTCTTGTGATAAGCATGTAGGAGACAGTGTGCACTCTATCAATATTATGTGGTGATGATGATCCTTCTTTGATAAATGCATGAACTGTGAGATTTGTGTATTTCCATAGCAACTTTAAGTCTTTGTTTGTCTAGTAAAGAAAAGTACCATCAGTAATATCACTGGCAGGTCAGCTTTCTTTACTTGCATGTAGGAAGAAGCAGGGATGGAGAGTGATAAACATGAATGGAGGCATACTTGAGATTGTTTCAGTACTGTATATTGCTTTCTAACTATTTAAGTACAACAGTTACATGCTGTTGTATTCAACTTTTAAGTCCCATCCCTTTGCTGATGTAGAAATTAAAGATGTGTAACTTCTCCTCCATCTTGATTTGCTTATACACATTCGAATACAGCTTCAAGACTCAAAACCCTAGGTGCTTAAGAAAAAAGGATTATGGTATCATTATCTGCATCCCAGGTCCCTGAAAACCCCTCCTGTCATGATCCATTAATTGAAACACTGAAGATATAGATTACTGGCTTCGCTGTACACTGTGCTAAAGGTAAATAAACATTACCTACAAAGGAAGATGCAAGCTTCCTGAGATTCAGAATGAGTGAAACATGAATGATCAGGAATAGGAAAGCATTCAGGCTCTGTTTCAGCAAGGTCTAATTTTTACATAGACTGAATGTGTAATAAATAAGCCAGTTACAGTAAGTACATAATGGTACAATGGGTCTGGAGTGACTGGCACCATGGACATTCATGGCCCAGGTACTAAAGTGGATTGTGCCCTCAGTACAAGCTTCCCTCTTGCCATGTACAGCTGTTGCTGCCTTTGGCTGGCTGGAAAGAAATGCCCTGCCACAGGCAAAGCAATGTCTTCAGCAGCTGAAATGTTCTAGAATTTATCATTCCTGCTGCAGTAAAATTCTGCATGTGTACATTTCTTTAGGTGATTTTTTTCCTGCAGAAAGGATCTTACAAAATCTAAATGATTTCCTGTGCTGTGTGATAAGCATGTTCATATTATTCTATCAGGAATACTGTCTCCTACTTTCTAAAGGATCCATACACCTGATATATATTTTTTGTAATGATATTTTATACAGTTTGCCATATGAGCAGTTGTCAGCTTGGAGTAAAATCTGTTTCCTGCCAAATTTTCTGTTCTGCTCCACATCTCACTTGTTTATGAACCTGATTTGTTATGGGTAGACTCCTCAAGGATATGCACTACATCTCTAATTTATTTTTCAGCAAGTGTAATAAAATTTTTTTGAATACTTGAAAAAATCAAATGGGGCCAAGTTGTTCAATGGTTTATTCTGCCATTGGCATCATTCTGCCAGGCTTAACAGAATAGTGATGATTTAAACCAGCTGTTTATTTAGTCCATTAAAGTACTGAACAACAGGTAAAAGTATTAATTACTCATTGAAAAATTAAAACAAAGTTCAGGAGCTCAAATTCTTCCCTTTAAAAACAATGAAAAGGAAAGCCTTTAGGTACATTTTATGAATAATAATCTAGCTGACTGGAGTAGTACTTGCACCATTGTGAATGATCACAAAACCACATCATCCCCAGAAAAAGAAACCAGCACAATATAATCTCTCTATGGCTCAAGAGAGGGAAGGAGCACACTAGAGTAAGCAGCCTCAGGTTTGGTGGAATCTCCACATTTCAGTTCATGGTTTAAATGTTATTTTTTGTATTCTGCAAAAACTTTTCTGTGTTTTTGTGCAAAAATGCTCAAATTGATTTTGGAGCAAGAGATCTCCCTCTTCCTATCTAAGTACACAAAATATCTGGAGGAAATTAAGAGCCATTATTTCTCTCTGACCTAAGCAGTAAAAGGCAGGAGAGTACTGAAAAGCAGGGAGGAAAGAGATGCTGATCCTCAACCTCTCTGTACCAAAATAGGTTCAAGCCTGCTGGACAGAGCAGCTGAGCCAACACACTTTGAACCCTCTTGGGATCCAATTTCACAGTTTGCAACACAGAGCAAATGCTCCGTCCAGGACAGATTTACACGGAAAACAAAACGGGTGATCTTCTTGCTACCACTTTCCTCTCTTGCCTCTGGAGCTTGCAGCAGCTGTCTAGTTTGTTTCCCCTCACATGTGTCACTGAGGATGCATCTTTCCATTGCAATTACAGGGGTAACTGATTGCAGGGAAGGTTTTACAGACCCACTGTGGTTTGTGCAGAGCCTTCAGTTTGCTAAATTTTCAGCAGGCAGGTGAGCTGGGCTCCTGCACATCACCAGATGCTTCACTTCTGTCAAAGTGCAAGAACCAGACAAATTTCTGGTACCTGGCAGCAGCAGAGCTCAGTGTGGTGGTGTAGCATATCAGTGTCAGAGATGTTTCTGAAGATCAGACAGAAAAGAGAGTTATCACCTCCCTGATGCACTGGAACTAGCATGGAGTTTGGAGAATCGTATTTTGTGATTTAGGAACTTTAATTGGTGTTCAAAGGGATGCATCCCATTCAAGCTAGTGGAAACTTAGGCCATGACTTTATGAAATAGTCCCAAACAAACCAGAAGTGACCTAGCCACAATACTACAATTGTTCCACTTGAGCCAATTTGCATTTTATCCCAAAAAGAATTCAAACCCATCTATTTGTCCTGGCAGGCAGGCATCTTTACCACCAGGCTGTAACTGTTTGTTGTGTCTCTTCCACCTCCTTTTCCTGAAGCTGCTGTGTAAGCATTTCCACCCACCATGCAGACTAAATTAGAGACATCATGCTCTGTGACAGAGACACAAAGTATCTTGCTGTGGTCCCAAAAGCTTTGCTCCAATCTCTGCTAAAGGTTTACCTGAAAGACTAATCCCAGTTGGTACCTGGTTATTACAGGTGACCACATATCATTGCTCTGGGTTGTATTAGCCAGGATGGGCCACCTGTTCCAGGGTGGTTCTGTGAACTCTGGAAAACCCCACTTGCAGCTGCTCCTAACCCCTGCATGGTGGTTACAGACCTTTTTTAATCCTTTTGTGGAATTTTGTCCTTAGGGAGCTACATTTTTTTTTTGAAACATCTGTATTGCTGAGTTTATTGCACAGTCAATTGAAAATACTGCCTGTTGTTCCAGAGAATAATTTAGATTCAGACAGTAGGCTTCATGGGTCTATGATACTCAGGGGAATGAGCTGAGATAAGCAAAGAATAAACCATTTTATCTGAAATGGGTGAAGTGAATGCTGTTCACATGTTTCTGTGTCTCGCATGAAAAGCTACATGTCTGCATTTTTTAATTCTTCATGAAATGACATGGGCTGGTTGCAGGGGAATCTCTTCATACCATCACACAGCTGATACAGACACATCACCATAACAGCTATGAAGTCAGGGTTCATTCTATCTAGCAGAAAATTTCCATCAGCTCAATTAAGTGCTGCTCAGTAGTCTCTGCAGATAGAATGATGATCAGCAGTTGCTGCTGGACACTTAGGACAGTTCATGCACTTAGAGAGCTGTTAAAGCCAAACACAGTTGAATCCAGCAGATTGCAGATGCTCCTTGGGAAAAAAAGCCTTCAAGTTGCTATGCAGTGATGGCTACTAGCTAGAGAAATGAACCAGTGTGTGCACAGTGCTCATATATTAAGCTGGCAGGAACATGTCTTCATATTCCTTACTCAGAAAAGTCTGACAATCATGTCTCGGCCTGAAAACCTCTTAGAAACACTGATGAAAATTACTTTCCATCATCAAAAAAGTATTCACACCTCAGTAAGAAGCCAAATAAGGACACTGTTTTGGGAGTGTCCCAGACACTGAACTATTGTTTTTAATCTTCTTACTTAAATACGCACAAGCACAGAAATCTCCTAAGGTGCTTAGCACTGTATTTGGCAGAAACAATCCATGCCTGTGCAAAGGTAAGGGAAAGGGAACTGAGCAGACATGCCTGCAGTCGTGAGCAGGGAAAGTTTGTGGCCTGGGCCAGCAGACTGCAGGCACAGAGAAGATCAGCACAGGGTCACAGGCATCCTGATTGCTGTCTGACAGAAGGGCTGACATGCCTCAGGAGGCTCATACACAGCCCACATTTCAGATCCCCCAGGGTACTGGGGTCTCATGTGCAGTGTTAGGCTGGCCTTTCCCAGCAAACCCGCTCAGGAGCCACAGTGTGGAAGGAGATCATCCTATGAAGTAGATTATAGACTAACAGGAAGCTTTCTTTTATTCTTTTGTTTTGTTTCTCAAAATGGTTGTCTGAACCCAGTTGAATTTGTCTGCAGTCTCTGCTACACAAAAGCAGCTGCATCCACCCAATAAACCACTGTTTTCCAGAGGAACTGAAACAGCAGCCTTAGCAAGAACAAAAAGCATAGTTCTGTACCTCTGGTTCCTTCTCTCCCATTCTTTCCTTTTCTTGCCTCTTTTGTTCTCCTTTTATCTTTTACGCTCATTCTTTGCCTATTATTCTTTTCCTCCTTTTTGCAATTTCACCTCCACTGCAGTCTGTAACTCCTCTGCCTTAACAGTGCTACTCAAGAATAGTGTATGCACACTACAGAGCTGTGTGAAGTTAGTGCCACAAACTGGAGGCTCTTAGGTGAGAGTACTGAGATATAATGGGAGGAAAAAGTGAGACCAAACCTGTCTGCAAGACTTCAGATAATAAAAATGGTTTGTTTGTTGGGTTTGGAGTTTGGTTTTGGTTTCTTTTTTATGGGGAGGGGTTGGCTTTAATATTAGTGAAAGCAAGTGAACACACATCCAGGAGAACTTGGAGTTAAAAAGATACAACTTGGGCAAAATAGGACATGCAAGACTAAGACCAAATGTCTATAAAAAAGTCACTATACAATATTGTGAAATCTTGGGGGGGAGAGTGGGACTGGTTGGTTTTAATATCAGTTTTGGGGTTTTTTCTAGGTCAAATTCTCATTATGAACATCAAAAACAACAGAAGCACGTACAATTAGGTACCACGAACATTTGTGCAACTTTGAAAAATCTCAGAAATGGGGAGAAAATAAGTTGTGTATGACGAGACCTAGAAAATCTGTTTGTTCCTGGTTGCTACTCCTTAGCAGCCATCAGCTCTGCTGTTAGAACAAACATCAAAGGTCTGAAATTCCACAATGACTTTTGATGTCTGCACAAGTTCAGTAGTTAAAGTTGAAGACTTGTCACATGAGGATTTTATGCCAATTATAAAGCATAAAAAAGAAATCACACACATGCAGGCATATGTTCATTATTAAAACAACAAGTCCACCAACTCTCCTTCTCCGTTGAATGTTTGGCCTATTTTATGAGAAAATAAAAATGAAAAATAGCTCCAGTTTTCAAGGTAAAATACTTGAAAGAAACAAATAAATGTCAGTAGTAGCTTTCCCTGCATGCCTTCCTGGACTCCTTTTTCTACTGAACTGTGCTGGTACATTCCTCAGCTTAACCCTCACATGCCCTTGTTATTTTTCTGTAATGGATACGTTTTCCCTGTTCCAATACAGGAGCCTGGCTTGCTACTTTTACACCATTGCCCAACAGACAAGTTTGTTCCCAATGTCACCCAATGGCATAAAATAAAATAATTTTCCTACTCATTAAAAAAAGAAATTAGATTACAGGTTGTGTAAATGTTGCCTATCATGCTTCCTTTTGCTGCCCCTTAATATTGCCAACACTTCACAAGGCTGTATTTATCCCTGAATAAATGAGTAAACAGACCCAAAATTTGTGCAAACTGGAATAGCTTTTTTAAATCATTTTCCAAATGTTTCCACAAGCAAAAGCTATAATATGGGAAAAGCTTATGTGTAAATTAAGTGCGAGTGAGAATAGATAATCTACAAAGTGAAACTACAAACCAAATCAAGCCAAATTACTCCGCTTCACTGTCAGGTAACGGGGCAGGGAGGGGAAGACTGATTACTTGAAATGATTTTTAATGGAGTCATTTTCAAAAAGAATTTAACAATTTGGCGTCCAAACCTCACTGTCTTTCCAACAGGCACTTGGTGAATTTCTTGGTGAAACAGCTTATGGGGAATAGTGATGTATGAATATCTCACAGAAAAGGAGTGACACCTTCCCAAGACAGGCAGATGCCTGTTGGAAGGAAAACTGTGTTTCCTTCCTCTTAGCCTGATTCACTGCTGCAGACCCACCTTCCCAGATTCTGCACTGGACAACAACCTGGCCACATTGACTGCCAGATCAAACCAGCACGATACTGCTTGGAAACCCTCAAATCACAGCTGACATATTCAGAGCTTCCTGATTTCCTGTATTTTGGAGCCTGATGGCCACTACAGCTCCAACCTGAGCAGCCCTTGGCACTTCAGGGAGCTTCCCAACAAGGAAGCATGGCAGAACCCAGCATCAGAAGTTATGACACCTACCTCTTTCATTTAGGAAAATTTAAACCATGTTTTCCCATTTTCCTGAACTTCAAGTTCTCATTTTCCTTTGAGTGGAAAATTTTGAAATGTCACTTTTTATTCCCATTCAGTACAAAAACATACTGGAATTCATGTCTCCTCAAGCACAGCTCTCCATCATAAAACTTCTGAGTCTCAGCTAGTTCTTCTGTCTTCAGTGCCTTTGAAAATCAGCCCCCTGAGCTCTGTCTGATGAAATCATAAAAGCAAATCATGGTTTTACTTTATATTCAGTCAAATACCAGATGGTTAAATATTCTCATCATATTCAACACACAAATATCTGTTCAAAAGTTTTGTTTCACAATATTGTGGGAACTACTCTCCTTCCTACAAATGCTAATTTCAGAATGCTGGAAAGACAATTCATGCATAAATAAGAGCATTTATGGCTATTCATTTCTTGTTACTTGGTGGTCATTTAGGTGTTGGTGAGTAAGGGAAGAGCAACTGACATCATGTCACTGTTCTGCACAACATCCTTGTCTCTAAACTGGATTTGGTGGACAAATCACTGGTGTGGGTATGGAATTGGCTGGGCATTCACACCCACAGTGTGACCCCACCTTGAGTATTGCACCCAGCCCTAGGGTCCCCAGCATAAGGGGGATGTGGATCTGCTGAAGCAAGTCCAGAGGAGGCCATGAAAATGCTCAGAGGCCTGGAGCTCCTCTCCTATGAAGACAGGGTGAGAGCGTTGGGGTTGCTCAGTTTGTAGAAGATGAGGTTCTGGGAACATCTTATAGCACCTTAAAGTACATAAAGGGAACCTGCTAAAATGTTGGAGTGGGACTTATCACAAGGAGATAATAAGGGATAATGGCCTTAAACTGAAAACAGTAGGTTTAGATTCAATTCTTTACTGTGAGGGTGCTGAAACTTTGGCACAGGCTGCCCACAGAAACTGTGGATCCCTGGAAGTGTTCAGGGCCAGGCTGGATGGGGCACTGTGTAACCTGAAGCAGTAGGAGGTGTCTCTGCCCATGGCAAGGGGGTTGGAATGAGATGATCTTTAAGGTCTTTTCAAATCCAGACCAAACTAGCATTATTCTTCTTGTAAAACAATTTTGTCAAGCAAACAGCCTATGATTTCCGTGACCAACTGTACACTACACCTGATGAACAGGGAATGAAGCCAATGTAAGCAACAATTTGGGAACTTCTTTCCCAAAATTGATCTGTAAACAGTTAAACAACAAAGCTACAAAAATGCTTGTACAGAAAAATAGTGAAAACTATCTTCTATACACACTACTAATATTTCTTCTTTTACCTTGGTAAAAATAGCATGAGACATGGAGGAATTAACTCTGCCACCTCTCCCCAGTACCCTGCTGCCTCAGCTGAGGAGGGGCTTTTCCACAGCTGCCTCTGGTCACCACTGCTCCCTGGACTGTGCAGGGCTGATGAGGAACATGCCACTTGTGCTGGAAAGCATCCTAAAGCTTTTGAAATCCCAGCTGCCACAGGCTGCTCTTGGGAAAACAGGATCCATAAAATCTTGGTGCAAAACTGTGTCACTGCAAAATAACACAAAAGGCTTTTGTGCCATGGTAATCAGATACCATCCACAGCATTCACTTTAAGACAAATAGGAAGTGATGAATGAGATTCAAATTCTTTTTGGTATGCACCAGCAGCCAAGATTTCATTAAGACCAGAGATATGGTTAAGGAATGCAGTGGCCATACTTTCTTTTCCCATGAGCTGTTTTGAGTGGTTCTCTCTGCAATATTTCTGTAGCAATGAACTTAGAGCTGCTATTTGTTTTCTGGGCAATTGGATCACACAGACTAAGGTGAAGGACAAAGGCCAGGTAAAGTGCAGTGTCCTCTACATGAGCATCATCCAAGAGAGATATCCTGAGAGGGATAAGACCATGACATCTCTGGACAATCTGCTCCACTTCATTGATATCCATTCCTAGAATTCTTGGCCTCATCTTTTGGGACTTCTGAAAAAACAGGGAAGTTTGATTGGCTTTTATCAACATATTAAGGGCTCTGAACAGTTCACAGGACTATGCCCTGTCAAATACAAGAGCCATTAGCTACAATTTCTGTTTGCCATTCAATTCTTTAACATTCATACACATGATTTTCAGGGGAGGAAACTGCAGGGATCCCCTTGCACTGAGAAATTGTAAGAGTCAACCTGCAGGAGGCAAAGAGCAGGCAATGAGAGAATGAGCTCATGAGCTCCTTTGCTTCAAATAACACCTGAAAAGTCTTTGGGGATAAAGAAGGGGAAGCAGAAATAAGATGCTTCTGTTGATCTTTGGAGGCCTTCCAACTTTAGCTTTTTGACTGATTCAGATGCATTGCAGGCTACTAGCTCCAGGGTTTAGCAGGGACAGAGAGACAGTAGCAAGCTGAGAGGCTCTTTGGCCCACTCTGTGCTCACCTGTCTGGCACAAGCAGAAACAGAGCGCAGCCAATGCCCCACTGAGTCAGCACAGCCTCCTTCTCCAGGGATCCTGGCAAGCATCAGTGCAGCCAGTGAAGCTGAGGTCAGTGTGTCACAAGTTAGACTGCAACTGAGCCTCCAATATCCCATAGGAAACAGAAGCAAATCTTCTAGCATTCTACAGAGAAACACACACAGCTGTCTGCACCACAGAAGCCTCAGAGGGTTACTTATCACGAATCAACAAGTCCATCCCAGAGCCACAGTCAGAACAGCTTTGGGCTCAGTTGCAGCTTGTTTTTGGCAACACATAATCACTCATCCCTGTTTGAAAGACACCCTCAAACACAGTGCTAGTGTCACATCAAAGTTATTGGTTGAAGGGGGAGGATAGCAAAACTTTTGTGAAGACTTTCCCAAGAGTAGAATGCAGTGTAGGAAGCTTTTTGCTCCTTAGTATTTTACACACATAAGAGCAACTCGAGTCCTTTGGGAATGTTGTACAGTTTAGGCCTTGGATTGTCACTGTATTATCAAGCCAGGCATACAGCTGCAGCAGGAAAAAGGACACACAATCTGAAACTGCAAACTCATAATTCAGGTGACAATCAGACATTGTGGAACACCATATGATATTTTTAATTATATTATTCAGAAAGTTTGAAGATTTAATAGCTTCACTGTAATATATTATTTTATTGCTGAAAGAATGTTGACATGTTGTGCAAGTATTTTTGAACCATATAATAATATTAGCCAAGACCAAAACAATTATTATAAATCTAATTATTCTAAAGCCTGGAACATTAATGGTTACTAAGCCTGGCTCTTGGCAACTACATTTACTTACTTTATGTTTCTGACAACTGACTTTCAGAAACATTAAAGGTGCTTTTGCTTTCAGAAATGTCCTATTATGAGAAGTTAAATGCTCATTCTCCATTAAGGGCAACATCCCAGAGACCATTAACAGTCCTTCACTGTTGAACACTAAAACCTCTACTCCTAAAGGATGTTATGGGGCTACTTATTCACTTATACAGCAATTTCATCAATTTTTTGTGGTATTCTACTACTCACATTAGTGTTTTCTAAGATGCTTCCAAAGAGAAGTTAAGTTCCCTGTGGTCTTGGAGCATTTTTGTTAGCTCCTCAGGAAGCCAATAAATTGGAGCACTTGGTGTAGAAAATGAGATCCTATGCCCTACTTGATATGTGTTTATGTTCTATTGGAATAAAAAGATGTGCTACAGATAGTGAAATTCTGTTCATTAGCTTGTATTTATTATCAGACTGCAGCTGCAGCCTTTGGGCTGGCTGACATACTTAAAGTGTTTTCTAATATAATAAGTACTTTGGAGGAAAACAGCAATAGCATTATGAAGCCAAATTCTAAGACAGTTACAAAAAAAGCTTCTCTTATTTACTCAGTTAACTTGCTCTAGGTTGAGCTGACATTAAAAGTAGGATTTGGGCTGCATACTTAAATATATGTTAATACACAGACAGCATAGTGCCAAGATGTCTGAAATTGCATAGACTCCCACTAGTGAACCCACACCACAAAACACAATCTGTCACATCAGGAAGACTTAACAGCACTGGTCCAACCCAATCCAGTCGGGATTAGCCTAACTCAGCAACCTCAGCAATGCCTGTAGTTAAAGAGCCCTTTGCTGCTGGAATGCAGCACAGCCTGACCCATGAACCACTCCACCAGAGCTGTCCTTCTCCACTTCCACATTCATACAAAACGAGTCAGCTCACACTCATTTTCAGCAATTACTTTAGACTTAGTTGAGTCCTCAGATCTCAGAGGTGTGAGCTCTCTTTTCGTTGAGCAAAGTAGTCTTAGCAAATAGTGACAGTTCAAATACAACTTCAGGAGAAATGCTGTCTAGTGCTAAACTAATGTCACCAATGAGTGCTGCACAGAAGTGGATAATTCTAGTAGTTATTACAGATATGTTAAACTTATCACAGCTGCAAATTCATTCTACCAAAAGGAAGAAAATGCCTGAAATTAGTTTTCCCAGGAAGCAAGTTCACATGAAAGAAACAACAGGAAGGATCACACAGTTCCAAAGGACAGGGGATGGAAACACAGGAGCACTCAACTGAGCCCAGTGCAGGGAGAGCACAGCCACAGAAATAGTACATTGGCTGTCTTCTTTATTCACCAGCCACTGGAGGGAAGACATCAAGTGCTTTGACAATGGATTTCAACATTTTTGTGACAAGAACAAATATAACTTTCACAAACAACGAATATCACCCTGCAAGACATGCCTTTTCTATGATGACTCCCAGTATCTTGTCATAGTTCCTGGTTTCTTCTTGACCCATTTATCCAAAGTCTTGTCTCACTCCACTGTTTTCAGCTTATAAACTTCAACCCCAGCTCTCTAGCTCCTTGCTTATTCTCACTTATCCCTCATTCACAGTCTTCCTGACCATGTCCTCTTCTTCCAGTTCATCCCCCACACTCACTGGTTCCCATTTGCAGTCTCAGCCTCACTTCATCAGAAGAAAACTTGCCTCATGATTCAGTCTCAGCTTTCTCCTGCCTTGCACAGCCCTTAAAGCCTGGTTGTCTCACCCTTGTCCTAAGTTCTCCTCATTTCTTATCATCTCTGCACTAGAGAATATCTATCTCCTATCTGATTTGTCCCACATCTGCACAGCCAGCAGAGGTGATCACAAGGAGAACATGTAGAGCACCTGGATGCCCTGGGGTGATGCTTAGGGCAGCACTCAACCTTTGGTGAAGTCATCTGCTTCTACTGAGCAATTTTTAACCAAAATGTTTTGATATTTGGCTTTGATCACTTCCATTCTAGGTCAATGTCTTGAAAGAACAGCAAAAGCAGCCCCTGATCCCAGAACCACCTCTGACTTGAAGTTCTCCTGGAACCCAAAAGCATAATAGTAGAAGAGAAAGTGGGAAAATTCCTTTTACCTGAGTGAATAAATATTAGGAAGGTATTTTAGCTGAAATATGATATAGAAAAGGGACAATCTTCACACACACATTATAACTTGGAAAGAATACATTTATGTCAGAATTCAGAGATTTTCTCTCAGAGAATCAGTTTTAAGAACTACTTCCTAAGTTGTTCCAAGATTCCCAAAGCTTCCCACATCCTGAAATAAAGATTTATAGGATGTACTTTCCCAAATGGTTTCACTAGAAAT
The DNA here is from genome assembly GCA_018697195.1 of Certhia americana. Lineage (NCBI taxonomy): Eukaryota > Metazoa > Chordata > Aves > Passeriformes > Certhiidae > Certhia > Certhia americana. The sequence goes on along the minus strand of CM031865.1, from coordinate 16,278,443 downwards.
CAATTTGATGTCCTTTTATTTTTCCACAATGTTCAATATGCATGCATATATAACCCATATAAGAAACATGCAGCATGAACATTTTTACCCTAATAATTTAATAATCTACTTGTAAGAGAGTTCTATGATAGAGTATTAAACAATCTCAAATGCCACTCTTGCCATCAGCTCTGATAAAAAGATACAGAAGATAAAAATGCAAATGGAAGAAAGAATAGAAACAGATACTACATAAGATCATCAATGCTTCTTGAGCAGTATGCAAAAATGCAGCCACACAGATCAAGACGGGAACAAACCTGAAGGGGTTTTTGGCCAAATGAATTATACTTCACTCTGGAATTTAACATTAAGCAATGGGTCATAACTGCCTCACTGCTTGGAAAGGTTCATGTTCAAAAGAAAACCACTGGGTTTGTCCATTGCCTCTTTATGTCTGACAAATGGCTACGTGTTTCCTGGAGGTAGAGAGATTGTGCCCAAATGTTAGGTATTGTAAGAGCAGAGAGACCTTGTAAGAATTAGCAGAAAGGTGAAAACCCCTGAGGTATGACCATGAAAATAAAGCTGCAAAGAAATCAGATACACTTATATTAACATTGGACTTATTTAAAACAATTAATTACTATTTCAGAGAGAGACCACTCATTAAAGATTTAGCTGAGGTGTAAAAAATCATAATAGGCATGTTACAAGACCTAAACCCTCACTAGCAAAGAGCAGGTTTAATATTCCTGATGTTTTTTAGACAAAATGAATGGGGACCAGATGTTATTTTCCTCCTTCCAGGAGGGAAAAAAAACTAAAAATTGAGTACACTGTTGTGTTTGAAAAGTTATTTTCTAATCAGAGACTTTTTATTTTGCTTATTCATAAGAAATCTATTCATGCCTCTGTATTTGAAACACCTATTATTTCCTGTGCAATAATTAGTCCAAAATTTCCTTGAGCCACCTGCCTCCCACCCACATATCATAATTTGTGGGGGAAAAAACTTCTCAAATGCTCAGTTTAGTTTTCAAAAAGGCTTGCTCCTTTTAGTTTTTTCTGCCCATAAGCAGAAATTGGATTGAGAAGCTGACACATACAGATGCAATATTTATTATTACATTTCTTACAGTTTAACCTAGAAAGGACCAGACAATCTTATGTCCATATACTAGTGTGCACAAAGCTCCTCTGCATGTGTAGCTAACACTAAAATCCTCATTTTTGAGTCCTCAAATGTAGGCAAGTGGCTTTTACAACAAAGTCAGTAAACATTCCTGGTGTGACAGTTAATTGAAGAGATCTAGATGTTTCATATAGAAATATTTTGTATTCTGATGGGAGGAAAGACATGCAAAAGCAGCAGTAGTTCAGTCAACAGCGTACAAGAGAAGAGCTAGACTGCAAGTATGGCTTCATCCTTCCCCTACAATATCTCTGGCCACAAACAGCCACGTGCACAAGCACTGCTCTCCAAGGGGCTTCTCGTTCTGTGAGTGTCCCAGGCCTCAAGACTCCCGTGTCCTTATCTGCCCTGGGTGTGTCTGGCTCAGCCTGGGGGCTCTGCAGGGAGCAGCCCCCGCTGCCTCCCCAGCCCATCCTCTCCCCTCAGACCCGTGTGCTGTTCCCATTGCCACATATGGGTGCAGAATAAAGCAAGCTTGCTGACACTTGTGTGTATGTCACTGTGATGATAGTGTGGCAGGAAACTTATCACATTCGGAATGTACTTGTGAAAATCCCAATCTCTGCATGCTGGCATTTGTATGTATAACATTTCAAGGAAGCCAATTTAATTACCAAGGAGAGGTCACAGTGCTCTGGGGACAGAGGCCCTTTGTCCATGCAGAACTACCCCAATTTTTAACCTTCTTTGCCTCAGATGTTACAAAACTGCTAGAGTCTGCTATCTCATCCCTGTCACCACCATCTGGAGCCTTTTTCTTCTTTTCGTGTTACTCAGGAGACCCTCTGGTATTTTTAGGAATATCAATTTACTATTTTTCAGAAAAATATCTATGGAAGTATGCCAAAGAAACACTCCACAAACCCAGCAGATGCATTATGTGAAGACACCTTGCAGTCATTAAATGAGGTGACTACTCTAAAGCCCATCACTTCCCACTGCTTTTCACATCATTATGATTTTTTGACCTCTTAGTCTATACCCTTTAACAAGGATTTAAATATACTAAAAACAGCACAACACCCTCTGCCTGCAGTTTGCCTTAAATAGATTTTTTCTGACTTCCCACTGTAGTTTTCATTTTATTCTTCTACTCCCATTTATAATGACTCCTTGGCATCCTGTTTCCTAACAACATGCTATTAGCACTTCTGGGTTGTAATCCCCTCTTTAGCTGCCTAACCCAACGTTAGCATTAGCATCAGCGTTATCGTGTTATCATGTAACAGAGATGCATGAAAAATTACAACAGTTGTGCAGCAGTTACAGTGTAATTACTTAGTGCCACTCAATGTGAAGTGCTGCAGTAATAGGTTGCATAACCAATTATATTTCTGAATTCTGCTCACATAAGAAGCCTCTGAAAACAATGTCACCATAGAGGTTTCTCAACCCTGTCTGCAACTGGTTTGTGCCCACGGTGTTCAAAAGGGAGCCAAAACCTGAGGTTAGCTGGATTTTTCTACTACTCCCAATAGCAAGGAAAACACACTACTGTGGTCTTGTGAACTGCTGCAATTATTAGAATCGATGTTAATATGGGAGAAGAGTGCTTGGGGAAAAAAAAAACAGCGTTAGATGAGTAAATTTACACTCCCCAGGGGTGTTCTTCAGCCTTAGAGAAATCATAAGGAACAAAGTAAATTAGTTTTACCAGCAGACATTTATAATCATGTTACTGTTTATAAATATAAATTGTATGCAAATGAGAATGCATACTGATGCCTATTCATTTGACTTGTGCAGTGTCCAGGCACATCTGGAGAACCACTGCAACAGGCTGCTTTCACAAATGGGATAGTGTGCTTTTTTGAATAACAAGGTTTCCATTTTCCTGACATATATTTGTTAATAAACACTCTGAAATCTGTAAGATGTAGCATTAATTATAACACAAATGCACTAAACTTTTGTAACCAAATGTTAATTGGTTAAAATCTAGCTATTTTCTTTACAGCCTAAAGCTGGCTACCAGCATTGCAATTGTAATCGTAATATGTCTGTAAGATTCATATGCATCACACAAAAAACTTGCATAACAGTATTTTGAAAAATTGAAAAATGCAAGTTACAGTTACCTTTGGAAAGGCAAGAACTCCTGTATATAAATTTGTGAGTGTGCCTGCAAGTGTATTTTGCTACTAGGAGATATGCATACAAACAAAGAAAAAAAGCCATATATAAGTTTTAGAAGATAGATACAACTCAAAGTAACAGCAAGATTCTCAGGCTCAGTTCCTTCTGAATTAACTCAAATTCCCAGTCAGTAGCAGGAATAGAGAAAACAGTGGAGATTTTACTATCCATACGAAGCAGATGTTTGAGATCTTTCCTTTCGAATTAGTACTTGCCTGATGCAAATTTCTGCAGCATTTCCTGGGTCAAAGGCTATGAATTACATTAATCAATGAAAAATGTGGTGGGTTGTTTTCGTGAAGTTGATTTTTCCCTTTTGCTCAGATTGGATTAGCTTCCCATTGGTTACTTGGTGTAATTCATTTTTTGGTCTATAAAATTTTATAGTAGAGTACAATAATAAATCAATCTTTATTTCTAATTGGTGCAATTCTGTGTTCAAAACAATAACATTAGCTTATATTTTGAGAAAAAGGAAAACCATAGTCTCTGTAATGCTGACCTGTGGAAAAATGCATAAATTCTTACATGGTCTCACAGACAGAAGCATGGCTGCTGTTACTGCTCTGCAATAGGAAGTTTGAGGCTATTCTAATTTAACTTCTGTCCTCTCTTCTTTTAGAACAGGTAGAGAGACACTATTTTTCATTAAAAGAAGGGAAAGAAGTCGGGAAACTAGTATCCACCAAAAAAAAATTAAATATGCACCTGTGAAGAGCTGCTGAAGCCCATCCAACTTTGCAAAAGCAGTGTCAGTATGAGACACAACACAGCAGTGTAAACAAGAGCAATTTTCAAGAAACAGCAAATCTGTATTTCACTTAATCCTTGAAGAATCTCTTGTGCATTTTTTCCCATTCAAAAATGCACTGAACGACTAATAACTATCATGAGAGGACTATTTCAAGCTTCCATCCTTCCTGGTTTTTCACTCCTGATGAATGAAAATTTTGCACCAAGGAGATACTCCTCTTTTCCACATCAGTTTGGGTCTGTCCTAAAACTCAATCTCAGTTGGTGCCAGCAATGTCTAAATTGAACACTGCCATGAAGAGACCAATTATTAGTTTAACTTAAAGTCAACAATTAATTTTTTTGATCCACTCAACTCCTATATCTGTGCTGTATAGGACTCGATAATTTTTTTTTTCAGGTTTTGTAATTACATAAGGAGTGAATCTATATGAAGTGATCTTATGATGCTGTATTAAAGTTTTACATTTACAGATAACACTTCTATTTTGCTGTATAGTGCAGAGTGTTTCCAAGGGGTTCCAAAGAACAATATGAAAATTTTACAAAGTTATGAAAGAGCCACTACTCTTTGAGCTCAGGGAATTCTTTCCTGCAAGTGCTCCTGAGTTAACAGCTCAAGGGCATCTCCTGCACGCAATGTCTTTGGGCAGCCCTAGGTCAGAAGGAGGTAAAAACAATTCTGATTTGTTCCTGACCATCAAAAAACATCAGTAACAGAGAGACTCATTCATGTTGAAATCCTAGGTTACAACCTTTATTTGAAATATTTTGCCTGACACCTAGGAAATGTGTGACTCTTCATGTTCCAGTTTGGCTTGATTTGCCATTTCTTTCCCTTTACAGCTATTCACACCTGTGCAAATTGGGAGTATAAAGCCGTAACAAATTAGAACTTACATTCCATGGGAATATTTTACAGGTATAAGGTGGCAAAAGTCAAGCAAAATACCCACAAAGAAAATCAGCCTGATTAATTTTGACAAACACTGAATTTTCAGTATTATACCAAAATTCAAAATCCATCATTGGTGCAGATGAAGGTATTACTGTGTTACTGGGGCAGATTTCTGTGACTAATGTTGAGACATTGTTTTTTTGCTTCCTCTCTTCTTTGGTGCAAATATAAAAAAAAAAAAAATTAAAACAACACCAAGAAAAGCAGCTTTCTCTCACATTGAAGTGTTCCACCAGAAGCTCCCCAGAGGCTTCTGTGATGGATCATTTATAATAAATTCAACAAGAGCAGGTAAGTGATGCTGTTGTACAGTTTAAGTGCCTTTGCTAATTTTTTCTGGCCCAGGGAGGGAGGGGAGAGGTTTGTATCGTATATTTCATTTGAAGCAATATAAATTTAAAAGAGCAATCAGAAACATTCCCTAAAGAGTGCAGGGGGACATCTGGACAAAGAACTTCCTTTTATAAATACACACCACGCATTTTTTTGTAGCCACTCTTGCAATAATATCTATACTCTATTTCCTCCACTTCTTAATGGGGATTCTGCTACACACTCATTATGGATATACATACTTGCACTATTAACACACTTTCATATTTATGATCAAATACACATGTGAAAATGAAATTAGTCATTTTCTAAGCAGAGTGTGAAATAGCAGCCAGTCTTCCTGACTCAGCTGAAAGCCACACACAGATAGCAGTGCCTCAGAGACAGGAAGGTGAGGCACTGCAGGAGTGGTCTGCAGATTTCCCAGATCCATCATCTCACTGCAGACTGGTGGTGGGTTGGATACACAGTTTGAACAACGCAGAATAACCTAGCAGTACTGGCAATCTCAGCAGATCTCCCTGGTTCACCTCTTTCCAAAGCCAAGCATTCAGATTACATGGTTTTCACACATACTGTCTGTGAACACCACAACCAAAAAGATGTTCAGCTGGACTCCAGCAAGCATCGTACAACAAGACATTCACATGGGTCTTGTTGAATTGGTGCAGAGTTACTCATTAAAATTTATAGCCTTCTTCTGTAGTAGACAAGACAATCATTCAAACAGCTGTAAAATTTGCAATTGCATGAGAGACTAAACACAAGGAAAAGAGCAGGAAGTATCATAAATCATAAACACAGGTCCTTAGTGTAACAGTAACAGCCAGAATCTCCATTTCCAGTGACAAGGCTTAAAAACCACATCAGTTTCACATTGCTGTATTTTCCTTAATGTGCTGGGTTACCCAGAAGGAAGCTGTCCTACTGTCCTAAGCCTAGAGAACTCTTCAGGGCAGTACTGAAAAAGAGATAGGGAAACATTTATTTGGTTCATTAACTTCAAGAGCACAGTGTTTTTCATATTATCTAAAGTGGAATCTTGTGTCTCCCCTACACAGGCCACACCAAATGCTGGGGCTCTGCGATATGCCTTTAAAATATAGGAAGTTCTGAAGTGTTGATGCTACCATTGAGAGGGGAAGGACATCTGGATCACTGGGCCTGACTCCTGTGAAAAGCTAGCAGATATTCCAGGTGATAAAAAGTGCTGCAGATATACAGACCTAAAGCTTAAATCACACAGATGAAACTCCGTGTACATTAAGAAGGCCCTACAGCGTCCAGACAAGCACTGTGGCAGTCTGGCTGGTGATTTAGCTTGTTCCACTTACTTGGGTCCATTGTAACTGCATGTGAGCAGATCTAAACAGAAGAAAAAAAGACAGGAAAAGTATTATCTGTCCTTCAGTTAAAGCAATCCAGTAGATCAGCAGTATCCAAATATTAATTTATATATATACACAGTAAATTCCATGTCCCTCTACTTTCCTTTTAGACCAGTGGGAAAACAAATGGACCCTCCTGCACACCCTCTAGGTCAATAGATTTGTTGAGCCAAAGAAAGAGAAAATGCCAACAGCCTCTATCAGCTTTCTGTGCTTCTCCTCAATCTGCTGCATTTTTACTTCATCCCTTTAAAGACATTGCTTAACAGGCCTATTTAATACCAAATTCTATGTAAAAAACACATTTAAAGAAGAAGGATTTTTTTTCTTTTTTTTAATACCTGCAATGGTACTGGCCTGTTTGATTAGCAAGAGCCAGCATTTTTATCGGGCACCTGCAACATTTCTCTTCATCATCACCCTTTCCCTGCAGATGATAGTGTCAAAGCAGCTGAGACCAGAAGCATGAAGGCTGAGATACCATGAGAACGGCTGTTCTTGCAACAGCAGTAGTGAAATGCATTCAGAAGTCACAAGAGATGTGCCAGCAACACAACATGTCCTTTTCAATTTAACAAGTTCATTGCTTTTGGATACAGCTGTTCCAACTTCTGGGAACTTACTTGAACTGCATGTTTCAGAGTTGTAAAAAGCGTGTGGTATCAGCCAGAATAAAGTCTCTTAATTTACTTTCTTCTTTTTGAAGTTTAACACTAACACAATTTCAGCATATGTTGCTTTTAAAATAATTATTTTCATTAAATAATGGCAATTTGCTCACTGAAATAACTGAGGAAACCCCTGTGTACTACTGTAAGCACTGGCTGAGGCCTCCAACAACAAACTCTGTCATCCTTAAAGACTTGACCCAGCACCATTAAACATTACTGGGAATTATGCCATTGGCTTCAAAGGGAGTAGGAACAGGCCCTAAATAAGCAAAACTTCTGGTTATTACTCCAACGGGAGTAATCTTGTCAGGCCACAGAATGTGCCTACATAAGCATAACAGTGCTTTCTAAATGATATCCATACACTTCCTATGAGTGTTCTGTATTTACATATGCATAAACCACTCCTTGCATGTATCAGGTAATTGTACAGAAAGGCACAAGGGAGTTCTAAGAGAGCTTATGTATGAACCCCAGACTGCTTACCTGGTGGGTTCAGGGCCCTTCCCCAATATTATCTCTCCAAAATATGCATGCACAGACAGACAATTAATTCTCACAGACCAAATTGCCACAGTATGTCACAGGAGTTTTATAATTAAGCTCTTCCCATCTTCTGTCTTAGTCTGAAATGAAATTAATTGAAGGGGGGTAGAATTTCATAGGAGTTTTTTTCCTTTGTAGTGTTATTTGACTGCTGGCTGATTTGCTGACAAGTGAGGCAGACTGTTTTTGGACCCACTGCCTTAAGCAGAAAAGGGCAGAACAAACTCCACACCCAGGTACGTGAATTGCCTTTGCAGGGTGGAACTCTGTTCCTGCAATAATTCTCATCACCCACACAGCCACACGTGGTAGAACACGGAGACAGGACAAAAGTCTGTACTATGCATACCTGGTGTCTGTGACTTGGCGTATTTGAACCTATATATACATGGGATTTTAACTCAGTGGGAAAGTAGTTTTCAGTGCTTTAGAGAGTGTTCCAGTGAGCAGCTAAAGCCAGGGGTGCCTAAATTACAGAATCACAGAGGATGCTGACTTAGAAGGGACCCACAATGGTCAAGTTCAACTCCCAGCACTGCACATGAAATAACTGACACTCCAAGAATCACACCATGTACTGAGAGTATTGGCTAAATGCTGCTTGAACTCTGCCAGGCTTGGTTCTACAACGACTTTCCTGGGGAGCTTGTTCAGTGGCCAAGCACTCTCTGGGTGAAGAATCTTTTTTAATATCCAGCCTAAGCCTTCCCTGACACAATTTCAGGCCATTCTCTCGGGTTCTGGCACTGGTCACCACAGAGAGGAAATCAGTGCTTGGCCTTCCTCTTCCCCTCACAAGGAAGATGTAACTGCAAGGAGGTCTCCCCTCAGCCTCCTCTTCTCCAGGCTGAACAGACCAAATGCCCTCAGCTGCTCCTCAAGTGGCTTTCTCTCAAAGCCTTTCACCATCCTCATTTCTCTCCTTTGGATGCTTTTTAAGAGTTTTATATCTTTTATATACTGTGGTGTCCAAAACTGATCACAATACTAATAAACATGATTTAAGAATTATTACAACTCCCAGTTTCCCCTTTCTCCCCCCACCTTGCTATTATTTATGCCTCACCCAAAGGTCAACAAGGTCAGAAAGCTCTATTGAATAGTTTTTCTGAACCGCACTTAAATACAATTTTCAGAATCTACTATGACAAAACAATCTAAGCCTAACTCACTGTTGAGAACTCAGGCATTACACTTTGCTTTTCTAAATCAAGTTACGCTTCCTCCACTTTACCAACTTCCACAAGGCTCAAAACATTTCCAGGCTTTTGAATCTTTAGCTTTTTGAATCTTTGTATTTCACTATAAACATATCCTTTTCCTGCACACCAAAGGAATCAAGGATGGATATAGGCCAGGGTAAACTTTTAAAATTTCTCATTGTGGATTTTTCCTCCTCATTTCACTATTCATGACTGTATTTGAAAACCACAGACGTGCTAAAGAATGGCTCTTCTTGGTATGAAACAGTATATTCAGGTTCAGTTTTTAACCTAAAGGAGTTCAAACCTATCTAATATGCTGAATGAGTAAAGAAAATCTTTAGCAATGGAGAAGAAGATATATTATATATTTGAGATTATATACTTCTACTTGACAAAAACCAGGCTGATTCCTCAGGGACAGAAAGGAAATGCAAGAAGCTTGAACTCAGCAGCTCAGGAGTTAAACTTCAGTCAAACAATGACATCTAACAAAGATGATATTAGCTACTAGCTCTTGAGACACCTACCATACCATTCTTGTTGGATTATTGATTCAGAGAGAGTGCAATTTTTAAAGGAAATTAAATCCTTCTGGAGAAGGACAGTTCCAAAACTGTTAGATAAGGATTATTGTAAAAGGAATTGAATATTGGAAAGGGAACATGCATCCACCCTGAAGAGAAGGGATAGCACATAAGTTCCTTGAAGACAAAGAAAGAGGTCGGGGAAAAGAAAATATATTGTTGGATGTTACCTGAGACACGATGAAAGAAGTGTGTTCTCATCTGAGAGTCTTTAAAAACAAAGAATATGATGGACATGTGTATATACTGCTCAAAGGAGAGTGTTCCCTCCCTCAATAAAACGCTGAGGTCCCCACCCCCAGCAGATTTAGTCACCAATAGCCTGCTGGCTAGCACAAGGATTGTACCAGCCCAAACCCCTTCCCAGCCCTGGCCACAGCCCTGGATAGATTTCTCTGTTGGTAAGATGAAAGGCGAGGATTTCCCCCAGTAACTCTCCAGATGAACTTGCTGGAGGCCTCCTGTGGCAGGAAGTCAATTTATAGGCTTCTGACACACAGCAGCTGCTGTCAAAAGCTCCCCACAGCTTCTGATGCCACACTGACCAGTCTGCTGCCATGGCCTCTCTGCTCTGACAGGATCTTGAAAAACAGAAGTTTATTCCAAAGGTTCAGAGATTTTCAGGGTTTTCTCTTTTCTACATCAGACTGCTCACATGGAGACTATCAACAGAAACACATCTCTACTCTATTACCTGATTAATACTTGTGCTAAAGAAAGCACAAGTTCTTGAAAGTTTCTGTAAGGCCTGGATAACTATCTGAAAACTATTGAGTTTTATACTGCTATTTGAAGCCACTATTCTCTGAGCAGGCTGATAGCATGGTAGAAAGTTGGATTTGGTCCATTCAGTAGTTTCAAAACCAGCCCACATCGTCCCCTACTTTGAAATAGATCCATACACAGGAAAATAATTGTTTGTCGTCCTTGTATTTTACTAATAATCTGCAGTTTGAGTTTCTCCTGAGCCCCCACCATCTGGCATTTTCAATCCAGTACCACTTGCACTACTATTTCAAAGGTGTCCTGCCTGCCACATTATTTCTCTTGGAACTCAAGGATGCAAAAAACCAAGGAATTCCAAGAGCTGTTAATGGCCTTTTTCAGTTCAGCAAAAGTCAGGAAGATTTTTACCAGTTGGCATTTTTTTATTATTCCCATCTCAAGGAACAGCTGCTTTTCCCCCCTCTGCTGGCATCCTTCCAGGAAAACAAAGCCATCTAGTTAAAACAGATTGTCAGTAACAGACTTTAACCTGATGAGGTAATCACCAAATCAAGTCCTAAGAACAATGAAAAGTAACACAGATTGCTTTACTGGGTAAATGAAGAGGAAATCCCCCCCTGAAATAATATAAATCAAATTTCTGGAACTCTAGAGAAAAACCTATCCTGTAGGGGAGAAATTTTCCATGTAGGCATTCCCCACTAGAGCTGCTATTCTGTGTGCCATGTTCAATGTGCCAATTAGATGAGAACCTGTTTTCTTTTCTCTCCTTGTGAAGCTGCCTTTTTAAAAGCCAGATTTTTGCTTCAAGTAAAATACTTATCCTGGACAGGCTCTTTGGAGAACACCTTTTGCACTAAAATTCTCCTGAAGAAGCAGGGAGAGCACCTTAGCGCAACAGATCAAAACAAATCATTCAGAATGACCTAAAAGTCCTCTGAAAGCATCTAAGGGTCAGGTGTGGGGGTGGCATGCACTGTTACACTCAATCAGGTAAATGGCCAGCCAATACTTACAGCTCCCAAAGCTTTCAAAGAAATATCTATCCATTTTGCCAGAGCAACTCACTAAGCAAATGCAGAGTAAACTTAAATTTATAGTTGGACACTGCAAGCTAGAAACTTCTAGTGTAGACATTTAACTTCTTATCATCCCAGAAAGACAGTAAGGTCCTTGCAAATTCTTCTATGATCTTCTTCACAAATGTCTCTATCCATCCAGATTCCATTCTTCTATTTCTCATTGTTTTCAAACAGTTACATCCCTTTCTCCATCACTGCTTTTGTTCCTGTCATCCTTCACAAAATTTAAAAAACAATTCCAAAAAAGAATCCACCTTCTACTTGCCCTGGCTCTAATAATAATATTCTGCCACTGTAAGAAAGCATACCTTTTCACCTGCATCCACTTCAGCTTCTTCATCAATGAAAATGAGTACACAGCTTTCCAGCCATAGTCAGTCTCTGATACTTTTGGATGAGACTTGTTTGCAGTGCTATTATTGTAATTTATTACATCCCATCCTCCCTAAATACTATTTTCCTTGCCGCAAACCAAAGATCTCTTTTTCCTGGCATCTAGCAACCCTGCAGTATCTTTGTTGACATCCTGCCAAGATCTTTGCAGGTTCTCAGCAAATCTGTTAGTCTCTGCTGGGGCCAGCTGCTGTCTACAACCCTCACATATTCTGAGTTTCGTTCGATTAGAAACCCCCCTGAATATATTACATGCTTCTGACCTCAAGGGTAATCAGATGGAAAGACACTTCTGCCGACCACTGCAGAATCCTTAGTTCACTAGCCCTGAAATTCAATTTGTATAATATCACAATGGGTGAGAAGAGATCAGGTCAGAAGAAAAAAGGAGTTTTCATCCAAGTCTTCCTCCAAAAGATTCAATCTTGGCATCATGTCCAGAGACATTTATCCCACTCTCCCAAAGAAACAGATGAAATCTCAGAAGCTGATGAGATTTGAACAGTTACCAACTTTTAAAATAAGCTTCAGAGCTGTCAGCATCCCAGTTCCAATCCTTCAAAGACTGCAATATATTCACATGATTCAGCATTATTTTATTAGATGTCAAATTTTTCATTCTTCAAGAGATTTTTTTGTAAAACTGGAAAGGTTAGATTTGTTTTCCTTTAGTGGCCAGTTAGGCTGCTTTAGCTTATGTGAAGTAAGATATCTAACATAGTATGAACACACACTAAACCCCCAGCTGTTTGGTGAGAGAACCATTAGGCTGCCTGTAGCCACAACGTGTGCTGCAGAAACACCTGCTGGAAGAGGCACAGTGCACTCCTCAGGCACCACACCATGCAAGAACATAATGTGCAGGTGGTATGAAAGTAATGGCTCTAGGACTAGATGAAGACTGAGCAGGACTGCAAGGGTCAGTATGGTGGATTGACATGCCAAACGTGGCAGTACAGGTTCTATATAGGAACCAGCCTATGTAAAAAGTAAAAGAAAAGGAATTTTTGCCACTTAAATTTCAAAGGATTGATCCCAAACAACCGAGGAGTAGTGGGAGAAAAGGTACAGCTTCCAATCATATGCAGACCAAAAAGAAACAGCCCCCCAACACCTAGAAAACAAGTGCATATCCACTCTCTAGACACTGCCAGGGATGCCTGGATACTACACACATGCCACAGTCCCATGGGCTCAGGTTCAGAGGAACTGCAGGTTTGTGTAGCTGTTTCTGGCGTCCTGTTTTAAGATGGCATGTTTGTGACCTTTAAAGTGGTAATTGGCTCCAAGGTAGCATTGAGGTATACTTTTCAACTCCCTCCAGTATAAACCCATGCACTGCAATTTTTACCCTGCTTGGATTCCAGGGCTGGGTTACACCTTTGTGTACCTTGTTTTCTAGATACTGGGGTTTGGAAGATCTACCTTACCTTCTGATTATTGTAGTTTTTGAGCATATGAAAAATTAAAGAGGGCATAAACGCAGCAACTGAAGGAAAAAGCAGAGCAACTGAGCTGCTGCTTGGAGCCACGTGAATATGCTTGCTGCAAGAGATGTTCTTTGGCTCTTCTGGTTTAGTGACTCAGTGTGAGTGGCTGCCACATGATAGTGATGTTGATATCACTACTGACTGTCTTAATAGAACAGCAGTTATTGCACCCTCCAGCCCAACCTGGCAGCACTTAGAGGAGCACAGGCAGCACCATCCAGGCACATGAAGAATTTTTTCTCTAATTTTATACAAAGGGAGAATTAGCAGATGAGAATCTCATAAAAACTGCATTCATACACCCATCTCTAGGTCTTTTGGGAACTCACCACCTAACATATCTGTAAATATCTTAAACCAAGATGCAGCATAGTTACTGATGCAAAAAGCATCATTAGCAAACCTACCAGTAACAATGCACAAGCTTAATGCATGGCAGAATAAACTGCATATCAATATGTGATCAGCAACAGCTCTTGAGCTCTGCTCTGTAAGTGCACCCTGTAGGGGTGATAACATCATTTGTGCTAAACTAACTGAACTCCAGACCTCTTCCAGACCTTCTTAGCTGACTGAACAACCCCACAGCAGACTGGGAGTACCAAAGGACAGGCACACGCTCAGTCATCTCTCAAATCTTTGCCAACATGACTTCCCCTTCAATCCACATTAGTTCCAGCTGGACAGCATTTGTGTCATAGGAGAAAAAGGCAAGACAAGTAGATTAAAGGGGAAAGGACTGTACCTTTCTTTAGCACTGAGAATCAGTGCAAAAGCATTCCTAATCTGATAAATCAGGTGCAAGACTCAGTATTACATCTTCAGAGAAACTCATGTTGTCACTAGAATGCGTTTTGCCTACAATAGTGCATTCTTACTTCAAGCAGTCCACGCACAATGGTACTTTCTAAGTAACTAGGAAAAGCTGCTTCTTCATAGCAATGATCTATTCCTAAATTAAAAAACTCTAACATATCTCTAAGATAAGACAAAGCAAGTACACTCAGAGTAATGCAAGATCTTAAAGGAATGCTGTTGAGCAAGTCTATTAACTGTCTAGAATAAATTCCACTACATCAACAATTAATGGTGATAGCAGTAGCAGAGAATCACAAAATATGTTCAGTTGGAAGGGACCCACAAGGATCATCAACCCAGCTTTTAAGTGAATGGCCCATAGAGGGATTGAACCTGTGACCAGGGTGTTATTAGCACCATGCTCACCTCACAGACAGATAAATACAAAGCTTGGTGACTTCATTGTAGTCTGACCACACCACTAGTCACACAGGTATTTTATAGGATGCATGTGTAGTTTCCACTCAGAATTTGTTTCTATTACCTTTGACAGCATCTTTAAAAAGCAAGATTCTGTATAAATTGCTGTACAGTTTGCAGATAGTTCCAGTTTTTGGAGCTCAGGACATGCTCAGTTACTTGAGTGTTTAGGAGTTCTGTACAGCTTGTTCTGCAGTCCTAATCCCATATACATCCTTCACCACACTGTGAGGTGAAGTGGCTCTCAGCATAGCTGCACTCTCAGCAGCAGGAAAGATGTGACTCCTTACAAAGATTATCAACTCATTTCTTGGATTGGTGCTTTGAACACTGGCTACTATTTTCCATTTTCTTTTATAGTGATATCACTACCCTAATGGCCAGATACAAAGGACAGGTGATTAGAGATCTTTAAGCAAAGAGATTAGTCCATTATTTTCTATTTTTCTATTTTCTATTTCCATCATTTTTCTATTTAAGAGATTAGTCCAGGGAAATTTTCAGGTTTTAGTCCAGAGAAAGAATCTTTGACATTAATTGTGACTTTTACATATGCTAGATCCTTCACATGTGAGAATTTCAAACATTGGAATATTTTTCTCCTCACCTCTTTTATGTATTTCTCTCAAACATTTAAGCACATGCATTTTGTAAATTTACTCCTTGGCCTCATTTTTGTTCCTATGAGGTGTGACAGTTTCTTCTGGGCCTGAGTTTTTCCACTTGCTTTAGCAATATTCATAAACTAAATTTACACATACGCTTAGATACACCTTGGATTGGGATTGAAGAGAAACAGCTTTCTGAATTTGCTTGCATATCCAACTTCTTTCCCTGTGCTGTTATCCAATCAGAACAAAAATTATCAAGTTTCAAATCAATTGTTCCAAAGATTTGAAAGCATATTAGGAAGACGTCAGTAACACTAATTTCAGTCACCCTGCTGTGCAAAAGAAATTGTTCCAAAAAAGTCATGCTCCCTCTCAAACACAATGTACTATAAAGTAATCTGGCATAACCAATTCAGAAAATATCAGATCCATAACTATACAAAGTGAAATGTAGTGTTGATAAGATGATTTTTAATTAGAATCTAAATCTCATTTTGCAGTTACTCTACGAGACCCATTTTCATCTTTAGCCACCTAGTACTGAAAATTAAAGATCTTCTGTATGCAGTATTTAATAGGTCAAACACAATGACATTACAAATGTAGATAATAAGGGAGAATCCTGTATTCATTGAGAAAAAAAAAACCTAGAAAAGAGTATCTACAGAGCAGAACTGGTTGGAAAGCTTTCATTAAAACAGGTGCCTGCCCTGTTCTGGATGACTCCCTCCCAGCTCCTTCAGCAATTAATAAAAACACTAGAGAAAAAGCTGTTCATAAAATTTATTTCAGGAAAATGCTAGCATTTGAAATTATACAAACTATTTTATTTCCCAGTCAAAATTACTTGAATGTAAAAAAGAAAATACTATGATTTGTTCTAAAAAAATTAAAGTTAAATTTTTCTTAAGTTTCTTGAATCACTTCAAGTCCATTCCTCTCTACATGTAGAGTAAGTAAGGACAAATAAGTTTTTTCATTGAGGAGCATTTGAGATGCTGGGTTTTATTGCAACTTAGGATATACCTGTATGTCACTTTTTTGAACAATCTTAGTATTAAACTATACTTTAATTGTGTATTCCCATGAATTTTTCTTTTTTTTTAAATGTAAAAAGGGTTCAATTAACTATTTGAGATGAGATGCATACCAATTATTAATAGCATCTGCTTGCACATTCCAGAATCAAGCTCAATTTCCTTTTTGATCAGAAGCTTTTCTAACCCTGTCACTGACAAACTTCAATGACTTATCTGGTCACAGGGTGACACCACATTGAAGCAGTGCTTCCTAAAAACCCATAAATATCCCAGGTGCATGAAAAGAAATTGAAAACCAAATAAAAAAAAAATTATGTAGCACAATCCAAGTTTTACAATGTCAAAAACAGGAACTCAAAAAGTGATTGCTGAGGAGCCTGTTGTGACTTGGAATGAAGCAACCATAGGAAATCTCATCCGGGGAAACACGATAGTATAGTCCAGTAGAAACAGTTCAAGAAACTCATAATAAAAATTAGAATGTCCATGACATAAAAGGAAGCCTTTACCTTATGTTTTGCCCTTTCCATCCAACTGTACAGTAACGTAAATAAGTAGGAAAGCCACTATTTTAATTTTTCCCGATTCAGTTCCAACTGATAGAAATAGGGGGGTTTCCATCCATTTCCCCATTCCTCAGTTCATAACATACACCCTCTTCTTGCATCTTGCTATAAAAAGTGGAAATAAGAAAGAGAAGGAACTAGACAAGTGAAAAAATCCTCTTCCCTAATGAATAGCCAATGCTTTCTAGTTAGAAAAGGTTTTTAAAAGGGAATAAAGTTTTGTATCAAAAAAAAATCCAGTCAGTGAGAAGGGAATCTTGCAGCTATGAAAACAGTTTTGTATCAGCATTTCAAAACATTCAAAAGTATTTTTCCTACCAAAAGAACCCCACAAACAAACCAAAAACTACACAAACAAAAACCAACAACAAAACAAATTTTTTAAAAAACAAATAAAAAAATCCATCAACTAAACCAACTTTTGCCCTGGCTCTCACAGTTGGGTTTAGCACTTCACACTCTTCTAGTAAGTGCTAATTGTAGGGATGCTACATTCACATCTGCACCTGCCCTTTTGCAACAACTCCCAGCTGCTTCAGTGAAAAGAACAAAAGCCAATTCCCAAATTCAGCCACTCAACAACTTTGACATCTAAGGATAAAACACATTCACCTTTTATGAGCTGGCACAAAGCCCATGCACTAGTTAAATTTCACTTTAGTCTGTTAGTATTTTTGCAAGGACTCTTCTGGGTCTTTCCACAGACGTGATTTCACTCTTCCTGGGTGAGCTCCTGTAGATAACTCAAGTATAACCAACAACTCATAGGAGGATCTCATTTGGTCTGATTATATCAGAACATCACTGACTCCTCTCTCTGGGACCATTCTACTGCTGCAACTTTGGATATAGTTTGTAAATATTGAAAACACCTATGTCAGCAAACCTTTGGGGGTTTGTGCATTGACTCACATCTTTCTTTTCAATTTTCTTCCCTTTTGCAACTTTCAATGCCTGTGAGGGGATTTTTTGTTGAAGTGTGTCAGTGGCGAAATCAGGGCACCAGCTTGTTAAATAAACAATCAGCCCCCAAGCCATTCCAGAAAAAAGGATGAGATTTCTCATACTTACATCTTTTGTGAGTTAAGGTTTATTTAGATTTTTGAATCCCTCAAGGCAAGCAGGCAATGTGTAAAGCAGAAGCCTGTAAGAAACATTTTACCCCTTATTCCTTAAGAAGGAACAAGGCTTTTAAAAACAGATCAGAATGCCACACTTCATTAAACAACAGCAGCTCTCCTTGTCCAATAAACTTTCTCCTTTATTTTTCTATTTCATTCAGTTGTATTTATTTTTAAAAGGTAGCTTAGCTTCCATATAAACAAGATATTAGGTGGCCAATGGCTCTTAATGCTTACACTGTAAGAAGAACATCCAACTGGAAGGAAATATCCCTGCCTTTTTTATTTTTCTTTTGAGTCTACGAACACAAGGATATTATTCAAAAATACTCTAGGCTGTGTAGTTAAATGCAAGTGGTTTGAAAGAAACACCAGAGAATTAGAAGAAAAAATTCTTGTTTGTTAAAACATTCAGGATCTCACACATGCTAAAGGTTTTATTTGTCTATACCTAGATACACACAAAGATATAAAGGATGTTAATTTTCCATATGAATGCAAAGATTTTCAGAAGGACGCAAAGAAACTTGACACCAGAAACTTCTCTCTCTTTCAGATTTGGTTGAAGAAAATGACATCTTAATGGAATGGCTGGCTGAAGTTCACAAAGCTTGAAAACAACTCTGGACCTGTTTTCAAACATTGGCATTAGAGATAAGTCTGAAGTTTCTTCAAGTCAAAGGATATTCAGATCCAAGATGGAATGATAAGAGAGAAGGCCAGCAATATATTGGGGTTCTAAATCTGAATATAGCTGCATTATAAAGCACTTTGACCCTAACTGTGTATAAAAGCTCCTTTTTTAAATAAATCAAAGATAAGAAAGCCTACTGAACTCTCAGTCTAGTTGAAATGCATACATGAGGTGAGTGGAATAAAAATACTCTATTTTATTACTGGAGGAAAATTAGGGTTCCCTCGTGAGCCCCAGCAGAATTAGCTGCATCTCCTACCATGTTCAGTGGGAGTTCATGGTGACCCCATCACAACTGGGGCCCAATTATATGATCTCATAGTCAGGAGACTTGTTTAATTTTTTTTCATTTTGCAGCAAATAAAGCAATTTTCACCTTAGGTAGATTTAGTGTGCTTATAAAGGAGCAAAGAACACAAGCAGTGCTACAGAAAAAGAAAGCCACATCTATAATTTCAAATCTTTTGCATATTAAAGAATAGCAAACTTTTCCAGAGGTTTCCCCAGTGTGTCTTTTGACCACTGACTGCCCCTATACTGCATTATTTTGTGAAAAACAGAAAGAAACTTTATAAAAAGTTCACCACAACTTGTTATTGCTCAGCAGGAACATAATCTGAACTTCTTGCAGTGCTGTAACCCAATTTATTTCCCTGTCAGACCACTTGATGGATGTGTCTATAGAGTTCTCAAACAGGAGATAAAACTTTTTACCACTGAAGGCAGATAGTACTTTGCCTTTCATTTGCCATCCAGGGGTTCAACCATCACCTGCTCAGCAGGGCTTCACTAATTCACTTCTCAATTTTTTGAACAACATATTTAAGTTTTTATCATTTAGAATTAAAGTGGAAATAAAATATAAACATTTCCATAGGTGAAAAACCTCCAGTCTCTGGAATTTGCAGCCTGAACATTTTAACTCACAGCAATGCTGACCTTGAAAACTGCCAAAGAATGAGTACTTAGACCAGCTGCACTGAGACACTGAGATGTGTGAGCCTGAAAAAGCAACAGACACATGCACTCACAAAGTTTTCCTAATATATTCCCCTTTATAAGAGTGATAAAAATACTTCAGATCTCACTGCTGTCTTTCTCAAACTTTCAAAGGTACAACCACACCTACACATGAATGGGAAATTCCCTCTGAAAATGTATTAAGGCATTTTAATAACAATAGGTTTATGATCATTCTCACCTATGCCAAATAACTTTTTTTTCTAAGCTTAGAGACAGGCAATAACACACTGAGTAATGACATTATACTATTATTTAAAACAGTGTTTCCAATTTGTATAGCAAATAATTCAACCTTTTCAATTTATAGAACTGAAATTTTAGAATGAAACATTTCATGAACATTCACAATTGATTGAATATGTTTTGATCACCAACTTGTTTCAAGGAAATCACAGCTAAAGGCAACAGAATCTAACAGGGCTGGAGGACAGAAATATCTGGATACACACAGATGTCATATGATGATTATTAGCCACCATTCTAATTCTGTGAATGGTGACCAGACTTGAGAGTCAAACATTCTACATGAAAGACAAAGAAAGAGCGACAACATTCCTGCAAGAGTTGTTTTAGGGCCCAGCAACACAAACAGTCCAGGACATAGAAATTTAACTGACTTTGCTATCAATGCATTGATAGTAAAAACTCTTAAGTGATTGCAAACAGGACTAAATGCAGAGATAGCCACATGATGAACAAAGCAAGCTCATAGCACACTGATTTTTCCAAGTCCACCTCAAACCTACCTACTGCCTCAAGCTTTCCTCAGCAACATCCACCAGTTTCTAAAAATCAGTGAGTACTTCTTGTTCTCCATGAAAATTAAGCCCTTTTCCCAAGAACCCAGATACTCACTTAAGGCTGGAGAAAAGGAAACCAGCCTTTGGTAGGGGTCTGAAAGCCAGGATAAACTGTGTTCTGCTCCTCTTCCCCTAGTCCCCTTCACCAGTCCAATATCAATATTCAAACAAAATGCAGCTCAAACTCTAGGGATTCTTTTTTTTTTTTTTTTTTTTTAACACCCAAAAAAATTTGAAGCTATTTTGCCTTTGTCAGCTCTGCATCTAGTCTTCTAAATCTAAGAAAACATAACCCATAGCTTTACAGGTTATTCTACACCAGGTGGAATTAATCTGTAATGAGTCTGTGGCAGTCCAGGGTTTTTCATTGAGGGTTAGATCAGACACCACCTTTCCATTCTTTTGGATCTGTTGTTTTAATGAGACATTTGCAAATATCTTTGTGAAAAGTATAAAGCAGGCAATGGCTAATAAAAGAGAACTTCACTAAGACACTATTTCCTCAGCAACCAAGTAACTGCCTTCTGGGAACCAAAGTTATAGATAGTGCAGAACCCAAGATGAAAGTTCAAAAATAATCATATGTGTTAGAAACACTTATCAAAGAAAAAACATTTATTCAGAAATCCTCTGAAAATACTTGCTTTATGCAGAGAATATCCTGAAAAATGTGCAGTAGATGCTCCCAATTTTCATACCAAGTCACAACTTCCCCAGAAATTGAGCTTTTGCTGTGCAAGTAAATCATATTCAGCCTTTAAGGTGACATTTCAGTGTCTCCAACAGAATATCTGAGTGTGCATATAAGTTTTTCGTTGCTCTTGTTCCCAAAAGAGTTCACTGCTTTCCATACACTATTTGCTTCTCCATGGGAATACCACCAATAGAGAACCTACCATGTCAACAGCTGGATAATCTTCCAAACTTCCCTTCCAAGTCAGAAATAACATTGAGAAGATGGTTAGGTCACCAGATTCACTGCATTAGAGATGATGTTGCAAAATTGGAAAAACCTTAATCAATTTAAGTGGCTCAATAAAGTTTGACCAGCATCAAGTCTGAAAAGACTATGAAAAGACTGGAGTTGCAGAAAAGATGATAGCATTGATTAAGGTATTAAGAATCAAGATTTCCCTCTCATAACACCCAAGGGCAAAGTTTACTTAAAAGGAAGAATAAGACAGTATGAGATGACAATTTCTCAGTTTTCTAGTGCTGGCTGAATTAAGTATGTATAACCTTTCTGTCTGCCCATAATGCCTCCATTCCCCCAAACCAGCCCTCTTTTAGTCATTTTCAAAATACTTTGTCTTCCACACCTACTGAAGGTTCCCATTAGAAATCCAAACTCACTCTCAGTTCTCAATCTTCCTCTAAAAGATACTTCTCTAATGAAATCACCTCACAGCAGAAATTGCACCTTACTATTTTCCCTCTTCTTTCCATATATCTTAAACCTGAATCTCTTAAGCTCCCCTCATTTCAGATGGCATTAAGTGCAGTACAAAGTGTTTGTCAAATGAGGCAGGACTACAAGGCATCTTTCCATTCCAGGATTGCGCTATTCTGGAAAGCAAGAACTGCAGAACTGCATTAAGAAGTAAATTAAAATATTTCAATATTTTAGTTCAAATTTTGACAAATATTCACTTTGAAACTATTAGGTACATCTACAATGTCATAAAAACAGTACTTGCTACCAAAAAATATTATAAAAGCCTATAAATTATTTAAAGTTTGCTATCAAGTTTTCATAGGCATCTGTGAAATTCCGGTCAATCTACCAGATAAAACTAGAAGTTCTACTTCCACACTTTTTTCAAAAGCCAAGAATTATCATAAAGTTCTTGGAGCTCAGATGTAGTAAATTTGTGTTTAGGAAAAAATCTATTTCAGATTTGAAATGCCTGCAAAAGCAAGTTTCTGATGGTAAATAAAGATTACATTAAGCAGTTCAATACCTATCAGTATACATGAAATTTATTTTAATCTTTTTCACATGGCAAGTCCTAGTTAAAAATCTTGCATGTTTAACACTTAACATGGTTATTCCACAATCAACACCAAAATCATACTCATGCTTTTGCAATGTCAACAGCTATTGTAAGAAAAAGCTATGATACAAATTACTCTAACAGCAGGACTTTACAATAGATGAACACGGGAGCAATTTATAATGCATTTGTTGCTATTAAAAAACAAATAAACATTTATAGTCTGTGCTAATTAACTTTACTGCTGAATTAGTAGTATTCTTCACTCTTCTTAATTAGAAGAAATATTGCAAGTATGGCATTAAAGTCAAACCCTGCAGTGCAGTAAAGGCTGACACATTTTAAAACCTCTCTCATCCTCTAAACCACAAGGAGCTTTTGGAGCTACACACACCAGGTTCAGTACTGACACCCTCCACTATGCATGAACATATGACAGAGCAGTTTAAGGAGGAAATGTCAGAAATAAATTACCACAGTTTGAGCACAAAATCTAAGTACAGCTATTAGTAGACCTGCCTCACCCATAATCAAGAAAGTCCCTCCTGGTCCCAGGCAAGGAAGTCAATATACCCAAGTACCAGGGCACACTGTCCCAGCACATCTGTCCATGGAAGTGGAAATTCAGCTTGGCTATGACTAGAGTCTCTATCAGATGTCACAAAGTACAAGCATTTACATCATGCTTTCAAACATCTCACAATTTTGTGAATTTTTTTTACCTTGTCTTACTGCTGCGAATCCCAGTAATACTTAGTGGCATATCTAAGGACACATACAGTTTGTTCTCATGAGAAAAGGCAACAAAGCAACAACTATATCATCTTACCTTTACTGAAGTCAACAGTCATGCAAGGATGGAGCCTGTATGAAAGCAGAAATGTATCTGACCACAGATTCTCTCAAATACCCATTGGAATGATTCTTTTTCTTCATCTTGGCAAATAGAATATTCTCAAAGGCTGTGCTCAAAGGGTAGCAAAGGACCTGTCAAACGAAAGAAAACAACGTGGTGAATGAACTCTGTTCCCCATGCCCCTTTGAGGAGGAGTTCAACTTCCTGAATTCCCTCATGAATGCTAGCTCTCATGAATTCCAAGTCAGTAGGTGAGACAAAGAATAAATTCTGCTTTGCTCTTCTCTAGACACTCTTATTGTCTTCACATCTTGAATGAGAGTCAGAGTTATTAACTAAAACTGTTATTTATCTCTTATAATTGTGAGAATTTTTTATAATGCCTCATCTAATATCTGCACACTGTGGGTAATATTCAATGTTTGACTTAGAAGTTATTTTAAAATACCAACCAAAAGAGTTTCTACTAGAGCCATGAAGTTTTGGCTGATAATCTTATCTTTCAGGAGTCAAAATTTTAGGTGCAGATCCCTGCACCTTATATTTAGTTTTAATTTTATGATTTAAAAGAGATCCCATAGACTTCCTCCATAATAACCATATTTCTGCCATGCTAAAAGGCAGAACAAGATCCTACCACAGACAAACACAAATACCAGCACTTACTGTGTCATAAAAACATTCAAGGACTGGATACCATTTTCTTTAATTAAAGCAATACAATTTTTCTTATTCACAAGTAACCTGATTTTTGTCAGCCCACCTACAAATATATTTTTCAAACTTTATCAGTGCCACTCAATATTTAAAGCTTTTTTTTTTTTTTTTTTTTTAGATGAGGAAAAGCAATTACTACCAGCTTGCCAAGCACATGATTCTATAAGTACCATTTCACAAGCATGGAAGACCATGAGGTTCAGAACCTTGAAACTAACTTCTTGCTTGCTCTTTTCTGCATCTTCAGCTTCATGCCTTGGAGAAGGGGTATTGTACTAGAGCTCTAATGTTAAAGTTTGCTCCATTTAGTTTGGATATAATTGTTCTAGGAAGAACATCATAAATCTGGAGGCTTTAAGTGAGACCTCAGACTTGTAGTAGCCATGAACATGGATCAAGTGATTCCAAACTCTATCTGTACTCATATTACTGGAGCCCTTGTAAATGTTGACAGAAATAGAAAAGTTTGCTTCTGAATCAGGCAAAGCTGTTGCTCTTATAAAAAATAAATATGGCATTGAATATATACAAATGTGAGTGCACATGAGCATACTTGTATATGATCATCTTCAAAAGCTTATGAAGTGTTTCAGCTATGAAGTTTTCCAGTGGTTTGACTGCCACATAGCCAGCTCAAATTATGAAAGGACACACACCACTGCACTGCTGCCACATTAGACAGCATAATGCTCAAACAAAAACTGAGCAACTCACTCAATGAGCTTGTTTATGAAATAACCATGGTTATAATGCAATCAACCTAGTATTTGCTGCATTGCTATTGATTTGCTCAAGTGTGAATAAATCAAGAGGCCTGTCCATGTGCCTGGAAGATTGACAAACACAAATATGCCATGGACCATGTGACAAAGCAAATTTAGAATTCCTTGTAGCATCACAGTTCTACAGATGCTGACCCTAACTAGCTGCAAAGAAGCTGATCAGCCCTTTAACTATGGTTAACAAACCAGAGGCAGATGGGTGACAGTACAAGTGACACAAACACTCAAAATGCCCAGACACATGGAGCCGGCACCACTTGCTCCTTCCAGGAGATAGTAATCAATGCAAATCTATGCATTAGTTATGAGGTGTTTTAATTCCAACAATAAACATTCTGTGATTGATGAATTTTTCCCAGCTGTTGTCTACATAGCTGTTTAATTAGAGCATGCTGGCAGAGGTTGTTAATCCTTCACTGAGTTGCCGACTCCATGGCATTCCGCTTTCTGCAGGGCAGGGTGACAGTTGGTAGAGGGACTTGGGCGGCTGGTCAGGGGACCTGACATTTGGCAAAAGATCAGCGCATTAGATGACAAGCCAAATTCCACCAGCTTCCTTAAAATACTAGCAGGCTGACAAACAAAGTGCCTTAATTGCCAGTGCTACCGTCTTAGATGGACTCTGGATCTAAAAGCACAGGAGTGTGTACTTCATGTTACTGTTGTTCCCAGAGAAGAGGGGTGCCAGCCAACCATAAGTACCGGGAAGGAAACAAAATCATCTGCCTTCGAAAAAAAAAAACCAAACAAAGTTACCTGCCAAGAGCTTTGGCATTTGCTTTAAGTGTTTGACCTCCTGAATCCATATGATTCCCTTGATGGAATACTCCATCAGGGAAAGGGAATCCCTGGCTTCAATATCATGTGAGATATGCCTAACCAGGGCCTTGGAGGTGGAGATTGGCAAATGGGTACAAACAGGGGGAGCCCTCACTGAAGCCTTTAAGGCCTGACTCAAGGAATGACATCCAGAGGCCAGCAGGATGTGTATTTTCATCCACCTGGTGCATCACAAGTGACAACAGAACTGCCAGCTGTGAAAACAGCTCCTGCACCACACATATCTGTCCATGAAAATCTGAGATTTCCAAACTTACTCCACACATGCCAACAGTTTTTAGATGCTGTCAAGCTCAGTAATATTCACACTGGTCACTTTCAGATGAAAGCAACTTACTAACGTTTCCCTGAGCCAACTAGATATTAAGGATACTGACCTAAAACAGATAAGTTAGAAAGCTTCCTACTCTTAAATTTGGTTTTGCTTCATAGGGGATGTTATAGATTAGACTCTTTATAGTACCAAGAGGTTCAGACTTCAGTCATTAAACTGGGTCCCTGGAATCAATCAAAATTCATGTCACAAACAAATAGAAATCCTTCTTGTATTCCAGCTGCCAGGAAAACTTACCTTGCCAGCAGCATAATCTTTTATACTGAATGACAAGTTGCACTAAATGCACAAATTCATCTATATGCAATTGTATCCATGTTGAAAAGTTTATGAAAAATTAAACTATATCTGTTTAAGAATAATTCATTTATTATTTTTATCTCCTGGGTACTTAAATCTCAATTTGGCACTAAGTTTTTGATCTCAACAAAATCTCAACTACAAAAACACATCCAAAAATCTTTTTCCATTAGAAAAAAATTCTTATCCCCTTTTTCAACAGTGAACTTTTCAACTCAATTAAAAATGTTTGTGATTTATTGCTTATTATGTCATGCCAATATACAGGAAAAAATACCTATTTAAAAGATGACTGTTTTGGCAAAAGAGATTTAAGCCTAGTACCAGAACTACCCACATGGGTTATGGTTCTTTGCATGTGGTAACTGTTTCTATACAATGAATTAAATGAAATACTAGTCTCACCACCAAATCCTTACCCACCCAGGTACTTAGACATTTTGTGGAAGGTAGCGCCATAGTCACCTTTTTTTAAAAGTAACAAAAGAATGCAGATTATAGGGTTGTGAGAAGAGGCTTAGATTCTCTCTCTTCCTCCTTGCCTCATCCCTAAATCTAAAACAAGACAAAAAAGTTTTAATATTTGAGATTATTTTACAGAAGGGGTAAACAAAAAGGTCATTTTGTTGCTTAGCGGTTCAGGAGCCTAAAAGGCAGCTAAAAGAACATTACTTACTACTTACTTTCGTATTTATTTCTAACAGGGTTGCAAAAGACAAAATTCACACCATAGGGAGAAAAGACACGAAAGAGCCTGGCAAAACTTGCAAAAAAAACAGCAGTGCCAAGTCTTACACCATCCTATTCCTCAGCTCTGCTTGATGCTTTGCTTGCAGCAATTCAAATTTTGCAAGCAGTGACATGAAGCTTACCTTATCATTTGTCATAATACTTTGCTAAAAGACAAATTATCAACTTCACAAGCTTAGGAGAGCTTTCCCTGCAGCTGTGTTACCTGGTGAACACTTCACTGAACTTACCAGAAAGTTGAGAAGAAAGACAAGACAATTTATAACCAAAGAAGTCATAGCAAAGCTTTCACTGGTTTTAGCAATAGTAGGATTCTTACATAAAGCCATTTAGCATTTCATACCTGAGTATGAGTTATACATGAAAGCAGAGCCTGACCCTGTTAACAGAAGTTTAATGTCTGCTTGGTATATATTCTATCTGTGTACTTCATGCTCTTATTTATCTCAACAGCTGAGAAAAAAGGGAAAATACAACGAGAGAACAGAGAGCTTAAAAAATAAAAAAAACAAAAAAACACAGAAGGAAAATGAAAGGGCCCATTTATTAGCTGGGAGTGACCCCGTGGAGGCAGCAGCAACCAGTTTCCTTGGCACCAGATATCCATTACAATACAAAGTGTAATGAAGGAAACCTGTGAGTAGTGTTGCACATGCCTCACAGTTTTTCCATTAAGGTCACAGGCTACTTGGAGCTCATTTTCCTGATTCCCATGTTGTCCTACTCATCACTTAATACACACCAGTATCTTCAGAGTATAATCAGTCATACTTCATTGTTTTGCACTTTCTCCTATATAAACTAAGAGGTAATATACATCTCGTGATTTTCTTAAACAACTTAGTAGACATTACATGATATTTAAATTGAGCCTTAATACCTGACCTGCATAAAAGGTCATGCATAAAGTTTGCAGAGAAGTTCAGGGAAAAAAAAAATAAAAAATCCCCAAACCAACAGAGAAAGCCACACTTCTTGCACATCTCCTGTAACACACCAGGGACTGGAGGCAGAGCTTTAGGAAGTCTTCGCACAGTAGCCACTGAAAAGCAGAGCTGAAGTGAACTTTGGTGCTCTGACCTGGCCTTTTTCTTTTTCTTCCTCATTCCTAGCAGAATTATCCAGCTTTTGCTGTTTCCCAACACAATTCACCATACTTGTTAGGCAGGCTCAGATGACAGAAGATGTTCATCCATCTCAGAGTCCAGCCAGACAGATTTTCAGAGGAAATCCCGTGAGACTATTGGGACAGCTGTTCCTTCAAGAAGTACCCTTCTGTTTTCAGTTTCCTTCCTTCTTTCACAGCCAGACAGGAAATATCTAATAACAATCCCAAATTCTGAAGTCCCAAAGGAACGTAAAACAGCCTCTAAGGTAAATTTATTAACAATCTGATCAAAACACCCACAAATCCAGAAACATCCTAATAACATTTGTGAGGAAATGAATTTTAGACATAAAGATACATTTTTGTACCAGCAGAAGATTCAGAATAAAATCTTAATAAAAACAATTACTTTTCAAATACCAAACAACAAAAATTCAAGGCCAAAACAAAAGCATGAGTTGATCCATTGATATTTAAGTCACCAAGACACCATGTGAAATTACAATTCATATTTTTAACACCTTAAGACTGACACTATTCTTCAATGCTGGAGAAAGAGGGTGAGAGAAATGGTTTTCAGTCGCACTTGTCAAAGACTCCACAGATTTCAAGTGGCTTCCACATGCACAATGCATCCCTTCCTCCCCTGGGCCAAGAACCTTCTCCAGTTACTATATTAGGTATCACTCTCCTGCCTGTCACAGAACTTTGGTGCTCTGACAAACAGTACTCAACACACAGATAACCACTTTGGCCCTGGATGCCCTCTTATAGTCTCAAAGTTTAGAAGAACCCTCTCTTCCCAGGGACATTATTTAAAATTGCTGAGCTTTGTGACAAAATCAGCAGTAAAACATGTGTAAAGGAAGGCAACAGCAAAGATACTGTCAGCATATAAATCTCAATTCCTTGTGGTTCAATGGAGTTGCTTCATACTTAAAATAACAACACTCTATACACAAGTGTTCTTTCCATAGCCAAAATATTTTTTCTCTAAGAAACCATTATTATAACTTTTGCTTAATTGAGTTTTTCAAACTCATACCTTCTAAATTTATCTAAAATTACCTAAAACAAAAAAGGAAAAAAGGGAACAGAACCAAAATTCAGCAAGAAAGAAAAAAGCAACAGTTACTTCTCCCAATTCTGTGTTGTAATAGAACCTCAGTTCTAACCACTACCAAATGGGGATTCATGCTGCACAAACTGGCAAAGTTGACACCCAAACATTCACCATGTTACTGAAAAACATTAACATACTGGCTTTCGTGCACATAAGGTCAAAGACTTCCAAAAAAATGTTGTTATCCTGCTAGAAGGAAGTGATAATTTAAAACCTAAAAATACAATTTTATTTATTATAAGGAGTTTATGCAGGTTTATTAAGAAAAAAAGGAGAAATAAGCAATCAGAGCATTTACACAAACTCCTATCCTCACAAGTCTGTATACAGCCTTTTTTAGTACCTTTGTTTTTCCATCACATCCCCCTTTGTTATATCTGGTCTGAACTGTATGCTTTCCCCCATGCCATGTAAAATACCAGGGCCACAAGCCAAATTCCACTCTCAGTTACACAGATTCAACCTTTAATGTCAGAAGATTCACACCAGTGTAAACCAATAATAGATTTTGGCTGTCTTTATAGACCTGATTTTGGCAGGTGGATGGGACAGGATTGGAAAATTGTATTTATTTACCTTAGGAAACTGGAATGCACATCCAGCTTAAAAGAGATTTGAAAGAAGTTTTACGGCCCAAAAAGCTAATCTCTAACGGAATTCCCTGCAGCATAAAATCACTATAAAGGAGAGTTCTTGCACAATTCATTTTTATGGCCTTAATTCCTGTTTAGAAGAGGCCCAGGAACAAACAAGCAGGATACTGGAGAGCAGAGGCAAGGTGTAATTTTAGCAAAGGCACAGGGGTAGGACTTGGAGCCAGCGCTACTTATTGTCAGCCTGGCTGCTTGTGAAGGGTTGCCATTCCCCTGTGGCTTCTGAGGCCACTGAATTACAGATACAACGGCAGGGAAAGGGAAGGGAGGTAAAAATAAAGTGCCCTTTGAGAATTTTTAATAAGCCTAACAAAGAAATCATGCAACTTAGGAAGATGTAAATCACTTCGAGTTGGAAAGCTTGTTATTTATGCAATATAGACAGCTATTTCAAAACTGCCATGGAAGTCATTAGGAATACAATTTTTAATTCAGCAACAAATGCACTATACGATATATATAAATAAAACGTATAAAACTGGAGTGAAGACAGATTTTCAATGTCAACACACCATTAAATTGCAAGTAACAGTCAAGCTCTATACTATCATTAAAAGGTAGGCTGCTTCTTCAAATTAGTACTCCTGGGAAAGGAAATAACATATTCAAGAAAGAAGCTGCCGGCCAGTGCACCCTAATGGGCTTAAGATCAGCCAAGGGAGGATCACTGCAGTGAGGCAGAGTTACAGCAGGAACATAACATTACTTCACCAAAACAGATATTTAGCACTTGGTAGCCCTACAAAAAAGAATGCATACATTAGGCAGAAGAAATAAGCCTGTATTTTAGGGGACAAGAGCAGAGTAGAGGAAGATCCCTGCAGGAGAGCAACAGAGTAGATATGGCTGAAAGGAAGGTGTGGAATTAACAAGAGTACTTCCAAGCTTTGCTTTGAGATGCAATTGGTAGATATGGCATCCACAGAAGTTTAGTGTTGGGACTCATTCATATAAAGAGCTAATTAGTAGTACTGGGATGATGATTCACCCACTAAGAAGAGAAGCATTGAGATTAAATGTCCAGGTCAAAAGATTCATGTGGATTATGCAGATTCAATTCTATTGAGAAAGATGGTGTGAGCTTGTTTAAAGGAACTTCAGTTGGACCCCTCCTTTGCACTGGATAAAATCTGGAGGTAGATTTGCTTGGCAAGCTTTTGCATCAAGTCAAAGTCACTTAGCTCCTCAGCATCAAGGAACCTAAGAGCTGTTTCAACAAGTGATCACAATGGAGCTTTTGAGTTTGTTTTGATAATATTTAGGAAGCTCCTCTAGCTTCAAGCCACACAGGTTACTAAACCCAGGCAAACAAGAACATTTGACAGCAGAGCCAAGCCAAAGAGCTTAGCTGGGATCAACAAGCTGTTAGAGCTGACTACACACATTTGAAAAAAATATTACATAAAGTGATATGTATCTAAGGTCACTGTGGGAGCTAGGAAGCAGTGCCAAGACATTCTTGCAGTCTTCTCCCTTCCTTGGCTTGCCTTCATTCATGGACAGGGAGCCCAACCCAAGCCAGGGCTCAGTAGAAGCTTCTGCTGTCTTCACCCACCTCTGACGACTGTTGGGTCATGTTGCAGAGTCACTTATATTTAGATGAACAGGTGGGCAGCCCCATTTCCAATTTAATCAAGTTAATACTTTATATTTCTTCATGGTTTCCATATTCTAATTAGCTCACTGTTGCAAACTAGGCAATGGGCTACTCCAGCCCATTAGTTACAAATGTTATTTCCCTACAAACATAAATATTTTTCTTCTCTTCAGAGGGAAAAGTTTCAGTGCACAAATTTTAAAGCCCCTGACTTTTCTAACATCCCACACGAAAATTTAACAGTGAAAAATGCCTCAAACTCATGTTAAAATTGACAGAGGAGATGAAAATTTAGCATTACTCTTATATAGAGAGCTTATATGTTAATGTCATACTAAACACTGCCATTTTCCCACTTCCTACTTGGAATTCTATGGGATTACAAAAAGCTCATAGAATGGTTTGGGTTGGAAGGGGACTCAAAGGTCAGCTAGTTCCAAACCCTTTGCCAATATAAGGGACACCTTGCATTAGACCAAGCTGTTCAGAGCCCCATCCAACCTGTCTGTGAACACTTCCAGGGATGGGGCACCCACAGCTTCTCTGAGTAACTTGTGCCAGTGTCTCTATCTTTACAGTAAAGGATTCCTAGCTAAAATCTAACCTAAATCTACCCTCTGTCAGCTTAAGCCCATTAGACGTTGTCCTGTCACTACATGGCCATACAGAAAGTCCCTCTCTAACTCTTTTGGAAGCCCCTTTAGATACGGGAAGGTTCTCTGAGTTCTCCCCAGACCCTCATCTTCTCCAGGCTGCCTTCATAGGAGAGGTGCTTCAGCCCCCTGACCATCTTCCTGGTCTTCCTCTGGACCCACTCTAACAGGTCCCCATCCTTCTTGCCCATCTTCTCCCCACCACAGCTGGATGCAGAACTCCAGGCTGGGGCTCCCAAGACAAGAGAAGCAGAATCCCTTCCCTTGATCTGCTGGTCACACTGCTTTTGATGAGGCCCTGGATGGTGTTGGCTTTCTGTGCTGCAAGGGCACACTGCCAGGTCATCTTGACTTTCTCATCAATCAACACCCTCAAGTTCTTCCCTCAGGGCTGCTCTCAACCCGTGTTCTACCCAGCCTCTATTTGTACTTGAGACTGCCTCCACTCTGGTGTCAGACCTTGTTGAACTTCAGGAGGTTCACACAGACCCACCACTCAAGCCTAAGTCTCTCTGGATGGAATCCCACCCTCCCAGTGTGTTGACCTCTAGAAATTTCTGTTCAATTCTTAGAAGCAAAGACATCACATCCTGCAATGGAGATCTCAACAAAGCCTAGAGAGCCCTTTTTGGCCTCCCCACTCCCTGTATCCCCACAGCACGGGAAGAATCAGAGTAACATTCCTCAATATATTATGTCATCAGGCTGGCAGAGGCCCAGGATTCTCCACCCCCAGGCTACCAGCATGACACCTTTCACTAGCAGAGCTCCTGCAACCCACACATCTTTCTCAGAGGTCTGGAGCCAGACAGCACAGCCAGAGAGTGACAGACACTCATCTCACCTGAGTGCATGACAACAGACCCACTGGTCAGCTCCATACCTCACCCTGGGCCAGATCCTGGTTTCTGTTAGTGCAGTGCAGCCCTGGGCTAAGTATTTTCCTCATCATTATTATTGCAACAGATAAATAGAAAAATGAAACTGGAGTAGCCTTTTCAATGAAACCACTGAGATGTCCTACTCCCTTAAGGCACACGGGTTACTTCTATTTCTATTGAAAGCAGAATCAGTTTTCTGGTCTTGGGGATTTTTTATGACACAATCTCAGATTCACCACAGTAAATCACTTTACAAGGCTATCAAAGGTGTACATGCCCTGTGGGAACCCCGATGTCTAACTGATGACTACTAGCATTTTCCCTCTGTGTTTTAAAAATTTAAGAGATTTGATCATCATAAAGTGTTGATAGAAAACCACAAGTTAGTCTCCATTTTCACTCCTGTTTTATGATAATTTAAAATAACATAGTGGTAGTAAATGTGTTCACAAAATGACATGATGAGCAGGCAACTCTTCCCATTGCTCTGATGACAGGTAGGGTTAATGTCAGCAGTGTAAAGGACAATTAATCTTCTGTCAGTGCAGCTGCTTCACATAATTTTATCCTAATAGTGAGTATCACATATCTTTGCCAAGTCAGTTTAAAGGAGTAGAAACAGAATTCTGCATTCAGATGTAGTTTACCATGATCACTTCCATTGCCATTGTAGTGAGTTCTCTGAACTCCTGAATGTGTAGCTTTCTGGTGCTGTATTGTTCCTATGAATGTCTGAATAAATTTGTTAAATTTACTGCCTCTAGTGACAGGAGCCTCCTCTGGGCCTTCTAATAAAAGACATGGCCTTTGGAACTCAGGATAAAGAATCTAAGTTTTCATTTGAAGTCTTTGCAGATATGTTTAAAGCAACATCCATGTGGCATCCAGCTTGTTCACACAAAGAGTAGATTTATAAATCCACTCTTGCCAGAATATAAAGATGGACAGTAAAAGAGCCAGTGAAGCTGATTTCTAGCATGCAGATGAACAACCTCTTACTGCTCCCACCATCCAGATGGAACTTTTCCCCTACAGGCAGAAAATTGTTCCTTTAAAAACAGCTCCATGAGAGATAAAGGCAACTCATCCCCCTTTTTATCATACAGGCATATTGTTTAAGAGAAAATTGTAACAGAAAAGGTAGAAACTTTGAAAAAAGTCTTTGATGTGGAAAGCTCACAGAAAACCTGGAAGAAGCTGCAGGACATCCCTGATTGCTGCTGTTGCTGTTTTGCAGAAAGGCACATGAAACTCCCCCCAGTTCCCATGTTCTCTGTGCCATCCACAGAGCATTGCATTCCACTCAACAGCATATTTCTTTTCTGTTGTACAAATTGGCAAAATAATGTGGCTAAAATAAAAAGGAGAAAAATAAAGCTTTAGGAATGCAGAGCACAAAAATGTTTAGAAGGATCCAGAGGTGAGGAGTATAAGGGAGACAATCTAATGAGACAATCTAATCTGTGTAGCTCCAGTAGCTCTGCAGACCTAGAGAAGTAGACAAGAAAACAAGAAATTATCATCAAGAAACCAGAAATAGAGCAACATGGAAAAGTGCATCAAATGCAAAAGTATCACGCACTAGGTGGCCTGTGTCCAACTTCATGGAAAGCAGCAATCAATCAGCTTTTGACAGCAGCGTTTAATGTTACTGAGCTGAGGCAGACTCATAAGCAAAACACCGAGAAAGTGACAAACTCAAACTTTGAAGACATTAATTAAGAACAAAACCGAGAAGCATTTTCAGAGAGAAGGTTGTGTTCAGAGTTGCAGCTTTGGGCATTGCCACCGCAGGATTTAACACTGAGCCCATGAAGAATGGTGCAGACTTTAACAAGATTTTCCAGAGGTATACAGCTGCTGATGGGTCTAGGTCCCAGAGCAGACATGAAACCATGCTCCCTGCATGAGAAAGCTTCCACAGTTGAATATGAGGACAGTCAAAAAGCTTGAAAATTCTGCCAAGTTATTCTACCCAAACGTGAAATTTTCACAGCCAAAGTGCACAAGATTAGCTAGCACCAGGGTGTAGAAATGGCCTGACTGGCTTTGAAGCTCCACTTTAAAGTAGTTTAACATGCAAGAATGCAGTAGAAACAAAGATAAAATTAAAAAATAAAAGTATTTTCAGGTATACATCTCCTGTTACTGAGAGTGGGAGGTAATGCAAACAAAATGTTTGAACTTATGGAGAGAATTGCCAGATATACAAGGGAGACCAATTAAATGCTTAGAGCAATGCTACTGCAAAATGCCAGACTCAGGAAACTGAAAAAGTTCTTAAGGAAATACCTGGGCATGTCATTTGGCCTTCTAGAAGCAATTCACAACAGGAGAAGCTGCTAAATACATCCAAGGGCATGTTAAGACAACAGACTTTTTCTCCCTCCATTTTCCAGAACATTTTAACAATTCAGATTTAATTTAGCAAGTCTGTGCTACAGCTAATATACACAGGAATATTTTCTAAGCTAATTACTGAGACACAGGTATTGCCAGAGCTATCAATCTATCTTTTGGGGGTCTTTTTAACACATACTATGAGCCAATTTTGCTTCCTCATCGAGGTTTTAATGATTTCCTGGTGCAGAAGGTAGACTTTATACAGAAAAAAATTGCATTTTTTTCTATTAGAAATGCACTTCTACAACATATAACAAACCTAAGCAAATCTGTGTTCCAGAGCAATGACATGTTCTAGGTCGGAAAAAGGGTCTCCTATACCCTGCTGGTGTCTGTACATGGAGGATTCTGATCAGATACGGGGGAATGACCTTGACTTTCATCACTGACCTGATGCCAATATCATCAGGCCCTGCATACAGCTGGGGACTTGATCTGGTGTGACTGCAACAAGGAGCAGAAGATGTGAGAGAAGCATAAATAAGAGTGAAGGATATAGGTTCCTTTCCCTCAAGTCTCATGGCCAGTGTTCACCTAGATTGAGGTGTATCTGCTTTTACTGTATGCAGATTTACCTGGGGGACCCTCAGACCAAGAGACTGCTGCAAATTATGAAGACAGAGAGATGCAGATAAGCATAGTTGCCATTATCCTTCTTAATATGATGAAATCTCATTTTTGAGGGGTATAAGTATCAAATGTGAAGATGCTTCTTCAGGCACATTGTTGGACACTCATGCTCAGTCATTGG
Source organism: Certhia americana (assembly GCA_018697195.1). NCBI lineage: Eukaryota > Metazoa > Chordata > Aves > Passeriformes > Certhiidae > Certhia > Certhia americana. The sequence goes on along the minus strand of CM031865.1, from coordinate 16,242,129 downwards.
ACAGTTCTACAATCAGATTCTCTGCTTCTCTGACACTGGTACTCTGTTGGATACTACCAATATTTAGACGTCTCCCTTCACAGCAGTATTAGAGCACCTGGCAAACATTAATCACAGCACCCTGGTAACTGTAAACACACTGCAGTATGGAAATGAAGCAGAAGCAGCCCTCATCCAAACAGGAAATCCACACTCAAGTGGTAAATTGATCCACCTTATCTCAAATCTTCAACCAGTTCTTAAACACTAAATTATACACCTCCTAAGATCTTGCATAAATCACAGTACTTCTCAATATTGGTGAAAATAATTCCTTTGTTAACTTCACATAAAAAGGACATTTTACAATGCTTTCATACATAGAGCAAACAGGCTTTCAGAGAAAAATACGCAAAATGAAAATTATTTTCTCAAAATTGAAAGCATGACATATTAGGAATTCTCCAGAATAATGACAATATGCCAACTGTTTCCCTCCCAACACACACCACTTAAGTGAAATAAGTAAGAGAGGAGAAAAAAGTGGCTAACAAAAAACAGAAGTCAAATGTTTTTTGTCCAAAACTGTAAGAACTAGAATACTATGGACATTTCATTTATCAACAAAATAGAATGTTGATCAAACACTTTTGCTTTTCAATTTGATACTGGTAGAATACTTTTATCAAGAAAAAAAAGGCATCTTTCATAACTGTCAGCTTTTGGCCCATGCATCTAGGGCAGTAAAGAAACAGCCACTACTCAAAGTCATTCCAGAAGGAAGCAACATCTGCAGCAATTGATATTTAGTTTTGTCTGCAGCAGAAAAAACAGGGACAGTACACACATGAAAAAAACAGTGGTGATCATCAGTAATTAAGAAACTAAACACAGTTCACAAAGAAGTTTTTTAAAAATAGGAGAGACAAACAAAGAAATAAAAGCAATTTGTATGAGGAAGTGAAGGCTGTGCACAGTAGTCTGTGATCTCACAGAGGAAATACACTTGGCCAGACTTGCTGGAATGCACACAGAGTAACATTATTACTTGAAAACTGCATATGAGCTACCAGTGTCACCCTATTTGCAAAACAGAAGCCACAAAAATATGAGAATTGCAGCCATACTATAAACACTGCACTTTAGCAGAGCTAGACAGATGTGTCTGGAGACTCAATAAAAAAATTAATCTAGCAAACAGCAGGGACAAAAATTCCAAGTATTTGTTACATTATTCCTTTGTTAGTAAGGATTCTAGACCAAATAAAACCCAGTATCACAAAGATAGCTCTAGAAAGCTATACCCGGCATGGACAGAATGGAATTCAGCATGAACCTATGATAACCACATAAAATAAATCTTGAGGTCACTGACTGCAGAGATTAGAAAGATATTTAGCCCTTTCTTTCTGCTATTTGTGACAAAGGGGAACTCCTCCCTGAGTTGTACTCCAGGTTTCCTACACCTGCTTTCCTACACAGGAAGCAAGAGCAGCACAATTTTTCAGCTTCTTTCTCTTCTACCTAAATCAGAAAACATTACAGATAGGATTCCACCTCAGCTTTTGAACTTCAGTTTGAGCCTGTTTGACATTGATATTGCCAGACACAGACTGCTTTCTGGTCTTTGTGGAAGGTCACGAATAATCCTTGATCTTACTACTCACAGAAAACAACTTCAAGACCCAGGCTTGCTGCCTGTAGGGAGTCTAGGATAGGCTCTTTCCATTGTCTTGCTTAAAATGTTGCTGCATCACCAAGGCAGATCTGGTTTTGCTCCATCTTCAGAAAAGAATTCCCAGCACATATCAGAAATAATTTAAGACAATTTTCAGAGCACAAGGAAAAAAACTACTGTTTCATAGAGGTGCTCACACATGTGGAATAACTACATTTAACCTTAGTTTGTGAGGGTGGAAACCTATGTGCCTAATTTAAATCTTTATTTCACATTTTATAAATACATATCAAGTCCAAGTGGGGAAAAATGTCAGGATACACTCTCACTGTAATTAAAATTAGACTTTACCACTTCAAAATGCATCCTCTAAGACACATCACATTTGCTTTAGCATTCATGTGAAAATCCTAGGAGACTTCTTGTTGTGGGCTTTTTAAACTAATATCATATGCAAATTTGGTTGATGAATAATATGAACTGACAAACTGCATACAAGATGTTGATAAGCAAAATGGATATTTAGAGTGAAAAGGTATCTGAACTTTGTAATGGGGCCTCAGGAGTTACAGACCAAACCTTGCATATTCATGAAAACAATTAATTCACAAGGCAAAAAAAAAAAAAGAAAATCACCTGAACAGCACATTCCAAAGGGAAATATGGAAATATGCTAATTAGTTTACTGTGATAGACAGGGAATAACTATAGCCTTAGAATTCATGTTTTCTTTTCCATCCTTTTAATAACAAGTTTAAACTCCTATATGACAAGAAATTCTACCTGACCACAAAAGAAGCACAATCATCACAAGCTGCCTAAAATCATGGAAAGGATCAAAGCATTTCAGAGTTTCTTTCTGGTGCCCAGTGAACAGTGCCCTCTGGGTGTCCATTAGAATATTCTGTGGTACTTGTCTGGAAGCCTTAGGTGCCCAGTAGGAACTGAAGTCACTATCAATTCATTACCTACAGGATGGTCATCAACTTGCCGAAAGTAGAACTTGTTCTTGAAGCAATTAGATTAGAGCAGATGAAAGAGTGGATATTCCCTTATGAGGGAGATATTTTGAGTTCTATCATATGATAAAATCAATACCACAGGTAAAGGGGGGATTTGCACATTACAAAGTTCTGGCAGCAGTTCAGATCATCTCCCTTATTCAGCAACACATTCCTGGGGTTGACCTTTAGCATACTCAGCATGCTTCACTGAATAGCAAAGACCTGCACAAGTGAAAGAAATAAACGTAAGCATGCAGCAAGGGGAAGCATTGCTACTGTACAGATTACTTTCAAATTCCTAGCTTAGTCTGATTTTAAATCAAAGTTCCCTGAATATAACCTGTGAAGCTACCCACAAATAGAAATCCTGAAGTTAATTCATTGGAGGAAAGGAGTCTTAGCAATATGATTATATAAAATTTTCAATGAATTCTCATACATTCACATGGACCTACTTAAATACAATCAGGTATTAGAAACAGTTGAGAACATTCTTCAGAAAAGCAGGTGACTGTATTTCAGAAATGCTGAAGCTTGATGCATTAGGAGAAGAACTAAGGGAATATTAGAACTGATCATGAAGCCCTCTAAACTATAATATTTTCCACAAGTATTCACTTAACTATTTTACTCATTTGTAAAGGCATGCTGGTGAATGGGTGTATTATCCCTCAGAATGAGATGTGTGAAGTCTTTCAAAGAGGTATAACAAGTAACAGAACCTCTTATAACTGTTTAAAAAGCTCTGGAATAAAAGTTTTGTTTGAACCTCTTTAGACACAACAGTAAAATCCATCCATCCAACTCCAATAGCATGTCCTTGCTGCACAGTTTACAGGATATGAACACAGATTACAGAGCTACATGTTTTTCCACTTAGAACCACCTGTTAAACCAGCAGTTACACTTCCACCCTTGAACTCTTCTCATAATATTTCTCTGCCAGATGATGCTAAAATTGCAATAGTGAGTTAAGAAAAATGTAAGGAAGCACCAGTGCTTCTGTTGGAAGCAACTAAACAACTGCCAAAATCCAATGAAGAATGAAGTTTTTAAACAAAACCTCCACATTGAAGTGCTACCCTGAAGTGTATCTGAAGATGCATCCTGTAGGTCTTGCAAGCCAAAACTTTACAGAATTCTAGGTAGCTGTAAGCAGGCCAAAAGAAAAGCTCTGCCAAGGCTGCAAAATGATTGAGTATTTTAGCCTAGTACTGAACACATGCTAAGATAACCTCCACAATCTACTCACTATCATACTTCTAGGCTTGCAGTCTGATATTTCAAGTCTGAATCTCCTTCCAAACAACCATTTAGAAAATACACTTTGTTTTAAACTGGAGTTTAACAGTAAGATGGCAGGATTGGCAGGATTAGGCTGTAAACCTCAAAGCCACATCTGGAATGCTATTCTCCTCAAAAAATGAACTCTACCTATGTTCATTATTCCAGCACAGTTCGTGTAAATATTAGGGTTTAGCCTCCAAGGATAGAATAACACCATGTTTGTCCTGCAAACTGCCATGAATGCCTGTGATATTACATAACCTGCAGGACAAAATCTCACCAAGATAAATGTTTGCACAAAGTGGTTAAGTTAAACCATTCTGGATAACTATTTTTGTGTAATAACAGGAATTAATAGAGGAAATCATGCACATTGAGAGTCAGCTGTTTTGAGAAACTGAACCAGAACTGAACACATTTCTCTCTCTTTTGTGGAAGTTTGTCACAAAGAAAAGCAAGGAAAACATTATTTATACATTTTAGAAATAATAAATTAAAATTCTTGTTTCTGTAAAAATAAATTCTTCATGACAGAGATGATATTTTACCTAAGCGTTTGTTTAATGTTTTTACTAAGTGCAGTAGAATATACTTATTTCCTAAATGGCCTTTTTTTTTTTCTGATTTATTCCATGCCTTTATTTAAGAACAAATAAAATCTCTGGAACAAATGGTAGGATGCATCAGGTAAACAAACACTGAACACTATCAGCAAGACACTGGAAAGAGCAGTGTAAAGCGGGTCCATATTAGTTCCGTTGAAAGATGCCTACAAGCAAGACAATGGTGCATGATGAATCAAAGTGGAATACCATTTTGTTATTCTTCCTTTCTTTGATGATTAATAGAATGGACATAAAAATGGAATCAAGGTACAGTTTTCCATAACATTTTATTTACCTACTTTTGGCTTAAGAAATTATTTACCTCTGATGTGAAGTAAAAAAACACTGTTTATCTTTTAAACCACGGTACAGATTAGGTGCTACATAAACAATTGCAAAAGTAACCCCTCTAAAAACCACAGCATTCATTTTTCTTTTCCTCTGGTGCCTACATGCTGACAGATGGAATGACATGTTTTGGGTCAGGGGGCTTTTCCACCAAGCAGAACAAGTCAATTTACATTCTCATCAAGACCTAGCAGCCTGTGTTTGAGTTTCCTTTATTATATTGGTAAAGTATCCCTCTTTAAAAAATACTAATTTTACCCCATGAAAAGTAAATACTTGAACCTTACCACATCTTTATAAGGTTCTGGGCCAGACTGTCCTAACAAGAAAACTTGGATTTACTTAATCAAGAGCACAGCTGGTTTGATGGTGCATAAATTCCCACCTAGATACTTAGTGAGTCAAGTGCAACTCATCCACATCAGGTACCAAATTTGCCCTTCACTGGTGCTCGTGTAATGCTCCAGACAAGGGGAATGCACAGGCTTGGGGAAGGCTGTTTCCTGGGGGCTATGGAATTATCCGTGCTGGATGACAAAAGGGATAAGCAACTATGGAAAATTAAATAGGGGAAAAAAAAAAAAAAAAAGGACACACAACAAGTTCAGCTTAAAAAAAAAACTCTAAACTTGTATGCAAAAAACACAAGCTAAAATAAAGACAACATGATTTTCTTAGTTAAAAAATAAATTCTATGAGGTGGTGAACCTTGAAGTTATAAAACAAGGGTGAACTGGGGACAGACAATTAGCTGGCCATTATTTCAGGAAACCTTCATGTCACCAACAGGATTTCATTAATATTTAAGGGGAGAGTGGCATTCAATCACATGGAGAGTTGTGGGAGTGTCAGGGCACAGAAGTGAATCTCACTCAACAAGCAATACACATTTCTACACACATCCAACTGTACTATCAAAGATACACTTATCCTGTAAAAAACCTCACCAAATCAAAAACGACAATGGCCTAAAAATAGTGAAGGATGTTGTAAGGAAATTAAAGGAAAATGTAAATTGGTAAATGGCCAACCAATCTCTAGAGGCCACAGATGGCATGTGTTACTAATTTATTCTGGGCTTCTAGTATAGCATCTAAACTGGTGCTCCTACAGAGAACTTACAGGTGCTCCTACAGAACTTACACCAATTAGAAAGCTCAATCTCCTGATTGCCTATCATAGAACAATACAGGATTCAGAATAACTAACCTGCAACATAGATTTTTTAAAAAGGACTAAAACCAGTTGGGTAGAGGAATTAAACCAATCTTAAAAGTAAAAAGATCTCTCAAAAGAAATTCTGACCTGTAGAAAACAACACACAGGCTAACATGCTACACTGAGGGCCACAGTTTTGAGAAGCTACATATAAAAGTATATCAACTAATGGAAGCTGATTTTATTTCGGTTTAGGGTTTTTTTTCCTCCAGAGAAATATTGTAAGTAGGAATTCTCCTCAAATACTTGGCAAGGTCATCAGATGATCACAGTGAAAGTATTTAAGATAACACTGAAGCAGAAGAAAATGATAGCCTTTTCATTGGTGCTCACTACAGAGGCCACTGGGGGATTTTCATATCAGAAATAAGATTAAAGTTCTGACTGTTACCATGTCAAACCCTAAATAATCTGTTCAAAATCACTGACTATATCAGAGACAGCTTTCGTATCTACTAAAAATATGACTGTAGCCAAAGGAACTGTTTAGGTGCCAGATGTGAAAGCCACCAGACACTAAAAAACTGAGCTTATTTTCAACTTTTTGTTGCCCCAAACATGCCATTGTAGCTATTTATATTTACTTCTTAAATATTTAATTAACATTTCAGTCAAGAGTTACAAAAATAAAATTTGATCCTGTTTTACTAATGGAATCAGTGGGAAATTTTGACTCATTTCAAGACAACCAGACCAGTCCAAGAGGTCTGGTTTGCACCTCTGGTTTGCACAGGTAGAGAAGTTTGAAGAGAACAGCAAGTCCAGGAGAGTTCAGAAGTGAATCTGGCAGACGACAGAGTTTGTCAGGCTGACAAGTCGATGAGCACAGTAGTCTGAGAAACTAGTACCACACTCAAACACAACACAGGTCAATTCTTCCAGTCTTAATCAAAACAATCCATATATCCCCTGGCAGATAGACAGAACGCACAAGTCCACACATCCTTTCCCACACCATCCCTCCTCCCAAGCATTTGGGAGTACATCCCTCCAAGTGCAGTCATGCACTTCAGAAGTAATTGCCCAGCATGAAAATACAAACCTCTAAAAAGCAAAACCTGGAAGATTCAAGTATAGTCAAAACCAAAAGTGAGCCCAGAGCAATATAAGAGAAAAATACAACATACCTAAGTCAACCTGTATGATTTATGTTGCCACCCAGAGCAGTAGCACAACACCCTCACTCCACAAAGCCAGAGCCTGATGGTCATGGAATAGTCTGACTTCGCCCCATGAATCACAATTACAGCAACACCTGTGGTAAATTACTAAAACACACAGTGCTCAATAACCCTTAACACCTTTCATATTTTGTTAGTTTTTAATGCATGGTGGCAAAGGGGAAGGGTAACACAAACTTCTTTTTTTTCAAGTAAACTTGCCTAGAGACAGTTGCTCCAAGTTTTTTGGCTTTCCCTGTAGAAAGGGATTTTCCTTCTATCTGTAAGAGATGTTTATATCCCTGTTGCATTCTAATGCACTGAATTATTTACTGTGGCAAGATTAGTTGTATAGAGGCCTGCTCTCATTTGCTAGACCTGCAGGCTGGGCAAGATGGGCAGTGAGTATTTGACAGGGGACTCCATTATTTCCCCACATGGTCAAGATTATAGTTCAAGGACACTCTCCAAAAAACATTTTTTTCACCACTATTACCCAAAGTTTAGATGTTACATCAGTTTTATAGTTTTGCTTGGGCAATGTCAGTTCTGCACAGCGCTGGCAAAGTGGAACCTAGAGATGATTGTAGTCCATAACTCTGGCATTGCTGCCAGATGACTGTGGCTTTACAGGGGAGATGTAGCAATCCAGTTTGCTGAGCAGCTTCATGTTCTTCCTTGTCTAACACCAAATGCTCATTAGTAGGAGCAGTCTAGGTGTATTAATCTGAAGTTCATCTTCAACAACTACTCTTATATAAAACAGTCATGATTGATGGAAGCAGTGAAATGGAGGAAACAGCAAAAGCAGAAGGTACCAGACGAGCTGTAGATACACACATTGTCTCCTTTTCAACTGACTCTACATTATCTTCCAGCTGCCAGACCTATAACTTTAAGTAAAAACAAGACTGCTTTTTCTGCTGCTCATAATTCTATATTCATAAGAATTCACGTCCAGAGACAAAACTCACCTGACACCACCACTGAGTTTTCTGTGGCACTCAGTAGATATCAAGCTTTGAGCCAGGTACAACCAGCAATACCTGACTTGATGATTTTCCCTGTGCAGACTGTTGTCTGACAAAGGCAACTCACAGTATAAACAAAGTTCCTGAACCCTTGCAGGCCACTTGAACCTGGCTTTTGTTTCTCATGTCTGTAGAAAAAACTCAGTAGCACACATTTCACACTTCCATAAATTCATGTGTGAATGGGAAAATGCACTTGTGACAACTTTCAGAGATTGTTCTATCATTTTTTCATCTAAAAACTTGAGAAGCAAATCTCTTGTGCAGTTTATTAATTGGAAAGACCAAATTCGTATACAAAATTCCCATAGGACAACCCTTTATTAAGTGAATGCAAAAGCAAACATTATTATGTAAATATTAAATGAAACAGGAACCACAAATACTGAAAATAAGGTGATACAAAACCCACTATTTTTACAGGAACATACATTGTTTTGATTATGTTCTGAGCTATCCCTGTCTCCAGGATTCTTTCACCCTCCAGCCAAGCTCCTCACCTGTCCCCAGATGCCTATTCCTCATTCCCTTTGTCTCCTTTTACCTTCAAGCTTCTTGCACCACCTGGCTGGGCCTCCATCATCCAAGGCAGTGACCTTCTCCTACTTGCCCCATCTGCTATTCGCTCAGCAGGCCAACAGAAGTGTGTGCCCTGACACCACACACTCAAACCAGCTAGTGCTGGTCCTGAAGTATTTTTCATTCCACTATTGTGCTTTTTTTATATAATTCATCTGTACTGAGGAATGAATCCAAAGGTCTCTTGAATTACTCCCTCAGAGCAAAGAAGGGGATGTTTAATGTGAAATCAGAACAATTTTAGGAGCAGTGTTTGTACTTACTTGTCTCAACCCAGACTTTTACTAGGGCTATTTGTCTACTCTCGGTTTTTTACATCATTGTTGAATCTGGGCATGAATATTTAGTCCAGCAGCCCAAAATACCATCTAGCCTGTAATTAAAGGTCGCAGAGCATAGTTCTAGCTGTCAAGCCTACAGCAATCACATACATGGGAATTAACTAAGTGCATTCCTTAAAAATATTAGATGTAGCTAAATTAAAAGTAAAATAACCTCAAGGTATAGACTTGACATCATTTACAAGAGAGGGTAAATGTTCTAAAGCGTGGTCTCCATTGCCTCTACACAGCACAGAGGCTGTAAAGCAGGGACCTCACACAGCCCCTGCAGGTTCACATTTAACAGGGTTCTCAACTCACAGAGAGTTTGACTCCCAAATGAGCAATACACAATTATCATAAGAATTAGTCAAAACTCCAACAATAAGATGACTCCATGGGGAACTGAATCTGTAGGCAGGAAAAATTTGAGCCTTTTTTTTTTTTTTCTTTTTTTTTTGTTATTGGTGTGTGTGGTTGGTTGGTGTCTTTTTAGAGGTAGTGTTGGTTTGTCATTAATGCACATCTAATCTGAGGATTTATTACCTATGACTAGCTCCAGTGCAGTGCCATAACTCTCACTAAGAATACCATATATTCCAAAGGTAACAGTTTTTCCACACTGACAGTCATTTCTCAAATCTGCATGAGGCACTTCTATCTCTAGACTTCCTAGATCACTGAACATAAAGGAAAAAACCTCTTCTGTTCGCTAAATATTTTACTCAGCTGCCACTGTCATTCTTCTGGAGTTACACAAGTCTCCTGAGAAGTGGCTTGGGTCTAATCCATGGAGCCTCAGACCTGTGATCCCCCTTCTCCAATACATCCAAAATGAGGTGAGTGAGATGTTCAGTCCCTGCCTACCTACGTAGTTAATTTGCTTTTCTGCCTGAGGCCCTTCCTGTCACAAAACCCACAGAAGCTTCATGTGAGTCCAAGTGGGAAGAGGAATGCTGTCCTTAGTTTGTCTTTTCATGGTCTCCACTGGTGGTTAGGACTCAGAGCCCCTTTACTACTGCTTAAAACTCTAAAATAGAGAGTTTTCTTCTGAAATATGTCACTTAATTCCACTGTAGGAGAGAGACTTCACTTCTTGTAAAGTACAAATCAAAGAGCCAATACATAGTACCAGCAATTACATTTACTATTTATTACATACTGTGATATATCACACGAGATGTAATGTACTACTATAACCCATTATTGCTAAACAGTTAATATTGGTTTACACTGCCAAGAAGGAACATGATATACACCACAGCACTGTGTTAGTTACTATGAGAGTTGCCATCCTGAATTAGTTTGAAGGTCCATCAAGCATGGTATTGACTGACACCAGTATCAGATGTTTAAGGATGGAGTCCCTATGGGGGCAATTATAGACTAATTTACCCATCAGGGAAATTCTTCTTTAAACTCCATCAATTATACCCTGAGGCATAGGGATTTATATCTCATGTTTTTAATCCTTTCTAACTTAACTCTAGGTTATCTTATTACACTTATAAATGCTTAACCCTTTTTCAAAGCCTACAGAGCTTATTTCTCTTAGTATAACATTATAAATTATGCATAACTTTCCAAACATGTAGATAAACACAAAAAAATACACGCTAACTGGAAAATTATTAATGTGAGTTGCATAAAAATCCATCATATGTATCAGGGAAAATTCAGCAGGGCTGATCCCTGAGAAACCCACCACAAGCATTCAACTTAATGTCTTCCAGCAAACTTCTGTGGATTAGATAAAAAACTGCATCTAGAATGGCAAAGTTAAGTGTCAAACATCAAAAAACAGGAGGCAGTGTTTGCTATGCTCTCACCGTATCAGTAAGCCCATTTATATGGGTGTTTCCTGTGTTACAGTACCCAGTACGTCATTCTCAACACACAGTCACAGATGGAAGTCTGTTTTGTCAGACCTGTAATTCAGCGATTTCATGGAGAATAACACACGAGACTGCTGTGGAATTCGGTAAAAGACCCTGCATTCACATGGAAAGCAGAGAAAATGTCTTTGGCATCCCCCCTCGGTGGCCCCTTGACAGGAAGGCTGTACACAGCTAAAGTTTCCTGCTTGCTGCAGAGCTGCTGGAAATGTACTGAGGTAAGGAGGCATGGGAATCAGATCACTGTATTAACAGGCACTTTCCTAGCCAGCCTGAGGAGCTGAACAAGAAAGGTTTATAAAACACAGAGGCAGAGGTCCTGCCTGTTCCGTACATGTAATAGGACATAGGTCATATCATGGGATTCAGCAAGGAAAACTGCATGAGCAGTAGGACTTGCCACCTGACCAAACTGAGTTCTGGAAAATTTGTATTCAGAACTGGAGAAAAATCTGAAATTCACATAATTACTCACACACACACATTAAAGAAAATATCAAAAATTTTTTAGCTGCTCTGAAACTATACATCAAGCTTTCTAAGGACAAAAAAAGGAGTCTGAAGTTGATTTAAACATGAGCAAATTTTTCTCCAGATATGAAAGGCTACCGGGGTAAGGGAAGGGCTTTCTGGATACAATTAAAATACACTTCAAGGAATAAGGCTCAGCTGCCTTCTGACTGCTGCAACTGCCAAGTTTCTCAAGTGTTTCCTTCTCCTTTCCTACTTTCACCCTGGGAACTTGAAAGATGCACAACTACCATTCCTAGGGGTCATTCACATCTTCTAAAGTGCCTGCTCTGTACAGGGCTGTTCTCTGCTCTCTTGTGCACAAAGATAAAAGAAAGACCCTCTTCCCCACTCAAAACTCAGTCAATCCATACCAACATCTAATGACAGGCAGGCACAGCAGAGACAGGTTGGGAAAGGGAGGCACTTATCTTTCCTATGGCTTTTTACTGTGTATAAATTACTCCTGGTCTCTGCCAGAGAGAGAGATCAGGAAGACTCTGTTCTTGTCCACACTTCTCAGAAGCCAAAAGTTAACATAAAACTTCCCATAAAATGCTTGCCTTCTAACACAGCACAAATAAAAACCCCTGTGTGAATAATTGATGTCATGGCTCAACAGACGAAGAACAAGAAGTATTTCACATCAGTCCCAAAACTTCATTTATCCTAAATGTCATGCAAGATGAAAGCATTTGTTTCAGCTCAAGAGACCCCTACCCCTTTTTACTACATATAAATTTGTTTTGTTTAGGATTAGGGGTTTTTGCTGGATTAGAGGGAGGGACAGAGGGATGGAAGTTACAGCAGTCAGGGGATTTTTAATAAAAGCTAAAGAACTAAATTCTTCATAAAGAAAAACTGTTTTCCACTAGTTGGAACCATCACAGTTGTCAGGGGAAATCCAAGTTCACATTCCCATCTTGAGCAAGCACAGAACAATTTGAGCCCAGGTATCCTGTATCATATTCCAGTATTACATCCAGGAGTCTACAATTCCTAAGGTTGGAAGGATGCAATTCCTAAGGATGGAAGGATGCAATATCTCACACCATCTCAACTGGCTCTCTAATCAGCACTCCAGTCCCAACTTGTTTTTCTTCAACTGCAACCACTTCCTGAGTTAGAACAGTATACGGATAATTTCATGTGAACCAACACTGATTTTTCTAATGAATACATTAAGGGGGGAAAAAAATTACCTACTATGAAACTGAAGCTGGAATTCTATAAAACTGATGGGCACAACTTCAGAAGCAACATTAGTGGAATAACAGTGGATTTCTTCTATGGATAAGAGTTTTTAGGATAGAATAGACCATACCAACCATGATGGTGCAACCAAACAGGGAAGCATTCAAGAAACTTGCTCACACAAGACACCACCCATCAGGTCCCAAAATCCTGCTTGCACCTGCTTCTCTGGCCTGGAGAGCTACTCACTGAAAGAATTACTATGCCCGTGCTACTGTATCACCATGCCCAAAGAGCACTCCCAGGACCTGGGGGATGCAGAACAGATACCAACTGATGCAAGATTACAGCCACTTGAAGTGCCACAGGCAGTTTCAGATACAACATTTTGTTGCTTACCAACAGCATGCTATCCATCACAAAAAAACCATTTTAGATGCAGCACACTGATTTCTGACTACATTCTACTGATTTAAAACAGCTTCTGCCAGTCTCAGAGAAATGGAAAGGTGTCTGCTGGCACTCCGGCACTTACTGTCTCTGAAGCAGTAAGAATAATATTTAGGAATGTCATTATTGGCAACATTTCAAAGCCATTCAGTGCCCGATTTTTTTAAATCCCATGTATAATTAAATATCTCCTTTCCATGCCTGGAGTGTAAGACAGAGTAACAGTGCAGACAGATTCCAGTCCCCTAAGGGGTCACTGTGAGAGAAAATTCACCAAACCTGCTTTTTAACAAGTCAGAATAAGTCTAAACATGATCCTTTCCCTTAGTTATTGTTGGTAGTAAATAGCTTATATTTTGTTACTCTAAGACAAATCAACTTTCCCTATGGGATAGCATCTAGCATCTGAATTCTAGTTGCTCATCCACTAAAAATATCCTTATTTTAAAAATACCTCATAAATGTTGCATTTCCCAGCAGAAAAATCCTTTTTCCTAGTCCTGACCAGTTCCTAGCACAGACATCATACTCCCTCTCAATGCTCCTTCAGTAGGCTTTCCAGCTCTGGTCAATGACCCACACTCAGCACAACTCTACATTTTACCATCTTTGAAGGTCTCTAGAGAGGTGCTGTGCACTGAACTAAGGCTCCCAAAGTAGCAATCGAGTCACAGTAAACAAAGGAGAGAAATCCTTTCCTATTGACACAGACTGAATGACTCAAAGGCAATTCAAAGGCATTTTTATCATGTCCTTACAGAAATATGTTAACACACTGAGGCTCTTGAATTAACCCACAATGCACGATGATCTGAAGTCATACAATCTATGCTGCTAGTATCCCAGACACAGCCTTTCATACAAAACCAAAAGGCCTGGCTGACAAATCATTTCTTTACAAATAAAAATTGTCTGAGTTAACTTTTTAGTAGGAAAGGGAAAATTTGCAACTCCAGTAGAAGGGGCAGTCAGAACATCTCCCAGAATTCTAATGAAACAGATCAAAGCTCTCCACCATGGAATAGGGGAAAAATATTACAAGCCATAACAGCCCCAGCTCCCTTGACTGCAGAGGTAGAGTTGGATTGTCCATGCTGGGTAGGCAAATGGAGAGCTGCCAGTGGCAATACCTGAGCCCACCAGGCAACAAAACACAGACAGGCAGGCAGCCCCAGAGCTGCTGCTGGCTGTGCCCAGCACACAACACAAGGGAGCTGGGGAGCACGATGCACAGGGATGCTCACTTGCACTTATCCCTCACTGGAGCTAAATCCAGAGAGAGGACTGAAGGAAGTTCCTCCAAAGCATACAATGACATTTTCAACCTGAATACAGTTTATTTTCTGGGGTAACCTACCGAAATCATGAAGGGTCTGACTAAAGAACTATAGACACTGTATGCAGCTAAAGACAACAGCTGTTGGCAGAGACACAACCAAACCACAGCCAAATCCCTGCCCATTTCACTGGAATCAAGTGAAATGATTTAACTGGGATTCACCCCTCATTCCCAAGAGCTGATAGTATTGGGAATCATATAGGAGAGAAAGAGTTTTCACCTGCTGCAGCACTGCCACCAGAAAGGGGAGGAAAAACATAGGTATGAGAAAGAGCCCAGTAAAAGTTCCAAATCTCAGTACTTCTAGGAATTAAATCAGAGTGCCAAAATCACTGCCTGTTGCCATTCAGATCTATTCCAATACCTCACCTCCCAGGCATAACATCACATTTTAGTGGATAGAGGTGAACTCAGCAGTAGCACTAATAGCTTTTCATTCATAGGAATGCCAAGAATTTGGGTTCATTTGACTTTTATTGTAGCATTAACTTCCCATTCCCTCTACCTGTAGTCCGGTAATAGTCAGGTGTATTTAAATGGCTTGATCAATGTGTGATCAGCAATGTTTTAATTTTAATAGTGTGGCATGAATGGTATTGTAAGTCCTATCTTATAGCCCTCTAAGCTTCTACAAAGAGAATTTTCATATTATTGGCTTTTGAAATGCAAAATACTTTTTTTGTTTTCTTCCATTAAACTGTTTCAATGCACTTAAAATCTTCATTATATTTTTGAAGGATTCCTCTACTTCAGTTTTTAAGTTACTCTAATTTTCACAGAAAATTCCTTAACTTGATCTTCAGTTTAAGTGTGGATTCCACAGACTTCTTTTCTCAGAGTTCTTTAATCATGTTTTACATTCAAACATATATTAGCAGGATTCTCCTGCTCTAAATTAATTTCTGGGACCAACCAAAAGAGAGGGACACTGGGTTTGACCATTAATCACTAGGAATTATTTCAAGAAGTCCAAAATACTACATCTAATTGCACTAGTTCATCTCACTCTTAGCTACCTCACCTCCCTTGAACCTTTACTAAGCTGAGCAGTAAGCAAAAGTCTCAACCCTGGCAGCAGAATTCACTGAAGTGCTTAACCAAAAAGCCACGAGTAAACTATGATGAATGTGAAATTAACATTGAAGAACAAATATTTTGGACTGGTAGTTTAAAAGTAAAGGCCAGATGCACGGCCTGCAATACACAGTGAGCATCAGATGGCCCAACATCGACTGCTGATTTATTTCTGGCAACAAATAAGAGGGGCACTACAAAAGCAAATAGATTTCTGTGTTGCTGTATGTGTAGTGGAAATGCTGCAGACTGATGTTACTTTTCAGCAATCATGTCAGGCAGAATGCTGTTTGAGCACAAGATGTTTAAAAATTGCATTTTTTAAGGGCAAATTATTGTACTTAAAAACAGAGAATAGAAACAGGGTACTGCTGGGCCAGCCTGTGCATAAGAGAAATACCTGACATAAAACTATGCAAAGAAAAAAAGAAAAGAAAAGAAAAAAGGGGAAAAAAAAAAAAAAAAAAGAAATAAACAGAATAGAAACCTCCCAGAACAGAAAAGAGCATCTGTATCTAGAGAGGACTGCACTACAACTGAAATGCCACGCACCTATGCACTGAATGACAATTCCCAAGTCTGTATTACTCAAGAAAAAAGAAATTGAAGTCCAAAATTAGTTCACAATTTCTACTTTTGTTCACAGCATGGTTATGCAGCAAAGTTCAATTAAAATAAGCTGTGAACAGCCACAGTTTCCTTTCCAAGTGTCCACATGATCCACTTGTCTGATTCATCACAAAAGAAAACCCCTCATTTCCAGTGAAGCACATGTTGCAAGCAAGGTCCCCTCACCAGCTGTAGAAACAAATCTTCACTTTTAAAAGTAAGGCACAAACTCTGAAGCTTTCATTGATTCCACTTCCATTAGCACACCCAGGGAACCCAAACAGGTGAGAAGGTGAGAACAGATCCATGTCAGAAGGAGCATATGCTTCCTCACACATTACACCTCAGGCACCTGTCACAGCAGCCTTGCTTCATCTGCCATGCTCCTCGCAACCAGATCCTCATCCAATCTGTTCACAGGAATGGATCTAGCTTAATTAAATGGACATATGAAGATGTTCATAAAGATAGAGCAATTATATTTAACATCTACATCACTGGAAACTTCCTTTATAGCCTAATTCATCCATCCTTTCAGACAACTGAACACTCATTCTTAACAGAGGCTGAACATGCTTAGAAGGGTTTTATTCTTACTTTCCACAAATAACACCTGGGCAGAGACAGGCATTAGCAGCAGCACAAAGGTTCTGTATGCCAATACTTCTCATCCTCATCAGAAAAGCCACTGGGAATATCAGGAACAAGGGAACTAACATTGTTCCACAGTCCTGCTCCAGCTAAAAGGCCTAACACAAGCACATGGCTAAGTAAACTGTCTCTAATAGCCAAAAAATTAGAACAAAACACTGCACTAATCATACCAGTAACTAAATATACTTCAACCACTTCAGTTAAAGACCCAAGCTTGCAAAAATTCAAGCCTTTACAAAATCAATTTTCGATTTCCTGGAGGGAGGGGGGAAATCACAGCTACAGAAAAGCTGGATGCTCTGATTACTGCTGCATGAGAACTGATTTTGGACAAGGCTTCCAGCTTCTGCAAGCTACCACAAGCCAATCAGCACTTACAAGATGAAAAGCTATAGCCCACTGCCCGCAATATGCAGGTCATTCCAAATGAAATAAGCCCAGCTGTTTTCCCTTTGGTTCAGTGGAAGATCAGTTCACAAATTAAATCTTCTTGCAAAGCAACAGCAAAGTGTAGTTGATTTTGTGGTGGCAGAATACAAAAAACATTCATTAGGTAAGGGGGGGAAGGGAAGATTTAGCTAGCAGCCATAGTATGGACAAGGCAGCACTAGAGTTGCCTGTCTCTGCCAAATTAAAGTCTCAAAAAATGATGGGGAAGAGGATCCTTGGAGAGAATTATTATACAGGGAAAGATGAACAGGACTCTGATAATACCCCAAACAAAATTACTCTTTATATATCAAATGTCACAATTTTGTCAGAAAGATCAAACCTAGAAATTAAGCATAAGCACAAAAAGATTCTGGAATACTCTTGCACTTCCTGCTTTTGGATCCTTAGCACCCTTAGCCCAGAGTAAGCAGCAGAATGTGATTCATCACAACAACTGATAACCTAACTGCAAAAAATTCATTATGGAAATTTTTAAAAATTAATCAAGACCTAGTCTAAGACCTATGTGACGGTATAATGACTTGGTATTTTTCATTATCCCATTCTCTTTCTCGCTGTGAGGAGGTTAAGCAGAGAAACCCCTACTCACAGGCAGGCAGGTCTCTGTTACAGTGTAAGTCCGCATTGGTTTCACAGTTGATGTACCACTGGAAAAATTAACACAAAGAATCAGGATTTCAGCTCTGATTTCGTTCTACCCTCAAATTTTACACATATTTCAGGGTAAGTAATAAAGACAGAAAGAACTGACTAAAGATATTTTTCCCAAGTGAGATTGGCACACCACATTTTCTGTTGAAGTTGCACATTAGCAGGTCTGCTCATGGGCATTGATTCACCTGAGTCATTCTTATGTCAAAATGGTAAAAATCAAGACCAGCCACATGTAAAGTCATGGGACCAAACAAGCCTTGGGAAATGCCAAACTGCTGCTCACCACGAGAGCAGGGCCCCTGCCTAAGACAGAGAGATTTGGGAACAGCAGCAATGGAAAGAGTTGCTAACAGACAGGAGAGATGATAGGAGCCCCTTGGAGATGCCCTGCAGCAGCCAGTGCAGGTGGTACAAGCACCTCCAGATTCTTTATCTGAAACCTAGAAGCATCCGGGAAAAGCCAGATTACAGCAATGCAGTAGAAAGACACCATCATTCCTGCTGCTTATCTGCAGGAATCTTCTGGGAGTTCTTCTTCCTCCATAAACTGTAATTACAGGGGCCTAATCAGTAAATTCCATGTTATGTTTCATCTCTTAAATGTCTACATTACTTTCAATTCCCTCTATAATAGAGCTGCGTGAATATGTAGAAACTGAAGAAGTGAAGAATTTACCAAGGGCACCCCTTGAAATGGAGTGGGCTCATTCCCAAAGCCACACAGAGAAGTGAAGGGACATAACACTGTAAATGAACAACAGCTTCTGTCACCTAATACATCTGCAGCAACTGCTTTGGCAACATGTCTTTGAGCCAACAAAGATTTTATTAAACAACATTTGTATATACAATTTCTTATTTTAATAACTTACATGGAGGCTTCTATGAGGGAATGGGAAAGAAGTTGCAATTATAGATGCTCTTGCTATATTGAAAAAAAAAAAAAAAATCCTTCTAAGTCTCTGTCTACCAGTCTAGTGAAGCAGCCAATTTGAAAAAGCACCTTCTGTGAATACCACAGCAGTCTGAGCACTCTTGGCACCTTCCATTACTTAGCAAGGCATAAAGTCCACAAGTGCAAAACCAGCCCATGAAGAGTGTGTTATGTAATACCTGTTCATATATATTCCGTATTCTATTGAATCCCTGAGGAACAGTCATCTCTACCGTGTTTACATGCTGCAGTTTGGAAGGTAATCCCTTCCAGCCCACAAAAACAAAGTCGAAAAAGAAGATAATATTTGTTCTATTACCTGATTGATACATTTCAAACATAGACCCCCTTTGACAAATAGCAGAGGAAAGAATGGTGGGATTTTGAATTAAAGGGTTTTTTAAGATTTGATTTTTATACAGTTACTTAACAGGGTATTTAAGTGTTGCAAACTAAATTCAATACTCAAGTAAAATAGAAATTACTCTTACATACATCATTTATACATATAGGGACAGACTTTTGTGAATTTATTTTTCAGCAGGTTTTTTGAAATACTGACCATATTGTCATGATATTGTTACTTTCTCCATCTTTCTCATGAGGCTGCACATTAGTCAGAGTCTTGAACCCATCTGTGGAACAACCTCTACTGCCTGAATAGATTTGAATCTACATCTTTCAGGTGAATGCTCCAATGTCTGCTATGAAGATGTCCTATGAATGTTTAAAAAGGCATTTCACATAGCTGGTACTAGAAAAATTGTTCCCTAATCAGACTTTAGGTGTCTGTGGCCCCTTAATTGATGTCCCCTGCCCTTTCCCAAGCCTAGAGGGAATAAAGTGGAAAATCCCAACCATGATCTCACACGCACACAAGGAGACATCCTGTGAACCTGAAATGCACCTGGAAAATAGCACCTCAAACTGAGTTCATCTTAGCAATTTGCATATTTAAGTGCTTAGCTCATGTTATGCCACTTTCCACACATTCAAGTTGATGTGTGCTCAAGATGACCTTTGTAATTCTGACATTGCAGAAGAAAATACCTTCAGATTTCATAATGCTCAGTACTCTACAAGACTAATTCAGATGACATTCAAAATATTCAGTGCTGTGATATGACAGATAAGCCAGTTACCCATTATTCTTCACCCAGTATACAACATTTTTTATGATCTTTGTTTCTCCCCCATCTTTCTCATGGAGTTCATAGCCCAAGCCCACAGAGCCAGCCAAGCTTTGGGCACACAAACATGCCATGGAGCCACTGCAAAAATATCTTCTATTTCACTACACTTTGCATCCCAGGATTTACTGCAACCCTTCTTCACAGCTCAACGTGAAGCAACTCATCAGGGAATAGGATAAAAAAGGCATCCAGTAGCAGAAAAACAACCCATACTGCCCCATCAGAGCAGTAATTTTGAGCTAATCAGCATCTAGAAAGACTCTTGGAGTTCTAGAAGAATCTCAAAATAGTCATGGATGAATTGCTCATAGAAAATATATCTGTAGTGAGAAATTTAAATAAATCCCAGAAATCCTTTAATACCACCTCATTATTGATATATATTAAAGTCTGGGTTGGATGGGGCTTTGAGCAACCTGTCCTTGTAAAAGGTCTCTGTCAATGGCAGGGTGATTGAAGGAATCAATCAAAGCCCAGTTCTTTAGGGCTCCTTCCAACACAAACCATTCCAGGATTCCATGCTCCATTCCTTAGCCAGGTATGAACTAATAGTTGCAATATAAAACCTAGAGAACATTCTTCTATTTTAGTTGTTTTTACATTTACACATTCATTCTGGAATTAAAAATGAAAAAGCAATTGATGTGGGAGACAATACATCTCTTTTCATCAGATTTGCAAAGGTATAAAAGTGATTACTCTTCAGGACAGCTTCTTGTGTGCAGGTGGAATTCTGTGCTCTGACAGAATTCAACATCAACAGCCTTAAGGAATACAGTCAGGAATAAGTCCTGTGAATGCAAAAAACCCTGGCCTGTGAACATTTTGATCACAGCTTTTTCCATCAGAAGCATGGAACTGCTATTTGATTATTGATTATTGGATGCTTTTTGCACTGCTTACAGCCAAAATCATAATGGTGGGCATGCAAAAAATAAAGTGGAGACAGACTACTAAGAAACTGCCACAAATACAAAAGCACTGAATGAAAAGTTGTGCTGAGAAATACTTGACATAGTTTTCTTAATGCTTGCTCAAAATAATATTCTCCATTATATGCGTAAATATATTTACTTTGCCAATTCAGGGGCCACAATAACATACACAATTGGTTTTGACAGCAGCAAGAGGTTTCTTGGCTTTCTCCCATAATTTACAACCAGAATAATAGTGTCACTCCCTTTCAGATGTGAAAAAAAATTTCAGCTTGCTCAAACTTATTTGAGCTGCGCTTAGGCACAAACTGTCTCCCATTACATCATTCCTACTACTACCAGACAATTACAGATACTTTCATTCAGCAGTTACATATCTTTCATTTTTTTTGAATTGTCATTTAAAATATTAGCCATAATTTCCCTCCTAAACAAAAAAGTGAAAACACTCTGGCCACTGTGTATCAAGAAACTAAATAACAACTAGGCAAATTAAGTTGTATTCAATTTCTATTTATTTTCATTGCTTTTCAGTGCTGCCATTGGCCAATAGGATGTAGTTGAGCAGGAAGAAAAAACACAGCACGCATTTATGAATGTATCAAATGCATTTGAACATCATTAATTGATCACAGCTATACTTAACATGTGAATAAATCATAGCTGAGGAGAACAAAAATGTACAAAGCAACACTAAGCATGAATTGACTCCATACCCAGTTTTTTTCATCTAAAGAAGCATTAGTCATGTTAGACTCTTGAGGACCCAAAATGGGAGTACCCTGAAAAAGGATGCAGCACATACCAAAGTTCATGTAAGTTTGTGGAGAGACTGTACAACTTCATGAAAGAGAAACCCCAAAAGGTAATTAAACAGCAGAAGACATCTCGGCTTTGATCATCTCTGAGCTGCAAACTATTGAAAAGCTATCAAGAGTGTTTGGGCAAAGTATTCCCATGTAGCTGCCCTATTTGTAAATTCTTTAGGCATCTACTTCTGGTCACTGCTGCAGACAATAAATAGGAAAGGTGAACCTTCAGTCTGAAACTGCATAACTATTCTGATGTTTATGTCCTTACAATGGCATCATTGTAGTGCAGGCTATCATAGAAATATTTCACTGTGCATGATCAAGGAGAGCTGTAGAAATACATCAGTGTGAGCTTTAGCACAGAATTCATGCCCAAAGTAAATTAATGAGTGGCCAGGAAGCCAGGAAAATTCACCAGTGCTAAACTCAGTCCTGCTGTGACTGGACATTTTTTGGCACCTCAGCTAAAATTGGGGGAATCTGGCCATAAACATGCTGGTTTTAAGAAACATGAATCAATAGGAATCATTTTAGGTGTCCAGCTTTGATACAATGGAAGCACAGACTCAAACCTTATATTATTTATGGAGCATATGTGATAAAATGTAAAAAGCACATGGAAAACAAAAGACATGAGAGGTAGGGCTTTTTTGCTTGGGCTTTTTTTTTTTTTTAAGATCCCCTCTTCAAAGCCAGGATTTAAAACCCTTCTCATGCATAATTACTGGCAAGTGCACTTACAACATCTTGTTGACATTTCACAGCTATACCTCAGTAAATACTTCAGGCTGTTGGTGATTATTTATTGTTAGACATACATACAACTCCAGAATATTTAATTTCAGCAAAATATTATTCTGAGTTAGGAGGCCTAAACAGGGACTACTCTATAAAACACTACATGTAATTCAAAATGGCAAGCAGAAAACACTGAACAATTGTCCTGTAATTGTCTGGTGCAAGCTGCTCTACTCTGATCTTTTAAATCAAAATGGCCACGCCATATATATGAAACTGTGCATTCCTTCACATCAATTCCTATCCATTAACATATTTATTAGCATTCAGATTAGTCTATGACTGTGGCCCAAAAAAGAAAAAAAAAACAAAAAACACACATACCCTGGTATCCCTCCCCTCTCAAAATTATAAGTTTGACTTTTCAACCATACTCCTCCTCAGTAACATCCATAATCAGAACTTCAGGCTGCTTTCTTTCGAAACATAATTTCTACGTATATTTGATACTTCAAGCTGTTTCATATGTTGCTTATTTTCAAAGCAGAATATAATGAGAACAATAACTGGAATTGTCTGAAAAGAACTTTTGCACTCACACAGCAAAAAAAAAAAAAAAAAAGTGACTAAAAATAATATCCCTATTGCTTAAGCATTATTCATGCTGGAGGACCATGCTGGCCTTCTCCCACACAATGGAGACTCTGTCATTGGCACCAGTGAAAGAAGAAGAAGATATGGATATCTTTGGCTAGACCCACTGACCACTGAAGTCATCAGAAAACTTCCAGTTGGTGTGAGCATTGTGTTACATTTTAGAGTCAACTCCAGACAACCTGTTTTAGGTCAAAGTTAAAATACTTCTGCTGTTACAAGACTGCAAACAAGAATGTTATTCCATTTCTATAATATACAACAGAATTATCCACTCCAGTTAGGCCCATTAATTACTACAATAACTAATGCTAGACTCATTTAGTAACTCAGCTCATTATAGGATAATTACTATTACAAGGTTTGCATAAAGGAGGACCAGAAGACCAAGGACTGGAACAGGGTGTAGAGTCTCCCTCACTGGAGATATTCCAGAATGGAATGAAATGTTCCAGTCTGGATGAAATCCTGTTCCATGGGCTCAAGGATAACCCTGCTTGAGCAGGGCAGTTGGACCAGGGGTCTGACCTGCTGTGGTCCCTTCCAACCCAACCCACTCTGGGATAACCCCAGTTCTGGCTCTCCAAAACTGTAAATCCCAGACTGGGATGGCAGCATCTCCTGACACCACCAGCAGACAGTGGCTTCCTGGGGCTTACAAAGTCACAGTAACAACAGAAAACATTCCCGTGTGACAAGAAGCAAAGATGCTGCTGATATTATTGCTCTGCTTCCATCTTCACCCTCATGCTGCTGCCCAGGGAGATTTTGTAGCAGTAAACCAAGCTGAGGGATCCCAAAGGCACCTATATTCCCATTGCTTCACCTGTTCCCCAGACAACAGCTCTTTTCTAGTTCTGCCAGGTCAGACAGAACTGACAGGTTCTGACTCTTGGACAAAATTGCATTCTTGAGGCAAAACACCCTATGCAACCTCCAGCAGCCTGGAGTCAGCCCTTTCCCAGGTGTATGTTAACTACCGGATGCAAAATGTTAAAATGTACACCTGTGTCACCCAAAGGCTTAGGCATTTAGAGCTAAAGCAGCAACATTTGAAACTCGGCAAGTAGTAATTTGTAGGGCACAGAACACTGAGCACCATGTCCCCAAACAGCAGCCCACATAAATAAAACCTATACCAAAAACTGGGGCCCTGGTGGAGATTTTCACAAACAACCTCAAGGAATATATTTGCAATCTTTGGCTGTCATTTTGTTTCTATGACAACTCCTCATAAAGACATTCCTGAAAATGCGAATTTCAGAATCATCTCCTGAACTCTTAGGAAAAAAAAGGCTCTATTACCTGTCCTTCCACAGACAATCAACAAAATTGTTGCACATTAGGTGCTTTACTGCCTCACGCCTAGAACTCTTCTTCCTTGCCTTTTCAAGTTTCCCACACAAAATAAATGGTGACTATCAGGCATAGTCTTTGAAAGCAAAAGTAACTTCAGTAGCCAAGGCAGGACCATTTCTATCAGCCTTTACTTTTATTTCAGTATCTTTTAATAGATGAAATTTGTTAATTGATTAGAGACCCATTAAAGAACAGCTACAGAAAGCTTCACTCAACTACTTGGACTTGGTTCTTTGCCAAGAGAGAACTGTGAGGAGCAGGGAGTTCTCTAAGAGAGAATTTTTCCATGTATGAAATTAGTGGTGTTTATGCTGTGGATCCTGCTCTTTGTTTTCCTATAAAAAAAATATTTTCCCTTTCTCGCACTAAATCATCCACACACTATGCAACCTGGCCTTCTTTTCAGGGAGCTGACTGCATTTGCATAAACAATAACAGTCTAATGTTTATCAAGTCATTAATTCCTCATGAAAGCATACAGCTGTATAAAGAGCCTTTTTTCCTTAGAAAAATTCAAGTGTAAGTCATTAAAAAAGAAAGCAGTTGCATGACTGTAGATCTTGGAGATTAAAGATCATCAGGGCTTGCACATAAAGCAATCAAAATATGGAAAATTTATAGAAAGATACATTATTATTGATTCTTTTACTTGTTTCTTTTAAAACAAAACTTATATTTACATATGAATGTAATTCTGGATCTAAAATAAAATTTTATCCATTGTACTTTTAAGCAGCATTATAAAATAGTAAACCAGTAAGAAATTCTCAAACATATGTTTGCCTACATCTTTTATAACAGACAGTTTGGGTAGAAAATCTACCTCTACATCTTATTCCCTTCATAATTACATCCTTTATATTCCAAAAACACTACCATGGTAAAAGTGTCTATAAGTCCTTAAATATAACAAATACAAAGGTTTATAACTGTATACAGATGAAAGTTACAGAACTTTCCCACAAACTTCACGCAATTTTTTTTTATTTCTCCTTATGCAATTTTACACCCTAGAAATTCACTTTTCTGTTAATTTTAAGTTGTTAGTAAGGGTTGAAAAAGAGCAGAAAACAAATTGTGCCTGCCCTGCAATTCCGACTTTACTGTTGAAAGTCCTTGTCCCTTGAGTGCCTGGGAAGTGCTCACACATACATGTTTCAAATGCTAACACATAAGATAGACAGACATTTCAGTGAGAGCTTTGGTGTCCATAAGGCCACTGCCAACAATCAAGTACCTCAGCATACTGACCTGGCATTTCCAAGGCAACAGAGGCAGTTTGGGATAGAGTTTGGACCCTGTCAGGAAGAGACTGAGGCTGTAACTCTATCAGTGCATGACTCTAAAATAACAAAATGCAGGTGGAGTTAAAGTAATGTAACACAGAGCAAAGGCAGAGAAACCAAATCCTATCCTGGCAGCACCCCAGAAGAGTTCAGTGAAATGTACATAGAAAAATGGGAAGTGGTCCTCTCTTTCTTACAGTTAAATAGAAAGGCTTCAAGCATGTGCTAGAG
The DNA here is from genome assembly GCA_018697195.1 of Certhia americana. Taxonomy (NCBI): domain Eukaryota; kingdom Metazoa; phylum Chordata; class Aves; order Passeriformes; family Certhiidae; genus Certhia; species Certhia americana. Next base: position 16,215,946 of record CM031865.1, on the reverse strand, counting down.
GCATGCATCAGCTCCCCACACTAGTTTCAGCTTTTCCCCTTTATCATTATGCAATAATATATGCAGTCCAGATCTGATCCCCTTGCTGATACTGATAGCATCCCTGGCTATGTCAATAAAAAGAATTCAGTGTAATACACCTGGAGGTGAATATGCAGCCTCAGTGGATACTACATTGCTCTGCAAGCATTTAAGTGGGTATATAAATACTCTATTCTGGGATAAGTGCTGCAAACTTTTATTTTGATTTAGCCAAGTTACTCTACAAAGGCTTTTTTGAGTTCAGTGGGGCATGGAGTGACACCTCAGAGTCAGGACAGTAGCAGCCAATCCAGTGCAATGAATATCTTGCAATCAAACAAATATATAACTCAAAATTCCTTGGACTCCACACAGTATGGAAACTTGTAAGATAAGTGGAAAAATGGCCTTTCTTCCCTTATTTTATGAAAGGCAGTAAAGCCTCCTTTAACAGCAATGAGCCATTGCAATAAATCTAAATGGAGAAAGCCTGTTCACTGAGCAAAGACAAAACAAGTTACTGTATATCACAGCAGAGGAAGGATCTAAAGATCAAAGGGTATATACCATTTCCTGCAATGTGTTTTTCCAGGATACAGCTTACTTGGCTCCTAAGTTGTTCTACAGTATGGGGGAAAAAAACTATTTGAGGGTGGGAGAAGTGCATGCTTAGGCTCTGGTAGATAAACACCCAGATACCAAAAATAGAGTCATGCTTGTGTAGTAGAAACAATGTATCTAGTCATATAAAATGAGTCCTTTATTGTTATATATTTTTCCTCTCAGTGTTTATTTTATATATTCTTTTCTCATATTCCAGGGATTTTTAGGATCCCCTGAAGCTGAAGAAACAAGAAGTGTGGCTATGGATTCTTAACTCCTAACTGCATGCCGTGTTTTGCTGTGAAGAGCAGTGCTCACTTGATGGCTCCTGATGGCCTGTGGATAAAGGCCATTTCATCACTCTACTCATAACTTGGCATATAGTTCTCTCCTTAATTATAAGAAACATCCTGTACAACATTATATGAGGTACAGAGAAAACACATCACAAAAAATACATCTATAAACACAAAAGAAATTACAGTTTTGTAAGAGCTTTCTGAAAGGCTTCAAATTCCATCTCTCAAAGTTATCAAAGACTTTCTCTTCACTGCATTATATCCTTTATCTGTATTGATTATTCCTTTGCATTACAATGCTGCAAGATTTTCCCAAGAGATTCTTACAGAGTGACTGAAAATATGATGGATTCTCACAAAAACGCTGTGATAGGGAAAGCAACAGAAGTGGTCTGGAGTCCTTCTCACACACTAAACCACCCAGAAACACCTCCCAGTACAGTTGGTCTGAGGAACAAAAATGCCTCTCCTTTGCAATGAGAAAAGATGGGGTAGGGATAGATGTGCTGCCACTGTGGGAAGATTAAATGCCACACTTCACAGTGCTGGCTTTCAGCACACACAGCCAGGTGCTACAAGGGCTTGAGGCCAGGCAGCCAGACCCTCCTTCCGCAGTGCCCACAGCACCAGTGTCAGGGGAGAGCCCTGAGCAAGGGCTCAGAGGCAGCACATCTTGGGGACTGCTGAGGGGCCAGGAGGCAAAAGTCATTTTTGAATTTCCATTAGGACTACATAAACTGCTCTGTTCACCAGATGAACACAACTCAGCAGTGAGAAAGAAGATCTGAGCTCAAAGACAGGAGATCAAGCAAATTAATCAGGGAAGCCAGTGTTATTAACCCACTCAGGTAGGTGAGGTCTATAGTCTAAAAAATACACAGTGTACTGCAAAAACCAGTCATAGTCTCTCTGAAAAGAAACATGATTAAAACAGTCTTGCATTCCTCCTTTTCTATTTTTGTTCCCCCTAGGAGGGAGAAACAGAATCTGCCCTGGCCTCCTAACACCAAACAATCAGAAAGGGCCACAGTCTGTGCTGGGCTGAAGCACACACAGCAGTGTTGGTCACAAATCAGAAGTCACCACGTAGCCACTTCCCACCTGACAGAGAGAGATATCCCTGTGAGCATAGTAAATAATATATATTATAGAAATATTATTATTATTGTACCATAAAAATAATATAGAAAATAATTCTTGCCACGTGGTAAGTGTGAGTGAAGTCTAAAATTTTCCAAATTATGAAAACAGCCAGCCCAGAGCAGAGACACGTCTTGATTTGTTTTTACCCCAAAGCAAGATCCTGAGGTTTTTCTTGATTTATTTGTTTTCCCCTGACAACTAGGGACTGCACTCCTTTTGCTCTGGAAGCCAAGGGCAGGTTTGTCTTGCATTCCCCTGACAACCAAAGCTCTACAGCAGGTTCTCCTGACTCAAGAAACAAACTACTTATTTACTTCACTAAGAGAGACCGTTTCAGGTGTGCCTGAGGGAGATATCCCCTGGTTTTGGCTTGAGGATAGAATTTCCCCTCATTTGTCAGAGCAGCTAGCAGTGGTAGGGACTCCTTCTTGTCTGTCATTCATGTTATCAACTGTCCAAAACCCTTAGACACACCTAGCTTTCTTCTAGGTGCTCCCCAGTGAGTCCTTGCAGCCACCCAGTGCAGCTACATGGCTGCAGCTCTCCTGTCCCTGTCCTGTGATCACAGCCAACAAAGAACAGGAGGTCTCTGCACCACACCTACTTTCAGCAGTCCATAAGCTGATGAGCCATTTCTTTCTGTCCATGTAATAGGTCTCTGCCTCTAGAAGCACAAATGTATCCCTCAGACCTTACTGATGATGTTGATAAAGATGAACTGACATCACAATTACCCTTCCTTTATCTTCAAGCCACCAATAACTTGTACCAGTATATTTAAATATGATCCATTCAGGAATCAACATTCCTTCTTAGCTTTATAGCAGCTTGCCATCCACTGATTTTCATGCAAAGGTTTTGTTTTAAAGGGTCAAAAATAAATCACAAAAGCCAGGGGAAAACATGGTGAAATTGAAGCTATATTGAAATGACATTAAGTAAATGAAAATTAATAAAACACAATGACATTGTACATTTACATTAAGGTGTCTTTTTAAAATATCGCAGCTACAGTTTTGGCACTAGTTCTCGGTCTGAAGCCACAGTTTCTCCCTGGCTTTATTTTTAGTATCTTTTCTGAGTATTAAACAATTCAACCAACCACTTAATTCTAAGCACATGAGTAGTCTCATGGAAACAAAAGTTAAATGCTTTCTGAATGTGAATTATCCTTAGTTCTCCAAAAGCCATTCAAATTGTATTTAAATGTAGAGAACTTTTAAACCTGCAAAAATCTAAATGTAAACAATTTACTATCAGAGTTTATAGCAAGTATTTCAACTAGGCAATAACGTTGACACTCATTGGCTTAGCTCTTTGTTTTATAGAGAAAATGTATAGAAAAACTCACTCCATTTACCAATCCTTTGGGATACTTTCATTACTGGTCTTATATATCAGCAATTGAAGATAGAAACAAAATATTATTTAACAAGGTTTTATATGACAACATAAAGAGTGACTGCTAGCTGAGTGTTGATCCAGACATGTTTCTGCCAAGGTCACTTCCCTGCCAAAATATACATCAAATAACCATACATAAATTTTATTTTTGACGAATAACCACCAAATGGTTGCATAAACAGAATAAACTGTGGGTAACTGTAGGTTATAATGAATATCTGTAGTAGCAACATTAACCGACACCTCCCACAGGCTGACTGCAAGACAGTGTCACCATCACCAGCTTGCTGGTTTGGTGGCAAACCAAATTATGTTGGAACGCATCAGTGGTTACCCTTGGTGAGAAATCTACATCCTTGCAACATCAACTTTCTCACTCTTGAAGCATCCCTCATCTTTTTTCCTTTTCAGACATTTGGCTTTGAAAAGCTTAGAATTCATAAAGGAATAGTCACTGACCTGGAAAGTCAATGTGGCAAGACTGTTCCCTATACCCTGCCCGAAATATAAACATGCTTATGCAGAGGGCGTGTGGTCTGAAGTCTGAAATAGGAGTCTGAGATTAAAAAAGTCAGCTACCAACTCCTTGTGTGACCTTGGCCAAGCCTTTCAACACCCTTATCCTTCAGTTCCCTAACTGTGTAACTAAGAGAGGGATGCAGAGGGCTTTGTGAAGGCTATTGATTGATTACTGTTTGCAAAGCCTGCCGAGGTGCCACTGGGAAAAAGCTTCAAACTGTCTGCGTTTAAAGGATCGATGCCTGTTATTACACCATTATTGAAATAATGGTAAATACATTGTACCAAAAAAATTAGGAGAAAGGAAGAGAAAAACAGTTGCAGACCAACCCACAAGAGGAATTGCATGTGGTATGTGATGCCTGATATTGTAGTATCAATGAGAGTACACGAAGAACCTTTTCTAAGCAGGGGTCTGATGCCAAGGACACTCAGCATCACCCAGAATTAGGCATCCTCACTCTTTTCAAGGATTTATTTAGGAGCCCCCCATTTAAATCATCACAGTGGTGACCATTCATGCAATTTTCTTCCAAAAATTGCTTTGTAATTTTCTTGTTACAAGATCCTTTTTATTTCTATGCTTTCTTCAGCCACATGTATATTTAGCTAAATTCTGATTTCCCACCCATGCAAATGCAAGGGGCATTTTACACTTTCCTTAAGTACTGACACATTTACAACTGTAATTTCTCTAAAATGTCATTTAGCCAAGATTGATTATTTGCTGCATAGTGAGTAGAGGAAAGAAAGAAAGGAGCTGTCAAGCATTCTTGCTTTTCTCTTTGGGGTGGAAAAATAAGCTTATCTTTAGAAAGACAGATCCTTTTATTAAAGGATGAAATGAGCACTGAACAAATACTATGAGGAATTTCAGTTATTCTGATACTAATGGGAAAAATAGTTAAGATGGCAGAAAAAAACCCTTGTGTGTTCAAAGACTTCAAATGTGCCACTTCAGGTGGGTCTTGACCTGGTAACACGCCATTAATTTCCTGGGGCTTGCAGTTGCATGTGGTCCCCTTTGCATGATGCACTTAACACACTGCCTCTCCCCAAAACATAAAACATTACCAGGCCATGTTTTCACTAATTTATTCTATTTCTCAATCTTGCTCTTATGTGTTATAATCATCATTCTTACCTCCTTGTGGCCAGTGAAATTCTCCACTGGAAATTGTCAGTATATTCTATCAACATTTTTTTACTGGTGTACTGTAGAAATATTATATAACCAAGATTTGTAACAAGCTGCATTGAAAACAAAAGTGCCTTTTCCCAAATATTTCTTTTTCTCAAAAAAACAACTAACAAATAGTCACCTCTATTCCCCCTGACTCAAATATCTGCAGTAACTGTTTAGGCAGATTAACAGGATTCCTTTCATTTTTACTGCTCTAATCCTTGTAAAATCTTGGCCAAGGACCAGGTTCTGGTACCTTTATTGACAGAAAATCTCATGGAAATCTGAGACTCTTCAAACTGACTTTGACAACTTGTAAAGGCTATTAAATTAACCAATGATATCTGTGAATAACAAACCAAAATGCCAACAAATGGTTCAACACCTTTCCCAGTGCTGTTAGAAAAAGTGTGTATTTACGTATAGTATAGTACAATGTATGCTTAGTGTAATTTGACAAAGGTAAAACTGTTACCTTGTAAAGTAATGTCCAAGTCCCAGCACAGTTTTGAAAGCATCTCCTTTCCACAGCAGCTCTCAGAGTCAAGCTCCTCCAGCCCCCATCAGCTCTCACAGCTGCTTTCAATCCCCAAATTAGAACACAGGTGCAGCTTGAGGCACTATAGCAAAACTATTTCAAACATTACAACCTGTGTGGATTTCAAACACTGCCACGGGTCCCAGAGATGGCTCTTAAAAGTACTAAGGGCTTGGAAAAGGCTCTTGAAGGAACAAGGAAGGACATTCACTTTAGAAGGCTGTTTTTCACTCTGCATATTGTTCAATCAAAGCAAAAATTTCCAAGTCTCAAGGTGCAGTAAGCATTACACAGAAGAAAAGGAGAAGATATGAGAGCTTAACTCCAAGCTACTGCAAGGTGATTTCATACCAAACTAAGCAAAACAGAGCTATCTCCATGCAAGGCCAGAGTTTATCACAGGTTGTGGTTTGGCCCAGTTGGCTGACATTTTAACTCTCCATTTGAGCCTGAAACATGGCAGATAACACAAGTTTCTTTCTCTCCTCTATGAGAGAGCATTTCTGAGCATTCAAACAAGTTGGCCTAAAGAGCACTTTCGCTATATGGACATGAGCTGATTTGACAAGATTGACAACTCCAAAAACAAACAAACAAAAAGTTTCAAATTAAAAGCATGATATGAAAACAGTACTAAAGCTGACTCACTTCTAATGTTCTCCTCACAAAAAAGTTGTTTCCTGCCCCAGCAACAGGAAGCAGCACAAGGATGGAGCACTGCAGAGGCACTGTGTGGGAAGAGAAGGAGGACTCTGCCTTGGGTTTAGACAGGGCTCCTGAGCACAGGGCACTGGGGGAGACCCCAGGTGGGGCTCATCACAGCAATCAAGGCTCTCAGGTCCTGCCCTTGGCAAACTGTTAGCAGGCCTTGAGAAAGCAGGTGTGAAACACGGGCTAAGCCCCACCTTCAGCTCTCCCCTCAGAACTTCCCACCACCTTCAGTTTTAAAAGGTTTTTTGCCTCTTTTTTCCAACAGTCTTGCAATTATGCCCAATTTTGTAGGCATTGTTTTAAGCCTGATACTAACACGTGAATTTGATGCTGAACATGGAATCAGTTAAAAAAAAGTGGGGAGATGGAAAATACCTCTTTGGTTATAAAGAGCATTCTACATCAATGGAGAGTTGCTCCCAAGATTTTCTGTCCTTTGGAACCATTCAGGTCATGAGACTTTCACCAAATCCCATCTCAAAGTGTTTCCTGATAGCCAATTTCTTTTTTTTGTTTTTTTTGCTCAATTTCACAAAGGATTAATTTAGTCATAATAGTGCACCCTTCAGCCATCCAAAAGTCCTCTCTCTTCTTAATATGTGGACCTTTGCAGTATGCTAGACAGTTCACATATCCTCTTTAGTCATTGTTTCCATATTTCTTTTGGAAAATAAACTTGGCAGAGAGCAGAAGACAGCTCTGTTACCACCAAGCCTCCAGTGACTGCAACTGGAAAAAGAAAAGCTCCTTAGTTAAGTACTTCAATGTGCAAATAACACATTTTGGAGTTACCAGCAATCCCCAGAGTGGTGATTCTCAGAAGCTCTGTACGTGGAAATCTCACTCCAGGACACAGAAGGAGCTTTAACCAGCTAAGGAATTGAGGAGGAAGACAGTGTTTTCTCATACTAAAGCACAAGTTGGATCATCTGAAGCTTCTCCTGGCGTGGACACGAAACTACTGTGTGGTCTCCTGTGCCTTTGTTTCCCTATCTATAAAATGTATTTATGGGAATTTGCTTCTATTTTTCCCTCTTAGTCTTTCTTACGAGTCTCAGATTTCAACCATGGGCCAAGCAAAATTTTGAGGGGAAAAGGATACCAGAAAGTCCAAAATGCCTTAAGCCCTAAAAGCATCAGCTCATGCATCACATATACAATTCTAATACAGAAGGAATTAAAAATGTCATCATTCTCACTTGATGAGGAAAAAGAAAAACACTTCCCAAACTCATGGAAGAAGGTCTGTCAAAAGTCTGTAGGGAGGTGCTTATATTCCAGTGTTAAATGAGAAGTAAACAGGAGAATAAAAACCTGGCAAACAATGAAATGACTGCTACCTTTGTCTCCATCAAGCACACAAGCACTGATGTAATTGGTAGCTGGGCTGTGAGTGGAATACCTCATTTGGAATCATTCGTGGTGCAAATTTCAGCAGCACTGTGCTAGGTTGGTATGACACCAACAGTGGTGTTTAGTGGAGATGAGAACCAGCATTTAGTTTCCCTAATGACTAAACATCTCCAGCAACCACAACCCTCACGAGAAACAAAATTCCAGGGTAAATTTTGTACTGAGTTTTCAGCACCCATCCCTGTTCATTCATCACTCACTACAAACCGAGTGTCTACAACCACCTGGGCTGGCATCAGGACACAAAACCAGGTGCAGGTTTTTGTCATGACACAAATTACACAGTGAGATCTGGATGAACTGCAAGAAATTTCAGCTGATTTTCAACACTGCATGGGAAGGAAACCAGAACAACTTTCTCTAAGCCAAAGAGAGATTTCTCCACTCTCTATTTTCCAGGGCTAAAAAACTAGAATAGAAACTAGTTTTGACTAAGATAAATCTTTTGAGATAAAGGCACGGGGACATACAATCTACTGCCTCCAGTCTGGTTCTTGAGTTCCTGCTCCTGGTCATTCACAGCTGAACATAAGTGCCAAAACATTTTTCAGGAACCAAGAACTCTATGCCAGAACTGAGTGAGGCAAATTTACCACCCAAAGGACATGGTCCTTGCTTGAGAAAGTATTTCATAAAAGAGAGTTTTTCCTTGACTGCCTCAGCTACCAAATGGTTTTGGTTCAGACAATATTTTCTAAGCCCACACTTTGATCAGAGCAGTATAAGGAAATCTGGCAAATCCATATCTGATGTCCTTGCTGACAGTCTTTGTGTGAGTTAAAACAGTACAGTGCGCATAATCTAAATTCCTCTGCAGGGTATTTCCTATCACTACCATCTAATGCCATACAATGAGAGCTAAGTTGGAGCCATGTGCTCAATAGAGACTCCTGAAACACAAAACTGTGTTTTAACTCCTTTTCCTGTGTTATTTTACTACCTTTTCTACTGCATCCTGTAAGAGACTAGGCTTAATTTTGCAGAATCATGTGAACACTTATCAAAAATTGCCTTCTCTACCAAAAGGACTCTCAAGTTTAATTCAACATTGCCTGACCAGCCTGAAACTCAATAGCAGCCCACTATGAAGAACAATTGTAAGACCTCTATCCACACTACATCTGTCAAAAATATTATTATCCCATAATTTTATGTTTTCAGCCAATTATTTATGCAAAAAGGATGAAAACCACAAAGAGTGTCCCTCACCTTTTGGTAGGTTTACAAACTGAGTTTGTTCTTCAAAGAAATGTGTAGGAAGAAACTCATTTGTCTCTGCTCTGAAATGAAAGCACACATGATTACCAGTCTAATCAATCATGCTTCTTGTATTTATCTAGTTTGGTGTGGTTTGTGTTTGCGTGATAATCTTTTTATTATAAAAAATTCAGGCTCCTATGTGTAGTCAAAACCAGTTCATCACCACACAAAACAATCAATAGCTTGGGTAAAGAGGCAGCAATGTTATTACTCCTCAGTGACCAGTAACACTGAGTGAACAAGGTGCTGATCCCCACAAATTCCTCCATGAAACTAGCTGGATTTACAAACATGAAACTACAGTGGTAAGATCACCTGAACTGGAAAGTCAGAGAGCTTGCTGAAATTATTCCAGTTCATAGGATGGGGTTTCTGGCACATATAACAGGCCATAAGTTTTCTATATACACCTCCCTGTCCTACTAATATGCATAAAAGATGCTGTAATATGTGCCATCAGTACTAAAGGACTATTATATAAATTTTATATAAATATACTTCTACTGCCATTAGGAGAACTACGACAGCAGAAAACAAGCATAACAAAGACAAATCAAGTGCCATATGGACACATGAGATTTCAAAGAAAATTAGCCTCTCCATCTAGAGAAGATAACTGACTCATCCATAAAGACATTATGTACTGAAAGTAATAATTTTAATGAAAAAAGGAGGAATAAGCCTTTACATTAGAACTGAAAACAACCAGTAGTGAAAGCAGTAAATTGAGCCAATAAAGTCCAGCAAAAACATGAATCATCCAACCCAACAGAAAATATTTGAAAAATACTGAGTGGGAACATGCCACAGAGACCAAGATGAGACAAAGTAAACATGTCATGTAGAACAGATGCTGCAAAACAAGCACAATGGCAAAAATAATTATATGTTAATCAAAGTCTCAAGAGGAAAAAAATACCAATATATTGGCAAGCATCAAAACAGCTGCATCTGGTTTTGAATACAGAATTTGTAAAAAAAAACCCACCTGCAAAGCCAGCCATGGAGGAGATGCAGGTACAACCTATGCCAATAATTCCTATGCAGATATTTCTAGCTTGCTGACTGATAGTGTCTAACACAGCTGAGTATTTGAATTCATGACTGAAAACATTCACCTATTCAAATAATTTCCAGGTACATAATTTCTGCCAATCTTTGTATCAGAAGGGGACTGACTAAGTTCACCTTACCACTCTGTACTTCCTCATTAAGAAAACCAAAGTTAGCTGCCTAGACCACAGTCAGTCTTCGATCTTCATGTATCAGAAGAGGTTAGAAATGTTAAACATGCACAACCAAGGGAAAATTCTTGTCCACTAATAGATGAGACCTAGTCCATGAGGCCTGAGTAGTACATATTTAAGTCAGGAATTACCACTCAACATGAGTAATGCCTCCAAAAATGAAATCTCAGAAGAGAAAAGCATTAGAACAGTGCAAAATATTTCCAGTTCAGTTAAAGATGTTAACAAGTGTATATATAAATATGAAGTTTCAGAGGGTCTCAAATTTAAATTAACACATTCAAATGGTTATAATTATCTATAAACTATAGCTGTCTATGATTATGAAACACAGAGAAATCAAAATCATAGTTCAGCAGGGCTAACTCAGTTTCTGGAACTAGAAATTGGACTAGCCTTTAGCACTGATGCAACACTAGAATTTTAACCTAAGGGAAATAAATTCTCAGTTTGATAATTCTGTTGTGATGATTTTGCACCCTAAACTACAATATAACAATATACAAAATAACAAAGTCAAAGTCCCCACAAACAGCAATATAGAAGAATCAGGTCTGACCCTTCCTACCTGAGAGTCCGAAAAATAATTTTTGTCCTAAAATTGATTAACTTTTATAAGAAACAGTGACAAGAGAGTTGTGATCAAGCAGAAGCAGAATATACACAGTAGGCAATTCCCACCAGGAATTAATGTTCCTCAGAAAGTAGAATTTTTTATTTCCGATTTTTTCTGCAATTAGAATTCAGCCTTCCTCTCTTTTTCAGAAATCATAGAAAAATGGCTTTTGCTCAGGTTTACATTCAGCATGGCAGAGGCTCAGACAATAAATGCAGAAAGTCTCAGAGTAAGAACACAGCAAAAGACAACTATGGACGGCTCAGAGAGGGAAAAAGGCTGGGCCAAACATAGCTGGTTTAAAGACTGATTCTGACCTCTAACCATAATGGATTTTGAATACTAATAAAGGTGAAGCTAAGCAATGCACACAGCTGAAGAAAACAGCATCATGTGACCATGCTTATGCTCTCTCCACATACATGTACTTAGACACACATACCAGCATCTTTAGGGAAAGCATCCATTTGAACAGGGTTTCATTACTGTTCTAAGCCATCCTTAGCCAAATTTTTTGAATGTTGAAGAAAAGGGGAAAAAAAAAAGAGACAAGAAATTGCAAATTTTTCAGAGAAACTGTAAAAAACCAGAATCAATCCAATAAAACTGCTAATTTTGATGTATTCAAGTGCTTTGCTGAATTAAGGTGGAAGAAAGTGCTTATGAAGCTTTCAGCTCTATTCTGCTACTTTTAAATGTTGTACTTGCACTGACTGGCATTTGAAATTTCAGATCCCTATTTACACATAATATTATAAGTCACCTGGTAAAACAAATAAAACTAATTAAATGCCATAGCTAATTTATTTAGTCACTTCTTGCAAGCTAAATGAAAGAACACATCTAGTGCATGAACTTCTACATGGAAAGTCATCCCTCTGCAATAAAACATTTTTTTTAACCTCCTGAGCTGGACCCAGCTGCTTTTCATACATCTATAACAAACTTTGTGCCAAATGAACTGCTTATATATTTTTCTAAACAAGCCCCACTTTACTTTTTCCAATCAGTCCAGACAGATGGCAAGTAAAGAAAACACTTTAGTGTCAATCTGGTGGAGACTGTCACTGAAGTAATTTTGCCAAGAAAAAACAGACTAAACATTAATGAGGCCAAATAGACAAGCTTATTTTACAGGCTGGATGTACTAGATTTCTCTGGACTTACAGAAATTCAGTAGTAGCTTTAAAGTGCTTGCAGGGAAACAGTTCTCCACTTTCCTGCAGCATGTAGCAACCGTATTCTAATTGTGGTAGCAATGTTCAGCCCACACCAGCAAGACTAAGTATTGTATTTCTAAAAACATTGGCAAGGAAGTGTTTCTTTTCTTTTTTTTTTTTTTTTTCTTCTTGATGTACACCAAAGATTTTGCACCCTTGCAATGATATTTTCCACTACAAAGAATAAACTCTGTGGAATTTGCCTATGTTGTTACCAAGTAAGTCACCCTAATGAAAGCCTTTACTGTTCAGCTTTTGAACACTATCTGAAATAATAACACATTGGTCCACAAGTATCAACTCTAGCCCAATCTCTCTTGCACCTGCTTTTGTGCATGTATCTAATAATGCCAATAAAAAGGAAAGAAAGTTAAGGAAGATCAAAAATAAAAACTCTCTTTGACAAGATGCTTGTTTTGCCTTGTCAAGACATGGTAAGATTTTTGCCTACAAGACACTATTCAAGTTTTCATTATCTAGTATGCCTTGCACCTGAGATACAATTGCCTCCAACTGCAGCACTTTCATTGCTTATCACATGCTTATCAGATACAAGAATTGTCAAAGCAAAATTAGCCTGAATTCATCATAAAAATCTGCCATTGCCTCAGACAGGCTGGATATATCCTCAGTATCCAGGCCTCCTCAGCAATTAAAGGATCAGTTAAGCAAGAGGTACAGAGTGCATAACACAGGTTTTAAAACAGTCACTTTGCTTTTAAAATTCACCACAGGAAAACTGCCATCAGCAATCTTTATGTCCCAAACATGGGCCTTTTGGAGAAAACAACTTCTTAAAATGCTCAGACACTGTTTTTATTGGTAAGTTTGTGATTCTCTTTCCTTTGAATGGAAAAGGCTGCTTGATAATTTGTCATTCTGTTTAACACATCTAACCTCCATGATAAAAGAGGGAGCACAAAAAGACATAGTCTATTCACATTAATATTGCCTTCATCAGTAACTGGTGCAGTTGGTCTTGTGTCAGGAGAGATGTAAAGTATTTTGAACTATCAAGGCAGAATTTTATTGAGCAGTTTCTAATGGTCAGAAAGATCCAAAGGTAAAATGGGCTTACTATATTACATTTCTCACAGCTGTCACCTTTCAATCTTCAGCACTTCCTTTGTAATGCTCTTTCCTCATCTTCTCCTTTTTAATACAATGACTTGTATTTTCCAAAAACACCTAGCTATTTGAGGATGAACTGCCAGGTTTCCTTTCCTCTTCTGTAGATCTGAAGTAGTGGGCCAGACTTTAGGAAGGACAGCATGTTGGATGAGAAACATCTGGACATATAAGATGCTGTGTGAGGAGCACTGTAGAGATTGTGGCAATGTCTGGTAGCAGTGTAGATCTTTAGAGAAGAAAAATTATTTTGAAGCCTAAAGAAACATGAATAGATTGAATTATTTGCCCTGACTAGCTCATTTTGGTGTTGGTTAGCCTTATTTCCCCACAAGAGTATTAAGTTTATCAGTGTATTCACCAGACACTAATTTCATGCCAAAGCAGATAACAAGTCTAAAGAAAAGGATCTAAAGATACAGATACAGATAAATAATCAGGGATGAGTTTAAAAGATATATCCAGAAGACAAATCTTCAAAAGATGCTGTTAACTAGATTGCTTTGTGCTAAGGACATTCAGTAAACAGATTATCTCTAATAAGCTTATCCTGTATTAAAGCGCTAAGGAGTCGATGCTGTGATAAGACAGTTTTCAAAGGCAATGAATTATAGACACACAATCTTATGCAGGGAGCAGAACAAGCTTTCCCTTCTCCCACAGTGCTGCTCAGTGGCTCCCTGCACACTCTCTAAGTGCTGATGAACACGGACACACCAGGTAAGTAATTCTGGGAAAAGCCAACCAAATTAAGTATTAGAAAATTGTCAGGACAAGACAAAAATCTCTCTGCTCTCAAAGCCACCTGTAGAACTTTCAGCACTTTCATGGAGGGGAAAAAAAAAAAAAAAAAAAAAAAAAAGGAAAAAGCAAACCAAGTGTAAACTTTGCCTGAGAGCAGAAGTGTTTTCCTGCAGGTATTTCAATCTGGAATACTGACATAAGTGTTTCACCAAGAAACCCTCAGAAATCAATAACCATGTAAGAAAAATAACTGTGAAACTCATCCAAGAATTGCAATAAGGTTTTCCTTTCACTACATTTTTAAAATCAAGATAATTAAATGATCAGGAGTAAAAGGGGAAAGAATTACATGAACAGAAGTTGCCAAAAAAGAAAAACAAATCAGTGAAATCTATGGTATTTACAATAATTTTTTTGAACTGGGAAATGCATTAAGACTTGTGTAAGTCATGAGAAGCTTCTAATTTTCATAGTGGAAGAGGTCACACTTTCTGGGCTCTCAAGCATTCAGTTTGCAAAGGAGTCCCTCGATATGCTGCATTTGAATTCTGAATACAGAATGCATCATCCAATTTGTTAAAAATGTTTCTACGGCTGCAGTAACGAAGTCAGCATTGATACAACATCATTTGCTGCAAGCTTTAAGGAAATCATGCCATCATTTCCAGCACACACCAACACAGCTGATTTATGAAAAGGCCAGGGAGCAAAGAAATTCTCAAGCCAGTGAAAAACATGTGAAATAATCAGAGGGATGTCTAGCTAAAAAAAGAAGATTACAAATGCTGAAAGAGCAGTAGACAGGCAAAATAAAGAAAGGAGGCTGGTAAACAAAGATTTAGGAAAGTTGAGGCAATTACCCACTAAGAACTGAATTCTTGAGTCATGTTACAAATCAGCATGTCCTACCAAATCTAAGTAGGAATGTGCCAATTAGCAGAGCAAACATTCCAGTTTTGAGAATATCTGCCTGCAATGGCCTGTCTTGGTAGGTGAAAACACCAGGTTTGAGCCGTGGACTCAGACAGTTATACCAGGGCTCCAGCCAATTTTCAGGGTATCTTTTCAGAGTCTGATTAGGCACACAGTTCTGATGATGGCTGAGAGACTGGCTGTCGTGCAAAGTGGTAAAAAACAGCCCAGTGTTTCCATAAGTTTTCACTATGTATTTTTCCACCCTCCAGAAAAAGCATGTTTGCTAAACACAAACCATGTAACCTTGTTGTCGTGGATAATGCATTAATTATACAGTTCTACAATTAGCAGCTTCAACTTAAAAATAAAAAAAAAAGGTTCACAGGTTTGCAGGCTGTCACAAGAAAAATCCACAAAGTGTTTCTTTCTGTTTACTTAATTTGCTTGTGAAGTTGCTGTGGAAAGAGAAAAATAATGATGCATAGAAAAAAAATCCTCCAGAGAATCCAGCCATTGATTAAAAAAATGTTAATTAAGAATGCCTTCAGAATGATATCTAATTTTGCATACAGGGAAAAAAGCATCTAAGAGAGAATTAAAGGCAAGTCCCATGATATAGATGCTTTGGTTTGGATTAAACTGCTAAAAGCCTCAGACTTTAAACACCATAGAAAAAAAATACCCTACATATACCAGAGGGAGTATCAGCATTGTAGGGAAAAAACTCTATACAATGTGATAGTTTTTAATTGCAAAGACAGTGGAAATAAAATGTTTAATAAATCACTTTTCCTCCAATGTTTCTGCCTTTAAGAGTTCTCTCCTTTTCAGCTAAGCCCTTATTTAAACTTCAACTGCAGTCTAACAAATCTGCAAGCTTCACTGTCAGGCAAGTTGTTGGAGAATGAAATCCTGATCTATAAATTAGCTCAAAATCTACATATCTAAAAGTAGAGTACATGCCCTCAGGCATTTAAATCCCATGGGTGGTAGGTCAGACCTAACTGTTTCCACCACACTCCTTACCCTGAGCACACTCGGGACAATAAGAATCCCCTTCCCCATAAAGGGAATAGATCAATAAAGCCTATCAAGATCCATGAGCTGACTGATTACCTAGAGTGTAAGGGAAGGATGAACATGCTGACACATACAGAAAGTAGATTCACATTTGTAAGGGCATGCAAAGGATCCATATGGGCAGATAAGTACAAGCTGAGAGTGTTTGAACAGAATTCCACTTCTCTCCCAAATCCTACATGAACACAGGACTGTAAGATGATTAATAGCCTCCTGCACACATTGGTTACCACACACCACATCATGCTGACAATCCATACACATTGCACAAGCGAAAAAGGAAATGGCTGATGGAGAAAACATTCCAAGGGTTTCATATTTGTGGAATTTCTCTTTTGCATTACGCAATTCCTTCATTTCAGTAATTCAGAAAGAGGTTACACATGCATCCTGAAAGGGCAGACTCAGCCAAAACAAAATGCTCAAGTGAGCATCTTTATGTAGCATCATAGATATAAAAACATCTCCAGCCATACTCACTATCAAGGAGAAATGTGTCCCAGATTATTTTCTTCCTTGAAAGTGGGCAACATAGCCACAGAGAGGGCTGGCCAATGTAACTATGCATATATTTCCTCAACATGGGTTTCTGAGGAAATCCTATCAGCAACTCTGTCTGGTTTCTCACAGTGATTCATCACTGTGCTGGCCCAGGAGGCCAGAATGATGTAAACTAATCTGGAACTTTCAAGGAAGCATAAGGAGCATTGGCTCAAAGCTCTCATCAAATTTCATTTATTGCCTAACTCATTTAGACCCCTTCAAAATCCCCAACATAAACTTTACATTTTAAGCACAGGTAAAGTTGCCTGCTGACCAGTAACTACTGCCAAAATAGTAATTGCTGCCTCGGCTAATTCTCCTTTTGCAGATACATGTGGCCTCTGGGGAAGCAACCAAACAGAGATGCTAATATTGTTTATAAAGTCTGGGAGCAGGCAAGCCAAGCCCTTTGTATCCAAATAACCCGAAACTTTGAGCTCAGCTATTTCCAGCTCTAGATCCTTCTTTTAGTGAGCTGATCACAAACCAGATCCAATTCTTTTCTTTTACTAACAGCAGATAGGGCCCTGCTGAGAGAAAAGTGAAGGTCTAGAATTTGTGCAAGTCCCTGCCTTTGAGGATTTCATTTCCCACACTCATACAGTAACTTAGCAGATCTACAGATAGGTATAAAAATTTCTCATTATGGCATTTAAGGAAGTGAGAAGAAAACTGTTAAGATAAAGGACACCTTTATCTGAGGTGCATAGAATAATGAGGTCCCTTTGCAGTTGAAGGGACTGTAGCTGAAATATTCTCGTAAGGGGGAAAAATGTGGAAATCTCCAAACTCCTTGTGCAAAAATGCCAAAAGAGAAACATTCTGGGGTTAACTCTCATATGCAGACATATTCTTTGTCAGTATTTATATATAAAGGAAATTTCAGTGAAAGCTCAGCCAGTACAAAATCCTTCAGTACTGCAACAATCCTAATGATTTTCCAAGCACCCAAACTAAAAATACTTGATTTTTTTTTTTTCCATTCAAATTAGCATTGCCCATTCTTTCTCACTGAGAACTATGAAACAGAGGTCTAAGTCTCCATATTCTGCTACAAATTAGTTGTGGGCATCAAAAAAATTCATTTTGAACACATGTCAACACTACGGAGGAAGAGGGATCACATTCATAAAATCTCCCAACATGTTAAACTTTAAAAAAAAAAAAAATCAGTAAGGAAGTTAAGAAGTTCAGAGTATGAAAAGCAGACCCTTTTTTCCTCATTTAAGATCTTCAGATCTTCAAAGAATATTTTATGTTACTTGTGCTATAAATTCTTATAATGCCTCTTGTCACACGTTGCCTCATCTATATCGTTATACCAGCAGAGACACAGCCATAGCTTACAATAATCCCCGCACACCTTAGAACTGGATATGTTCAAGTAAGCAATGCTTCATGGTTTAAATATATACATAGAAAACAATCTTAAAACTCCTTAATTCTGTATTAGTTCTTTCTCTTTAATTCATTCAGAGATTTAAGAATAGCATACAGGATAGAGATTCAAATGTATACAAATGTATATATATATATATATATATATTTACACAAATACAGCTGAGCTTGAATAGATGTGATCCAGCAGAGTGGATAGGAAACAAAATATAGTTGCCAGCTTCTCCTACAGTAACCTGTAGGAGTCCTCCTGTTCCCTATGGCACAGGAAAAACATGGACTAGTGCCATCATCTCCAAATTGTGAGAATTGTTTCTGGTGATGTGACCCCAAAATCTCTTTTTTCAGCACCAGGACAAACAATGAACTGATATCGGTATCAAGTTTTATATTATTTAAGGAATTTCTTGTCTTGCAAGAAAAATGAAATATTATTTTTTAAGTGGTGTGTTCTTACAGTGTTGCTAAGTAAGTTCATTCTTTTGGTTGTGAGGGGAACAAGATACACCGGCTAAGAGCACAGGAATTACCAAGGCTTGGTCACAGCTTACATGATGCCCTGCTAGCAGAGGAAAGAGGCAGTTCAGAAGTTGTCTAATACTTAGGGGAAGACACCACTGCTCTCACTCTGTGAAAATCCTACACACATCTGCCACAGGCTTTGTTGTTGGCACCCCTCACAACACCAACAGCTTTGTTTTGTTTTCTTCTGCATCTCATTCTCTACTTCTGCTTTTGAGATCTAGGGGATCCCTTCTTTACCTCTCTTATCATGCTTCTAAAGCCATTCTGAGATCAGTCATTCTGAAGTCAAAATTATTCAGATACAGTCTTTTTATTATTATTATTTCTAAGCTGGTTACCTAAACAGCAGACAAAAGCCATTGCCTAAGATCCATCTCTTAGATCTTTGGAGTATGTCATGCACTATAGCTCATCCCAGATACTTATGAGAGATCTCACAGGGTTGTTCCATGACTTTTGAGACTCGTGTGCCAATAAGCAAAATAAAGGAAATGCCAAACCATTGGCACTTGCTGCTTAGTAATTTTTAAATGAAAAACCATAACTGAAAGGACGATAAATATTTGTATCTCCTGCTCTCACCATTCCCCTGCTTACCTTCTCCCAAACCTCAGCAAATTTTTCACAAGCAGAAACAGCAGTGATGCTAATTCTGTGAGTCTGAACACACTGAGTCAGCAAAACACAGTACAAAACCTTTCTTCTCCATCTTGTTTAGAATCAAACAAAGGAGAAGGAGGCACGTGTCCTTTCCAAAGGACACCTTCTGTTAGCAGTAAACAAAATGCTCTTAATATTAAACAAAGCTCCTGAAGAGCAAAAGGAAATAACTCTTTTCATACCTCTCAGCAAAGGTAGAAGCATGAGGCAAAAAAGATGCCATTCTCCGTTTCCCAGAAAGGGATCCTGCTCTTTCTGCCTTTTGCTAGCCAAGCCCACGGGTCTCTGCTGTATGGCAGATGAAAGGAGGTCACTGCATGTGACTCTCCAGGACACTGAAAGACTTTTCTGCCCCAAAAGAGTCTGTCCACAGTGCCAGTGGCTAATGGGACTCAGCTTTGCCTGAAGCACTTGAACAACACAAGGCTTTGGCCATCCCAGCCAGCTGGTCACAGCCCCTCAGACTCTGGGAGTAAGAAGGCTGCCTCACAAGGGCAGCAGCAGAAGCACCCTCTCATTTTCTTGGCTCTACAAAGTTTCATTTTGTGTTACAAAAGGGCTTTAGAGCAGCAGACTGCCTGGGCACATGGTAAACTCTAGAACCCATCCTTGCTGTTAGGAAGAACAGTGTCTTCAGTTACACACAAAAAAAAAAAAAAAACACGGGAAATTTGAGGAAAAGAACACTACAAGACTGTGTGCTGAAACTGAAAAAGTTGTAAATTCATTCTTTAAACTGCTCTTTCCAAGGAAGCCAACAAACAGCTTTGCTCTGCTCTCAACACCTTCTAACAGGACTGCTCATTGGCAAAAAGAGGCTGCTTTTAATCACGACTCCAGAGCTTTGTTCCCCCATGAGAAACAACACTAAATGACTTGCAAACCTATGAAAGTTGGTACAGGAGTCACCTTCACCCAAAAGTCCCACAACAAATTCCTGCAAGTAGGAAATGAAATAAACCATTAAGGAAATTAAATTACATTGAAAAGTTTAAATTAAAAAAAAAACCTGAAGTGACCATTAAATGGTGGAATTCAAGATCCCTGGGGAAGTGGACACACAAAAAGCTCCCCATCCTGGACTTCAGGAGAGCAAATTTTGCAATTTTCAGGGATCTGCCTAGTAAGAGTACCATGAAAAAAGCCCTGAAGGGAAGAGAGGCACAAGAAAGTTGGTTAATATTCAAGAATCACCTCTTCCAATCTCAGGAGGAATCCCAACAAAGAGGAAGTCAGGTAAAAATGCCAGGTCTGTGTGGATGAACAAGGAGCTCCTGGACAAACTCAAACACAAAAAGGAAGCCCACAGAGGGTGGAAACAAGGATAAGCAGCTTGGAAGGAATACAAAGAAATTGTCCAAGCAGACAGGGACTTTTAAAAAATATTACTCTCAATAAGTACTTCTCGTGAGCTCCAAAGCATCAGAGAGCCATCTAGAATCACATGGAAGATTAATATTTATTGTGAATCCTGTTTTGACAAAAACATCCTTCCTTGTTCTCTAATCCTTTTTACAGTCCCCTAGCACACATCCTGCCAAACTTTGGGGCACACTTGAGCACAAGCATTTACCAGTGTTACAACACCACTTTATAGCTCCCTGTTTAGACTGCAAATACAATTTTGTTGATGCTACATGAGCTGCATTTTAAGACTACAGCTTTCTGGGTACTGGCACATACTTAATCACATGTTAGATCAGACAGTTGCATGCTCCCATCTGTGCCACAGAAGATTCTAATCTTTCTTGGGTAGGTAACAGTTTTATCTGACAAATATTTTCAGAACACGGCAGCTGAGCTACCATTTATTACCATTTCCCCAGAGGGATTTTGACCTTAGGACCTGCTGACATTCTGCAGCAGGTACTATTTCCACACATCTTGCTTCAGTCATGAATGTTAAAGAACCAACTTCTCTAATAGAAATTTACCTTACAATGTTTCCAAAATCATAGAAATGCTGCTGGAAGATATAACTGTCAATTTTAAATCAGTGTATTTAAGATGTCAGTTATAGTTATTACAGTACTATATGTTTTCATTTAGTTCAAAGCACAAGCGTATGCAATAATTTTCAAGGAATAGAAAAGCATCCAAAGAATCAAAAAAAGCAGGTATTAAAGTCAAGTATACTACTGCTGGAGCAAGAGGAGTGAGAATCAGGAACATACCAGCCTTGATTTTTAGTGGGGTTTTTATCTCTGCAGTATCAATGACCTTGATGACAGAGAAGAGCAGTTCTGGGGCATTATTACAGACACAGCAATCCCAGGTTAGACTTTCTGTGGGACCCAAGTTACTTACATGGAAAATTCAACATTTAATCTCTCTCCCTTAGTTTCCTCAGCTGTGAGGAAACTAAGCTGAGCTGTGAACTCGGCAAAATAGGTATTTAATTTCTTACCTATCTTCAGAATGTGTTCAGTAATGTTAAAAAAAAGGAAAATGTCATGAGTCTTAGCAAAGAAAAACTATTTAAGTCCTTTCTCCCTGATAGATAGCTCTACCCAGTTCTGACCCTCACACTTCTGTCTCCTGACTCATTTACTGAAATCCCACCAGATTACATTTTAGAATGGTTAATATTTCAACTGGACATTATAAACATTTTAGTATTGTCACTGAGTGACAATAATCACTTGTGCAGGAGTTCCAGTGTCTGTATGGCATTTTCTGAAATAAGATATAACTGCTTTTCAGACATAAACTGTCTACCTCCTGCTCTTTTGAGGCCAGAACTTGTAGTTCCTGGGCAGAACTCCTACTGGAAGATTTTGCATTTCCTATGCACATCAGTTGGTTGATACCAGCTCCCATGTTGGGAACTAATAGTGCACTGAATCTGCTGGGCCTAAACTCTTTACTGAGCAATCTAAGGCTCTACTGGGTATGACAGCAGGTTCAGTTCTGCAATTTCCAGTACTTATTAAGTGCATCTGGGTCACAATTACATCATGAACTATCTCTTTTCTAGTTTGTTTTGGCAGGTTTTTGTACACCTAGAGTTACAGCCTTAGTAAGTACAGGTTGGTGCAGGTAATCAAGTCAGTGAAAATATCAATAAAAATACAACTCAAACATTAGTGCTTCTTTTTTGTTTTACTTTTTGTTAAAAAAAAAAAAAATCTTCAGCCAGAGATGGGAAGTTAGATCATTATTAACTAATATCAACTAGTCCAACCACTTGTTCATGTACTAGTTGTTCCTTGTTTTTGAGGGAGAGACAACAGGGTATTATTTTTACATTTCATATAAACATTCCCTGAACAAGGGTGGAAGCTTTCAGACACTTTTCATTCCTGATAAATTCAAAAGGCAGCACAGCATCTGACTGACTAGCTCAAAAAGCCTGTTTTCCAGAGATACAATTAAATGGTATTGAAAAATCACATCAGTAGGAATTACTAGGTACTTTGGACTTTTTGAGTTTGATCCAAAGACTGTCCTTGACTTCCATAACACTTACATGGATTCCTCATGAACAAGGATTCAGGAACCTAAATTTAAACACCTATGCTCTTTAAAGTTTTGGGCTATATCTTTCCCTTAATCCATTTTTCTTTGCTTACAGAGCTGGTGTGAAAACCTTATGGCTTGTCTACATTTTACAACTCAGAAATCCCTGTACCAGCTGGTGTGAGTACCCAGCATAGCACCATGCTGAGCCATTAGCCTGAGTCCTGGGAGTAGTATAGATACATTAGCATGGCATTACACCCAGGCAGATGAGCTCAGGCTAGCTCTGCATTATACTGCTTTGATCCAGAACAAGCTCCTCTGCAGCTCACACAGCCCCTCACTGCACAGAGCTCGCTTGTCTCTACACTGCTGAATGTTATCTGTTCCACACATCACAGGCCTGCTCCTGCAGACCCACTGCTGTCTGAGTGCCATGGCTGGCTGAATTCTAAACACTTCAGTATGCAAAAATGTCCGTTCCTAAACTGAGATTTATTTATCTATCCACACATTGCAATCTACAAATAAACAGTGCACCTGCATCTCGCCACATCTCCTATTCAGCACTGACTACATCACGTGCTTATATTGTGACTGAAACATAGAGTTTTAAATGAATCCCAGTAATCATCTGTTAGCTCTTTTGCCTTTAGTTTTGTCTGGAGAGGGAAGAATTCTGCATTTTAGTTTCATTACCCAGGTCTAAACATTGCTTCTTAAACTAAAACTTACATTTTCTCTTTCTGTTGGCAGAAGCTTATCTCTTGAATAGAAGAGAGAAGATCACTGAAATAGAAAAAAACGTCATTGGTAAGACAGGTTGACTGACAGCCATTGCAATTAACTAAAAGATTTCAACTGCAATGTATTTCTGTGTCATGGGCAACAGCAATGATTAGAAGGATGTGCACATATATGTATGTAACTGTATTTGTTACTTAGCAGTTATACCATGTCATCACTCTTAAGAGATTTCTTTCTTCCTGCTTACCTATTCCAAACGACCAAACATATGTCTTTGATATGCCTGAAAGGATAAGTATTTTACCAAGGGTATGAGCACATGAATAGCTAAGTAAAGCTCCTGACACAGCAGAATGCATTTGCACACACCTACGACAAAGGCTAAATGCTGAAATGGAACAATCAGAATAAAAAACACTGAAAGGAGCAAACTTGTAATTACCAGCAAGAGCAACATCCTTTCCTCATCAATCCTCAGGCATGCTTATATTAAGCCATAAAGGGTTAGACAATTCTGGGGGGATAGTCTTTCAGGGTTTTTTTGTTTAATGCTTTGGAGCTAAATCATGCTTTCCTTTCCCAGGGGTGCACAAGACAAAGAAGAGGCCAGATGGAGCCCTCTTCCCCTCCCCACCACACCTGGGCAGGGGCCAGCCTCAGCGCAGTGCCCAGGGGAGTGCCTGGAGCTCCGGGCAGCAGCTCCCAGCTGGCCCAGTTAGCTCTCCCTCGGCCAGGGGAGGGGATGGCAGCGGGGGCAAATGTTCCCTCTATGGCACGGCCCTGCCGCAGGGCACCTCCACCCTCACTGCAGCGCTTAGCACACCCAAGGACCACAATCCATCCCCTCGGAAGCGCTGACATCCCTGCATGCTGCAGGCAGCCGCTACCCGGCTACACCTCCAGAGCCAGTCCTGCCTCCAGGCACAAACACCGAGCCACAGCAGAGCCAGACGGGCTGTGCCAAGGGAGGACAATAACCTGAGCTCCCCAAGCAGCAGCCGCTGCTGCCTGCCGTGCTGCCCAGGGATGGGCTGCAGGTTCCCAGCAGGACAATTCAGAGGTGCAGCCAGCAGCTGGAAGCACTTCAGAGGCATACCCTGTGAGACAGGGACGGCACTTGCAAGGGAAACACAGGAGACGAGCTTCCAGGGCTGCAAAACAGCTCCCTGGAGCCCTAATAAACAAACCAATTTAGGTTTTTTCTGCTCCACGGCGCAGCTGCAGAAGCGGCAGCACACTGCAGGGCTGACAGGAGCTAAAGCAGCCCGGTGCCGGGGGACACCCCCATCCCACCACAGCTTGCCTGCAGTGACAAAGGTGCTCTGCAAACCTCCCCGGCTCCCAGAGCCAACCCCGCGCTCGTACTCCTGATGGAGCACACGTGAGGGATCATAAATGGAGGCGAACAACACGGGTGACAGGGTCAGACCCTGTCCGTGAGGAGACCACCCGGAGCACTGCAACAAGGCCTGCCCTTGGCAGCAGCGCAGGGAACACGGCACTGCCCAGGGCGGGCAGGAGCTGCGGCCACGGCACCATTTCACATGGCACTTCCAGGTGACACCCCTGCTCCCCAGGCAGAGCCAGCCAGAACCAGTCAGTGCCTGCTGGGACAAGCCCTGGGCACTCCTGAGGCCCTTCAGGACCACCAGGAGCGCTCTGGTCAAAGGACAAATGTGATCAGGTCTTAGGATGAGAAAAATTTCTTACACCAATCAGCTCCAACCTGACTTGGAAAGAAACCAAACTATGGAGAAAAATAAAGGAAAATGTAGAAAGCGCTACAATATTTTATGTCATTGATTGTGTTTTCTCATTTTGTTTTGTTTTCTTGGCTCATCACAGAGATACTGCTTTGAGCCTAGAAGAGAATCTCAGAGTCAGTGCTTACAGTAAGAGAATAAAGCCACCGTGCACCTCTGCCCTCATTTTAACCCTGATTTCACTAATCACATTATTCTCAGCACCGTAAAGTGGCTGAGGCCAAGTTATTGGGTGCAACTAGTCTCTGTTGCAGAAGAGGCTACAGCTACTCTCCAGATTCTTTCCTTTCTCATGGGAGTACTTCAGAAACACTATGTTTTACATGTAAAGCAGAGCAGGGCTAGCATACACTTTTTATGGGAGAAAAAGTCCTGTAACAGTCACTGTAGTGTGCACCTCACACTACAGCTGTAAAATGCCCACCCATTCCTCCTGCACTGCAGCATTGGCAGAGCCTGAAGGAAGGCCACCCCAGGGCGTTCAGAAGGATCCTATTTCACTGTTCATTCCTCTACAGAGGATGGGCATGTTCCATAAGCACTTTCAAGGACAGCTAAACCTAAAGTACAAAACACATCACAGGAGAACCTGAGAGGAAGCAATAGATTTCCAGCTTGACACAAGTTGGAAAGAGTTTCCCTCTGTGTGGCAAATTGCTCAGTCTGCTTCAGTTGTATTCAATTTTCTTTATACTGCCACAGAAGGAATTTCACCTATATGGAGTTCATTACAGGTTTTGCATGGGCATACTTAATCCCCCCTCTTTCCTTTCCACTGCTAAAACTTCCCACCTTTAACAAAAGTTTAGTTATCTAAACTTTTACTATCTGCATAGCCTTTATATTCTGAGCAGACAATAAGGACAGGAGCCCAGCACACTGCACTGCACCTCTCAGGTGTGTCACCCACACATCCACTATACTGCCTACATTCCTACACCACTCCAAGGCTGCAGCCCTGCTGAAAGTGAACAAATCCCACTACTGTCAGCACAGCTTCTCATGCTCTGCACCTTTATCTAGGTTTGTGCTCACTGAAAGGAGTCTGACAGAGTCAGACAAGCCATCAGCATTTCTGAAGGCTGCCCCCAGCCAGTGGCTAAACCTGTCCCCATGAACGGAGCTGCTGATATGCAATCTGCAGAGGAGGAAACAATCTCAGAAACAGTGTGTTGTGGGACAGACCTCTGCCCACTCTACCAAATCACATGCCACCTTCACATGCACAATCCAAGAGCACATTTGACTGTTGAGAGGTTTTGGGGAAGGAAACTAGTATACAAAGATGATAAAATTCTGCCCACCCAGTGTTCACTGTTGTGATTATTTATCAAAATTCAAAATAAATCTGTTTTCTCAGTGGTAACAGCATCATAATAATTTCCTATCCCCCTTCCCAAAAAGCCTTAATAGCAAAGGTATTTCACAGGCAAATATTTCTTTTTTAAAAGGCAGAGCTCATCTTATTTTAGAATCCAGCATCTATGCCAAGACTTCACACTGTGCTGAATGCATTACAACATCTACCAAAAGTGCAAAATCCATTTTAAAAATGGCCAGGCAATACACTGAATAGTTGTGGTTTCTGAACACTTGCCAGTTTTAGTTAGAGGAGGTTTTTTTACTCTGTGTTACTTATGGACACATTGAGAAAGATATGTGTAAAGTGTTCTTGAAATCTACTATATCACAGCAAGGAGATTTGCAAAGGCTTTTGTTCACTGAAGCACAACACATCCAGAACTACCCCTGTATTTCCCTTCCCCATTCATGTGGTTTTATTCCTTTTCAAAATGAAATACTGTATAAAGAAATTACCTTTCACAGTTACAAACACCAAGACCAAAGTCTAGAATATATTCTGGTTATCTGTGGGGATAGAATGCTGTGATAACTAGAGTAAAAGTTACTGATTTTTTATTAAGTTTAAAACCAAGATAAGTTAGCCACCCCCAACACCCCTCAAAAAAAAAGAAATTTAAAAAATAGTAGGAATCACAAGGTGCAAAATCTTAGCTGATGATGAGTCAGATATTAATGAATGGCTTGCTTGCTAGAACTGCTTGTGAGTACTGTACTGCAAGAGCCAACCAGAGAGAGGATGCAGGATTTAGGACCCATATCCAGCTCTCATATGAAAACATGATCTGAACCTTTACCAAATATCAGCATAATCCTGATCCAAGTTTGCAAATATGTCGGGATGATTCTTTTCCTGTTACACTTTAGTTATGGGCATTTCTGGGGAAAAAAAAGAGCAGAGGGGGAAAGCCAGCAAACCAGCAGGCAGCCTTTGTGAGACTGAAACAGGATCAGGGCTCTCCCTAAAGAGAAGAAAATAACTGCAGATGAGTCGAATAAGAGAGAAATGTAGACGAAAGCAGAAGGCAGCTTAAAAGATTTTTAAAAGCCCAGCAGCAAGAACTACTGGAACCCTGATTTCATTGAGCAGGTCAGATCGGAGGGTGTGAAACCAGAGCTTGTTGGTCATTTTCTAAGTTGTTTTTCAAAAGAAAATGTCAATTAGTTGAAACCAAAGCTTTTGGCAGGAATATACACACTAAGTTTGTCTGGAACATTTTCTTGGGTCCAAGGTGGCATTTCTGATCAGAGAAATCCCATCCCAAGAGCAGCCAACAACCCTGTCACTGGGCCAGTGCCCCGGAATAGTGCTGTAATCCCTGCACCAAAGGTGAGGGAATTCCTGGCTAACAGTGACCCTTGAGTGTGAGTCGACCTGACCTCACACAGCAGTCAGTGCATGCACCAGCCCAGAGAGCTTCATTCTGCACCCAGTTTAATAAATCTTACTGCTCTTCTGATGTAGCTGGATCATGTTCAGAAAAAAGACTCACGCCAACCCTGTCTAGCACCTTCCAGGAGGAACTACCTTGAGTGTGTCTGTACACAAATCACACTCAAGCCACTGCCATTGTCATGGGTAACATGACAGAAAAATCCACACATCTTAATATCACTAATCGTTTTATTTAAATTTTGTCACTTCATTTTGAGTTGAAACTAAAAGACAAATTGTATTCATATATTCCCTTAGCTACAAAAAATTCATTCAAATCCATACCATATAAACAAAAACTATAAAGCTGAAGAAAACATTTTCTCATGACTGACAAAGAAAACCAAAATGAGGTTTTACTTCATTTCCTCATTCAACATTTTGTTCAGACATTCATGTGAAAGCTTGTGAAAGCTTTGCAGGCACTGATTATACTAATTCTCTGTTCTCCAGTGGAAAGATGTCCCCTCTGAGCTGTACAAGTTGAAATGTAGTCCGTTCCCATGCCACAGATATGTTTTTATCTTCCCTGGATATTTTTATTTTGTCTGCGTTTTTCAACTTCGATTTTATCTTTCCTTCCAGTTTTCCAGGGAGTTCTATTAACAAACCTTATGACATTCCTGTGAACGGTAGACAGACACTGTTCCTAGGAAAGAGGAGATTGCATGTTAGTTCAGTTCCAAAAATGGTTCCAGGTACATACAAACACCTCAGGAAACACTAGGTATACATATAGAGAACAACCACCTGCAGATGTTCTACCTTAGTTACTCAAAAGTGCCTGGCTCCTATGATTCTCCAACAGGTAAAATTTCTGAGGATTCATGTGCCCTGAGCTGATTTTGGGTGATTGCATTGGCCACTTTCTTCTGCATGGAAAGGAATACAGCTACTAATTTTGAGAACAGTATTACTCACTCCTGAAACTGAGCATGCTAGTTATTTGCAGCACAATTTACAGCTTGACCATTAGTCAGCTGTTAAATTATGCCTTGTGATAAAAGAAGGTTTAGATCTGCTTCCTGAACAAATATGATCAAGATTGAAAAAAGTGAAAGCAGATGGGAAGTTCTATTGCAAAATTGCTGCAGAAACAAAAAAGGAAAAAAATCAATGGTGAAATATTGATGAAAATAAAATTCAGATGGAATGAGATAATGTGCAAATCACTTGGTGAAAAATACTTCTCCAAATATGATTTAAGAGACATTTCAGTTCCATGGTTACACATTTAATTTTCCAAACCATGAAATGTTCCATTATTTTAATAGCTATGATTGGCTGTGATTCTGCCAGCAAAACTACTACAGTATTGTTACAATGATAAATTTTGCTGCAAGAAAGGGCTATTATATAAGAATGACTCTTTCAGATATTTATAGAAAGAGTTTTTATTTATTTATTTTAAGAGGCTATAACAAGAGAGGCTGGATTGAAAACAAAGACAAAGAAAATCGGGGCCAATCAATATAGTGTTCTCAATTAGTCTAAGTTTTCATATTTTAAATTGTTTCAAGGCTTCAGAAAAACACAGAAGGAATTTACAGCTTTTACTGGTTTTTTTTAAGATGTATGCTTTCACCTCACTGTTATGACTCGTCCTTCCTCCCTTCCTTCCTTCCTCCCTTCCTTCCTTCCTTCCCTGCCTCCTGTCTCATGTCCCACTTTTCACCCACATGAGTTTAGAACTGAAAATATATCTTCCTATTATCTTTCTTTCAAATAGGACCACAACTGTCCAGAAACAAATTATAAATATATTAATATTTAGCTAGCCAGCTACCCATCTATGTATACAGTTAAACATTAAATAAATGTGTGAATCTGAGGCAAAATTAATGACAAAGGTCAAGATATACCACACAATCCCACCATAATAAGCCTCAGAAAGAGTATCCAATTATTGTAATAATACATTTGAAGTATAATAAAAATTTAATGTAGGGACTCATTTTCATTTAAATTTCATAAGTGTTATGGGAAATACCTTTCATCACCACTTCTGAAACCTAAGAGCAAAACCACTACTTAGTACTAGGAAGTTCAAGTGTAAATTTGTAAAATAAATCTTCTTTTGTCCTTTGGGAGTAAACTAGATTAGCAGCAAAAGCAGAAGAAGTAAAAATACAGCTACAAGCACATACAGCAACAAATAATAAAGGCAACAAACAGGAAGGTGCATGTTGCAAACAACAGTCTGGTAAACTTATGTGGGTTGGGTTTTTTTCCAAATACAAGCCAAAAGTTCAGAATCAAAATCCATTCGTGAGTAAGTTAATGGATTTGTGACAATCCCAGAGAACAGGCTTCATTGTGTTAAGATCTCTATCAGTCTGCTTCTCCTGGAATTTTCTGTTCTCCAAGAATGTGCAGACCTTCAATATCCAAAGGGAGACTCTAGCTGGCCCCGGGCAGCCTCAATGTAGTGACAAAAGTCAGGCATTAAACCAACAACTCTTAGAGCTTTTCCTTAAGAGGCCAGGAAAATGAAAGGAAACACACCCTCACAGCTTTTACTGTTTTCTCCACATTGCAAGGCATGTCTTAAGACACAGCTAAGCATACAAAGCACAGTATAATTGGTGAAAGTCATAAGCTTGCTCTACAGACCTGTGTCTAAGTTTCCTTCTGCAACTTTCTTATTGTGGGGTGGCATGTTAAGGTGGCAGCTGGTAAAAGGTACTGCCAGAGCAGCAATCCAAAGGTCCTCACATCACAGGACCCTGTGCCTCAGTGATAAACAGCCAGATGCCTTCAGTGTACAAATACTCAGCACAGGCCTGGAGGTTAGAGAGTCCTGGGGAAGTCCTACTGCTCTTGCTTTTTCCAAGCTGCTGAGCCATGAAATTATCACCAAATGTTCGGAGGCACAGCCTTTGTGTCACAGTTCTGCCACTTTTCACAGGGTACTCACTTCCAGACTGTGGCAAGCTCCCATTTGTGTCACTGTGGGGGTGCCCACAACTCCAGTACCAAATTTGCTGGGCTGAGTCCATCTGTTGTTGCCTCCTTCATTTTGTGGCTGTTGGGAGCCTGGACAGACAGCTTGCAGTGCTTCTCAAAACACTGTGTAGGCAATGCCATGGTCTGCAGGGCCAGGACCAGATTCCTAACGCCACCACCATATGTCTGCTGTCAGAGCACATAGCATGGATGTCAAGACCAAGGAAGAGCTCTCTCGTTAGACATTTTCAGGCTCCTCTTAGGCCATTTGGACATTCTCTTATGGTTCCCACCAAGTGTCCTGCAGAGCCAGGCTCCTGGCAACAAAGCCCTTGCATTCACAAGTGAATGAGCATGGAAATTGTTTCATTAATGGCTCTGCACAGACACACCAAACCACCTCAATAACAATATACCACCAGTTTTTCAAATCACAGAGAGCTTGAATATATGAATATGCATCCCACCTCTGCATTGTAGTCACAATCCACTTGGCTGAGGTAGTTGTCTAAACTCCTCACTGAACATGTCCTACTACAACTACACACAAAGCTGACTCAACATTGCTCTCAATGTCACACTCAGCAAAGCAGTGCTGTGGGACCTTGGAGGATGACAGTGTTCTGCACTGGAGGTTTTGAGTGTAAGATGATTCAGAATGAGTGATTCCAAAAGAGCCTCTAGATTCATTCCCATCTGCCCTACTCCCACACCACACTCAATGTGTTTCTTCCCACTCACTAATAACAGCTCTTGCCTCCTACATGCTATCAACACCTGACTGTCTTTTCTCACTGCAAGAGAGTAAGGGCTTGTAATGCATTCAAAGCACAATTTTGTCTGACACATTTGTTTTAGCTAATTCTCTTAAGGGATTGGTTTTTTTCCTCTGCTAGAACTATTTCATTTGTAGGAGCAAATAAGTCTGAATGTCTCCTGCCACATCTGCTATCATGCCCTTATTCAACAGGCTGCTAAAGCTTACACTTCACACAATGGGATTGCCTTTTCCCACACACACTGAACCTGATGAGAAAATCATGACCAGATAGGTACCTCTCCATTCATCCCCTCTATACCTATCTGATATGCTGTGGCAAGCAAAAAGCTGGGAATTGATTCCTATGTGGGCAGTTCTGCCTTTCCCAGCCTTGCAAACAAAATCCACTGATCTCTGACAATGCTTCATCTTAAAATACTTCCATGTCTTTCTCTTATGCTTAAGTTTTTATAGATCTTAGCCACCTTATAATTCAACACACTGGGTTCAAGTGAAAAAACAAGACTGAGAGAACACAGTTAACACTCTCCCTGACCATGCTTAACAGGACACAGCCCTGCTCCCAGATGTAGAGCATGTTTTCTTTCTCAAGTAAGATCGTCGTGGTGATTGGGACTCCTGGCAGGCCACAAGGGAATCTATCTAGCCAGAAGGCTTTAATGCTGGTTTAGGACCATAATGAATCAAAATGTTCTGCCAACATTGAGTTTTTTACAAAAGAAAACAAATTAATCTAGCCAGCAACATTTCTACACTGGCTCCTCTATTTTTAAAGCGTTCTCTTTCCCACCTAATGATTAAACTCAGCAAGGAAAAATGAGGGAAAATAGATAATCTAAGTTCAAAAAATTTCAGCATATGGAATAAAAAGTTTCCAAAAGCTCAGGCTGACTAACCCCGTCATGGTAGAAAAATTGAGAGAGAAATACAGGCCAGCATGAACCTTAACCTTAATATTACTGCAACTTTATCCACATATTTTACCATGGTTTCCTAAAAAATGAGGCTCACACAGTCATATAAAGCCAGCTTGTCTGTGTCTGATTATAAATTCCCTCTCCTCCAGTAACTTCTCAAGCCATTGGCCAATAGTAACCAACTTTGCCAGAAAAGCAGAGGTCTGAAAATAAACACCTCTTATTTCTAACATGGAGACAAGAGACATCCTCTGAAGAGTGGGGCCTTACTTTGCACTTCCTCATGTTCTGGAAATGTGGGAGCAGTTTTGTGTTTCACAGAATTCTGATGGGTGGACACAATGTTGGCACAAACAGTAGCTGCAACAGGCACTCACATGACATCACACACAAGATCTTGGCTATCTCCCCTCACTTACAGGGTGACCAAAGTGAGGGATAGGAGCAATAATATGGCAAGGCCAGCAAAAAACTGCCAATGATTTCATTAGGATGGGCACAATGGGCCCTCAGCAATACAGTGAACAACTCCATCCACTTTCCAAGGTACATCACAGCTGCAGGGAGATACTCTTGCATCAAGCTTCTCAAAAGCTGCCTTCATTTGGTTCCATGCTGTTCTGCAGCACAAAGTCAGCAAGTGCACTTTCTGAGCATGACATCTGTGCTTGCAGGAGAGGGAAGACAGCACCCCGATATACACAGGTGTTCATGATGTAAAGCATGTGTCCAGAAAGCTGAGTGTACAAAAAGAGAAGTGCCCTTTCTGCACTCTTTGGGGAGCTGGGAGCCACATTAACAGCTGCACAATGGGAGAAGAGTAAGCAAGATCAGATAGGTCAATTAGACGCAGAAGCAAATGGGAAACCTCAGCTACAAATTTTCTGTAGAGCCTAGGTTCTGCAGGAGCACAGGAATTCACCAGTCTCACTATTTATTTAGAATTATGCAGGTTTTCCACAACCAGAATTTTCCACTTCTCCTATAACCAATGTACTGTGCACTCTTACGAGCCAGTTGTTTCCTGCTTGGTTAAATAAGCTCACTACTTACTGTCAATGCCACATGTTTGCAACTACAATCAGCTGATCTTATCACTGCAGGGTTTTATCAGGTGTAAGAAATAACAGGCTCTACACTCCCATACACATGGGAGAGGGAATACCCAGATAAGCACCTTCCATCCCCACCTTCCCACCACATTCCACACACTCACACTTGTGCCAGACAGCACAGGGCATCCCAGCCCCCTGCTGGGACCAGGGTCTCCTCCCCAGCATGGCCAGCAGAGCCCTGGCAGGTGGGAGCAGGGCAGAGGAGGGCTGTCAGGGAACCACTGATGAAAGCAGCACAAGTATTCCCCAGCATGACTTCATTTTCTCCAGGTTTGTAATTCCCTACTGCCACTACAGTTTCCCGAGGATTCTGTCTGTACTTCAGCCTTCTATACACAGGTGGCAGGGGAAAGGAGTATTTCACCTTCTCCTGCTGCCCAAACAAAGCATCTATCAACCAGCACAGCTACCACAGTTACTCAATAAGCAGCAGCTGTCAGTCTTGAAAGTCATGTCTGAATATTAAGCTACAAATTATTATGATTTCCTTAAACTGATGCTGAAGTCTCAATGAAATACAAAGTTCTTGATGCTAGACATTGTACCAAAACCCAGAATGAGGATGTCCCTGCTTAGGACTCAGGGTTGCCACAATATATTAATATTGGACAAGAAGATTCCTTGAAATCTGTTCAACTCCACAGATATTTTTGGAAATCTTACTCCTCTGCTCCTCAACTTCTTCAGTCTTACTGCCAAAGTAGGTCCTCATTCCCTTGCACAGAATCTGGTTCTGCACAAGATATTTCACTCAAGACACTTCTGCAAAGCCATGACTGTTAAGCAGTTAAATCCAAACCACCGAGTTTGGTTGGCTGCCTGCAGCAGCACAAAGCCTTACACAAAGGTTGCAAAACACTAATGGCCTGCCTGCTAAATAAATTGAACTGGATTGATCTTCAAACTCCTGTGGAAAGATTGTTTCCAGGACTGGAATAAAATAGCATTTAGGAAGCGCAAATACTTCCATAGCATTCTGCAGTCACATCTGTAATTTCTCCCTTGCTTGCAAGAAAAAAATTGCAGAACAGGCCAGCAATCAGACCACAAACAGTTTTTAATTCAGAGAAACAAAGCCAAAACATGGAAAATATGTGCTGAAGTTTTAATCAACATAAACCATTGTGCATGCACCTCTTCCTCATTATATTGAGATTTCCTTCTGCATCCATTTACATGCCTCTCCTAAGCCCTCCCACACTGGATACTTCTAGAATCACTCACTTACCAACCTGCACCTACCTTAACCCCCCCACCCTGGCTTCTGTCTCTTCCCTGCCCCTCCACCCAGAAGTATCCCTCCTCCATGGAACATAGCATTGCTCGTGTTGTAATCCAGAGTACCCAAGCTCTGGGTTTCCCTGTCCCTCTAAGTACACCAGTCAGAGGAATTCCCCTTTCAAACGATATACCGTTTGACTTTTGCTACCATATGGAAGAAAAAATTTCTCCATCCACAACTTTTCTGTATAAAACAGCCCTGTGTTAATCTGGGCACAACTCTGTTCACTTGAGACACTGCCTAACCTCTCATTGGGCTGTCTTATCACAGACAAGCTTTCAGACACACTTTCCCCGAAAGCCAGAGGCAGATCAGGTCAGATTTAGGACACTAGAGAGAGAGAGCTTTTGCTAGCTGTGATTCTGTTCTAATGGCCCCCTCAGCCAAGAGGTCTACTCAGGTCATAGTGGCCATTCATAACCAGGATTTTACTTCAGTTAAAATTATGCAAATCACTTACATTTTGCAAATAAGCCAAAAAAATTACCAACGCTTCAGCACAGTTTCCAATGAAAAGGAACAATGTTGTTGCAGCTTGAGAACAGTAAGAAAAGCTCCTGATGTCAGCACTGCAGAGGTGTGGAACAGCATCCCCCCAGGACAAAGGCCTCCACACCTCTGGCATACTTCCTCCATGAAAATGTGCTGTAAGCTGCAGTTTCAGAACTGACACATACCACCCTCTGTGACCCTTCACTGTTTTGCTGGCTACCTCAGTGCAGACCCAAAGCAGCTCTGTGCCAGCAAGCGGGGTGGAAAGTACCTCTGGCCACTGAGAAGTGCTATTGCACACAGACTGCACACCAACACAGACCTTGGCACAAGCTGCTCCTGCAAACCGAGCATGGCACCTCCACAGATAATAGCACAGAAGGGCCTCAGGAAGAGCAGTGTGCAGTTTCTGCTTTGGTAATGAAGCAAAGAATCATAGAACCACTTAGGTTAGAAAAGACCCTTAAGAACAAGTCTGATTAGATGTTTTTTGAAGATCCTTGCAGTGTTTTCTGCATGGTTTCCTACCCTTTAAGCAAACAGACTCTATGGCCATAGAAGAAAACCTCTGAAAACTGCTAGCCATGATCTCTCACCCTAACAAAATAACAGCATATCAGAGCATTCCACAGTTTCTGTACTGAATAAATACATAACATAAATGCAATTTTGCAGTTGATTTTCAAAATGTAAAATTAAGCTCCATTGGGATTTCTTTGTTTCTAAATGATAGCATTTCCTTCACAAGTAGCTCTACAATAATCAGGCTTCCAGAGCTTAGAAATCAGAATTTTTCTGCCAGTTTTTTTACTCTCCAAGACAGTTTCTCTTTATATCATCATGAGAACTGTTGCTCATTCCTGGACAATATTATCTTTTGGGAAACTGAGTAAGGCTGAATCTTCTATGGGATAAGAAACTATCCAAACCCCTTCTGAATATGTTGCAAGGCAGACAGGTATTTCTAAAACTGTTTAGAATTTTCTTCCATCCTGTACCTATTTCCCTAAGCAAATGTTTATTTAACTGACTAAAGTTTTAATCACTATAATTTTATTTAAAGACATAATTTCAATTTCCATTTAAAACTACTTTATTAGTTCACCATTTAAGACATACTCAGCTGAAGCATCATGTCAAATTGCTAGTTTAGATGCAAATGTTTTATTCTAAAAATTGCCAAGTAACACTGATTCATAATGCAGATACATCAAATAAAGAGTGGAAGTTAGTAGTTTCAATGGTTTTGGCATGCTTTCTTAGCAACAAAATGTGTTTTATTCCAAAACCTAAAAACTGGCAAATATTTAGTCTTAGATACAATGGGATTTGTTTTTATTTTCCACACTTTTTTGCATGTATGAAACAAATTTTTTACATAGTATTTCAAAACAATAATGCCTCTTCCACAAATATCAATAGCACTGCACAAGAAAATCAACTTTGCCTCTTCTGTGAATTTATTCACAGAAGTTATAAAAACTTTGTAGAAACTCTACTTCAGTATCTGAGTATCAGTGGCTCTTCCAACATTTCCTAAGACAGCAACAGCTGGTACTACAGAACTAGGTCCCTTATTTTTCAGGAGATATTCCAGTAGAAAAGACTAGCATGCTGTAATTGCACTTGGTTGAAGGATTCAGAGAAGAGAAACACAAATGAAGAACAAGTGAAATCAACTGATTCCTATCTCCAATCCAAGAAAAAGGCCAATTCATTGGACTATTCACAGATCTGTTCTGTGGAAGGAAAGAAAACAGCATCACAGGAACAAGCATTTTCCAAGGGAGTTCTAAGGCACAGAAGCCAGTGATACAAGGCTCCAAAACTACAGGAGGAGATGCGGCTGATTATACTACGAAGGAGTTAATTTAAAACATGAGAACACCGGACAAGTTATTTATATGAGATCTTTTAACTCAGTACAACAAGGAATAGAACATGGAGTATTACTGTGTCAGGAAATGTGTTAGGTCAAGAAATTTGTTAGTATTTTACATCTAAAGCCTCAGTTTGGAGGACTGCTCTCTTTGACACCTTGTAAAGTCATGAATATAATGAAGTTCAGAACTGTATTGAAAAACCGATTTATAAAATCACAACAAGAAAATCTACTATGTGGTTTAAAAAAGAGCTAAACACCTCCACTGCAAGCCTGTGCTAAACAGCACAGTGTTAAATGGGGTCTGCTGAGATTGCCAAAGTAGCAATAAAATAGTTCTCCTTTAACCTTCATTTCTCCTTTAAAGACTCCTTTAACCTTCATTTCTCTCAAAGAAAATACAAGGCATTTCTTAACAATTTCACTGGGCATAAGGCAGGGATTACTTACAACAAACCTGGCCTTGTCGTAAACCTTCTTAGGAAACACTTGGCCCTTTCTCCCAGAAGAGCATCACCACAGTTTAGTCTCTGGTTTTCTAAAGTTCTATTTTCTAAAGCTAAAACAAGACTGTCTATGAGGATCAGGTGCTTAAAAAACCAGGAAATATTTTAAGAATTGATATTTGGTTGAAAAAACAACTTTGATAGCTAGTATTTCATCCACCTCCCAATGATACTGAAGTACTCAGTCACACTCAAAGTTGTGCAAAACCAAGAAAAAGTTGAACTAATTACACTCAGTGGAAATGCTCAGTGAGAGGCCCAAATCCTAGAATGCCTAAAGCTGCTGTACATGCAGAATGAATTAAAACCACAGGTTTATTTGCTTTTCTAAAGTTGAGGTTACATATACACCTTTCCCATGTGAGAGGATCAGCTGAACTGGAGTAAATACGCATCCATTCCAGGAAGATGGACTGGACAGTTGAGCTTTGAAAACATGTGAGCCTGCAGCACAGTAACGTGAAAAAAGTGCTCTCCTGACAGTGATTTTTTTTTTTTCTTAAAGAAGTTCAATAAAAGTGTTGATAACACCACCTACATCCCCAAAAAGCTCATTCAGAAGTGTTGGAATAGCTGTCCACAAAACAGTACAAAATCACCCCAAGCAGAAGCAGATGGATCTTAATTGAAATGGTGGCAAGTGCATCTTACACAGCACTTAGAGCACATTTTGCCTCAGGGTTTATACATTTGCTCACACAAATCCTACCATAAACATTTGAATTGGTTGTAAAGACACAAGGTGAACTAGATAATTTCATTTTAATCATGCCAATCTTTCTCTGCTGAAGTTTGGCTCCTTTCTCTCAAATTTGTCAAGTTTAGGTGTTCTTTAATACCTGTAGAATATAAACAGGCCTTTTTGGTAAGATGTTCTTCAAATTCTAATCTCAGTGTTTCAAACTATACAGTTCTAAGGGCTTGACCCTACAAAGGACTCCATGCTATATGCTTCAAGAATTCTACTGCTCCTTAAGATGTCCTTTAAAATGTTTTCATTGTTTAAAATACCTTTCCTCAAATCCCACCTTCTTTACCATGCTACTGCTCTCTCTACATTCCGGTAGAAAACTGCTGTCTCTACTCCTCTGCCAGTGGTGTGGAACCTGCAACAATTAGCAGTTTCTGCTTGTCTCTGCTCTGCCTTCTTTTTTACTCGCCTGCCAGTTGCTGCTTATAAAGTAGATACCTGTCCAGTGATTAAAACAGTTACTCAAAAATAATTAAGAGCTATTTTTTAATGGGCATTCATTTGAGGGAAAAAAATCATTGCATTCGAACATGTTTCATTTTATACAAAGCAAGAGCATTTTAATAAATTATTCATATCAAGAGAACACAAAATTTACTGGCCTAATACTTTTATAAACACAAATACAGTGAGATAAGATCTACATACACACACATACTCAGCTATATTGTATTTTCATATTCCCATTATTAAAATAGTCCTTATCATCCCTGATACATGAAAATTCGTCTGCACCAGGGTAGAAGACAGATTTCTTGCTAATGCATCTCTCAGTAAGTTATATAAGGAAAAGCAAAAGAGAGCATAATATTTACCCCTCACTCTGTAATTTGGTCATTTATGCAAATACAAGTAACGCCAAAAAGTAAAGACTTCAGAAGAATTATCATTGGCAGGTCTCTTTCTTTTTAATTGATGCTGAAAATACTAGGATTCATAGAGACAGATCTGCAGGGGTCAGTCTATATTTGTACATATATGTCCAGGCTAAACCTGCAAGTTTTCTATATGGCTACAGTTCCCACACACTGTCCAAGAGAAAATGTTGAAATAGAAGCAGTCCATAAGTGTTCCTAGCACAAGCAAGGATCCTTGCAACCCACAAACTGTGGAAGCATTTTATAGCATTTAAAAGTCATAGTGATAAAATACTTTATTTATGGAAGTATAAGTCAGTCCCTGGGCAGCACTTGAATTCTGATGTTGAGCAGTAAGATAAGCAGGGTCCACAGGTGAAATGAGCATGCAGAGAAGAGCATCAGTGAACATGGGCCTGGGAACAGGCTCTGCACACTGAGCACAGTGCTTTGAAATCCTCAAGATGTTGCTGAGGCGTGAAGCACATGCACTCTAGCCCCAAAACAGACTCACTCCTAGTATTCATTTGGACAATGACCTCAGTGAGAAGAGCGTTAAGTCCCTGTTGAAAATGCAGATTTGCCACAGAAACTCTATAAAAAGTAAATCAAATTTAAAAAACAAAAATCTCTATAAAGCAAGTGTTTCTTTCATCTGTTCCTGACTTCATTATTATTTCAGTGTTTGATGTGGAAGAGTAAATAAATCTCATTTTATATCTGTGACACAATTCCCAGCTGTGGTTTCCTCAAGTCCTTCCAAAGCAGCTTTTTGGCAAGTTAAAATGATTTGGCACAATCACAGTCACAGAAAATATATTTTATTCCTGAAAGGATTATTCAAAGTTTAACGGGCTGTAAGAGCATCACATCCACTGAAACTCTCAAAAACCAAAGAGAACTGATTCTCTACTGCCTGGTGTACAACCCTCACACCTTATGAAAATTTCCTCCAATATCCTCTCTTTGGAAACTGCCAGCTTTATTTCAAAAACCAAAGATATAGCAATAGACATTGTGGCAATTTTCATGGCTGGGGTTCTGGTTCATGGGAACGCTATTAAAACTCTGGTTTTAAGTCTCACTTAGGCTCAACAGCCATAACTCAGCTCTGAGTTTGGACCCTCCTGTGCTGAACCCAAACCACTGCTATGAGGTGAAATCCATTAAAATCCTCCAACAGCTTTCCCATTGAGATTGTGACACAAAAGTGTTTCCATTTCAGTATCTCCTGAATAAGAATCATTTATTTTTACAGCGCGCCTCCAGCATTTCCCACACACTTACCAGCTGAAGAGAAAAATCCTCAACCCCAATCTGAATTTATCATCACAACACCTGCTCTCTGTCAAAGCTCACTGAGGACCCCAAACAAACCATCCTCAATGGGCCTCCAATCACTTTGCAATTTTGTGTTGCTTTTCAGCATGCCAGGCATATCCCAAACAGCCTAACCCACAACCAGATGGTCAATACACAGGGGAAGACACCCACAGACTTTAAAAACAAACAAACAAATAAATCAGAATTACCAGTATTTAGTGTCTGTTTGTGTTGCAGCATTTAGGCCAGGACTTTTAAAAAGTGCCTGAGAGCACATTCACAATGTAAGAACCCACTCCCAACCTAGACTTTATTTCTGCCAACAGGTTGAGTGGGGAGCAGAGGGGGGGGATAAATCTAAAAAGCACTTCCTCTCCCCCCTGTTCCACAAATGCATTATTCATAAAAGCCAGGGATTTTTTTTATTACCTGGGGATTTCACTTTTATTATGTTCAAAGGACTGTTTCAGAGAGCACTCACTCCCCTGCAGGCAAATATGCAGGGTTTTTTTACACGGCAGTATAAATTACAGTGAATATCTAAATAATACCGGCAAAACCTCAAGAAAATCAAATAGCCAAAAACATTAGGGACAAATTGCCCTTGCGCAATTCATTCCACTGTTTGGTGGAACTCCACAGAGAATCTGAGGCCCCTAGTATACTGGATCTAAATTGATTTATTCTTATTATCACAGGGACAGTCAATAAACTACTCCTTTGAGTAAGTTATACCGACATTAAAAAAAATCCTTAGAGACTACAAAAATGGCTATTTTTCCTTAACTCCTGGGCTTCTACAAAGAGCTGAGCGACATAAAGATATATGTTGTTATTCTCATAAACCTGATTAGTGAAGACAAGGCATAACGACAGCTTAAAACAGAGAGAAGGAAGGAGAAAACAATGCATTTTTTCACTCTCAACAGAACATATTTCAGATGCTACCTCTGCTTGTTGTAATCACATCTCCAGTCTGAATCACAAATACTCCAGAAATCTATCTTGCTCTGAAGAGCCAAAATATTTATTTTTATTTGACCTCCTACTAGGTGCATTCATGGGAAAACAAATGGATTCTACTTGGGGCATGTCCATTTGTGCCTGTATCCCAGAAACCTGAAACCAGGCCAGCATTCTTCTGATTGAATAAAGCTGAGTTGTCTGGGTTAAATCTGTTGTCAATATGCCTCGCTTATACAGTAAAATAGTTTCTTGTTAAGCAAGACAGAGATTTACTGTAGGCAAGATACAGAATTCAAATGCATCAGCATGGAAGGGTAGGATAGAAATGTATTAATTCTTCAAGAAAATCCTGATAAATGTACTGTATACCTTAGCAGGAAGCTCTTTTTCTATGGATAATCATAGTCTTGAGTCAACAGACTTTGCCTACTTAAGCTATCTCTTGCATCAGAATCCAATTATAGCAAAGCCTACAGAAAACAGGTTTGGCACACTTAAATATTTTGTTATTGATCTAATTTAGCTCTGGTTTCAATTACAACGGGGAGCATTTTATCATGAGATAGATTTTGTTTGTTGGACTCTAAATTGCTTTTTTTCCTTTTTGTCTCTGATCTCACTATCTGGGTACTTTTTCCATGCTTAGTGCTGCAGTTTTAGAGATTTCACCCATTTTATTATGAACTTTTTCACAGGAAAGAAATCAAATCCAGCTTTTCTAAGGAATAAGGAGTGAACTCAATACATTTAAAAATTGGGCTGGGGTTTCTGTAGCAACCACTCCAGAGTGATGCAACTGAATTTGACATCAAAGAACAAATGTATCAAGTCATCCTGACAACTGAAACACTTGCTTTAAGAAGAATGCCTACATATATCTGGAACAAAGAGGGATTATCCTAAATAAAATGAGTACTTTATGTTATAATATACGTATACCGTATCATCCTACTTGAGGCATCTTTTCTCCCATCAGTGTGCATAACTGCCACAAAAATTAGCTGAAGTTATCCACAGAAACTGAAGAGAATAGACCTTTTTATTTAGTTTTCAGATGTATGGGAGAATTATCTCATTTTCCTTTTAATGACATACAGAAGATATATGGAAGTAATTTTCTTTCTTCCTGCTGAATTTGGCTTTAAACTCTGCAACTTTATGTCTTACATTCTTTGAAGGGAATGTCATCTCTACAACCCAAAATAGTTACACATATTTATAAACTCCATCTAAGAAATCACCCCTGGTTAACAATGTGTACATTTCAGCAACAAAGCCCAAAGCCTGACAACAGGAAAATTTTGCTGCACTGTGCTATCCCAAAATACAAATCACATATGTTGATAATCTGGAATGTTTGCTGAATTAAAGGATTATGAAATCATATCAGTGATTAGAATCATACACTGCTGAAGGCAGATAGCTGGGGTGTTGAAATTTCTAAAAAGGAAGCTGTCAAATAGTAGGAAGCAATTTGCAATGATCCATAGCTTTGTGAATAAAATCACAAACCTAGTGCTCTGTTAAGCTCCAAGAAGTGATAAAATTTGAATTCAGTTTATAATTCCAAAATGAAGTCCATTTCATGGGCTGCCACAATTTCTAGAAAAACGTAAAACTTCCCAGAGATAAAGCAACATTACAAACTCACTGGAACTGAGACAGAGTTCCTAGTGTTTCTTCGAGCATGAAAAGGCATGACACTCAGGGTAGACTGCTTTTTAAAACTCCCTGTTGGTATTGCTGGATGTGAGATACAACTGTTCAGCCCTAAAGAGAAGCATGCAGGACATCCCTCTCCAGCTGAAAAGCAACAAGAACTAGGCAATTTTTTAGCTCAAGGTAGCTTCTACCTGCAACTTCCTTCTGATGTGGAAGAAGAAGAGCACAACTGAAAATTGCAGCTTGTGCTCTTGAGACTATTTGAGAAAGAAACCCATTTAAAAACAA
Organism: Certhia americana; assembly: GCA_018697195.1. Lineage (NCBI taxonomy): Eukaryota > Metazoa > Chordata > Aves > Passeriformes > Certhiidae > Certhia > Certhia americana. The sequence continues at coordinate 16,172,242 of CM031865.1, read as the reverse complement.
TCCAGGTGCTTTTCAAATGTCATTAAAGTAAAACATTGTTTAGGCTGCAACATGTCAAAGGCTTTCACATGTACAGTGGAAAAATGGAAGTGGCTCCAATACAACCAGTGAACCTGCCCTTAAGGCTATAGTTCTTCCAAAAGAGGTTCCTGTACTTAGATGTCAGGGGATCATTACTTGAAAAGAAAAAGCTTGTTCTAGTAACAATGGTCGTTTGTGTACAGGCTTCTGATGAGAGACACTACTTAAAGATTCAACGTTAGTTCTAGCATTCCTGTCTCCTGAACAAGGAAATTCCTTTAAATTTCACCCCGAAACTTAAGAACTCAAGCTGCAATATGAAAGTGCCTCATCTGCACATGCAAAGCTTCACCCAACAAGTAGCTCTTTCCTGAGAGCAGGACAGCAGGTACAAGCTGTGGTGTGGGGAAGTAGCAGGAGGCCCGCAAATACCCTGCAGCCAAGGTTCTGACTCGGTTTTTACTATTATATATCAGTGCTGGCAGCTGCTTCTTTCTCAGCTGCCCCAACTTCTCTGGGCTGTAGTGACTCAAGGTAGGCACTTCTCCCTCAGTGCCATTAGCGAGGGCTGGTAAACTCCTCTGGAGTCTGTCCTGGCCACACGGAATTACCCTGACATCAGGAACTTGTCATTGCCTGTTTGTGCCCGGTTCGGCCCACAGACTCAGATCTGCAAGGGAAATCAGGATCCTGCAAGGTCTCAGGCAGTCCCGGAGCCGTGAAGGGACATTCCTAGCACCTGGCTGGCCCCATTACAATTGGTGTGGTTGTATCTGTACAAGGACGGACTTGCCAGGTTTCCTTGTGTTCACGTTTATTGCTGCCGTACCCCAGGTAATGCAAACGGCAGGTAATTTGAGCATTTCTGTCCTTATTAGTTTGTATTCCATAGGATTTCCTCGGCACAGCTGACATCTTGGACAGCCTGCGGCCTGTTTCACGCACAGATTTTACAACCATCGCAGCACCGCGGTCAGGGCTTTTTTATCTCAAAATAACACCCTGAACTCCGCCCGTCCTCCAGCCCCAGCGCAGAGGTGGCTGGTGGCAGGTCCCCAGGCCGGGCTGCGCTGGCTGGCGCCGCCGGAACGGGAAAGCCCTCATCGCTCCCGATTGTTTTCCTGAATTCCTCTGCGAACAAGGGCGAGAGGAAACATCAGGGCCTGGCCGGTGGCCAGCGGTCCGCTCGCAGCGGCGGCCGAGGCCAACACGCTCCGCCTGCGCCGCCTCAGCCGCGGGGTCCCGGCCCGGGGGGACATGGCCTTTCTGTGCCGAGCGCGGCCGGCTCCTCACAGCCCCTCCGTGCCAGCCCGGGCAGGGGCAGCCGGGGAAACTCCTCATCCCTCACAGCATTGTCCCGCTTGGAACAAAACTGCCCGGGACTCGGAGCAGAAGATTAATTTTCTCTCGCACAGGTGTGGTGGTGCTGTGGTGCACCCCAGAACACACCGGGTCGCGCCAGGGCAGCCACCATGAGCCCTAATTGCCCAGCTCCCTCAGGATGGGATCCTGGGAAAGCCTCCCACAGCAGCCACTGGCTCGTACAGGCTAGGGGGGAGAGGAGGATGAGGGACAGCCAGAGGAGCCGCTGTCACCAGGCTGCCTTTGCCCACACACCCCCTGCCCATGCACAGGCAGTTGTAAGGCTGCAGGGTGCCCCATCCAGCCTCCCAAAGAGCCGTGTCCTGGTCACCGTCCAGCTGCCCATGGGGCGAAGCCAGGCTAGGATTTCGCCTTTTGAGATGGGCACGTTGGGAGCACATGTGAAAGCAGTTAACTGTGCAGTTATTTGGTCACAGGAATTTACATGCTCAGCTGCTGAAGCAGGAGGCTCTATGGTTAACTGGAGATGTTTAATAGATTTGTAGCAATGGGTGGTGGGGCTTTTAAGTCTGGCAATCCGTTCAGCTCCAGACCAAGAAACAGACAGCGAGTTCGTACCTCCAAACCCATTCCCTTCAGAGCAAGGGCAGAGGGGTGAAATCCAACACAGGGCAAAGACAGGACCAGCCGTGCTCTGCTCTCAAATCCAGTCATCTGTGGGATCAGAACAGCATGTGGGACCACAGCTGACGTGCTGCCAGGAGATCACTTCTCACTACCATTTTCCAGGCTCCACAGGCAAAGTTTGGGAATCACCATTTTACAAGCATCAATAACTTGCAAGAAATTTTCCAGGCTCTACCAACAGCATGTTTTGAGTTTGCAAGAAGCTCCATTACAGAGAGAGCTCTTTAAGATGTAAAAATTAGTGAGATCAAGATAAGAAAATAAATACTGCTGACCTAACATTCCTTTGCTGGGGTGAAACACAAGGCAAATCGGGCATTTCCTACAGCTCTTTGCAAACATTGCTTCTTTGGAGGCAGGATGGATAGAGCAGTGGTCTAGGGCTCAGGACACCTGGACTTCATTTGCAGCTGTGTCACTTATCTGCTGAGTAACCTTGGGATATTACTGTAAAACGACACTCAAAGAATCTATGAATGAGAAGTGCTGCACAGGAACTAGGCTCTTCTGCCATCTTCCCACAGCACTGACACACAATCCTATGTCACAGCTGGCATTTCTGTCACAGCTTCCTTACAGTCCTAATCCTACAAAGAGTTCTCTGTGGAAGGGCCTTCTAATAGAGCAGTTCTGTTTGCAAGAAATGAGTCCGAAAGAGATGTGTGAAGCCAGAATGATACTTCTACCTGGATTTTTAAGAGAGTTAAAATCCAGGTTACGAAGTAAAATCGACAGGACCAAGAGAGCATTTCAATTTCAGGCATATACTCTGTGGCATTGACATTGTTGCCTGTAATTTTAAGTCCCATTCACAACTGCAGCAATAGGAAAAAACCCTGTAATGGTAAGTGATAACTAGGTCTGTTCTGTCAGACAAAAGTACCAGTGAGATTCAATTTCTGTAGACCACTGGGATCTTATGCCATTGAGAACAGTATCCATATGGCTGTAACATCACTTTTCCATATTCTCTGGTAAAAGCTTCCCAGAAACCAAAAGAAGGTAGACTCTGTTTTAATCCTGCCTTGTTTACACACTAGAGGACACCTGTTTTCAAGTAAATCCTTAGCAGAAGCCAGTGAATCGATGTGCCTTATCCTGTAGGACTGAGGCCTACATTTTAAAATCTTTAAGGGATACTTAACTGAGCTTTATCAGCAGGAGAGGATCAGTTTAACATCTGAATCTCCCAGGAGCCATTTACATGATTTATCTGTCTGAAGGTTTAGAATCCCATCCAGCCTAGGGTACAGAACCTTGGACAGGCCACTGGACATTTATCTGACCTTAACATTTGTTAAATACCCACTGCCAAGCTCTCTGATTATTCAGCTTCAAAAAGATTAGTGAGAAATACCTAAGAATCACACTTATCTGATCCAGCAATATCAAATCCTTCATGATGTCTACCAGAGTGAAATAAACAAACTCTGATGGAATCTGAAGAAACAAATACAAAGAAGGTAACAGCCTGTAGGAATAGAAACGTGTTCAATTCCTTGTTTAGTACTCTGACAAAGAATATACTCACACATGAGGCTGAGTATCTGAATTCTGAGATATCTGTCTCCAAAGCTGGAAAGGACACCAAATACAAGGATCCCCTTCCAAGACACATTGCCTGGGTGGGCTGCTGCTCTGTGGAGTTCTTAAAGTCTCCTAATGCAGGGCAGGCCACTCTCAGTCAGCCTGAGATCTGAGACTCCAAGAGGCATTGGGATCATGTTCCCAAGGCAGCCATATGCCAGATGCAAGATTATATTCTCTAGCAAGAGAGAATTCTCTAGCATTTCTGCAGCAATTCAGCAGAAATGCATGTAATTCCAAATATTTCAGCCTCAACAGATCTGTGTTTGCAGACCTTGGCATCACTGGAACATTTCCAGACAGTTCCACTCCCATCAGCTCCATTTGTCCTGAATCTCTTGGAGGGTGCTGCACCTCTGACACACAGGTATGCACAAGATAAAGAGAACACCTTGGAATGAGGTTACTATCCAAAGCTTAGGGGCATAAAAAATGGATGCAAATGATTAGATCAGACTTGGATCCACCTATGATGTTCAACAGGTCCTGGCTGACAGGTTCTGCTGGGAAATGATAACAGGCAAAAGCAAAGGGAAGGGAATGAGAAGAGGTAACTAACAGACACTTTAGTAAATTCATCCCTGGTGAGGTCATGAACAAATTACCAAGGCCCTCCCTGTTTGTGGCATACCTAGAGACATCTAAAATAAGATGATATGCAAAAGGCTAATATAGAAGGAATTTATCTTTTATTTGGAGAGTAGTTAGTTATTACAAAAAAAAAAAAAATCAACAGGCAAAGGGCCTTGTGGATCTGCTGATCCACTCTGCCTGTCAAATTAAAAAGGAGCTGTTGGTGTTTCCAGATGAGTTTAGGAAAAATCTTTACATTGAGGCTTTAGTGTTTAGCCCCAACAGAGCATTTCAAGTGCCCCATAATCACCAGTATGAAGAGATAATGATGAGAATAGATGGGGAGTTGGTTTCACATCCCATAACGGAGCAAACTACATAATCCTTATCTAGGTGGGAGCATAGGCTTTAATTCTACACATCACAATAGAATGTGGTGCAGTAAAGGAGGGCATTCCTGCATTATTCTGAAATCACAGTCTGGACCCCATTTGATATAAGATTAAAAGATGCTTAAATAAATTTTAAAAGATTGTGAGGTAACTCTACCTCTTGTCTACTAAAACACAAAAAGACTGCGTATTACACTGCAAACAGTACTGCATCTAATAAAAAGCTGTGTTGTTAGCATGAAAATCAGCATAGAGAAATAATTTGTTTGACTTGCCAGAGTAGGTAGCAAGGAATAGAAAGAAGAAGAGCATTCTTAACAACTGTTTGCTTCTGTCATTTCCGGATAGGAAGAATTGCCCAAAGCAGGGACATTTCCCTGTATGGCACAGGGACTTTGATAGTCAGCTGGTAATACATTTACCAGCTATCTAGTTTTCCCAGAAGTGTCTTGACCTGAGCTGACTCATCTGTGTCTCAGGAGGCTGACTAATCATTCTGATTTATGATGCTGTGGCCTGCTAGCCATTTCAGCTTTGTTTATATTGGTGCCAGTACAAAATTTTATACAGGGCAAACTAGGTTCTATATAGGTATAGTTATTTAAACTAGATTCAAACACAAGAAGAATTTATCACCAAGCATTCACAAAATTGAAATAAGTACAAAATGACACTCTGCTGGGCAACATCTAGGGAAAAAGCTGAAAATTTAAAGGTCAGGCAGAATTACAAGATAAGCTAATAAGCCAATTAAGCCTGAAGTTAATTGGCAATTGTAGGCATCTTCCAATGAAATTACAAAATTCCGAGGACTGCTTGTAACCTACAAAAAACCCACATGATTATTTTTAACAAGGAAGCAATGGAGTACTGTGTTATAGGAAACAATCTCAATCCTATTGAATTAATAGCTCTTGCTGGTGAGCATATACAAACCATGGTGTGGAAACCAGTAAAAAAGCCTCTTGAAAACGCCAGAGAGCGTGGATCCATATGCCTTCACTTGCACTAAAAACTTGTTCTAAATGAAGCTCTACCCCAAAAAACAAACTCGGTATGGGCATAACTGTGTCGGCTTTGTGTGATACTGTTATCACCTGCAGACAGCAGTCAAGGAAACTTCCACTCATGAGACCTAAAGTAGATTAAGCAGAAGACTCAGCAAAGCATGAAAAAAAAAATAAAAATAGGATAGCACAGCTGACAAAGAGTATTTTCCAAAAGCAATCTCAAACCCATATGCTCAGATACACAGTAGTACCTAATTACAGTAGTTTGCCTACTCCCACCAGTATTACATTTGAGATTCCACACTGCTTGTATCTTACTGATTTACACATAAATTGTGCTCAATTTATTTTATTTTGCTTGCTTTGGAAGCTCAGCTTGGGATCTGAGATTCACTCTGACAAACAGCTTTCTCCATCTCAACCTATACTAACAGTTTATGGGGCAAATAAAGGCACTGACAGGTTCTCTGCCCCAGAATTTTGTATGGAATCGAATGGAGAAGTGGATTACCACACTGTTCTCAAAGCCAGGCTCTGAACACTTCCTATAGAATTAGTAAGTAGTAGAAATGTCACCATCTTGAGTTTCAGGAAATTTACAATACAAAGATGGGATACTGGACCATTGAAAAAGGAATGTATATGCCCAGTGGAAGCGAGGTCTTATTTTCTTGGCAGATCTCTTGTTTATAAATTAGTGTTTAAAGAGAAAAATAAATCACTTACTTAAAGAAAGTGCCCAGAACTTTTAATCTTACACTCATTTCTGAGAGAAGTGTATTGCTTGCAGTGGCCTTCTCTTAAAAAAAATACTGATCCCAACAAATGCCTGCCAGCTGTGCATGAGAAACACTCTTAATTACACTTTACTTTGTAATATTAGTGATGTTTGCAATAGACATCTTCAGCCACTGATAAAAAGTATTTTTTATATTTTCAACTCACTCACATGAAATGGTTGTTTCAAGTGGATCTGTCATTGTGGTTTCCTGGATTTCTTCAGTCTTGTTGGAAAGCTTGTAAATTCCCATGGCTGATAGCAAGCTAAGGAAGGAAATAAAAAATAGTAAATACTGCTTCAGTGGTGTAAGTCCTTGTCTGCTCTTTTTTGGCTGAGAGTGCATTTCAGGAGATTATTATCTACTTTTACACAAACTTCAAAACAGTTCCATCTGGAAATCCATCTGTATGTCCATTTTGCACCCTCAATTGAACTCTCTTCCACCAAAGCAGGCTTCACTAAAGATATATACTGGTAGATTAGTATTTGGCTGAATTAAGTGAGTCTGGGCTGCTAGTTTATTTACCAAGGAGCACTTGACAATATCAATACAATAAATAGATGAAGCAACAGGATGCAAAATTACTCTTCAATATCATATTACTTCCTACAGCTACAGAGCAAAATATGTGAAAGAAACAGTAAGATAAATCAGATTATCTTTTTCCATATGCAGTGACTGGGTTTTTAATGTCTGTTAATTTTTAATTATATTTTTGAAAATGAAGATGTTTTAAACTGAAAATAAAATGCATAGAGAACATATTTACTACACAGAGGAATGTCAGCAGGTCAGCTTTCTGAAGTTATACCTCTTTTTGCACTCAGATCATGTACTAAAATTGCTTGTGCTGCTTACTGCTTGTATTGCTGCAGATGCGACCAGAATGCAGCCCAGCACAGCTGCAGAGAGCATGAAATACTCAGCAAGGACTATTAGTTACTGACTCCAGTTTACTTTTCAGAAAGCATCTAACTGTGCTGTAAACAATCCCATGACTCCTGGAGAACATGAATAATAGTGAAAGAATCATGCTTTCTGAACAGAAGATTGCAGATTTTGCTGCAGTTGTTCCAAGAGAAGACATAGGAAGAAATTCTGAGTAGCATAATGCTGTTAGAGGAATATTGACACCGAGTTGACCCAGTGACAGCACTCAGAGCTGATGAAGAGATTTAAATGGTGCATTCTGGTGAGGGGTTCAAAAGTCAGAAGTCATAACCCAAAATAATTGTGTATACCGGAAATTCAAACTATTTCACTCAGGGTCAGAATAATGAACTCATGGAATTAGTTGCCAGCTAAGAACATGGAAACACTGCAGTCTAAGTGGTTTGGAGACATCTTGGCACTTTTATGGAGAGAGAATGGATTAAAGGATCTAGTGACAAAACAGAAAAGTGGGAGCTAGCAAAAACTTAAGGGGGGCTAAGCCTCTGAGGTCAAGTGGCATTTTTCCTCTCCAAACGTCATTTCCTCTCTTTTATGTCACTCTTCCCAAAGACATCATGTCACAATCACTAAAGCTGAGATGAGGAATAGACTCCTACTGGATTGAAACAGGGATGAAGCAGCACTATCTTTTCCTCTGCTTCATAATAGAAGCTGCTAACCAACAAGAACAGACTTCTTTATCTATATACAACACCATGAATTTGACCCACTCAATCTAATGCAGCACATGAGGTTTACTCATAGCAGCCTTTTCCTGTAACCTTATCTTCCCCAGTCCCATCAGAATACTACAGCTGACCAGATAACAGAATTACACTGCAATAGCCTAATGTCACAACACAACACAAAACAACTGTCTAATGTACATTTCATTGGTGACACGCTTCTTAATCTGTACTACCCAAAACATTTCCAGTGTTAGCATGGGCACACCATTTGTAATTGCAAGAAGTATCTGGAGCTACTGAACAATGTTTCAAACACTAATTAAGTGACAAAACACTAATAAAGACACTATTTTAGACATTTTTGCCTTGTCTTGTTTTAGAAGAAAACCTGTTCCCATGAAGATGTTGCATCAGATATTGAAACATTTCAGTTGGAAACTACACACTTATATAAAAAGCATATGCAAAAGAAAGAGCATTTTTTATTTGCCAGGTATTGAAGCAAGACTATATTAAAAGTTCTTACTGTCTGACTCTTCCAGAAATGGTTCCTACAAGTTAACTTTTACATTGTAGCTGCTTTCCTTTGTCTCTTGCCTGAGTTTACACCTACTGCACCAGTTGAGGCATACAAGGGCTTCTCCAACCAGCTTGGTACTGATCTGTCCCCAGGACATGTGGAATATTCAGATATTCTGTGGCACTAGCTTACTGCATTGTGCTACATCCTACTTTGTTGAGCTGGGCTCTAATCTCTTGGTTTCCAATGTACCTGTAAAAACAACATCTAAGAAGGAGAGTGGGTTGATTATGCCAGGGGCGATGCTCACAGGATTATGAATACACTGATAAAACTGTCTTGGAACCTGACTTTTCTCAACAGCATAAACCAAACCACATTTTCCAGAGCCAGGTTCACATGGATATATATCAGCATAAAGTCACCCAGCTGTTTTTTTCCTAAAAGGTGTTTGGGGGACCCCTTTGCTGATGTTTTGTGGAACACACAGTTGTGTCCCAGCAGACTCAGTAATGCTTACCCAGGTTGTCTCCAAATCTTGCTTGCTGATGGACTTCCTCACAGGGAGAGGCACTGAACAGATTTCGTACCTTTCTAACCCTGAGGAAAGTCCCTGAGTGTGCCTGATCCATGGCAGCAGCCTGCCAGGCCAGACAGACAGATCCTCCAAGCACTACAGGAGAGCTTGAGTGGAGCTGATGTGGATCAGCAACGAGCCAAGGCAAGAGAGCATGGGGCAGATCTGCATTCAGGTAAGGGGATTTGTCCAGAGATTACAAAGAAAAATGTCAATAGTTTTCTGAATTACAGGGAGCCTAAATGGAACAAATTTTTGAACTTTTGGAACATTTGCCAGTGGTTCAGTTATTTTTTACATACGGCAGAAAAAAGCTTGTGTCTTATGCATTTTACATAGAAAGCAGCCTTGTCAGCTCATATCCTGGGATGTGGCATTAAAGAACGTTCCTCTGATTCTACCCACACAGACAGCTCAATTTCCCCAAATCCCTCAGCTTTCAGTTTCCACTAAAACAGATGTCAAAATCTTTGCAGACTATATTATTAAAACAGGTAAACATTAGTTTGTTTTTTTCTCTCGTCTTCTTAAAAACACTGTAGAATCACTTAAAGAAACACTTTCTTGAAGCATGTCTGAGGTGCCTTAAAATTTTAGCTAACCTACATTTGCTTCCTCCAGTGTCAGTCTGACACCTCTACCTGTCTCTGCAGAATCTCACAGTACTACATAATATACCTCCAAAACTTATCTAGGTTTCATGTAATAGAGATATTTTACACTTTTGGGACTGATAAAAAGATAATTCAAATTATAATTATAACCATTTGCTCCATGTAACACTTACTCCTTACAGCATAAAGCCATTTTTTCAAATTTGAATTTGATTTTGTTAAACCTAACAAGTGACTTCTAATTTAATCTGCAATTAATTACTTTCAAAGTTAGAAGATCTGGAAGTACTGAAGCTCTTTCTTAGTTAAAAAGAACAATTAATTATAGCTTAGTAATCAATTAGAAGCTGTGTATTAACAGTATTTTGCATTCTGAGACAAGAGTTATACAGAGAGAAACACATTTGTGGATGGATACCTTAGAAAAGTAGATGTAAGACAGAGTTCACCTGTCTAGAACTCCATGGTTCTGATCCTAAAACAAAATTATTCAGCAGGTTGAAAAAGCCAAGTAAAATCTGGATCTCCTTCTGCCTTTTCTTCCATCTGTCCTACCTGCTCCATTTTGCCATTTTTGGTCCATGATTCTGTTTGCCCTGTAAAGACTTGTCTTTACAGAACAACTCTGATAAGCATTCATATGTGTACAAGATCAGTGCTTAAGCAAAACAAGTCACCATCTTCTCTTAATCCTTCCTTGCCATTGTGATGTTAAAGTGATTTATAACAAAGAATTTATATTTCATTATTCAATAATGGATGTCGTTCAGATTTCAGATTCTATCTGGCTCCATTAATTACATGTCAACGATTTTTTTCCCCTCCTTTTCCAACAGAAAAATAAGGTGCTGCCAGAGGAGTCTGCCTGAAAGTTTCAAATGTCAGGGCAGCAGTTTTGAATCAAATGGCTCTGATTCAACCAATGTGAGAATGAAAACAGCTATTAGAGATTCCCTGAGAAGTTGCTGTGACAGGGAAAAGCCTAGAACTGCTTTTCACCCACCTGCCTCCATGACTTTGGCTCTGTCCTGAATGGTGCAGCACAAAATGCAACACCAGGAGAATAAATAAACTGGTCCAAAACCTCTGGCACTAAGGATTCCTCCTTTCCCTTCTCAGATAAGAGACTGACAAGGGCAGTTCTGCAATTCAGAGGGAAGTACTGCAAGTTACACTGCAGTAGGGCATGGGGGCCAGAACAGGTCTCAAGTTTTAAACTTGTTTAAAACTTTTCTAGCTTCTGACAATCCAGCCATTTATCTGATTTCAGTACCATTTTATATTGATCTTCTACATGAGTTCTACCTAGACAAGCTTCTTCTTGTCCTGGTTACATAAAATTAAATTTCAAGCACAGGAATGACTTTGCTCTGTATAGTTAAGACCACTTCTGGTTTGCTACTCTTAGCTGTCAATAGAGGTCTGGAGAAGGACTGCTTCTTATCCCTCCTGAAGGCTTAGGGACACACCAGGAAAGCAAGCAAAACTGGAAAAAAACTGAATATGACCCCCTACAGGAAAAAACAAAACAAAACAAGACAAAACAAAACCAAAAAAAAAAAACCACAACAACAACAAAGCCCACCAAACATGCTAGAAATACACAGAGAGCAAAGAGAAAAGTCTTTCAAGTCAATTCAATAGCTTAAAACTGCAAGTCATATAACTTTTCCCATACATTAAATAAGTGTCCCATAGCATTTTATTTACACTATTTAAGGAAAGTGCAAGAGAGGAAGTATCTCCAGGGGGCCAATTCACCTCTTAAACATGTTCACCTTTTTCAGCATCACTTTTATCTGCAAATTTATGAGGACAACATGTACCTGACCTGCCTCTAAAGAGACCACAATTTGCAAAATATCATGTGTCTACTTTTGATGAGCAGGAGAGAAGGGTGAGGGGGCTTTTTCCCCAACTCCTCTGGTACAACAGACAAACATCCTCTAAGGACTTCCTAGAGAAACCTCCATTCAGGTACAGCAAAGAGCATGGAATGATTAGGACTTCAAAATTTTTGAAGAAGACTGCCCCAGAAGAGGGATATTTGAAATAAGGGCCTCTGTATTCTCTCCCTGCTCCCTCAGGGACAATGACACCAGCATGTAGGAAAGAGGATGATTCCTCCTCAGATCTGTCTTCACTATAGCAACTGGTAACTAAATATCCTTGAATTAAAACCAGAGCTGGACAGGTTAGGTCCTGATAAACACAATACATTTTGTTGTTTAGCAATTTTGTCAGCCACTTCATATTTCCTCAAGACCATCACTCACAGGCTGCCTAAGCACCAAAAAATAAATATGAATCATTCAAATCAAATAAAGATTTCCTGGGGAAAGTATCTGACTGCATGACACCAGCTCATGTGTGCAGAACTGCCACATGTGTAAAGAAGGTTCTTTAAATATTGAAAGACTGTGTCCTGTCCTCCCCCATTTGCATTTTGCCGACCTTTAACAGTTGCCTTCCTCTACTTGTATGCATCTATTTGCCATTTACCATTACCAAAAATTCTTCCTCCATCAATCTTTGCAGTTCTCCTGCAATCTTTCAAGACTTTTGCCCTGGCCAAGCTGTCATGCTAACCTGGCTTCTCTGAAGGCACTGCTTGCAGCTAAATCTGTGCAGAAAAGCCACCAGCCTGGAGAAACAGCAGGGGAAGCTCAATTAAAGACAGTACAGGAGATGAGTGTTGTGTGTGACCTCTCTCCTGCTCTCCAATAAAACATCAGTCTCCTTGACCATTCCTACACATAACAGCAAAACCAACAAATGATACAAGAGAAGAGAACTTGTAAAAGTAGGTGTTGTCCTGTGCCACCTGTTTCTCTATTAAAGGGATGGTTTTGTTTTTTACTGGTATTTGCTTTCTGCTGGAGACATATCAAGGCTTGAAATTCTCCATCTATTTCAGTTGTCAATCAATAGATCACTCTTTCAACTTCTATTTCTGTGGTGGGATACAAGAATAAACATAAAATTAATCACCAAAATACTTTTGCCACTTGAAAGGACAAAATTTCCTATTGAATGTATAAGATCTTTGATTTACACCTCATGGTCACAAAATGTATTTTCCACTTGTCTTATCTGGGTATCTTCAGGCTTTTCTAGGTTCTTTCTTTCAGTGTTCTTTTTTATCCTATAATTATGCAAGGAGAGCATTGTTGCCATAAAGATGAAAGCCCTAAAAGAGTGGCATGTTTAACCCTATCAACCAATTGAAAGCCTGAGAAGATGAAGAGAGAGAACTCATCATCAATGCTTTTTGTTGGGCTATAAGGAAAATCACCTAATGACTGTCAACCTTTAGGCTTACTTGCTTTTTTTACAGGTTTATGCCACTGCTAAGCCAATGTGGTCTGAATTAAATTCCAGGTGAAACAGTCAGAATCCTTCTGCATCCTTACATGGTCTGACTGTCCCAAAGGGGACAGCCTCTATCTGCTCACCCAAACACAGATTCACAGCACTTGGCTCTGTACCCAGAGTCATAAGAAAGTCATTTCAGGAACAGTGTTCTAGGTTTCTTAAACAAACAATATACATTGGAATAGTTACTGCCAAAGATTAAAATAATGCCTAAGTGATTTTTTCCAGGCACTCCACAATACAGTAATTTTTTCATCCAACAGCCTTTCATGTGACAGTTTTATATAAAAATGTTTGCAGGAAATAGCATACTTTCCTTTCCTTCTTCAGGTTACATGTACTACCATAAAATGCAAATTCTGAGTGAAGTCATTGAACTACCTGACACTTAAAAATGCACACATCTAAGTATCCTGCTTAAGATCAAATGGTGGCTCCCAGCAGCTAAACGGATATTTCAAACACTGGATAACCGATCCTTTCCTGGCCTCCAACTGCCACTTTTAATGGGGAGTTACACAGTGAATCTTTATTAGCAAAGACGGTGGGCCTTAGAGGGTCAAGCAAAGGCAGTTTCCATTTGCACTTGTGCAGTGTGATGCTCAAGCCTTTATCATTGTGCAGACTTCTAAAATTGAAATGAGGACTGGGGACTGTCACAGAGACAAAACATCCAGGAACACACAGTCTCACAGCACACCAGAGTCTATGCACTTTGTAGCAGACCTGTAGGAAAGCTGGCAACAGCTGCTGGGAAATGCCAGCCAAAACCCCAGAATCCACTTCTGCAAAGACTTTTCCAAAGAAATGGAAATATTTCAAATCACTAAAAAACTTCCAGGATTCTCTCTCATCAGAATAGTTCAACAATGATATAAAAATGTCAGTTGCATGCAGTTTTCCTTTTCTCCCATCCTTTCCCCAACATTTTAGGAGGGGTGTTTTACCATAAAAGCGAAAACCAAAAAGCCTCAAAACCAATTTGCAATGAATGCCTTTACCAGTAGCACATACATGGAGAGGCACACTGAGCCTCTGGCACAACAAACATGAAGTTCCCAAAGCTGAACTCAATGGACATGGGCTTGTGACTACTACAATTTCTGTGGGAGATGCTTTGGCTATTCCCGTGCTGGGTAGAAGACAACACAAGGCCCTCCAGCAGAATGGGAGTGACTCATAGGGAAGCAGCAAATCTTCCTTTAAAAGGACTTACCATCACCTTCCTCTTTCATTCTTGCTGGAGAGATGTCAGGGATTTGCTTCTCTTCTCTCTGTCCTTCCTTGCATACTCTTCAACCAAATGATTATATCACAGTCTTCTTTCCTCTCAATAAAGAGAAGCATCCATCCCTTCAGCATTCCAACTGCAATCACCTGCAAAAACAATGAATGAGAGCAACACAGCACATGTGGTGCTGCTTGGCCAAGAGCTGGGAAGGATCCCTTCCCTTGGGCTGCATTGGCTGCCCAAGGTGTGCTGTGAGTGTGGCTCTATGCTCATGGCTACTCCACCAGCAGCTCACCACACCAGGGACACAGGTGCAGCTGCTTGTGGGGCACTGTGTCCTGGTTCTATGACATGCCAGCTCAAAATCCTGTGACAGGAACAATCTGTTGGAGCAGGAATTTCTTACGTGTCTTTTACTAGTAGAAGAAATCAATCACAAAGATGCACATTGGGAAAAAAGGAGCTTAAGGCTCTCTTCATGTCTTCTCCCTCACCGCCATCTTTGGGAAGAGAGCAGTTGCTATAAAGAAAAGGGGCTTCATATTTTGCCATGCTCTTTGTCATGCGTTATTTCTCCCTAAGGCCTTATCCCAGTTACTACAGAAGTAAATTGGTAGGCAAGAAATGCTGGCAGTTAGGAGTCCTATTGCCATAGGGCTGCTTTGTCTCTCAGTGCAAATGGTCAGTGTATTTCTGGTTTATGTTTACCATCAGAGCTGCAGTCAGTCACAGAAGCTGCAGTTCCAGCCTTGCAGCTCCAATTCTGGAGGGGATGCTGAGGTGCCTGCCCTTGTGTCTCCATGACCACACCCAGGGAGAATCCAAGCATTTTGGGTGGCTAGGACAGGGTCTCTTTTTTCCGCACAACAAATCCAATTGACCAGCAGTATGAAGTATTAGACATTTCAAATTGTCAGAATCTATCCAAAGAAAATGCTGCTTATTTGAAATACCCGGTTACAAACCTTCTGCAGATCAGAATCCGGATCCAGCCTGGATTACCACTTCAAAGCTCATGATCCTAGAAACTGAAATTCAAAACCAAATTAAAAACCACCAACTGTAAATTTTTCTACAACTGAGGAGCTCTGTTTTACACCCACCTTGGAATGTGTTTTGTTGAATGAAAAAAATTAGAATCTTGGCAAAGATAACAGAATTTTGTCACTTGCTTTTTCCAGAGGATTTACTACCTGCATGAGATGAGCATAATGGAACTCATTCTAATGCTCCATCCAGAAAAGAGTTCATGAGAAAGTAAGAACATGTCTTTCAATGAGTGGAACCAAGAGAAAGGTGACTGAGATTTGGCCAATTGAACTTTTTCCAAAAGCAGTCATTGTGAACTTCATTTCCTCACACTTAGGACACACACCTGACAATCTGATCACACAACTCCACTGGACTTTGATGTAAGTGTGAGCCTACAGGCAAACAAACAAATTGATTCAGCTCACATCTCTCTGGCATTTTTGTCTTTCTTCAAGAATCAACTTGGATAAAAGCAAATCTCTTGAGAGGAAAAATACGCTTCCATTGACTGAAGGACCATCCTTTATCCATTCTCAGACCAAGAAAGGAGTAGCATTGAGCTCTAGGACAAGAAAAGAAATGCACAAGAGTTGAATTAGCTGATGAGCAGCATTTCTATGGGAAGGCAGGAAGAAGAGGGTTTCAAAGAAACATTTTGCGTTTGGGGTGTACAACAGGAAAATTATGACTGCTTTGGAAATTATCCCCAAGAAAACTTACAGCTGTTTAGAGACAAAAGTCTCACTGGGGGAAGAAGAACCACCATGGGTTACAGGAGAGATTCAGAGAAGGCAGCCAGGCTGCCTGGATTCACAGAGGCACTGTCACATAAAGTCATATAGACAACTGGCCTCCCTGCCTTCACTCCCAGATAGTAATAGACCTCTGGGATGTAAGAGGGGAGGGGGCAGCCCAAAAAAGGAAGAATCACCCCTCCCCCTGGCCTGTGCTAGATTTGTCTGCAGGCACAAGCAGTCATGAGGTCTGTGAAGCAATAAGATAACGTGACATGGCAGAGCTTAAAAATAACATTGCTGATTGGAAAACATCAGTGTCCATTACATGGGACAAACTCCTGGGGCTACATGCAGAAAGGTTTCCAAAGTTTTCTGTGATGGAAGTCCAGATCTTGAAAAGTGGACAGCAACAGCAAATAACTTGGGGGAAAAAGACAACTCCCAGGTGTATTCAGTTATCCAGTGGGTACTCTGAAACCGCCTGTTACATCAGGCTCCAAAGCAAAGCAACACTGAGGTCTCCAACATGTGCATTTCTACAGGTAATCAGACTTTAGTAAAGTGCTTCTCTGTATAACAAAGGGGGTTCAGGAAAGCCTGGGTGTTTGGGATAAAAGTTTCAGGCATGGATATAGCTGAAAGGAAAACTGTAGCTGAAGGAAAAGCTGCTTCCACACAATCCAAAATAAATTGTAATAAAACAGCATAGGATTGCTTTGCATGTACTGAATAACAGGTAATTTCACAACTTCTAATACCAATTCTTTGGACAAGCATTTACAGACCAAATTCAATGATTTCTGCTCAAGGGACTCTTGCAACACTGTGGAGCATGCAATATCCACAGGTTTTGCAACATCTAATTGCAAAACAAAGGCTATTTGCCTCCAAATCTCCTCATGCTCTGCTTCCAGCCAACGGTGACAATGTTTCATGGAGATAATTTTCTTTTGGGTTAGTGAGTTGAATCAGTTCAGTAGTCATCTGACAGGCACCCAGCACCCCCCAAGTCAAGGAAAGTAGCAGAATTGCAAGGCCAGGAGCTAAGATGGGGAGCAAGACCTCTGCTGTAGTACTGAACTATTAGCACAGCTGCTTCTGGCACTGCAGCGCTGCTCATGAGCTGTTCAGCTGTCCCCTTGGTTAGAGGCAATTGTTCTGCAAGTCACTTCTATGCCCAGGTGCTCCAACACGGACAGGAAACCAATGCACACCTCTGAAGAATCAGAGAGAAGCAAAGTTGTCGTGAACATTTATTGACACAGAAAAATACTTCAATTATCCGTGAGGGACAAGCTAACAAAGGGAGTTTTTAAATACACAGATTCAGAAATCAAGCACAGTAGTTCACTACCACTGACCACAGAACAGTGGGTATCTTGAAATAGCTCAAGACAATGCAAGGTTTGCTGGTGCCTCTTTCCTTTCCTTTTTGTTCTTAACTGATCCCTGTGCTCTGATCACATTGCACTGCACACTCCCTGGTTTTCAGCTATATATTCTAGCCAACTTCTGCTTTTCCCTTAAACTTCTGGGCCAGAATTACTGGGGGGGAGCATCACTTTATCTTCTTATATAGAGAAAAAACACAACACTGAACCATTTTATGTGGTAAAATGAACACAGCCCCTGGTGATCAAAAGAGTAAACCAGCACCTTCCAGAAGTGTTCAGAGTGGGACCCAACTGAAGGTCAGAGGGCTCTGGAGGAGCATGGCTCAGTGACACAGCCAGGCTGACCTGCTGGCAGGTGCAGATAGAAGACTTCTGTTCCTACATGTTATTCCTCTCTCTCCTGTGCCTCTTGCTCCTAGGTGCAACCTATGGTTTTGCAACCTCATAGATGCAACCTATGCAGCCCCACCCCTTCAGCACTACTAATTATCCATAACGCATGGAATGGCAGAACACTTTATTTCAGTTGTGAAGTCTTACAAATTAAGTAGGTTGAACAAGCCATGGTGGACCGCCAGAGCTGATGTGGGGAAAGCAGTGGGGAACAGGAAGGTGAAAGAAGCAGGATTGGTCCCTCTCACCTGAAAAATTGGAAAACATCATCAAACTGTGACTTCTTCTGGTGAAGGCTGTGCCCGGTCTTTCTCTGTATCTCTGCATGATTCTGTCATTGGGCACTCAGACACTCTCAAGAAAGAGTGAGAAGAAGAGGTTACCTGATCAATCAAGTATTTCCTTCAGCTGCAGCTCTTTTTCCTACAGGAAGCCCTGGCTTGTATAAACCACTCAAGAAGCAAACATCAAAGGACTCCTCTATCACTTAGTCAGGATAATAGACTGTACTTGAACTCTACTCAGTGAAGTGAAACTTCTTAAACTGAGAGCTGGAGTTTAATTTGTTATTCCTGGCAAACTGCCCAAGTGGAAATGGATCCAGGGCAGAAGTTTGTTTGTTAGATAGCAGTGAGAGATTGACACTTTTATAATAAGCCACAAAAGCAGGGAGAATAGAAAGAGCTGCTGAAACTACTGATTATTCTAAGATCTACTCTTAATGCTGCATCAGTTACAAGATCTCCTTTTAGTAATTGTCAAATAATGGAAATAAGAGACCATGAAACATCAGTAGGATGGATTTTGAGCAGACATTCTGCACATGAGGCTGATTCAAAAGAATAGGAGGAAAAAGCACAAAATCAGCTGCAGCAGGTCCTTCACAGACTGGAATCCTTCCCTAAAGACACAAGGTACTGACTGCCAGTCCTGTCCACACTTTCATTGCATTGGATGTCCATAGCCTGCCCACAAGTGTCAAAAGTGTGGTGCAAGGAGCTCTCAGTTGTTTGATAAGGTCGGTTACAACCCAGCCAGGATCCCACTCCAGTGTGTCCTGTAATTCTGCTGCCTCTGTGCCTCGAGATACGGAAGCTCATGGGCTCTCTGCCTTACTGTGGCACAGCCTCAGTCACACCAAGCTCCAGAAAGCCAACAGAAAACATGACCTGTGGTGAACAGACAGCCAAATGGTTTCACTGCACCGAAATTCTTTGCTTTGTTTTTCAAAACAACCAACTGCAAACAACCACTGACGGACACACCTTAAAAACATCACATGAACTTTACCCAGTGATCTCTCAGGTGAGCTCAATTAAGGTATCATCTAAATCAGAAATCTGAAGTTGCTTTTTGCTTCAGGATATATGAGGGTTACCTTTTTATTATATATTAACAGTATAGTTAATATATAATTAAATAAAAGTATTCTACAGTAACACATGCCATTTTGGAATCTCCTTTACTGTCAGTAAGTTACAAGCTGCATTAAGACAGACAATTCAAGCTAATGAAAGCTTCTAACAAGAGCAAAGCAATGCATTTACCAAGAGACTTCATCCCTTCGGGCCATTTTTTTAATATTTCTTTCCACTTCATTATGCCTGGAGCACAGTTTAAGGAGCTGATTAGATTTAAGAACAACTACAAATATTAAGAAATGTTACTGGCACATTTGGTAGTAACTCTTCTAAAGTCCCTTGCATAGATTTTGCAATGTGGAAGAATTCTAAATATTGTTATACCGCTTTCCTTGATATTTTGCTCCTTTGGTAAAGCATTTTATTTGGAAAGGCTTTATCTAAAGGTCTAACAGTCCCTATGCAATCTCTGAATGAAACAGAAAAGCGTGTTTAGATGTCTGGTCCCAACTGCCAGTGTCCATACCTTGCCAAAACTTCCAGCCTGTGTGGACACTGGCAGCTCCCAGAGTACATTTGTCACAAGTCCTCTCCTTCCATGTGGACAAGGCAGATGTGGATCCACCCTCAGACCCTGCTGAGATGCAGCAGAGAGTGTTCAGCTGTTTGGACCATGAATGCTATTACAGACATTCCTCATCATTCAAGGAATAAATAGCAACACGTATGGAAGCATCCTGTGGATCAGTCTGAGGCCATGAGCTGCCAAGCTGACCTATACTGGCTCTGCCATACACTGCAAGAACAGATACAACATAAACATTTTATATTTCCAAATACATTTCCTGTAGTGTCTGCCTGGGTCTTGGTGAGATTGTCTCTTGGGCAGGAAAGATTCATTAATAAGCATTCATCCATAATTAAGCAAATAGGCTATTGAAGAAATTTAATTGCAAATAACTAGTAATGATTTTCATACCGTAAGAAGACAAAAAGAGGAATAGGAAAGCATGAACTCATATTCTGGCTTTCTGCACAAGAACCACAGAATAAATCATAAGCTATTGATACATTGCTTTCAGAATCTCACCCAATAGTTATTATGACCAAATCTGCAGCAATTCTGTGTGTAAAAACAGAGGAATGAGGGTGGTGGAGTCTGTTTGGTTCTCAAAGTCAAGACAGCTGTGTAACAGGTAACATCTTTACCTTTAAATTAAGAGTTTTAGCTAATTGGGCTGTTGCTTTTCCATCTGCAAACCACTAAGCATTTGCCTCCTAAGCTCAGGGGAAAAGCCTCCAGAGACTGTGAGTCAGTGAATGAAAACTGTTTTGGGTCCCATGGCAAAAAAAGTACTTTGCTCTCAAAAATAGATACATTTCTTGTGGGAAAAAACAGCCCAGCTCCTTCCTCTCCCATAGATAACAATGTAAAATGTCAGACACCTCCCAGGCTCTGTTCCCAGGAGATCAATAGCATTGCAGTCATTACTTTGGTAGGTTTTTTCCTCAAAGGTTAATTCACATCTAACCAAAATTTGTGACCCAACAGTTCACTGCTTATGGGAGCATGAGGTGTGGAATGTCAGGCTGCCAGCAGTGTTGAACTGCTACAGCTGCAAAAAGCTACAGCAGGATTTGGGCATTTGGAGACACAAAACTGGGGTGGGAGACAGGTAAAGATTGGATGCAGGGAGCAGGCAGGGTGTGTTGCCAGTATGTCCTGCAGGTTCGGGGCTGCACAGTGTAGAGCATCGTGGAGTGAAACCCTAAAGATCACATTCAAGGGTGAAATGTGATCCATTTGCACCTTTTTAATGCAAAGGCTTTCACCCAGAGGGTTTGGTGACTGCAGCACCTGGGGTCCTGGCACAGTAACAGCTCTGCCAGAGCCACCAGGCCAGAGCCCTGTGCTGCTGGCTGTCACCTGCTGCAAGGCACAGCAGCCTGGGGGGCTGAGCCCTGCTGGGAAACTGCACAGAGGGTCGGACAGCATCAGCCAGCACCACTGCCACCCCTCTGCACCACAGCACTGCATCAGGCTGCAGCTCCTCAGGGGTCTCTGCTCACCCTCTGCCCTTCTGGGCCTCTGCACTGCACCTCACACTTGTTTTAACTTTGTGCTGAGATTGCAGGCAGCCACCCCTAGGGCAGGGGCAGAAGCAAGGACAGATGTGAGGATGCTCCCCAGAGGTGATCCTGGTCCATTATTCTCATTTCACAGGATAAATTCAACACCAAATAGCCAGGAAAAAAAAGAAAAAGAATCCTAGACAGGCAGTTAAACTGAACCCCGGGCTGTGCAGTACCACAACAGGCTCCACAAAGCTCTTGCAGTCCCAGGGGAGTAAGAAAAGGGGGAGGAAACATCACAAGAGATGACTTTGCTTACTCACATCATTGGTGCAGACACACTTGTTTACATTTGATTGGCCTCATCTAAACTTTGCTGGAGGTTGACCATAATATTTACAAGCTGAAAGAACAATTATGTAGCTGAGAGCAGCTAAATGGAACAAAACAAAACCAGAGACACAGAAATCATGTCATTTGCTGAAGTCAAAAAAACAAACTAAGCCATCAGACCACACATCTGCCTCACGCTATATAAATTTACACCATGGTACTATTTGTGCAGCTTTACTGCAATATGGATGTTCTTTGAGTTTATAAACATTTACAGTGCTTATGTGCTCCATGTACTTATTTGTACCATAAAAATTTATATGGAAGGATATTTCCTATGCCTCGTCTGTTTGTTTACAGAGTCCACCTTTAAAAGACCAATATTCTTCCCTCTGGGGCCTGTTTACAGTCTGCACCTGTGATGGTTTCTTCAGTTTCAACCTCATGGGCTGTATTTCTTACATAACTGTTTTCCCTCTTTCAGACATCATTAATCATCCCTCTGTCAAGATCTTCTTCCCACACCAGGCTTTACTGTACATTCCTTGCGTTTTCATACCATGATGTCAGTCCAGAATGGAACAAAGATAAGAATTACTCAAGATTTTCCTTCAACTGATCCTGTTTCTACAAAGCTATATATAAAATAAAAACCTCATACTCACCATGGAATTTGGAAAGGACCAGGGATTTGTGATTTCCTTGAATATGAGAATAAATGCAAAATTATTTTGGAAAAATGAGTGCAGAAGTACAGGGACCAAAGCAAGCACAACACAGCTTTGTATCAATGGCAGAGCAACTAGGCAAGTATGTAAATTACACTGCAAATGTTTTGAAAATAGTTTGTCAACTATGCTTGAAAAATTATAACTTTTTTTTTTCACACTTTTCAGTGCTTGGCAAAGTGAGATTGTTGCGTGCATTTAACACCTTTTTGCTACTGCAAATTATTTAGAATAGCAAGAAGAAAAGAGTGCTGAGATGTTACTTCCATTCATTTGCATGTTTTAGAGATAGGATGGACTCCAAATTTTTAATTATCATTTTCCTTTTATGAAAGAAAGCAAACTCTATTAATCTGTCAAATCCTTATTCCTGGACAGACTTTCACCCTACTGCGGTTTTATTGGACTCAAGAGTAGGTAGCTCCAAATAAATAAAGATCTCTGCCTTATTTTGTTGTAACACACAGTAAAGAGTAAAGACTTCACATAACATCACAGCAAAGCATCAGAAGAGCAGTGTTGTAACATATCTGGCTGTCAAGCGTCAGGCAGCTCTGTTCTTCTCTTGGAGAAAAGAGAGCTGTTCAGGCAGAACAATATTTGTTTTATTGACAGATTTTACTGTTATCTGTTACCCACCAGTGGGCTCCATTTGCAGTTTTCATCATAGAGTAATTGCTTATTAGAGACATTAGCAGGTTGTTTATTTGAAAACTATTATGCTAATAAGGAACAATCATATTAGCAAGGTGTGCTCTTTACAACTTTATTTGTTTATCCTCAGGGACTAAACTTCTGAAACCTCAAACCTTTTGTTACATACTGAAAGATTTGGAAGTAAAATGTCTGAAGTTTTTTTTTTATGTCTGAGAAATTTGTCCAATAAAAATCAGTAGTTTTATTGCTATCATAAATAACAGGAGCTGCCTCTGACAGAAGGATGCTCACAGGATTGAAGGCTATTCTGTACACTGCTAAGCAGTCTGGAAAAATGATGTTGCTGCTGTATTTGCATATTTTCTTATTATAAATGTTACCATAGCTATAACATACCAACTTTAGTATATTGTTAAGCCCAAAGGGAAGAAAGAAACTGATTGTAACATAACTTCCAAGGCTCTGGGAAAGCACCTGTTTCCCTTATCATTTGAGCTTTAGGGACTTTTTAACCTCAGACTCACCAATAAACTCCCTTAATGATAACTTAGATGGGATCAGTTTTATTTATGTTTAGAGATCCCAAGATTTCTAACAAACCAACAAATACTTACAGCACAATTTCACTCCTGCAAAAAAATGCTTTCACCATTGGCACAGCTGAATTTTTTTTCTATGCTGCTGCTGTTCATTATTTTGCTGTGCCAGGGTTATTTGTACTATACACACTATCACTTTCAGGCAAAAATTAAGAAAGCAGTCTTGCAATGGGTAGTGCCCACAAGCAGAGCACAGCTGCAGATTCCAACCTGACTGCATACCAAAGCAACAAGACATTATTATTTATATTCCCAAAGACCCTAATTTGGGATTACAGCCCAATGTAATTAGGTGCAATGTAAACACGTAGGTAAAGAACATCTCAAACCAAGAGGATCATATGTAAAATGATGACAAACAAACCAAAAATCAGGGGGAGAAAAGAAAAATAAAGCAAGCAAAAAAAGAAGAGCAAGCAAACCACAGGGTAGGGGAAGAAAAAAAGGAAAGAACAACTTTCATGGGGACTGACCAAACACAACTCAGCTCACCTCTCACCTGCGGCTCACTTTGGCAGCCATCAAGTGGAGGATGTAGCTTTGGATTAAGTAACCAGACAAGTCTGTGTAAAAATGGAAAGAGAATAGGCTGGACTTTGTTATGCAAATATATAGGTTCTAAGAACTCTAAATATCCTAGTGTGTTTCCCTGCTCCCTTTTCCTATGTACATACCGACCTGCATGTGTGCTCATGTATGTCTCAATAAAGTTAATTTCATCTTATTGCAGTGTAAGTAAAATGCTGAAAGAGGAGGTAGCAATGTTACCTCCAGAATCAGAAATGTTGTATCAAAATTGCATATGTCTGTGGGCTGGAGTCCAAAGCCAGCAATCCTGGTGTATTTTGGAAACTTTTACTCTAGAAATTGAGAGAGTACACCCAGATACTACCTGAACTTTAATTTCACTGACTTTATATGAGGAGAGAGGGGCAGAAAGAGATGAATTCTTATACTAAAACTTCTTGCAGTAGTCTCTATAATTGAGTAGAGGCAAACTGTAACAGCAAAGAGAAATATATAAAAGGCACAATGTTTTGTTTTGAAGCCTCAGCCACTCTTCAGGAAGAAGACCTATCACTTTACATGATATTTTACAAATCAATGCTTCCTTCAAAACATGGGAGATCTTGCTTCAGTGCTGCCTTTGTGCCAGAAAAGTCTCTCAGTGTAAGGGCTGCTTCACTTCATAGCATGTGCAGAGTTCCTAGGGCTGAAAGCTCAGCTCAGTGACCAGGTGCCCTTCCAGCCAAGCCCCTGCTCTGCCTGGTTCTCAGCCCCCCTCAGCTATGCCAGAGGATCCCATCTGCACCAAAGGACTTCCCTGCTTTTGGAGTGGCAGGATAAAAGCCAGTTTCAGACAGCTGAGGGCACATAAGAGCATGTGATGTAGTCCCACACTTTAAGAGATTATTTCAGCAACTCCTTGAAACAGGCCTGTGCTCAGTAGGGTTCACCCTTTAAGTCTTTATTGTAAATTGCAGTGCATACTCCTCTCGTGTGTGCCTCAGCAGAATGCCAGGCTCACAACACCTGATCCAGCAGAACCAGGAGTGGGACAGTCCCTTCTGCTTATCTTTGCCTGCCCCAGATTTTGCAGGCTGCTCATTTCACCCTGCCTTCACAAGGGTGGCAGCCTAGGGGTGACAGCTTTCCAACATCTTCCTCAGCTACTTATATCAGCTGGCAGAAATTCTTCAGAGATGGCAAGAGGGCTAGATATTTCCAAGTGGTGTTTATTTTTCTGGAATAGCATATGCAGCCAGCTGCATGTTCTCTTCATCAAAAAGTCTTGTGATCTGAATTCCCTTAAGCCACTCTCCTGTGTCTCTTGTCCCTCTCGATCAGCTTTAAAAAAAGAAAAAGGAACACTCTGCCACTTCATGGTGTACTCTTACAAGCACGGTCTTGTAGCACTTAGCGTATGGGATGGCTTTGAGAAGAGCTCTCTGTTCCAGCAGGTTTATATTTGCAGGTGACAGTAATGAATGGGATCAGCCTGTTTCTCACTTGCAGAAGCTGAGCCTCAGGCTGGGACAGGCAGTACAGCAAAGCAGATTTGTGTCCACTTGTGCTCCAACACCACGGCTTTAAGGCCCTTCTCTCAGACTCACCCTCGCTTCAGGTCATTGGTAAGGGAAATTGCATGTGAGATTTGTCTTGGTTTCCAGTCTAAAATCTACTGACTGTAGCTCTGGTCACAGTCTAGCTTAGGAAGAGAGACCTGTGCTGCCTTCACACACAAGTGACTACAAGTGAAAAAATATCAGTGATGCCACAGTAGACAGGAACAGATGAGCTGAGACCTCATAAGGCACCCAGAAACACCTGAGGGAAGTGAGGCTAGGTCCAGGCAGCTCCAAAGCCATGCTCTCTGCACTCCTGTCACCTCCCCTGGCAGCTGCACTGCCTGGGCCCTACCGCTTCTGCACAGGGTGTGACAGAGGGGACACCCTCCAGCTCACATGGCAGGGTGACAGCACCTCCTCACTCCTCTGCCTGCCTCCTGTGCAGCTGCTGGATGGGAAGGCAGTGCTCCCCAGAGACACTGCCAGTCTAACCGGGAAGTTCCAGGTGTAGATGGGAATGGGAACACCACATCTCTGAACAGCTGCAAGGAGTCATCATGGCTCAAAATTGCCATTTTAATTCTTGCCCAGGAGAGTAAAGCTTGCACAGAATACATTGCTGAAAATAAACTTTTTTTTTTTCCCTCCACACTTTGCAATATCTTTTTTTTCTTCCAGTTTTGTTTGGTTTTATTTTTAGGCTGGTTTTAGTGTCCAGCAAGAACACTAGAGGAGCAGAGAAGGTGGGGATTATTCTTGCTGTTCAACAGGACTTAGCAACCCCAAACCTCTCAGCTCTAGTTTTGCATTGATCCCTGCCTTCCTCTTGGGGATCAATTCAGCAGCACTGTTTGGGTTATGTGTTGGATATAGACTTAGTTCTCCTCCGTTTTGCTGTTCCTGCAACTCCATTACATTTCTACTGGGGATTTGAAAACAACATTATATATGTATATACACACATACACACAGACACATAAAACAGAGCTCTTAAAAACAGTTTACATCCTGGGAGGAAGCCAGCATTGATTTCTTTAAATTCAGAGTAACTCCTGACTTCTGAAGGAATTCATGTGTCTGAGAAGCAGCAGTGGAAATTCGTCTTTTAGTGTTTCTGCTTATCATTCATCAGGGTTCTGGAGTACAGAATAATAATTAATACTTTTGTAAGGGCCTGAAGAAGCTTCACTAAAAAGTCTTGTTCCCATTAGCAAATCTGTAAAATTGTCTGAGGGACTGACATATGAGACTACAGATAGATGTACCACTTTCATTGGTCCTTGCTCCCCAGCTGCAGCGTTCAGCTCCCTTACAGCACCACTGCTACTAAAGCCTTGGCATTTTATCCACTCATTCACTTGTCACAATGCAGAATGAGTCTGTGAAGTATTAATATTTTTATGCAAACACAGGAGCTCCAAGGACTAAGGAGGAATATGGCACAGATGAGACAAGACAGTTTGGGTGATGGCCTAAGTGGTGAGAAGCTCAGGTATGGAAGACACTGCAAACCTGCAAACGTGCTGCTAATGTCCAAGGAGAAGAGGCTGCTGCTATAAATCACCTGGTCTGTGAAAATATTCTGAAATGACAGCATCAGCCTCTATATTTTAGAGATAAACTACCCAGTTTCTTTAGTTTCTTTTCCCTCAAACTTTATCAAAGACACAAAGAGAAAGGAAAGATAACAAAAAGAAATCTGAGAAGCCATTTATTTTTATCAGCCTGGACCTCTGGGACACAGTTCATGCAATTTCTCCTCTGCACTATTCCCCTTGTTGGAGTCATCACACTTAGGCAGTAAAATAGCTAATTTTAGTAATTGTAAAAAAAGCTGGCAACTCCTGTATTTCTGAAAGAGTCAAATATGGTGTTAGGCTAAGTCACAACCTGGCACCCAGGTCAAGTTTTTTTCAAGCTCAGAATTGCTTAAAGGCAGGCCGCAGAGATGGAGCACGGATACTTGAACAAACTAGCTCTGGATGAAATATATTCCAAATGAATGAGGTGGTTAAACTCCCAGGACAGAAATGTCCTTTGCTCTTTGCATTAAGAACAAAAAGGCAGGAACACAACAAGGACATTTATATACAGTGGGTGATGGGACAAAAAGCAATTAGAAAGGTTGGATTTACCTTTACTTGCTTCTACTACTGCCTATAACTGTCAGTTCCAGAGGAGAGGGATCCTTGTCCTGCTTCCCCAAACATATGGGGCTCATGGCTAAGAACTGTGCATATTGTTCAGCAGCAGGGTGGTTTTTCATGCTTCACACTGAAATCTTCCCAGGGCAACCTCTGGCCACCATTTCTGCTTCCACCTGCCAGGAAAGTATCGGCCCTGCAGAAACTTCTGCAAACAAACTCTCTCAAATAGCAACAGCCACAAGTGAGCATATTATAAATGGTAAAGGAGCACTGAACAGTTCTTTTCTAACCAGAAAAAGGCTGCTGTCAAATGATTTAATTTCCCTGCTAAATTGTATAGTAAAAAAGAAATAGCATGTAAAGACCATGTGACTGGGAATGAAAAGCCTCTCGTTGAAAGCTTTCATTTGCCCTTTATCACACTGTTTTGCTTCATATTCTATAAATAGCTCATGTGCACTGTTTTTCCTGTTGGCCTCATAACTATGAACTGGTTCCTCACTGGCTTTGCAGGGTCTGAAGAAAATCTCTGGAGAATGCTGTAAGCATATTTGAAAGAAGCTCACAAGTGGATTAATTTCAAAACAGGGCTCAGTTGGCACATTTAAAAATATAGAATAATCAGAACTGTTTGTAATAGATGCATCTCCTTCTGTAGCAGAAATCAGAAATTGGAGTAGCTTGGTTTCTGCAATCTGATTTTAGTTACAGTTAGGCTGCAATTTATTTTTAGTAACAAACTATTTCCCTGAGACAGATTCGGCTGTTCATTAGCATTGGGAGTCTTCTCTACAAAAAATATATTGTGAAATTTCTTTTTAGCTTTGACTAGACCCACCCATTTAAACATAAACTCCATTCTGCAAAGACAGAGAAGATTTGATTATCAATATTGTCATTGACAGATGATAAAGATACTGGAAATAAACTGTCCCTCTTCCCTAAATTTTTTACTTAGTATCACCACACAGTTTTCCTTTAAAAAGGCAGGGAAATCTGCTAATCTGCATTATGAGCTTAATGAAAAGAAGCATAATTGAAAAATTGTTGTAATGAAAGAGAGCAAAATACCAGTTGTGTTGGATTTGTGATTTTATAACATTCAACTACTTCATCAAAACATAGGCTGGGGGAATCCTCCACAGTGACTCCCCTAGATGGGTTAATTGGTGGGTTGGGATCCAAATCATTGCCTTCACCAACTGATCTTTCCAGAGAGAGTTTAATCTGCTTTGCTTCCCATTTCACCACTGCTGTCAGCCCACACTGCTGCAGTAGCAGTATCAGTATTTTCCAAGCCAATTTTTTTGCCACACCCACCCAGGTAAGCTCCAGGCACACAGATCCCTAGCACTCCGATTTCCAGCACCAGAAGTGCCAGCTTTGATCAGGCCAAGGGCCCCTCCAGCCTCCCTGCAGCAGGAGGAGAGCTTTTAACCATCCAAGGCCGTGGAGTTTCATGGCTGTGAACGCCTGTTCTCCAGATGTGCTTAGCTGGGCTTGTTAAGGGTTACCCACAGCAAACAGATTTACTTCGACTCACCCCCGTGGATGATGAAAATACCTCCCCTGCAGCACAGCACACATCAGGAGATGGTGATCCTGACACAGAGCAGCTTCTCAGAGTCATGGTCCTGCAAAGCAGGACCTCCCTGCTGCACCCTACATCCTGGGGTGAAAGTAAACTTGCTTCTGCAAAATATTTGCTTTACTGAAGATGAACTCTACCAGGTGCTCAAAAGAGCTAATTCCAAAACTGGCAATATCGGAGTTCAGATGTGCCATATGGCAGATTTGGAACACTGTGGGTTTGGGTTTTTTTAATTCTTTAGCTCCTTTAGCCACTATTAACGAGGTGTCATGGTTCATTTAAATTATTTTCAAGACAGATAAGTTATTGGAGTGGATTGCAATCAATGCCTCCCTAAAGCTTCAGCCACTACAACGTCCTGACAGTTCAAATGTTACACAGAACTTATAAAATTCAAGTACTGCTTATTTTAACTTCTTTGAATTACCAAAGGATGTAGTAAATTTCCATACAATTTTCCAGAAAAAAAAAAATCTTTTCCCTAAGAACACTGTTTATTTTTGTTATTTCAACCAGTATTTTCATATCTAATAACAAGAAATAAACCCCACTTTAAAAGTATGAATACAATCTTAGCAGTTAATTGTCATGGCATTACAGAAATACCACTGAAATGGGTATGAAAATTGCTCAGAGCAATTAGTAGAGCCTTTTCATAAGCCAGGGAGTGCAACAACTCCTCCAATTCATACATGTTTACACACAGAGCTTTCACATATATGGCTCTGCTTGATTTTGGAAATTCTGTCAACTGGAGAAACATAATTTCCTGATGTAAAGGACTCAGACGACATAGATTTTTCACTGAAAGCATTAATAGATTTTTCACTGAAATCACAGCAGCTGATTCAAAAATCCTTAACCCCCTTCTTGTAACTAACCTTGACCATTTGACCCCGAGAGGTTTAACAGCTAATTGCTTCCTTGAGGGAGGGAAACGGTGGATCTCAAAGAAAAACAGAGCTCATTTTATCTTTGACACTAGTGTTCATGCAGGCAATGGCAACCCTCTGCTCTGGGTTTCCCTTGTTTCAGTTGCCTCCATCCCAAAGCGCAGTTATTTGAGCAGGAATGTGGGTGCTTAGCTGGCCGGTGATGGTATCTGTGCAGCACCACAAACGGCCCCGCATTCTTGGCATATTTGGTGGCCTGCATCAGCCCTGCTTGGAACAAAAGCTCTTGTTTTGGACACATCACTGCAGACTGTTGCCTGATCCAAACTGTCTGCTTCCTTCTGAACTTCTAAACAGAAATGACAGATCTGTTTGTAGTTTCTTAACAGATCTAGTCTCAGAAAACCTATCTGACACTGCCTAAATCGGAGCTGCCTTTTGCACGCAGGTTTGTTTTTAATTTACAGCACATTCTCCAGCTTAATACTCTAAAGACAAAGACGATTTAGACATAAACTCTAGCTATGTGAGGATTTTACTTGATACAAAATTCAAATATGTGCAATGAACACAGGTGTAAGAGCTATTTGAAGGACCACTACAAACACTAACTAGGAAGCTGCAATCCAGAACTGCACACAACAGTTTCACTGGCATGCCTGATATTCAGTATGGCCTCTCTGAAGAGCCCCAGCATGTCCTGCAAAGAAACAGCATCTCTGTCTTCCCAACCATAAGCTGCAATGAGGTGAAGGGTAGCTCCCACGGATCCCCTGTCACAGGCAAAAGGGAACAGAAAAGTGGAAACCTCAGATGCAGGGCTGGCTACTTTCTCTACTTGCTAGGCTGACAGTTTTGGTAGGAAGAGAGAGTAGCCATTCTATTTTGAGCAGTAAATGAATAAATTTAATCCTCAACTGTCAAGGCAAAGCATTCCTTCTCAGGAGAAAAAAAATCTTTGAAGAAATCAGACAGCGACATTGAAAGGTCATGAAGTAAGAACAACCATGTCCTTTCTGAGAGGGATTTCACTCACCTGCCCTTTAACACCATCACAAAATTCATAATCACCCAAGCAATCTTTTCCAGTATTTGCTGTTCCTGATTTGGGTAGTTGTTGTTTAGGGGTTTTTTTTCCCTTTATTTTAATGCCTTCTTTGAGTATTTTCCACTGCAATTTAGTTCATTAATTCCTGTTCCATCTTCTGCAGGGAATGGACTCTCTATAAGCATCATATTGCTCTTCTTTACAGCAGCCTTTTCTGTATTTGAAGACTTTTAACATTTTTCTTCTGGTCTTTTATTCTCTACACAATCCAAATTGTTTCAGGCTGCCTTCTAGGTTTGTTTCCTATTTGTCTGATCATTCCCACTTTGGAACCTCTCCAATCAGCCCACATCATTCTCAAATCTACCAATCATCTTGGGATGTACTCTTGGGACATTATTACTACATATGAAACCACGTTTTCCCAGCCAGGTTTTAAGATGACATCTATTAAGCTGAGGGTTGTGTCTTCAGTGCACAGTTAACTTGAGTTATTTGCACTCAAGTTAATACCTCCCCAGTCAGCCTCACATCAGAGTCCCAGGAACAGAGAAGTGAAAGGAATCACAGGAAATCATCCATATCCCACCTCTGAGGCACAATCAAATACAATATGTCTACAGTCTTTTTGAAATACTCCAGCAGCAAAGTCATCATGACCTCCCTGGGCCATCTTCACGCAAAAAATTCTAAATCCCCATTTACCCCTTTCTAAATCCCCAAATTCCCATTTACCCATAAACCCATCACAGTTTGCCTTCAAGTATGTCATGTGGGACGGTGTCCTAGCTTGTCTTTGCAATAAGGTTCTACCAAATCTACTATGCCCAAGTACAAAGTGGCATCATGATCATTATTTATCACATTTGTAAGGACAAGAAAGATTTTTAAAGTATCATCTAATGCTTTATGCCATTATTCATTTTTAATACTAAATAAGCATTAAGGTTCTCTAAATTCTTCATGGCTTCCTCCCTCTGAGCTGCCCTTGAATTTTCAAACACAGGTAATGCAATTGTCTTCTTGACATCACCAGGAGACTCCATATTTCTTACAGAGAATGACAGATAAGTAAGGATTTGCAAATTTTTCATATTACAGGATATTGTATCAAGTCCTGCTGACTTGCATAATCTTTCTTATCTACCAAGTACACCTGACCTGTTCGTTTTTAGTCCTGCTTTTATTAAAATTAACTGGTTTAAGCATCTGGTCATAATTCACCTTTTCTGTGGTGGTTGAAAGGAGAAAGATATCAAAGAGACGACCTATTATTTGTTCATTTCCACATTAAGCAATAAATTTCTACTTTCCTCCACTTTGGTTACTTAACTATTTTCTTGCTTTTCTTCGTTTTTCAGCAGTTGCAGTTCAATTTTAGCCTGAGCTTCTCCCTTACATGTCCCTGAAATCTGTCATACCAGTCCTCCAAGGAGAAACATCACTTTGCCATATTTTCCTGCCCGGGTCAGTGCAGTAAGCCCTGCTCATGTCTCCCCCTGCCCTCTCCCTGTGCTGTTTAGCCGAGAGCAGCTGCAGACTGTCCCTGGCATGGCCCAGGGGATCGGGTTACTGCAGGGAATCACTGCCCCAGCAGCTGGCAAACTTCGCTGGCTCCAGCCCGGCCAGAGGCTGTGAGCAGCTCCATCCCCACCTGAAAGGCTCCTGCTTTCCTAACACAGCCCACACCTCATGGTCCTGCATGGCCAAGGCAAGGCCAGAGAGCACCAGAGTGAATGTTTCCCTTCAACTCTGCCAAAATGAAACAACAACAGCAGGAGACGCAGCAGAAACAGAGGCCTCGCTGCCCGCTGACATTCAAGCTCCACTGAGGACAAAAAGTGTAACAAAGATTTACTCTGAAGATTTGGTTGCTCCTTCTCTGCTTTTACACAAGCTCCTCTGTCACACAGAGTGCACAGGAATGCTCTGAGCCCACAGAAAATCTTCGATCCACCTCTTAATGAGACAAAAGGTTCCAGAGAAACCCAGATGAAACACGACAATGCATGGTAATACAGCCAGAAGGACCCTATTGATCTGAGTCACTATGGAAAATACTGAGAAGCTAATGTAAATAGGAACAAGCTGCAAGAAATGTTCTGTAACCTTAAATTAACCACCTAAGAGCATGGCAGGCATCTTGCTGGTAGTTCTGCACTTCACATAGCTCCTACAGTCATACAATCCTAGCAGCTTCAGTGGGAAGGAAAATTAAATCCTCCAGTCCTTAGGGAAAAGTCACAGTTTATCTCTAGAAAGCACGAAGATGCAAATCTGAAGAGATGCCAAAGTTGACAGTTAACTGCCACATACTACTGAAGCTTTTTTTCCTGCCTTCTTAAACTCGTTCTTCCATTCCCAGGCCAGACTCGAGTTTGGAAGTCAGTGAACGAATTCCACAAGTACTACAGTTTGTACTTTCCCCAACAGCTCAAAAGCGGAGGTATCAGATTTCACAGCCCTGTGAGGAGGCTGGCACAGCTTCAAAGCATTCTGAAATACCTCTCACTTTATCCGGAGGAGACAATGGCCCCTCCAACATCCTTCCCTCCCAGAGCCGATTGTGGCAGTCCCAGCTCCTGTGGGCAACACCAACAGGTCGGGAACCTCCACCCTGTGCCAAGGCAGAACTTACCTGTAAAGTGTGAACCAGCATTTGCCATCAAAACATTTTAAAAGATGTCTTGGGCCTGTCAAGATTCAAAAATGGGATGGTTTCAAGTCCCATGTTGGCTTCAATGTGCTAGTCCTGGTGGAAAGCAAGTGCTTTCGACAAGTTCTTTTAGTTACCAAAAACAGCTTTGTTCTATGTTATCCAAGCGACACAATCTTTAATTTTTCTCTTGACTGCAGTTAAATTTTAAAGAGAAAAATGGATCAATTCTAGAATTTATAAAGACAGGTCTCATAAGGGTTTCCTATTGATAATTCCTATTCATAATTCCTATCCTGAATTATTTCAGAGACAGTCATTTTTGAAAGAGATAATTTTCTCCTTTCTCCTTTGATATTAAGAAAAGTCAACTTTCCCCTAGTTCCCTGCATAGATAGAACAAGCAGGATTTTGTATGTTTTTTGCCAATCCATTTACAATCAAAAACTTTCACTCTATCTGAGGAATGGTTGCAAACATCATCTCAACAGAGACAAGGGCATGCCAGAGAACTGGATTTTTACTAGGAATAGCAAAATAAAATAAGAAATAGGAACATAAGAAGAAATTCAAATAGATACATAAAAGATAAATGGATATAAATACATCAAGATCAGCAAAACTAAGTAAATACTGCACTGAAAATATCCTTCTAAGCTCTAGGTCAATGGAAAATTTTAATTTATAACTGTATCATGTGCAACACAGTTGTTGCAATTCCAAACATGACAACTGGGTGATATATGGCATTTCCCATGTTCTTATATGTCCTAGTATTTCAGTTATTAAATGACAAGCTAAGAAACAGTAACACAGAGACAAGTGACAATAAAGCTGGTGAAAGGATTAGTCAAAATTTGTCAAAGTGTGATGGAAAATATGGGAAGAACAAAACATGAGCTGCGCTACTGCTTGGGAAAAAACAAAACTCAAACCACTTGAGAATTTGAACCAAGGTCAAACTGAAACAGTAGACACATTCACAAGGCAAGATGGCACATATTTGGATGATCCTCGATAGAAAAGCTTTCTGAGGGAAAGGGAAAGGCCAGCTGAAAGCATGGCAGTCGAGTGCTCCATCATCCCCTCTCCCTGTGTCCCTCTTCAGAACCTACTGGAAATAAACTCTGTACAGGCAAGAAACAATCTCAGCATTGCTGCTCAGCCAAGGGTCTCCTCACTAAGTAAGGAGAAACAACTGCCAAGTTTTCCAGGAAAAGGAATTTACCCTGATTACTTAATCCCCTTTCATCCTGTTAATCTGGTGCTCTGCCCCTGCACTAGTTCAGTCCAGCCCCTGGGTGATGAGCACTTCACTTGGCTTTGCTGCTGCCACTGCCTTACCTGGGTGACCCATGCACAAAAATCAAGGGAAAAGACATTTCAGCTAAATTTGCAGCTGGCTCCATCAACATGTGCTGTTTTTTCTCTGTGGGGTTGGCAAGGTTTGGGTGCTGAAGACTCTATCCTGCTCTGTTGTTCCCATCCATAACTGGCATAACTCTATTACTTCAGGTAGGCTATGGAAGTGTTGAAACTGCCTTTCAGAGCCTCAGCCCTTAAGCCACGTCAGAGAAATGAGCCATTCTTAGGTGATGCTACTAAATTTGGGAATCTCCCACCAGTACTGAATGCAAAGCTGGTAAACACAACATCCAGTGCATCTCCTTCCACATCCTTTCCAATAACCTTTATATTTTTCTAACTTCAAATGCTGCAATGATGTTTCAAGCTGAAGCACCCAAACACTGTAAAGTCAAGAATCAGTTGCATGTTCCTTGAGGCAGAACAACCACAAAATTCAAAGGCAAAATGAAAGAAGAACCTTTGAGGATACAGTTTGCTTTCTCTAATGAGTCCTCTAAAAGAGCAATGGGGGAAGCAAGGTTAAAAAAAGGAATTATTTTGAGATAACATTTTAAAAGCAAAAAAAGTACTATTTGAAAACATAGCACATAATAAAGATCAGCCACAAGCCATAGTACTGGCTGCAGTTTCAACTTATTTAAACTAAAGTATGCTGTCTCTTTTCCAGTGTAGGCTCTATGAGCCCATATATTGTTGAGTAAACTTTTTCCCATGAAACCAGTTCAGAGATAGGCATTATGGTCAAGCCATGTTTCTAACAATAATGTTTGGTTTGGCAAGTTGTAGTGTGGTTATCTTGGCAAACAGATGCTTTAGCCTATGCCATTTATTTGGTCCCAGAACATTCCAAATTATTTTGATGAAACTTCAAGTGTGATATGAAGGGAAAGTCATAGCTAGTAAATCACCTGGAAAGACCCATAAAGGACAGGTCCTGATGGCCTCACACAGCCAAAGAAACAACACTGGCTTGCTGATCTGTTACAAATTGGAAATGCTTACAGAAAAGCAGGGGTTCTTTTTATTGCAAGAAGTCAAGGAAATATATACAGCACAAAAATAGTAATATGACCCTCCAGCAACACCCACCCTAGAACAGAAGGATCATAACTCTGAAGAGCAGTCAGCACTTAAGTTCATAAAGTTACTGAGGCAGTTGTCACAGCATTCTCCCTCTCTCTCTTTGTTGTTATTTATGTGCATGCACATGTATGTGCACAGACACTTTTAAATATGTGGATTATTAACTTAAAGGTGAGAGTTCACATCAAGCAGGAGGAGGAGAGAGTTGTTTCTTTATCAGCACTATTGCACCTCAACAGAACAAAACAGAAAAAACACTGCAAGTGGCAGTAAAACGAAAAGAAGATATTTAAGTCCTGAAATGATGCAGGATAGTTCATGCAAACATGCTTTCCTTGTGGTGTTCTTGATAGGTTTGCTGTTCTTTAACAGTGCTGTAGCAATTGCAATCTTTTCCTTCGAATACAGCTTTTTTTCCCAAATAATTTACAGTATTTTCAAATAATATAAATTGCTTTTTATAGACCTGAGTACCTTAAGAAGCTAGTTTCAGAAGTAGGAACAAATGGCTTGTTCTCAGAAATGTGCCATAACCTCAGAGCCCAATGTAAAAGACAGCATCTGTCAGTGCCTTGCACTTGTGGAAATCAGGCCAAGCCCAAAAGCTGCAAATAAAGATACTTCCTGTGCCTGTGCCATTAAAGTAATTTCCTATGATTTTATAAAATCTCACTTGCTTTTAAAACAATAAATAGAAAAGATTCATAGTGCTTAGTTCCAGTGTCTACTCACACAGTTCTTTCCCACAAATTCAGATTCACCTCTCTAGCTTTAAGCTGTCCTCTCTATAAGAAACACAGACACGAAATCCTAACTTTCCATCTTCCCCCAATCCAAATGCTGACTGCTCAGGAGTTAAGAATAGCACAGCAAGCTGATAGAAAACTGGGAAAAGGAGAGCATTTGAAAATTAAAGCTTGGATTCAAAGCATTATCAGTGTGACTGACAGCTAATCTTGGATACATCTATAGGACATTTCATTATTTAATTTCTTTCACTGCACGTGGAACAGGAAGTATGCAATGACTACAGTTAAATGTAAATATATGGCCTGTTAATTTCACAGACATTCTTCAGATATCATCTAAACAGGTAGGCAGATTTACAAGTATTTGCCTTTCCCAGAAGACATCCCTCAAATCAAACAGAAATAGAAGAGGATTATCTAATTTCCTGAGCAGCCTGCTATAGAAGCAAGACACAGACCTCTCTCACATGAACACAGGTCCAGGTGAGCTTGCACCTGCAGAAAGCAGTTCCAAAGTTACCTTGGTCCAACAGAAACTGTTGAACTGTAGCCCACCTCACAGGGGTGGGCTCCTGAGTCCTGGGTGAATGTTCAATATCCTCTGAAACACAAGCAGTTCAACATTTCCTCCAGTGCATGAATATTCAGCTTTAAACACATCCCATAGGACATATGCATCTTATCAGAAATCAAATCATAACTTGAAGCCCACACAAAACCCATCACGTCATGTAATGCACTAATGAATAAATACCTACAAAATACAGTTGTTAATGCTGTTGAGGGATAAAAATAGAGCTGAGTTTTCAAGGGCAACTAGTGACTTTTGGTTAAGCTGAAGTCAGTGCTGTTGGAGCATTTACTGGTTTTACATATATACATTCATACACACAGACCTTCTCAGTCACACTGATGCTTTCCCCATTTTCTCTTTCCTTATCTTCTACAATTTCACCTAATTCCTTTTTACCTTCTTTTTCTGTTGAATCAGAACACACCTGTACGATAGTGTATTTTAGGTACTTCTAGAAAGAAGACACAAACACAAATAATTTGCACTATTCTCTGCACAGACAAACACACTGCTATGGACACTGTCTTTTCCTTCCAGCACATCAGTTTCCTTCAACAAGCTGCACTCCAGCAAAGGACTGGAAAAAACACATCTTAAAACCAAATTAATTAGCTTCCTACAAATTAATTTTTTCCTTTCTGTATTCCTAAAGCTTTCATCTATGATTTCCTCTTTTACTCTTAACAATAAAATTGATTAAAGACAAATTACATTTCTGCAGGCATTGATTTGCTAAAGCTTTTGATAGAGCCCATTCTGGATGCATTATCCGATCTGATAGATCCTGTCTGGGAAGCTGCCACGGACTCCAGACAGCGTTTGAAGTGCAGTTATGCAATGGATGCCACAATGCCTGAACAGGCAAATTATCGGGCCTTTCCAAGGGAGCCTTTGGTGGATGAGCCACTGCCACTGCCCTGAGCTGGGCTCTGTGTGCAGAAGCTCCAGCTCCCTGGGCACTGAACGGCTCCGGGTGTGCTCAGAAGCTGCTGCACAGCGACCACAAAAGTGGTCATTGGGAGTAGTTCAAAACGCTTCACAGGAATGCTTTGATGCTATCCAGAGCAGTGCTACTGGCCGGTAGCTAAACTATAATTATGCTGGCTGGTTCAGAAAGTCAGGGTTGAGTTGCAAGAATTCCCTTCTCGGCTCACCCGTTCCAGACCTCGATCAAGGCCAATGTACTTTTGGGAAAGTTCAGTTCCAGTGAAAATGTAAGCCTACAGCCGAAAACCTCCTGGGTTCAGTTTTTGTTTTAAAATCTAGGTCAAGCCATTCTCGTAGCAGTGGCAGACTTACCATGCAGGTGGGGATACTCTGTACACAAGAAGGTACAAACAAAGAAATGTTTACAAAAATCTAACAGTACATGTTAGGAAAAATAAAGTTAGCATTAGTTCATTATAAGCTTTGTCTCTGGCCTGACTACCATCTGCGATGGGGATTTTGTTATGCACTGAAACAAGAGCAAGACAGAGCTTTTAACAATTGTCTCAAGCACACAAGTCCTGTGTTTTTTCCCAAGAACATATTCATAAATTATAGAAGTGAAGGAGGACCACTTTGACTGTGCGGACTGCAGGAGTTACTTCATCATGACGTGTTCTGACTGTTCTGTGACCAGCCTAATTCCCACTTATTTTGTTCAGGTCCATAACCACAGTGCACTGAACAGTGGCACTGAACTCGACTTGTCAGGGATGAGTGATCACCAGCACTGAGATTTCCCACCAAGCTGGGCTGGGTGCAGCTGCTGCCTGGGCATTGCCTTTGCAGATACTCCTGCCATGGGTAGGGGAGGATAGCACTGATCCCTGGCTGAGACCTCCCTTGAGGTCACTTCTGCTTAGCAGACACCTGGTAAGGCTAGAACCACGTGAACAAAGTTAAATTCAGCATCCAAGCTCCACTTGGATCATACCATTTCCCTGGGCAAAGACAGCAGTTGTGGACTTTGTTAGGCTTTTCCCAATCCTTGTTGTCACCCCACTGCTCCCCTCCATAAACACATGTCCAAGCTTGAGCCTAGCACCCAGCTTTTACCTCCTTCAAATTCTGATGTGTGAGAAAGGGTGACATCTATTCTCTGCTCTCTAAACTGGATCTAAAACAGGGCATCAACTAAACAATAATTACAACTGCCAACGTGTCTATTGGCTGTGTGCCTTAGGACACTGGTTTATGGAAGCCTGTGCACAACATAATCTCACACCAACCCCATTTTCAGACAAAAAACCTGACAGGGAATCACAAATTTTTTCCCCTCATCCCCAAAGAATCCTTAGGATAGTGAACTTCCTTTAAGCAGCCTCATTTTAAGTCTCACCATTAAAACAAAACAATACACTAATGTCTTATGGGCTGCTTCATATGGTAAAGAATTATTTTGTTAATTCAGCCATCTCTCAGAAATTAATGCTTTTTTTCCTTGTCTTAGGAAGTCAGAGTACCTTATTGTGTTTGTGTATTTCAGTTCACTCTGCCATACATTACCCTGATTAATTCTGGCAGTGACAAAGCTGGAGAGTAATTGAAAATCATGATCATAAAGAGGCATTGCATTTTCCTGCAGCAAAATCAGCACTCCTGTTTAACTCCCCTATCCTTTCATTTCCTGTGAAGGAGCATACGAGGTAAAATCTGTTTCTGAAGGCACTGCCTTAAGAGTTCTCACAAGTTTGTTTTTTAATTATTTTCCCTCATGCCAAATGAAAATACATTTGATATTGTACCTAGAGAGAACACAGTACTGCAATGACACCAAAAGCTACACTACAGCTGGAATTAGGCTAAAACACCAAGGCTATTCAACCAAGCAAAGTCGGTCTAAATTTACCTTTGTCAACCTTCGAGAACAACAGAGGAATGCAGATGTTAGGGACAAGAAATCTGACTTGTTTGCTGAATAAAGTTTGCTTTGAATAAATATGTGGAAATACTGAAAACAACAAAATATGCAAAGACGACAAAGGGAGGATTTAAGCACATTGGACTTGTAATTTGTTTCCTTTGAGTTTCACTTCTTGTTTCCTTCTAATTATAGCTCCTGAAATATTTTTAGGGAATAATTATAATATAATGACAGTTATCTATGTCAGTTGCAAGTCATAGATGGCTTAACTCCTCTTTTTAAGAATCAGCCTTAACTATTTTCAGGCTAAGCACGTATTTCCTGTAACTTCCCAAAATAACATTTGGCGATCACTGGAGCTAGAAGAGCTGCTGCTTGCTGGAAAGTGACACTAGCAATGTCTACACAAAGATCAAATATAAATCTATCAGAGAGCACCTATCCAAATGTCTGTTACGATGTAATCAGTCATTGATTCTTCACTGACAAGCTACCAAAAGTCACTTCTACTCTACACACACACAAACCTAATAAGCAGCAAAAGAACCTCAAGAAAATAAAGAAAAAAAAACACCTCAAAAAGCCATTAAATTCTTATAGGTTTGAGCACAGATCTTCTCAAAAAATCTCAGCTATTCAGCATCAATTTATATTACTGTTACATATGCCAAACATCCTGCTTAAATAACAAGGCTGTTAAGCAAATGGACTGACAAACCAACATCATGACATTATTTGCTTAGCAAGGATATGTGATTATTTTACAGTGATGGAAGTTTCATTAGGAAACATTTCCACTGCACTGCCTGACAGCAAGATGTGTAACACATACTGTGGGAAAGAGACTCTGGTCTGCAAACCTAGTTCATTTGGGATCTCATCAAAAAGAAAGTCACATGTTCTCTAAGCCACTGGTCTTCTGGTTTTATGTTTCTCTTATTCTAAAGCTAGGATAAATTTAATAGGACACTATCTCACACTGGAAAGTTCTGCCTTTTGAGTAATGCTATTACATGTGTAACCATGTTCTAAATTGTGTTTATTTAATGATGTTTAAAAAAAAAAAAAACAAAAAACCAAACAAACAGTGAGTTCACTTTTTATTTCAAGTGAAATCATTCCACATGTCTAATCAGGAACAAGATTACTCAAGCAGGTGAAACCCTCCCGGTATTCTATCAGGCCTTCATTTACAGCTGAGAAGACCAAATCTTTTAAAATCAAAATAATTCTATTATGTAGAAAAATTATCTTATTTCCCCCTCCTTACCCCTCCCCCTCATATCTATGTTATAAGCCCATTTACTCACAGTAAAACTAAAAAGCTTGTGGTTTTTCAGAACCCACTGCCTACTATGGCAATTTCAAGTTAAGGATTTCCCACCTTCCCCTGTTCTTGGGTCATTTAAGTCCAAGCCAATGCTGCTCACAGGATGTCTCCAGAAAGTTCTGCTGGCTTGCTGTTTCACTAAGGCAGCACAGTCCCCAGAGTCAGCATATAGCAGTCAAAGAACATTCAGGTGGCTAAAAGTGCTTCACAGAAAAGAGAAAAGCAAAGGAAAAGTTCAGACAGGCACCTGGAGCTCATTGGTAAGGTGAAGAGGTGAGGAGCTCAACAATGAGAAGTTCCCTCCTTGAAGCATACAAGGGAAGAGGTATTAGGAGGAAGAAAACTTGCTGACTGTGACCTTAAAAGAGGCTTCTGTTTTGACAGGGAGAATCATAGGCATCATATCTTCAAGGAAACTTTGAAGATCTGCATTTCATAGAGTTCCAGCTCTCACAATGAGACTGCTGGAATAACAAGCATGGGCTCTTATGTCCAAAGCACTTATGTGTCTGTACAGCCATTCTTAATTTAAGGATACACTTGCTTTAAGTTTTTGTGTTTAGTTTATAGGCTTTGTTTAGTAGAGATCACTTTGATGAACCTTTAGCATTGAACTGATCTTTCTGAACAGCAGCAGCCTCCCGAGTCAGGGATAAATGTGACTTCCACTAACAGATTACAGAGAAGGGGGTTGAGAACTGGAGACCAGGCTTGAACTGCTTATCTT
This sequence comes from Certhia americana, assembly GCA_018697195.1. NCBI lineage: Eukaryota > Metazoa > Chordata > Aves > Passeriformes > Certhiidae > Certhia > Certhia americana. The sequence goes on along the minus strand of CM031865.1, from coordinate 16,129,535 downwards.
CTGGTGAGAACACCTTGGCTGTGCAACAGCTAGAATGAAACTCAGGAGTGGAAGGGACTGAACACAGAAGGAAACTCCAGCAACTGAGTTTTCTGAGTGAGATGGCATTAAATAGAACAGAGGAGACACTGAAGGGGACACTGAAATCTGGAGGGACAAAAAGGGCTGGACAGTACTACAGTTCTGCAAGGACACAGTTTACATAGCTTCCTTACCAGCATTTCTTTGTTACCCAACACTACAGGAATTAAATACTTCTTACTCATTATTTAATCCTCCTAACACCTCGATGAAGAAGGTAAAAATCAGTTTTGCTTTGCATACACAAAACTAATGCAATAATACCAAATTATTTACTCACATTCATATAATACTTCGGAAGAGGCAAAACTAAACAGCTCGCTCATGTCTCATTGTTAGCTCTAATTTTAAAAATAACATAGTAGGCAGAAGTCTCTTGATCTTTCACATCCATGTGTCAAGTTCAGGCCCTTCTCCTTATCTTTCACCTCAGATGACAACCCTCAGGGTTACCCACATGACTGGGAGACTGGTGATGAGCCAACAGATTACCAGGCCACTTCACACAGCCTAACAGGGAAGAAATCCAGGCAAATTGCCTCCTGGCAGATTTAGGAGAGAGAATTTCAGCTTACCTTTCCCTGATCCTGCTGAGGTGGCCCTGACGTGTGGCTGAAGGAGACGGCCGCTCTCCCCCAGCAGGCTGCGTTCCCACAGTCACAGGCATGCTGTGAAGAGGCTGAAATTAATACAAAACATGCTGCTGATAAGGGCAGGCTGTCAGGGGGAGCCACATCACTGCCAGGGGGCTGAGGAAAGCCAGACCTTGGTGGGAAAAGGGTGGCTGGGCAGGAGGGCAGTGGCTGCTGAGGAGGAGGAGGGCCAAGCCCCCAGAGCCGAGGCAGAGGCCTTGGGACTGCTCCAAAGGAGCCACAGCCAAACCCTCCTGAGCTGAAACCACAGGCTTTTAGTGTAGAAGACAACAGTTTTCTCTGAAGTTAGTCATTTAAAGGACAAATAATGACTTTTTGGCCCGGCATGGGCTCAAATGCATATTTTGGACTGAGACCACAACCACAGGAACTGGAACTCACCTTGTTTCCATCAACCTTTTAAAAACAAAAGCCAATCTGGCCTTGACTTCAAAAGATACAGCCTGAGGAAGAAACAGTGACAAGTTTGCCTTGCACCCAGCTCAGCTGACTGCAGAATCAGGACATGCCAGAAATATGGGGTTTGTTTTGCTCTCAAACTCCTGCTTTAATCAAATTTCTAAACAGGTTAAAGAAAAATGAACTGCTGTTTTAAATTCACAAGCTGAAGGTGAAACAGTAAATTGATAGATAGTTAAAAATATCATTTCTTCTTTCAGTATACCTTCAAAAAAGGAGTAAAGCCAAAGCACTAACACTGCAGTGATGAAACTGGGCAGGACAGTAGCCATGTCCACAATAACCTGAGGAGAAAACCCCTGACATTTCAGCTTTATTGTACTTTACTGACAGCAAATAATTCACAGCAAAACTGACATTTTATTCAATCCAACTAATAATTGGTTATCACAATTAAAAGAAAACAAACGCAAGCAAACAAGAAGAGAAAGAGCTCTCACTTCCCAGTCTGAGAGATGGACCCTGGGAAAAGCCCCATGAGCAGAGCCATGTGCAGTAAGAGGGACTTTCTCCCTGCTGACATTCCAGGAGGGTTCAACCATGACATCCAACAGCCAAATGGTGCCAGAGTAATTTTGAGATTAAAAAGTAAAAGTAAGTGACAGCCATATACAATGCCACAAGCCATGGATGGATAGACAGGAACAGAGCTGTAAGTCACAACTTTTCCTCTTCAAAAACGACTGGTAAAAATATCAAAAATATTATGTTTGTTTTAATTTTTTATCAATTCTATAGCAGCATTGCTGCTATAATGTTTTTTTCTTTGCAATGCTCTATCCTCTAGAAACACTGTAAAGGTGAGTTCTCCAGTCAGGTAATTTTCCTCAAATTAACCAGCACTTCAATTTCTATAGACAGAAGTAGGGTCCAAGATTGGTTGAAAAAGCAGAACCATTTTATCAAGCCATGACACAGCATAGCTCCACTTCCTGCTGTTCTGATTCAATACAGTTAACCTGCCTACAGACACTGATTTCTCTGAAAGGTACTCAACATCTACAGAAGGCAGATTGTTTTTATTTTATGTTATTGGTGACCATCTCCAGATACAATTGTCAAGTATCCTAATACAGCAGAAATAGGAGTTTTGGAGATCCCACCAAGCAGAGCTATTCCACAGGTTGTGTTGTGTTAGGAGGACTTCATAACAGTTTCTTTTTCATGCCCCTTCAGTGACATTAAGTTCCAATATTCAAACTATCCACCAATTCAGATCAGGAATCTAGAATGGCACAGAACCTTTTACCAAAAAACCTGTCCCCAGCAAGCTTCACAGGGCACTGAGTATTTGAGTTCTCCCTCCATCTTTCCCCCTTGAGGCCTCACACGCAGCCTTACTCTGTCTTATAACAGACATGCAGAATTCTTGGGCTTGGACATCCAAGCCTGGCCATTGCAGGCATACATTAACATTTAATTGTCCTGTTACTGATATTCCAAATGTAGAACAAAAGCTTCCAACCTGAAAATATTTAAATACAGAAGTCAGTTTAACACCTGCTTCCTCAAGTAGTTTTTGACTGGCCTCCACCTTCTCCTCTTATGTATAAATGTTCTTTCAACATACATCTGGAAATCACAGATTCCTCATTTCATCTTTTTTGAGAACAGTATCACCTTAAAGATGCAAAGACAAAATAAAAGTTTTTCCCCAAACTGAAAGTCCTGCACTTTTTTCCACTTTCACTCTTTTCTTTTTTCTTTGTTATGGGGATCTGCTAAGTTCACAAACAACTTATTTACAGTATTTTCAAAGTCATATCTCAATGGAAATACCAATAAGCAGGTAAATACAAGGTGAACTGGACAAGGGTGAATACTGCCACTTTACACTTCCCTATCACCACTGAACAAAAAGTTTGCAGGCTGAAAAAAATCAGACGAACAAAAAACCAACCCAACACCCCAACACCCCCCCACCCCCCAAATCATCTGCACCCAAAAATGGCTTGGAAGCCACACAGGAGATGGGCAAAAATTTGCCATAACTTCTTTATTTTCAGTATTATTTCTTTAAACTGAACTAGCCTAGGTGAATGAAGGTGCAGAACAAGCACTCTGGCATCTCCCCATATTGATTCAAAGCAGTTGAATGCTGTACTCAAGCTGCCCCCAAGCACTAGAGTCAGCTCATCACTGCAAAAACAGAGTGAGGCTGCTCAGCTGTGCCCGTTACACAACTCAAACCTCCAGCTGAGGGGACCCACTCAGGAACACTCTGCTCATGACCCAGCCGTGCAGTGAAACAGGGCACGAAAACAGCTTCAGCTGAAAGTCAGCTGGTAGCAAGATACACACTGTGCTTGCTTCTTAAATACACACAAAGTAAGGCTACAGCACCAGGACATGCTTATAAACATGTTCTCTTTTTGCTTCCTGAATTTGTACCTTTACTGAGAAAAAACCCCAAAACAACACTATGATATTTTAAATACTAAGTAAAGAGGTTAGTATCAAATACTAGGAGGCCAAAATTTATTTAGAGTTACAATTAAATACACATCAACTCAGAATCAAACTGAGCTTGAACACAGCAATCTTTGCCAAAACCCAAGTGTGTAAATCCTCGTGCTCCTGGAGACTGCTTCAAATGGCTTTTCCAACCCCTCTCCTTTTCAACCAATAGCACTAATAAAATGCATTCAGTACAGAGTTTTGGAACACTGAAGCTGTGCTAGTAATGGAGACAGAAAAGAACTCAAATAATAACCAGAAACTTCCACTTGAAAAAAATTAAAAGCAAAATAAACTCCTGAGCATCTGAGTTTTACCAGCTGATCTAGGACTGATCCCATGTGCTCATTTTCAAACTTAGAGAAATGACAATCTGTTCTGTGGCAGACAGTGCAAAAGAATTCATAAAAGGATAAGACAGTATAGCACACTATTTTTGAGGCATTTATGCTTTAATTTAAAAGGGTTTAGTTCATAATCATCTATTTATTAAAGTTTGTAATTCATAAGAATAAAAATCTATGCAATAATCAAGAGTTTTAGGTTTGGTTATGAATGCACTTTGTTGCAAAAGTCTTTTCAAAACATTTGCTGAACAGGCATGTTTAATTTTACTTTGGATAAAATAATGGTTAACGTAAGACCTATGCACATTAACATCTTTAACAAGCTCCTTCTCTGCCTGTGTGTTATCATTAGGATGAATGGAAACCCACCCAATCAGCACTATCCCCCCCTGCCATCCCTAATGACCACTGCCAATTTCTACACTTTCGTAGAATTCATTTTGTTTTATGAACAAAATTTGGTCAGAGAGGTATAACTGAAATACTCCTACCAACATTAAATGAACTCCCTGGTGCCTTTTAAACCTTAACAGTAGCTTCCAGCAGCTCCAAACTTGTGATTTTAATAATTGCCAGATTCTGCAAATTACCTGGAACAATGCAAAGCACAATGGACATTAAATACTTTTCTATGCAAGGGCACTTAAACATCAACACAGACTAATATTTGGCAACCAAATCAACTCAGTGAACATTTAATTTAATTGACTAAGGATGGAGAAGACTGGACAAAGGAGCTGAAGGTGAGTTGTTCTTATGTTTTTATGTCAGAATATATGCAAGCTTCCATTCCAAATAAACCTCATTAAAAAAAAAAAGAACAAAAAGAAAAAAAAGGAAGGCTTAAGATAAAATTAAAACGGGTAACTTGGAAATTTAAATACTGGTCTGATGTGCATGGCTTTTTCTCTTTAAAGCAAGTGCTGCCTTCTTAGGTACTAATGGTTCTTTGGAAAAATCCACATCACTGCTCATCAAGGGTAACAGGTGAGCTACTCCAGATCCACTTGCCCTTCCTACATCAAAATGCAGCAAAGCCTCTTCTCTGCTACACCTTGGTATCAGAACCTCTGGGAGGAGACTGCTGTGTCAGCAAAGGCCAAGATTTCCCAAGGCAGCACTTGGGCAGGCACAGGCCTCTCTCAGGCTGCAGCCTCCCCCCAGACCAGCACCCACACTCTGCCAGCATCACCACTGCTGCAGTTGTTCCCAGTGAATCTGGAATGATTTAAGCATTCTTAAACTACAAGTCCTCCCTTAAGTGAATATGCTGACTTCACAGGGTCAAAGTGGTTTTATATGTGCACTAATACCAGCAGAGTTAAGGGAATGGTAAGCCTCCAGCAAAAGGAGAGGTGAAGAGCAGCTGTGCAATGACCCTTTCATCTATACTGCAGTCAGAAGTGGACACTGCACTAATCACAGCCTAATCCCAGACATCATAAACATCTCAAGGGGAAGAAACCTCTTCTTTGAGGGCTGACAGCCTTCCTGCAGGGAGAGATGCTGCTGTGCCTGCCTGCCTTTTCCTGATAACAAGAATTCTTCTGAATGTGCACTAGTCCATGGATTTGCTTCATGGAAGCAGGAGGGACCAACGGAGACCTGACATGGCTTCAAATTCAATTATCACTTCAACAACATTTTACTTGAAAATCCATTATCTCACTGTTTTTCCAGTCCCCAAAAGAATTAAGACTCTGCAAATACTATGCACAAAAGAATTTTCATCTGCATAGAATCAGTGTAAAGCAGAGGAGAGTCACAGAAGAATTCCTCCTGGTCGTGCCTCTTGCACTGATTTCCAGACAATCATCTGAGCCGTGCTTTTAAATTTTGTGCTGAAGTCTTGCTATGGCTTCCAAGTGATTTTACATGCTGTGAGCCATTCCCCCAAATTCAGTAGAAGGAGAGCTGTATCCTAAAAAGTTTCCAGAAAACTGAAACAAAGGCTTTAGTGAAATAATGCAAGGAAGCATACTCCCTACTCCACCTACTTATATTTCACTTCATTCTTAAGCTACAGTGGTTCACTGCCATTTTCAATGACAAACCATGGAAACATCACAGAAACCTGGTGGGACAATTTCAAATATTTGAGACAGCTTACCAAGAAAATACAGAAGACCCAAAACCCACTGCAGCAGATAAAACAGTATCTAGTTTATTACATATAGAAAGAGATTTCCAGAATTTACAAACACCCACATTTTCATTCCAGGGAAAGAGTCAATTTAAAAAGTTCACCCTTTTTTTTGTTTCCATTTTGCTTTGTGGTTTCCTGTTGGTTGGGTTTTTTTGTTTTTCTTCTTTACAATATATACAATGGAAGACTTTGATTTATTTTTTCTGATTTTTTTGTCAGTTACTGTGCAATTGATGAATTCAAGTTGACACTTGTAAATACCCATGTACAGTAATGTTTGTCTTCATTGCAGTTAATACAGACTATTATTTTACAAGGAGTACAAAATTATTTTTCTTTTGGAAAGAATTCAGCTCAACATCAGGGTTATCTTACAACTGATAGTATCAGTAAATATGACTGTACAATCAAGGCCCAGGGACCAATGACTCATATTATATTATTTTCTGAATTACAATCTTAAAACAAGAATAGTACCCTACTCTATTCTTAGAAGCCTTGTTTTAAGCAGGTTCCCCACTCTGTTTACAACAGAATATAGTATACCTCAGTTCCACATCAAAAAAGATGTGCTGTAGGAAAAGTTACATTTTAATTAAAAAAGTACATGTATAAATCAAAACCTATGTTAAATATTTAATACTCTTCAACCAACATTAAGTTTTGTAATTTACAATGATGATTTGTCATACAGGTTTTCAGCAGCAAATGAAGTTGTGTAAATGTGCTAGTAAAATACCCATTCTCACCATGATGTAGTGGTGGGCACATCAGTTCATGTGGCCAGCTAAGTCCTTATGGTAGAGGATGAAGTAAGAGAGACTTGTCCAGGTGTCACAGTGCTTCTGCTTGGCACAACACAGGATGTGCAGCTCAGTCAACAACTCCTGAGGTTTGTGTAAAGTAAACAAACTGAACTGGATGCATCGTACCCATTTACAGAGGAAGAGGAGGAGGAGGTGAGGTCCTAGTTGTGATAGCATGAAAACATACATAGTCTTGATACCCATGAGTTTAAAAGAAGGACTTGTTGAGGTTGTGTAGGTCATCATTCTGAAATTGAAAGAGAAAGCAAATTAGCATCATGAGCATTTTTTAAAACTTTTCTGCAATTATTTCCCTCCCCTCCTTTTTTTTTTTTTTTTCCTTCTCTTTAAAAGAGTTATCATTCAAACTGAAAGTGTTAGCACCTTGAAAAATTATGGCATACACAGTTGAACTGTACTCAAGCATGTGAATCCCAAAAGCATTTAAAACAGATGTTGGCAATAAAATTCAAAGCAGTCAAACACATTTAAAACTTGCAAGAGATTCACCTAAGCAGAAACAATTTAAGTGTCCATACTGATTAACTCTGACAAGCTCCTGTAACAAGAGAAAGGAAAGCTCCAAACACCAGCCTGCTGTTGGCTTTTTTACCAGCTACAGGAAAGATCCACTGCATATCAGACCCTACAAGAGGCCTTCCTGGCCACCTGCAAACACCACGGCTGGCCTGGGAAGGATGACCAAGGAATGAAGCATTCATGGTGCACCATTACCATTCCCTATTTGACATACAAGTTCTTAAAAAAAATTGTATGTAGAAAATCCTGGTAAAGTCCATACATTTATCTACACGCTGCTTCCCCTGAGAGAGGGCTGGGTGAATAACAAGCAGCCCTGATAATGCATGGCACAGGTGTAGAGGGGAATGAATGCCAGCAGCTGCCTTTGACCCTGTCCCCCCCAGTTCTCCTCATCTGCTGCAGCCTCCCTGACCCAGCACACAGTGCACCAGTCTGGGTCAGCAGGTTCTCTGGACTCTGCCTTTCTGCTGGCTCTCCCCAGGCAGGCTGTCAGTCCCAGCCCTGCCCAGGAGGAAGGCAGTGCCCAGCAGGATGCACTCGGGGCTGGATGGCCTCGTGCCCTAGTAGCAGCTGCTTCAGCCCCCATGGGGAGCACGGTCCCTGATGGGGACATAGAGCTGAGGCCACATACTGGGGTACCAGGGCTGCCTCCCATTGCTCCTGAGGTTCTGTGGCAGTGGCTGGCCACACACACAGCCCTGGTGTCCCCCACTGCCCACCACCCCTAGGCCTCCCACACCACAGCCCTGGCTCCTCTCTGCACACCACTGACATGCAGCCAGACCCACTGGGAACAGACCATGCAGCACTGAAATAAATACAATTTGCCTTTTAACTGGGGTTAGAGGACTCCCAGCATTTACATTTCAGTAGTTTTGCTAAAATCTGCTGGAGCAAGACTCTTACTTTACATAAAAGTATGCCTATGTGTGTTCAATATTAACTGTGCTTCTGAAGACAGGTAAACAACGCATTTTCCTCAGTACAAATAAAGGCTTCCCATAGATATGTTGAAGTGGAAAAACTGAAAAGACTTCCTGTCCTATATTCTTTAATTGCACAAGAAACAAAATTTGCTTTGTGTGGTTCTTCAAGTGAAAAGCAAACCTATCCCTGCAAATGATGTGTGGTATGCTGTGAAAACTCCCTGAAGAATTATCTCACAGATCTCTTATTTACTTTCAACTTTCTTCTGCACTCACATTGTGATCTACTGAATGTTCCTACCCAAATATCTATACACAGCTTCACATAGCTCTGCAGCTTTCAACTACGTTTGACCTAAAATTAGCCAGTAATGCTATACTTTATTAATAAAGGCAAGCAACAAAGGAGAAATGGCTTCATTTAAATGGAGGAGCAAAGTGTGCATGGATGGGTGTGATGCATATCCAAGGTGGGTGATCCACACCCAGCTCCCAACCAGCAGGGTCAGAGGTGGGTGGGGTACCCCCAGCAAGGCCCAAAGGTCTGTCCTGCCCTGCACTGACAGGAAAAGTGGAAAACCAGCAAGAAACAGCTTTTCTACATGGCCAGATTTGATTCTGCTAAGAGATTTTTAGAGCATAAATAATACATTATTTGCAGTACCAGGGCCAAGTTCTATGCCTCTTCACCAGTATTCAGGTCATCCAAACTCAAATACATCATGTATTGAACAAAATAGCATGTCCCATCCACTTCCTCACCAAGTCCCTCAATATGGCCAAGAAGTAATCTCAACTACTGGAAGGCAATTACTCCTGGATTCAGTCAGAAGAGCAGAGGAAGTAGGAAGAGCAGAGGAAGAAAAAAAGTAACAAGTCTATTGGAAAAACAAAACACTTCCTAGAAGAATTCAGGAAGAAAAGAGAAGAAAACTGAAGAAACCCACAGTTAGAGAAACCCAAACACTTGTACATTATAGTCCTGCACATGAGTAAAAAGAGCGAAAAAATCAAAGCCTGAAATATCTAAGAGTTGGAGACAGGATGAAGAACCAGAATAATTTAGAATACGACCAGGTACAGGCTGAATTTCTCACAAACATCAGCTACAGGTATGACAGGACACAGGGGCATGGAGAAGTTTCAAGCTTGTACTTAACATCTCCAGATCTTCAGCAGTACAACACAGAAACCTGTCAACCTTTCCTAAAGATGTATTGGTCGCTTTTATTTTCTTTTTCATTTCTTTTCATTAATTTTGTTTTTAAATTTAAGAAAATTTTCCTGGGATGTAAGTTCAGTGGGAAAGCACACTTTTACACAAAGTAAACCACACACATTCTTTGGATGAGCTTCTGCCCAGCAAAGAATTCATATGTTTGATTTCAGCTTCACAGCATGTCAACCTGATTTAAACCCATTCAAGAGAAAACTCAACCATCACTGAGGTTGGCAAGAAAGGCTGCTGCCACAGACACAAAGCCAAGGACTGTCTGCCCCGAGCACCTGGCATGGCAGAGTGAAGCTGCTGGAGGTCAGATTTGCCTGGTTCCACAAATCAAGAGGAAGGAAAAAAAAAATCAGCTAAGATCTTTGCTAAAGACCATCTGAAACTACTGATTGCAATTACTGGTTTTCATACCCAACTCTCTTGACCAATCTCTTTCAACAAAACACAAAATCAGGAACCAAGAATGACAACCCACGTTACTGCTACAGTACAACGGTGTCTGTTCCGTCTGAATGCACAAAGGTGTGTAGGAAACAGACAATCTGAGAGCAAAGCTGTTCCTCCAAAGTCACTGGAAATACACTCAGCCTATAAACCTTGGATCCATTATTTGTGCCTCATGCACAGCCTACAGCACTAACCTCAGTTTTAGCATACAAATGTTCTTTGCTGGACTTCAAAAAAGTATTTCCCAAACTTTTGACAAAACAATCTGAATCTCCTCTCTCCTCAGTGAGCTACTGCAGTGTGCTTTAAGGTGAAAGAACCTTATTTGGAAACGAAATAATCCACTGGATACCTCCAGCCATCAGCATTTCCTTAACAACACACAAAACACTGCAGAAGACTAGTGTTTTAATAGAGAGTGTGAGGACAGCAGCGAGTTGAGGTAAGGATCGTTAAAAGTACTGACATCACTGTTGGCAACCAGAGGAAAGGGAAAACCTGTGTTTAATCTATTTTCTATTCACCACAAGTTTCAGCTGGAGTCCCCAATAATGCAGTTTGTGGTTGACTTTATGGAAAAAGTTAGCGATGCAAGAAAAATGTACTGAAACAAACAAGCATCTTTAAAAGTTCCTACAAGGTACCTCTGACAAGTAGTCTCTGCTCAACATCTGTTACAACACACATGCAGATAACACTGATGCACGTTCCAGCTGGCAAAGCTTCCTTCTCAAATTTCTTAGTCCAAGATGGATACAGTACAGCTAGCTACAGTTCCTATTACAGCTGAAATCCCATTCTTAAATCCAGTAACTAAAAATAAGGTGATATTTCATTTTATTTCCATTATTGTGGAGCTGGAGAAGAAGAGTACTTAAATTTTGAACTAAGAGCAGAGCGTCTAGACAGCTTAATATATCTTTTCTGAAGTTAAACAGAATTTTCATACATAACATAGATGTGTTGCTAAACTACACTTAAAGTGTAATCCTTACGCCTTCCTTACACTCCATTCTCTTTGAAAGTAACCTAGGAGGAAAAAATAAAGCAAACAAAAGTGAAAACTCAAGTAATGTTCCAGCAAAAGGCTTTCCAGTAGCCAATTTAAACTTCCATTTGCTATTAAGAGCAAATAATGTGTCTTGTCCCTAAAACACCAATAGAAATGCCCTTCCAAAGAGTCATTTAATTTCAAACAGTCCAGTTACATGAAGTTGCTGTTGAAGTTCCACTATCAAGTCAGCAAATAAATGCAACTATTCTGTCACTGATTAACACAACAAGGCAAAACACAGCTCCCAAACATGAAACCTGCTCAGCACATTGTGACAGCTTTCCAGTGTCAGCTGGCATCTGTTTAGGAAACAACTCCACAGGTGACAAGAGCCAGGTCAGTGAAAAGATGGTTCTCGACTGAAGAAAATGCAGTTTTTCTGAATCTACCATATGAGGATATTTTGCAGCTCTGCCATTAACCCTGTTAACCCAAACACATTCTCCAGAACTATACCTATCCCATCAATACCTCATCTGAAACCCTGAGCATATTTGAAGATTCCCTGTCATAGTTACTAGTTATAAATAAAAGGGTTTAGAAGTGCATTTGTTGTTTACTTTAGGATAATATAGATCACCTTATTCTGTGTAGATTAAACAGCGGGTTCCCACATAATGAACATTAAAAAAAAAAACAAAACTCATAAAAACTAAAAAGCTCATGAACAAAAGCTGGAAACAAAAGCAGAGCCATTATGAACATCCTCGGGAGGGCTCATGCAGGATTCCACCGGCCGCGGTCTCCGCGAAGCCTGCGCACCGCACCCTTTACCTGGACAGGTATAACTTTATCCAGGAACGTCTTTTGAGATCCGATACAAAGTAAACACATTAAGAAGCCTTGAAAAACTCATTCACAGCTCACCTTGGTGACATTTGCATGAGTCATCGGCTAATTATAACGAAACGGTGCGCACCTACCCACAAACCGAATCCATCCCCGCGCTCCCCACACGGATCAGCACCAGTAGTGCCTGGTTAGATTTTCCCCGGCATTACTAACATGTACACAGGCATGGGAAGCATCTCCTTCAGATAAATTAAAAACATCGACCAAAATTTAAGCTAACTCAAGTAACTCCTTCTCAAAGGGATGCAAATGAGCCTCAGCGCTCCCCCACTCCCAGGGCCGCCGAAGGAGCCAAGGAATGCAGGCAGGAACAATGGCTGCTGCAGTGGGTTAATTGCAGCCCGGGTCTAACAAAAGCAATTCCAAACAGAACCAAACAAAGTAATTACAACATTGCTATTTAACTTGACAGGTTATAATCTACATTTAATAGATAAGCTTTTCTTCCTCGTACCCCAAAATGCCTATTTCAGCTTTCCCGTGAATGTCTTAAATGTGGAACTACAGCAGACTCCCCAGATGCAATAATGAGAGCAATATCAAACCTTAAGTTAAGATCTTCAGTCCTTACAGGGCAACACTGCTTGTGTCTTTAGGATTCAAATCCTCTAGGCATTAACCTTAACAAAATATATGAAAATCCAGCCTTATCATGTTGTATCACTGCACTTGATAATCTCATAAAACAGAAAGTTCTCTCTTCTCATAACCTACCACACAAACTTGTCCCACCGGCCACCCAGTTTCATCAAGTCCTTTCCTGTAAGGCAGAATAACTGAATTTGGTGTTTCCACCCGGTTTTGTCTTCCTAGAGGTCATTCACAGCTGGAGGAAGGAACCTAAAGAACACTTACAGATGATACCGTATTTCTGTTGTTGGTTCAGACAAAGTTCATGTACAGCACTGGGGAAAAAAAAAGCCATCCTCACTACAGCAGAAAATTTTCCTCTTTTCCCCAGAAAGAGAAGGCGGGAAAAAAACAACAACTATGAGACTTTAAAAATAGGATGATGAGCAGAACCAGGCTTTTACATTTAAGAAATCATTTCCTGGGATGTAAGTTCAGTGGGAAAGCACAAAGTAAACCACACACATTCTTTGGATGAGCTTCTGCCCAGCAAAGAATTCATATGTTTGATTTCAGCTTCACAGCATGTCAACCTGATTTAAACCCATTCAAGAGAAAACTCAACCCATCACTGAGGTTGGCAAGAAAGGCTGCTGCCACAGACACAAAGCCAAGGACTGTCTGCCCCAAGCACCTGGCATGGCAGAGTGAAGCTGCTGGAGGTCAGATTTGCCTGGTTCCACCAGTTAAGAGGACACCAGCCAGCCCTCTGTGCTGGCATAAAACATACTGGAAAAAGGGAATCACAAATGTTCTGTGTAGAAAAAGCATTGAAGGGATCTCCTGCTCTGTTACACAAAATCAGTAGCAGTTAGGGGTTTGAACAAGACTGATGACCCAAATACTGAATTTCTGATTAAATATTTCATCTTTTGAATTTTTGGAAAAAAAGTTACCAAGTTTTTAGATTTTTTGAAGACTAAAAGAAACAAAATACAATTGTTTAGAAAGAAAGAGTTTAAATTCAATAGCATGTTTTGTAAATATAATCTACAACTTGTCTTGTGGTGGCACAGCTAAGCAAGCCATAAAACAAAACAAGTGTCCAGCAGTTGCAAATTACAAAAATCTAAGATGCAGCCTGTAGGTTTGTGGTTGGTTTCTCTGAAATGAAAAATATGGGCAGAGTCTTTCTCATTAAAAGATGTGATGCTAAAAATGGGATTCTCATGTTTGTGTCTTCCAGTTTTGTAAGGACTGAAGTTCTGGATCTTTCCCTTCCTTCACTAATAGTCCATCTGAGTAATCAGCTAAAGGTTGAGTCCAGCTTACAATGAAGAGAAAATCCCTTTGTTTCAGGACTAAAAATAATGATGTTATTACGAAGCCAAGGATCTCATGAGTTCAACACTCCAAGTTCATCCCAAATCTTCTCATAATGCTCCTCTAATATACTTGGCAGCATTGTTTGTGTTTGATATCCTTCAGATAAACCTGCTGCTGGCCCAAGGTCTTCTCTCCTCCCCAGATGCAATAATGAGTGTAATATCAAACCTAGTTAAGATCTTCAGTCCTTACAGAGCAACACTGCTTGTGTCTTTAAGATTCAAATAAACTTGCAAATTAAACAACTGGGATCATTCATTATTTTGGAATTTGTACTGTTCAGCTCACCAAGTCTGCAGAATCTAACCCTGAAGAATTTGTGGCATTCACACCACTCATGATGACCCAATAATCCACACCCAGTTCAAGAAAGCACTGCTGAAGTACACTTTGTATAGCTGTATCCTTCAAAAGAAAACACAGCTCAGTTTCTATCTTTATCAAACACATAACCAAATATTGATAATATTAACAAGAGGAACCCAGAAACAACTTCATTATGCAATTTGTTCTTCAAAGGAGCTTTCTTAGAACTTTTATTTTTCAAGTTGAATTACTTCAATGGCAATTTTGAATTCAACAAACTCGCCAGTGCTGAGAATCATTACAACTGCTCTGACTATAGGGAAACAGATGACCTGAGTGCCTTTAGATGCACTCACACCCCCTCAGCTTGTCAAATAAAAATTAAAACATACACAATTAATTTTGATCAAAATTGAGTGCACTGAAGCTGTGCTTATATTTTATCAACTAAATTACATCAGCAGTGGAGCTCAGCAACACATAACTACCCAGTGTAGCTACCAAATAATCAGAATATATCTCAGCTGCTGAATATCCTTATCTTTCTGTGAATCTGCGTTTCTGGCACTCTGGGCTGGTTCCCCATTGCAGAAGCCAAACCTTACCACCAACTCCTATGCTTTTCTGACCCAACTTTATAATGCTCATTTCCTGGCAGATTTACTTTTCTCTGGCAACATGTTAAAAACCTTAAATAAATAAATAGTCTAAACTGCCTTGAAACTGTTTTTGTGATACATGCTAGATTGTGAGAGTTACAGCTTAAAGCAAGGAAGGAGTCACACCGTTCAACTTTGCTGGAGCCATTTTCCTACCAATGGACAAATAACGGGAAAATGCAGAACAGACAGAAGAAAAATGGCATTTAGGAAGGGATACAGAAGCCCCACGGGGGGACAACCTGGCCAGATGACCTTCACTTTGAAATTTTGCCAGTGCAAATTAAGTAGGTAGTCTGCAGCACGTCTGGAAAGCAGCATGAGCAGGAAGTTCTGCAGTGATTTGATCCAAAATCAAGTGATTTTGGATGAAACTTCCTCAATTCAACAGCGCATTAAATATCAGAAAATGTTAATAAGAAGGTACAGGAAAACATACTGTGAAAAGCATGCCAACAAAGCAGGGAAGGGCTAAGAACAAATGAAATACCAGAAAGTTGACAAAATTGTACCAAGAAGTTTGGAAGGCCAAGGTAGAAGGAAAGAATGTGTTAATTTGAATCTGTCTGCTACTCCATAATATAAAAACTACCACACAGCCAAAACAGCTGAAAAAAAATTAGAGGTTGTGCTTTAATAAAGGGAAAGGAGAAGGCCTCTGGTAAAAAACAAAAAGCAACAGCCAAATTTGTTACATCTTGAAGCTGGACTAGAAAACTAAAAAATCGTTTAATCACAGATTTAGTTTTCACCAAGATACCACCATCAGTCTGACATTAAATGAATTACATTAACTGCTTCAAAATGCTTTTTTCTGCTTTTAGACCAAGATAAGACATCCTAGAAAACTACTGACATACAACATCATTTGTTTCAGTATGAATGCATTTTCATGTACATCCAGATACATTCACAATTTATTTCTAGTAATTAGCACTCATTTAACCTGACCTTTTTACCGTCCCTCTCTGCCGTAAATTGCAAAACTTCTCTAAGAGTCCCATGCACTTTAAGCCTGGTGTTCAGACTCCTTTAACACTTCAGCTGATAACTGAAATTCAAAGCATCAGCCATACTCAAAAGCTGCCAAAAGTAAAGTGCTGTGGTTGGGGTATATGACCTACAGCCAGTTGGACATGCACACAAACACATGCAGAAAGACCTGAAATCTAAAATTCTGCCCTTGGTTTGATTTACTCTTTGTTTTACTCAAATTACTTTGTCTTAGTCTCAAGGAAAAGATAAAACCCCAGCTATTTTCTACATGAAATTTTATTGTGAGGAGGAGGAAGTTGTGAAGTCTCAAACATGCACAGTCACTATAATATCTAGGGAATCATTTTTCTGCCCTAGTCTGTGTCTCAGTGCCTTGCCCATGAGCTGAGAACTGCTACCTGCCTGCAGCATTCAGACTGTGCCAGGGCAGACAGCAGGGTGGTAATGTCTTGACAGTGCCCACATGAAGACAGACGCAGGGCAGCATCTGGACAAGGTGCTATAAATAAAACACTGGGCAGCCACACACTGCTGAGAATAAAAAGAACTGAAAAAATGCCTCATTCCTTGATCACTCCTACAAACTGAAGAATATGTTCTATGTGGGAAATGCACGTTTTGTGCTACATGGTATGAAATGACAACAACCCATATGCAGCAGAGTGGGAGGCAAAAGTATCAATGCTTACAAAAATAAATAACATTTGAGTGTGACTACATACAGCCAAGGATTACTCCACATTAAAACAGATTTATAAAATTAAGTAAACTCTACATGCAATAGAGTTTTTAGCTGGAAGAAAAAAAAAAGACAAAAAATTCCAACATCAGAAAATAAGCCTTCACTAGTAAAGCAAGAGTTCTACCCTTCTCCTCCCACTGAATTAGCAATCAACATACCCCGGACTGCAATGGGATTAACCTCAATAACAATGCTGAGCACTTTAATGAGCTCTGAGATAGCCCACGCTAAACTCTTCATTATACCATTTAAACACTGAAAAACTTGTTTGTATATATATTAGGTTTTCAAAACAACTGTCATGCAATTTATTTCCAAAAAACATAGTAACAAGAAAATAGTAAATATATGGTGATGAAAGGGCACAAAGGAAATACAATCTCATTCAAAACAATGAAGCTATCTCAAATTATAAGTACAAGAGCAGAGGAGGCAGCACCTGGCACCCGGGGAGGGGGAAGCCCTATTTGGATGCAGTTGTGAATTAAATCCAAATTATAAAGACTGATTAGACAAAACAAGAATTTTACAGCTGTTTCTTTTGAGTTTCATTCAGCAAAATCTTAAAAGCCTGAATGACTGCAAATATTATATTTTAAAGCTACTAACAGCCTAAATGGACTAACCTTCACTTGTTCAGTTGCCATGATTTCAAATGAGAAACTAATCAACAGTCACATTAGCTATTTAATTGCAACACCAATCTAACATTATGACACTGTATAATTACACAAGCAAAAGTCAAAGTAGGTGAAAGTTTTTCTCATCTCAGAATTTTCAGTCAGATATTTTAAACTTTTTAAAAAAACCATGCCACATGAAATTCTTTCCATATAATGAAAGTTGTACACAAGAGTATCAGTAAGCATCTCACTAGATGATAGACACTGTATTACTGTCAAACATAAATCTTTCATGAGTTGTTAAATCCAGCATCAAGGATAACCCTTTAGAAGTTATTAGTATAAGTCAATTGAAAATTAAAAGCATATAGCAGCATAGATTAAACACCTGGCATACACATTAAAGGATCTGTACACAATATCACATATTATTAAGATGTCTTGGTTAATCAGTGACTGAAAACATCCTTTAGACATTAACCTTGACAAAATATATGAAAATCCAGCCTTATCATGTTGTATCACTGCACTTTATAACATAAAACAGAAAGTTCTCTCTTCTCATAATCTACTATACAAACTCGTCCCACTGGCCACCCAGTGCCTTTAACCATGAGAAGTATCTGTAGCTAACTTGCCCTGCTGGTAGTGATCTCAGTGATGACAAAAGTACCTGATGATACCTTTGAAACTCTCCCCAAAATGAAGAGGAGAGCAGGGTGGTCAGCACCCATGCTCAACCCCTGCACCCATCCCCTCATCAGCCCAGCACTGCTGGTCAGATACTCCAGAGAAGCTGCAGAGGGGAAAGGGCCAGTTAATATAGGAGAAAAATCTATAGAAAACACAGCTTCATTAGTTCCACTGCTCACAGATCAGCTGTTTGTATAAGCAGTTTTGCTTGGAGCAGTGTTTTGTCAGTATTATTACTGTTATGTTATGCAAAGAATGTATTAAATTCTTAAATATTACATGAGACTTAATGGATTATGTATCGCATGTGGGAGGTCAAACAAGGAGGGTAATGTTCCATTCAGCTTTATAGATGTAACTTAAAAAACAGAAGCTTGCATTATACTTCAAGGAGAAAGTGCAGATCAAAGATATGCCTGGGATGGAAGAAGGCAGCCTGAAACATACAGGGAAATTATAAAATAAAATTTTAAATATAATTAAAAAAAAATCAATGGTTGTGACAAGCAGCAGTGTAGTTTTCAAGGAATTTTACAGCTCAGTCCCTTTTAAAACAATTTCTGCTTCCAGAAGCTACCTATAAATTCTTCCTGTGTTCTCCCCTTATTCAACAGAGTATTGCAATGTTTTTTTAAGTTTTGTACACGTTTGGAAACTTCCTGTACCTCCAGTGGTAGGGACTCTGAATGGCCAAGCTATAGTAAAGAGGACACATGAAGAATGGCAGAGTATCCCAGTTTCTACTTTACATTTGTATCTTCATGCCAGAGCCAAAAATACTCTCATTTAAGGTCCAATTCTCTAAAGTGAAGGTTTTAATTAAGATATAGCTAGTATTTTTGTTATAAAACTTCAATTTTCGTGGTCTTTTAGGGTAAAAAAGTACACAGCACAGCAACTAAAGAGATCTCAATGTTATTTTGTACATCTGTTTTCCAGCAGCAGCAGATTTTTTTGTATTATTAAAGCTTTTCTGAATATGTTTCATCATTTTAGATCACTTAAGGAACAAAAGAAAGCTCTGCAAATATGTTATCATATGAAAATATATATTTTTCACTTTAGAATTCTCTCAGAAGGTATATTGCCTATTGCTCTGTAACATGCATTTTCTACTTACCACATGTACAAAAGGTAAGGTGCAACACCACTGCCTAGAAGTGTGTGTATATACAAGAAGAAGCTAAAATAGGCTATAGCATCATGAAAAAAGTAGATCAATTGCATTACTGGACAAAAAAAGCTCTCCAAAACCAGGACAGTTCCCTGCCTCAAAAAACAAACACCCTCCCCCCCAAACCGCCGTACTGTCAGACAAAATTTATGATTCCCAATTCAAATTCCCAGGACTGTTATAAATAAGAATTATCACTGAAGGAGAAGGAAAAGCTAACTACAGTTATTTTCCACAGATAAATACATCCTATATTGGTAATGATTGCTTTTCTTTTACATGTTCTCCAGCCTCAATAATTGTGTACTCATCTCTCTCTAGTTACCAACTATTCATGAAGTTTAATGCAATGTTTAATTTGAATTAAGAATCATAACAACTAGAAGTCAGGAGTTTCTGTAGCATCTGTAGGCATTTCGTTCTACAGAGACAACATGATGAAATACAAACATAGGAACCTTTTCTTTCAGTCAAAGTCCTGGTATTTCAGCAAGAAAAAGCTGCCTTTCAAACTTTCATTTTTGTCTGTGATTCTCTCCCAGCTTGCAGTGCTGGTCACTAACAGAAAAGCACCATCAGGGTCTGTGGAATCTCACACAGTGGGAGCCACAGCTTTTCCAAATAATACCTGAAGGTGTAGCAAGTTCTAATGTAAGTGCAACTTGGCAGTTATAGAGTATTGACATAACAAAGTGTGGCTTTCAGGCAAATACACCCCCTGAAATGTAGCAATTGCTTCCTTCCAAACTTCAAGGTCACTTCAAAATCTGCAAAACATCAGCACTGTCTGAAGCAGTAGATTGAGGGGATGAATAAGGAATGGTGTTCTCATCTCACTGAAGATGGTTAAATTCTTTCAGCTAAAGCTTTCCAGTGAATTTCAGCTGGAGGGAGACTAGTAACAAGCATGGGAAGTTTCTGCCTTAAGCACTGGAAGATGTAAAAAATAGGAGCAAATTAGATGTTCTGCTATTTTACCATGCAAAATATAGACAATAGAGACAGTCATATGACTTTTTAAGTGAAAAATCATCTTGTAATATACATTTTCAAAAGAATAAGCACTTAGCTAAAAAACCCTGAATTTCCTTATAGGGCAAACAAAATAGCAATTTAAAGTTAACTCATCTTAGACCATCAGATTTTTTCATAAATGTAAACACAGATTTTTAATTAAAAAACCTTATGAACCTCCCATCTTTTTCTACTTTTTTATTTGTCAGGTTTCTTCCACATGGTTTTAGGAATGTATCTACATGTGCTTCTGTACTCTTATTTTCTTTTCTGTTCTCAGATGACTCCATTACTGCTGCTTGAAGTGTACTGTCAGCTTAGACATTCAAGAGAGGACTACATAATCACATTTTTCTGCATTGTTCTTTCAGTCAGAACAATCTTATATCAACAAACAGTAATAATACATTCAGATGTGCAAGATTTCAAAGCTGTGGATTTCAAATGTTGAACTGGACACTACAGTTACACGATGTATTTGAGATTCAGAAAATAATAAGCCAATTCCTTTAACAAAGCCATGCTTCATTGAAAATTAATGGAAATCTAAGAAAGGAAAACAGGTTTGGAAGTATCCCACAGCTGCAATTTAGATGTGGTGATTAAACCAGGGAAGTACACAGATGTCTACTGACATTTTGCTTTAAAACACTTAAAGAAGAAGACTTTCTCTTCTGCTTAAGGGTTTACAAATCAGATTCAATTACAGGAAAACAATGCTGTAATCTTAATTTACAACAAATCCTAAATTTAGTAAACAGAAGTCAGTAGTAGTAACAAACAGATTTGAGCATAAAGAGAGGCAGTATTTGAGCTATGGGAAAGGCAGTGCAGAAAGCAGAGGCTTTCCACTCCCACCCTTGGACACCAGCTGCTTCTTTGGACTTCCAGGACTGTCTCAGTGCAAGCATTTCTATAAGCCACTATTGCTTTTCTTTCTTTTATTTAAGAAACCAATATGCAACTATAAACTATGTTTATAAAATTATAATCTATATTCTGCAATACATAAACAAGTGCCCATTACTTAGAAGCCACAGATGAGCATAATATTATATTGTAATAGGAAACAGATGCATTTTCCTTCTCCAATTGTTTACATTGTCAAAGCATCCAGTCTTTAAGATATTCTCCATGCAAATCAAAACATATTGTGTTTTAAAGAAGGACAAAACAGCAGTAGCTTTAAAACACGGCATTTTGCAAACTCACCTGCAGCCCAAATAGACAGAGAGCTGCACCAAAGGGTGCAGCAACTACAGAGCTTCTGCTGTCAGGCACAAAAAAGGGACATTTTACTTTACTGCAGATCACCCCTTCCACCAGCCTTGATACTGCAATCATTTAGATGTGTGTTTTTGTGTGACCTAACCCACTTTTTCCCTCCATTTGCCACAAACTGGTTTTCTCTTTCCCTCCCTCTATACACAAATATATACATACATGCACACAACACATTCAAGCACTCTTAGTTTGCTGATACAGGCAAGCATGCAGCAAAATTTTTTTCAGCATTTCCTCCAAATGTCTACAGGATGTTCTATGGTCCAGCTCCAGGTAAAAATTGTGTGAAGATTCATCAATTGTTAGAAAGTTACGAGCTCAAAACAGGAGCCAGAAGCTTGCAAAGGTCACATCACTCTTTGTCCTGAAGCTGCCTGCAGGTTCAGCTTTTGAGAGGTAAAACAGGAATGTTGAAGTCACTTTACACTTAAGGGACAGCCTTTGGGTGAGCAACAGTGCTTCAGTACTTCAAGCTGGAAGTATTTTAAAGTACTACCTTTTGCCTTCGCCTGCAACAAAGCAGTTCAAGTACAGCTGTAACCTGTATTACAGCCATAGCCAAAAGAAGCTAGGCTAGGCAAGGAGCTATGAAGGGAAAACAGCTTTCAGAAAGGCTCAGGTGTCTTGTGAGAATATATCTTGACTTTTATTTTCAGTGATTTGAACGTTTATCAGAAAAAAAAAGCTTACAAGAGGCTCTGTACACAATACAGAAATCAAACTAAGTTAACAAGCAATATTTAGCCTGCCTGTGATTCCAAATGACTCTATACTTGGTTGTGGTTGTTTCTGTGAAGATCAAATAAAGTATTAGCGCCCATATATACCCACATAAAATAAAATACAAATTAATCTTGTGTCTACACACCTAAATAACCCCCAAAGCTTCAAGCCCTTCCATCTTACAGGCTGGTCGTAAAAACAACATGAAAACAGCAGTCATTTATAGATCAGTATACCACTGGTTTACCAAGAGGGAACTCATTACTTGCTATGACTTAGAAAACAATTTATCTGTTCTTCAGATTAAGTTACAGCAGAGAGGCTTCCCCCAGCCCCTCTTCACCTGTGAATTTGGCCCCTTTTGGGCTCAGGAAACTAACTGTACTCCCTGCCACACAACATGCAGCTCCTTCTGCAGCTGATACTTCATTTTTAAACCTATCAGCTGGGTGGCAGGAAGGCAAAAATACAGGAATGGATTGTTTAATTTTGAATTATATTATCATTTATGAAAAAACTGACTATCATTTTAAAAGGCCATTACTAAGCACTATCTATTCCCAGTGCAGAGCATCTCTAACAGGCCCTGTGTCTCATAGTTTTTTTCTATCATTTCAGGCATACCTTTCTTTCAGCAAAAGCAGATACTCAGGTTCAAGCCCTGGGCTACAATACCAAGTTAAAGGGGGTGGGTGTGCACATGTGCCTGGCACAGATTCCAGCAGCTGGGAAACAGCTGGACACTCCAACCCCTGCACAGCAGCTGCAGCACATCCAACTCAGAAACCTTGCTGCACCCCCTGCATGGTTTGCTATGCACTAACAAGTATTTCTACACTCCAGCTGAACAAGCATTGTGTAAGGGAGTGAAGCTAAGCCAGACAGCTCTTCCAAAGGAAGAATTACAACAATACTGGAAACCCACAGCACTGGGGTTTCTAATATGGTGTGTCCTGATGAAATGTGTGAGCGTTCTTTTAAAAGTGAAAAGATGGTGTTTCATTCCATTTCATGTACAGCGAGATATTCATGGTGTGAACATGTCATAAAGAACAAGCAAGAGCATCATACAGGTCACTAATATGATCATTATTATTTGGTTACCACAAATATGCCAACATTTGCATGAAGTGCAATAAGAGCTCTGAGTTCCACTAAGAAATAAAAATGTTTACATCGATATGAAACAAAGCACCACGTAAGATCCACACCAGGTAAGTTCCTGATGCCCAAGTATCTTAACTCTCCTGAGAAGCCCTTCTTTCCAGCATCCTTCTGCATCCATTAACTCTTCCATGATACACCTGCACGTGCCAAAATTCTTGCATAAGTGTGCTTATAACCCGAATGCAACACTTCAGATTTCAAAGCATATCTGACAGCCTGCTGGCTCTTCTGCATGCCCCTGCACATTAGTTGGGAACCATCATTGTAGATGGGTTTATTTTTGTAATTTTGGAACAACTACAACTAACCTTGAGAGAATGCAACTGAACTGCAAATTAATAAAAACCATTTGTTTGGGGGGAAAAAGAGGGCAGAAACTTCTGACTTGTACTGTATTTTGATTCCACACCATTCACAGAATGTTTTGAAGGAATTCAACTTCACTGTTCTTTCTTTATCACCCAAGGATTCTAGCAAGGCACTGAGAACAACTATCAGAATAATACATCACAGCCACACAGATATATTTTCATTTTACTCAAAAAATCCAAGGCAAGCAACTATATCATTGCACTGCTTTCTTCCATAATTGGAAGGTACAATACATCAGGGAATAGATAAACCCAAGGCAGGCTGTGGCCACAGCACAGGGATTGGTGTGCTTTTCAGCACAGCTTTGTGGGTCCCCCTCAGCAGAGCTGCCAGGAGAGCCACCACCTCCAGGTTTCACTGCTGCCTGGCTGTGTGAAACTGAAGTTAGAGCCAAGCTGAGCACCATCAGGGGTGGGCTGGGGTGTCAAGACAAGTGTGTGGCCAAGTGAGAAGATGCAGAGGGAGTTTCCTACCATTCTCACAAAAGGAAGGAAGTAAAGGAAGTAAATTGAAGAGTTATGCCAACAAATCTTACTCTGCAAAGCAGATTCTGAGATGACAAAAAAGACAGACACATGTTTTTAAGTAACATGAAATGCAGGCGTGTTTCCTGAGCAGTCAGCTACCCTTCTATAAGCAGCCTCAAAGCCAATTATAGCAGACAATTTGAGCTAAATATAAAACCCCACAAATCTCACAGTTTGAGATAACATCCAAGAAGGTGTTAAAGTTAACTTTGAAACTATGCAACAAGATTTCAGCCTTCTCATAATGAACATGGCAACCATGTCCGTCAAAGCGCTCTGTGATTTCTGGGAACGGAGAGGCTGAAGAGATTATGTGGATAATTCACATATTTCTCTGAGAGTAACAGATGGAATTTTTCTGCTCACAGAACTTCAGAGATGAGAACTTGACTGTGCAAAACATCAATGGCCAGACTTTGGTTTGTAACTTCAGTAATCTTCACATGTGATCAGGCTACAGTCACTCCTAACTGCAGCAGCTGGATTAGTGAGGTTGTTATGGGAATACCACGATATTTGACGTTCTGCAACAGGGAGAAAACAGGGATCCAGCCTGCACACAGACTTGGAGGCTTCAGAACTTTATGTTTCCTTTAAAGTAATTCCTCCATTCTTACCTCAAATGCACAGGTAAACTGCCATCTCTGCGCTAGCCAGAACTCAGGACCTGGATTATTTCACAGCTTATCATATGTCTTCTCCCTTCTTAGGGAGGCTGCTCCTCCATTTGATGCAACCAAACTGCATCTTTTCTGTTCATAGTAACAGTGCAGCTGTCCCTTCTTTCCAGCTGATTTGGACCTGAATGTTTTTCACTGCCTCTCCTCCATCTCTAGCTGCCCAGGAAACTTTCTCCACATGCTGTGATACAGTCAGTCACCTCATCATCTGGGAGAGTATTTCAGAAGCCTTTGTCAACCTCTCAAAACTAAACAGTCAAGGAAAGCTTCAAATACAGCTGCCAATAGAAATACATATATATTAGGAAGTTGGATTCAACTTCAGTTTCTGCTCTACAAGCATAGTTGTGGAAAAAACCAACTTCCATAGAAACAGAGGAATTAACAAAGTTGCAACAGTTTTCTCGGCTGTGCTGCAGCTTCAGTAGCCATCAGCCTGTAACATGATCCCTACTCATCAATCTGCAGCACTATGTATGCTTTAATGAGCAAGGCCACTTGAATGGACATTGAGAGCACCAAATCTGACACTGCTGGTCTGCAGCTCACAGATTTACTCAGCCAGAGAAGGAACCTCAGCACCTTGCAGCTCCTCTTACACTGCATTTGTTAACTGCTCTCTCAGCAGACTCAGACACACTTACAAAAAAGATGTTGACGTTCATCCTTGATACTTGTACACAAAACAGTGCATCAGGTGGCCCCTGCACACTTTTCTGTGCTAGAGATAGCTCCACGTGTCCCTCAGAGTCTGGCTGTCCAGCACCAGTATAGACCAAGTTGCAGGAATTTAGTATTTCAAGGACTGGAGGACTACCAACGGATCAGCAAAGCAATCTAAGGATCTTTACACCGTGGCTCTGCATAAAACAACCAAACAGGTTTGAGGCAGACTTCATTATCTGCCACTTCCTTCACTCTTTACAGCTGATGATTTGTAGGAAGGAAAAAGAAACCACCACCCTCCTTCTCCTCCTCCCCCACCCTTAGAGCACTAAGATGTTAGAAAGTGGGAAGATGTCTACAGTGTCCCAGACTTTATGATGCTTGTATCCCAAATTGTCCATTCTGTTTACGCTGGATATTAAGTTCTGCACTTTCAAGACTGGTTCCGAGAGGGAAGTGGGGGAGAAGAAGCGCACAGGTCATCTGCAGAAACTGCACTCGCTCCCCTGCATCCTCCTCACGGACCATGCTGTCTGCAGCACCAGAGAGAGATCTCCTTCACTTTTAGTTAGTTTTTTAGCTAGCTGAGGCAGAGAAGTTCCCCAGACTGTGGCTTTCCTTTTTCTTGGAGCTGTTCAAACCTGCTCAGGACCAAAAACCCAGAAGAACACCGGGAGCTCACACCTGTGGCCGCCAGGCTCAGCGCAGCAGGGACTGCTGAGAGACTGAGTGAGCCCAGCCACATCCACCCCAGCACAAGGACTCTCTCTGAGCTTGCAATCTCTTCAGAACAACAGGATGCTTCACTGTGTAATATTATTCACTTTTCATGTTTGTGAGTACTTTGCTTGTTAAATAAACAGTTTTATCCACTTTTCCCAGAAGAGATTTATGTCTCCCGATCTGGAGCGGGAGGGAAAATTCACTTTCTAGAGGGACCCCTTCGGAGGTCTCCTCCCAAATTTGCCCTAAATGAGGACAGGCAGGTGCATCCTAGAAAGGGACAAAAAGCAAAGGAAGTTTTCTCCATTCATTTGTTTTTCCCTGTTGCACAATGTGTCTGGAACCAAACCAACCAAAATCCTAATGCTAGCTCTAAGCTCAGATTTGCAGCGTCAGACACTCTTTCTGTATTCCTCTAGTGCTTTTTTCCCACCCACCAAGAATGCCTTTTAGATCACTTCACCAAACCAAATTTAATGCAAATTAAAAGATTATTTTGATGACTAAATATAGTGTTAACATTTAATATTTTCAGTGTATTGAGTAGGAATACTAGCCACGATCACAACTGAACAAAAAAAGGTACTGAGCTGCTTCAAATAGTAAATATTAAAGACTGTTCAGGCAATAGCAAATATTGACACTTTCAATGTATTTCATAACAGTAAGAAAGCATTCTCTTGGTCAAAGAAGAAAAGCTAGGGAGGTTTTTGGTTGGATGGTTCTGAACTTATTGAGGAAGCTTTACTTTATTCATTTCTATTTAGTATTAAAAAAAAAAAAAAAAAAAAAAAAGTCCCCTTCTTTCCATAAACAGAAGCTCCTTTTCAGTATCCTAAGTGTATTGATGAGATTTACTGTCTCTTTCAAGGAAGGACTTCTATAACTTAGGATTAATTTACACTTTGAGCTATCAAATTCTACTGCAATTGTGGAAAGAGAAAGTGGGGACGGGTAAGGAAGGAGAAAGGAAGCAGGACAAAGGAAGAAGGAAGGAAGGAGGACAAAGGAAGGAGGAAAGAAGCAGGACAAGCTCTCAAAGGGCTCATATTCAGTCTTTTTCCAAGACAACTGTGCCCCAACAAGGAAAAGTCAGATGTATACATCCACATGAATAATAATTCCTGCTAGCATAGCCTTCATAGTGATGGATTCTACAGCAGCTTGACACTAGGCTATGATGAAGCTCGACAGCGTCCAGATTTAGACATAACTTAACTCTTTCCATTAATTAAGCTTTCCTCCAGGATAAAAATCATTGTTGAACATTACATGAAAAATGGGACATTTATTTCCCTGTTGTAGGACACTGACAGTAAAAGTAAAACAAAATGTCACCATCTTTGAAAGGAATGCCCTCACTATTTTTCAGCTTTAAAGGCTCTCCAGTCTTAACATTATGGAAAAACCTCCAAATTCTCTTTATTAACCTCTTTTATGTTAAGTCTACCCAAATTAAATCTAAAAATATGGATAGTAAGCCTAGGCTGTCTTCCAGTTACCAATGGTTACCACCCTACAAGGCACTACTATACTGAAGTTAACTTTGTTAAGGAGGATTTAAAAACAATTACTTGAAAACACTGTAATACTCTATCCTACTCTCTAGCTAAAGAATTACTCACATCCTTCAGATTCAATGACTTCTAGCTGAGGGTTTTACTCTCGCTCCTGAGCACTGGTAACTGAGACGAGGCAAGGGCTGAATAACTCCCAGTTCTCAGAGCACACTGGGACATAATGAAATACCAGGGAGTGTGTCCCACTGATGAAGTAATAAGAAGTGTGTTTGGAGTCTTGTTGCATAAACACCAGTGTAGCTGCTCACCACTACAACTGAAAGCTATGTCTAAATAAAATCTTATCACTAGTATCTGCCCTAACCTCTCCTCAGAATCAGAGAGGAAAATTATGACAGAGACATGGATGAATCACATTCCCAGATGAACTTCCCAGTACTTTTTCCTGGCTAGAAAGAAGGAAACTTTTTCCAGCTTATTAAGAAGTAATAGCTATATCGGCTTGCAGCACGGATTGATTTAACAATTTGATCCAAGAGTCTTCCTTGGAGGTGCAGCTTCCTGAAAAGACAAAAAAAAAAAAAAAAGAAAAAAAAGAAAAAAAAGAGAGGCTTCATGCCTTCCATCTAACCCTGCCATGAACAAGAACATAACTTTAAGTGAATGACAAAAAGATCCTACTAAGTTGGAGAGCTCAGGAATGTAAGAAACACCCAGCTGGGTCAGACCAGACCAATGGTTCATCTAGTCCAGAATTCATCTCAAATAAGGCAGAAAAGGTGCTATTTAGAGAGAACCAATAGCCCATGTCCTGTGGTCCACTCCCCTCACACTCTCCCCGCTGACCATGAACTCTCCTAACCCTGTTTTGAACCTGCCTACACAGCCTGTTTTCAAAACATCCTCTGGCTGCGAGTTGCATCAATTCACTACCTGCTATGTAAGCAAACACTTTCTTCTTTCATCTGTCTTAAACTGATTCCCAACCAGTTTCACCAAGTGTCCTGGTACCACAGGGTTTCTGTCAACAAGAGCCTGGCGTTCACCCTTCCACCAGCCCATGATTTTGCAAACCTTGAACCTGTTGCCCTCCCCAGCTGCCCCCTTTCCAAATCAAACCTTTTAAATTATGCAACTCCACACGAGGCAGTGATAGCACCCCCCCGGACTGATGCTGCCCTTCCCTGTACCTTCCCTAAGCTAAAGGCACTAACTCTACCTTCTTTAGGTGCAGGCACAAAAACCGGACCCCATGCTCAAAATGTGGTGAGCACACCACTGTTTTAAACACCAACAAAAGGTATTTTTTGGTCCTCAGTACCTTTTCCTGATGTTGCAAGAGGCACACACTGCCCAGGTTTTTCTGGATTTTTTCGGCTGCTGTTACTCCACATTGCTGACAATGACACCTGGAAAAGTGTCGATGGCAACCACAAAACGTATTTTCCAAGTTGCAACTGTCAGTTCTGAGTTCAGCATCACACAAATATGGTTTAAAATAATTTTTTCCTAACTGGAAAAAAATTTTGTTTAAAAACCTATGTTTACCTATGCTGACATTAGTCTACCACATTCTTGCCCACTGAAGTTATGTGATGGCCTTCTGGAATTCCTCTGCACTTAGACAGCATCTAGCTACTCAAAAGTAACAGTACTACCATTTTTCATCAAAACTGGAATTATTCTGGGGCTGGTGCAAGGTAACAAATCGAGCTGTTGGTTTGAGTGATATTTAGAAGCCACAGGGAAGGCAAGTGAGATCAATCAAGACCACCAGAGCTAGTTTTATCATTGTGGGAAAATTACCAGATACAGGAGATTTATTAAATAGGGCAGAAATTGGGTGCAAAACAGCAAAACTGAAAAAAAACCCCAAACCCATGCATCAAACCTCCATGGCTGATGATGGCAAACAAAATCTGCAATGGATTGTCCATGGAATTGTAGACTTATCCATGGATAGATACCATGAACACCACAGCGGAAGAAGTTAGATCTTGTTACACCAACTCTGGTGATTGTTACTATAGCATGACACACATCAGGCTTCCTAATGTCATTTTGTATCTGTCAGCTATCAGTCCTCACTTTTACCTTACAATGAAAACTGACTGTCAAGAAGAATCTTCAAAAGTACTTTTTAAAAAGTTAATGTAAAATCCAAGTAATGTTGGAGAAAAAAAAATTAATTAAAAAACATACTGAAGACTGAAGCAAGATTCTTCTGCTAAAGAATTCTGGGTTTGGGCAAGCTGAACCATCACAGCACCAACAGAAATGATACAAAAACTTACCCAAATTAGAGAGCTACAGCAGCTTATCGCACAAGAAAATTAACCAGCAACTGTAAACAAATGCCTTAAGAACTTTTCTGATTAATGTAAGATCTTAAGAAAACAGGTATTTTGTCTCTCAGCTGCATCTTGAGCGCTGTTAAACCAACATAGAAATAATGAGTTATCATGCGCAGAATTGCCAAGGGCTGTCCCCTAAAAATGTACTACAGAAACTTCATGCAGTAAAAGTAGCAGATCTAAATTTTTAAAAAATACTGGTAATTTCCATTTTTGGATATGATTGCAGTTTGCTCCATGAAAGAAAAGAAAAAAACAAATGCACAATACTTTTATTGAAACTCAAAAGTTAATTTAACTATGAAAGCTCCATTCCCTTTCTGTCAGTCAAAGGAATCACAGAATTCTGTTCTCTTGAGCACCAAATAATTTCAGAAAAAAAAATACCCAATTTTAAGTATTAGCTTTATCAGATTCTGTTGTCTAGACAGTAACTTTACAACAGAAAGCTAATTTTTTAGCCATACGTACTAGATCTGGGACTCTGTTGCAGGTTTGTAGGCACGGACTGCTTCTTAACAAATTTAAATGTCACATTCATTTTGTATTTTTCATCTGCAAAGTTGTTTATACATTGCAAGTTACAATTAGCACATCATACTTACTGAAAAAATGCCACAACTCACTGCCCCCCAAAAAAGAACCCCACTAACTTCCAGATTTCAGAGTGCAAACTAATTCAACGTATTTGAAATCTACTTGCACTGTCTTCCCCCTAATGTGTGTGTTGGGATTTTCTGAATGTTTGCTCAGCATACCTGTTTTCATACTCTCTAAGAATCATTTCTGTTTGGGATCTTCGGATGGACAGGTACTGACTTTCTTTTCCTGAAATTCTGATTACTAACATACTTGGTAGCATCCCAGAGCTAGTACATTCTGGTACCAATGAAGTGCTATTTTCTGCAACTGAGAGCAATGAAGCCTAGTCATTTGTCCTCCACAACAGCTTCCAGCACCTTAACTCTATTTTTCCCAGTATGAAAATATTAAATCCAGAAAACTTGTAGAAGAAGAAAACCTGCTTTTGGTTCTCAAATGGAAAAAACCTTGTAAACTTCTGTGTACTGTCTAATAAGAAGTTTTTTTGTTTTGTTCTCTTCCAAGGCTGCCTTGTCAGTAGTAACAAAACATGCCAAGAAATGGGTACAGCAGTCACCCTAAATACAGAGAAGCTTTTGCCCCTAATGACCATAGAAGCCCTCCCTGGACTAAAAGGCTGCCCAGTGCAGAGTTGTGAGTACACAGACAGCTGTGCAAAGCTATGGCAGTCTTCTCAGCTCTTCCCAAATTGGCATGTTCTTCTATGCTGAATAAACCAATGGCATATTCTCCACCCATCTGTCACCAAACAGCTAAAAAACAGATAAAAAACACTTCTTGAGAAAGAAACAAAAATAAAAAACTGCTCTATTCTTAAATGCAAGGAAAAGTGTTGAGTGACTTTGCTATCGGGAGCCTCTTTCCAATGATTTCTGGTCTGAGGGTTAAAGAGAGAGCTATGTTGCAGCTTCTCTTCCCTTTCTCCACCATCATTAGTGACCAGGTTGTTTTTCTGAAGGGATCAGGGCTGCCTTTCAGTTTCCTAAGCAGATGAAAAAGGCAAACCCACCTGTGGAATAGGAGACTCAGAACAAGAGCAAATTAAAGGCTATCCAATCATGGAAAGCATCAGTAAATTTGGGGAAGAAAGAAAAAAAATAGGAAAGATTTATGTGCTAAGGAAGTTTGCAAAGTAAATTTTAATGTGAATACTTGAGGGAGAATAGCTGGAAGCATTAAGCTGCATGGTGCTATGTATTGCAGCCTCTCCATTTTGACCAGAAAAGCAGCAGCTCAACATTCCTCAGGTATCAGGAAAGAGCAATTCATCTGCATCACTGTTTCTTCACATAATGGAGGGTTTTTTTCCAATTCTAAACAGGCACTTGCCTCAATTTTTAAATTAAAAAAAAAATAAAAAAAATTAAACATTATTAAAGGATTCAATTCTCTTGGGAAAACCCCCAAACATTCCTACCTATATAAATTTATACCTCTCCCTTTCCATTCAATTTAAGTCAGCTTTGCGCTCAGAATAAAGTCTTTATCATTTTTAAACGAAAGATGCAAGTATTTCACTAACATGAAGTTGTTCTCCAATGCTGTCCCTTTCATCTTACAAATTCTTTCCCACCTTGGCCAACTCTAGATGTTTGGTGTACTTCAATCACACCAGGCACCAGAAAACCTTAGATGCAATTTCTTAGATTAAAGAAAACACTAAAATTTCACTGATAACCTCACACTGTCTGTTGCCTTTCCCTGTGAAAAGAATATGTCTTAAGAGACAAATCTCTTACTTTGAAACCTTAACTTAGCTTTGATTTAAATTCTTCAAGTTTTATTTCCAGCTTTTGTATGGCAAATCTATTTTCAAAACACTCTGATATCTGTATATACAACAAGTTGTTAGTGAGTTGCTAGAATACACACATTGCCTATACTAGCAGATGCTAACTCAGGTATTTGATACTTCCTCCACATTCTGAGTTTAACTTAGTAAAGAAAAGAAAGACTAGTACTATCACATTTACCTTGGCATCTATATCCAGTCCTCCCCTAAACAGCAATCTGTCCCATATAAGTCAGAGGCAATAAATAATGTAATTTATAACCTGTTTAAAACAGGGCAAGGCTACATGCCAAACATTACAGGTCATCTCTCTCCTCTTAACAATTCCCTCTATATTCATTAGATGCAATATTTTGATTTCTCTAATCAGCATTCACTTTTAAATTAATTTTTTTTTAAACTCCCACTAAATCACAGAAAACTTAACAGGAAAAAACTGAGGTGCTGACAAATTAAATTATGATACTGCCTTAAAGCTGCACTTATCAAACTTAAAGTTTGATAATTCTTGTTTTATATCTCTAACTTCAGTGGGAAAGAAACATTCACAGTCATTTTAAATGCTTTTAAAAAGCTGCCCTAGTAGTGTTTGAGCTGAACACCACCCTCCTGCCCATCTTCAGAGGTCACTTTTCAGCAGTCAGACTGGTTTCAAATCACAAACCAAACATCAGAATGGAAGGTTTATTTACCCTCAGCTGACTAGTAGTGTTTATGTGTTTTCACTTTCATATATGCTCTATTCCCTTTGACCAATTATTATTGAGGTTTCCTGGATTAGGACTTTCATCTAATAAGATATCAAGTTAAGGAATATGAAGCACATGATGATGACGACAGGTTAGTGCATCTTACAATGATTATTTGCTGTCTTTTCATCCTCTTTGAATTGGTCATGCTTGACTGCAAGGTAATGGACACAGTACAGAGGAGCAAACTTGAAACGGTTTCATTCCGGAATTTTTAGCAAGACCAAACTCCACCATTCTGTCAAATCCTTTAGGAGTATCTCTTACGTAATTGATAATGGTTTTACTGGTAGATTAATTTCTTTCTGAAATTCTATGCTAATTCTACTCTCTGAACTTCTTCCCCAAGGCAAAGACATGCTGCAAACTTCCACTGGAAAACAGTCTCTTTTGCATGGCAGAGCACAGCTGTGGAATAAAAGGGTGTGCTCTCTTTGAAGTCTCATTATTAGCACTTGTATCTGGTAAATATAGCTCTCTCTCCTGCACAGCTCCAGTGATCATGCTGTGTGTTTTGATGCCTCTTGCTTGTCTGTACCCGTTCTCTGGCTGGTGCTCTCTCTCATGTGCCCCAAAGGAGGAACCTCCCAAGCTATCTGATCTCATATCCCTGAAATCACAGATTTAAATTTAGATGACTGTGGTCATAAAATTAAAGAATTTGAAGCTGTTTCTCTCCTCTCCAAAGCGTTCCAGTTCCAAGGTGTTTTACAGGGAATGACCCTGTTGCTCTCACCTCTGCTGCACTGAGCAGCAGCCGCATGTGCAGCTCACTCCAGGTACACAGAGCCTACCACACAAGCTGTCCAACTGTGGGCAGGGAAGAAGACACATCACCTGTCATTTGTTTTGTAATAAAGTATCACTTCAAGTTAAAAAGGATCCAACTCTTATTAAACAATACAAGATGTGCCTTTTAAGACTGCAATTATTCCTAAAAACCAATCAGCAAGTAGAAACAGCAAGACCGGTTACAGAGCAATGAAAGCAATCACAGACACAACTCAATGTCACAAACAGAGGAACAGAAGCTGGTGTACACATCAAATTCCTGGTTACAACCATAATGAGGCAGACTTGAAAAACATCCCACTGCACTTCTGGACAAGTTATGGCAGAAATAGCTACCAGGATGGAGGAAGGGGAGAAAAGTTTACCAGCTCAAGTTTTGTGAACAAGGTGACGATTATTGATTTGGGGGCTACGAAGACTTTGAATCTTGGCATGTTACACATTCAGCCAGGGCTGTACAGAAGTGCAGGGATGAGGAGTGATAAGCAGTGATAATGATTATTGGCATTGTTTGCACTGTGACAGCACACAGGAGCTCCAGTCACAGCTCAAGGCCTCGCTTTCCTGGCTGCTGCACACAGGAAAATGACAGTCCTTGCCCCAGAAGACATACAGGGAAAGAAAAAATAGATGAGTAGATACATCAGGGCAAAGGGAAATGACATCAGAGTATTTCTCAACGTGTTGTGAGACTCATGTACAACTCACCAAAGGCCACGGACAGGCCACTTCTCATTAATTAATGAACATATCGCAGCAATTGCACAACAATTCAACATCCTTACTACACCTCAGAACTTCCATCCAAAGGGTGAGACTTCTTACCTTTAGCAGACTAGTGCAGGACACTCAACATTGCAAGAGAGCGTCTTTGGAGTTATGCTTGGGTGTTTTCACTCCTGCTGGTCATCTCAAGCTTTAGGAATACGTCCTCACTATTGTGACACACTGGATTATCATTTGGATGGTGAGAAGATGAGCAGCAGGTTACAGTGGTGTGGCATCTATCAATACCTTCACGGTCAGAGGCCTCAGATTACAAGTTTATTGCTTACCAACTCAGCCCACTGAGCCCACAGCAAAGGTCACCCATCAGGTATTCCACACATGAATTTTTAGGTTTCTTTTTTTTAAATAAAAATTTCATTAACTAATTTTGGTCTTTGGGTTCTGCTTTTAATTTGGCATTTCATTAAAAGATCCTGAAAGTTTTTCTTTGAAGGTCATTATTTTCCCTCTCCTTTATCTTTCTAGTCCTAAAATAGGAGGGGAAAAAAAAAATCTATTTCTCATCTGTGGAAGAATGTTTTAAGCTTTAATCATTGTTGCAAAAAAAATTAAGCCTGCATCTGTTCCTAATTTTCAAATAAACAGTAAGATGGCAAAGATTTCAAATCAAAATATGTGCCTGCAGATCTGAGGAACAAAACCTAGAATCTACCTTGTGGCACAAAGTGCATCCCCTTCTAGCACCTGACAGCTCAGTAAACTACTGATCTGTGCCCTGCACATCCAGGTCACATAGTGGGTAAGGCAAACTACCAGTTCACCTGCTGTTGGTACCTGACAGGTTTACAGTATAAGTCTCGGTCACAGTGTTTTTTCTCTTGCCTAACTGCTACAGAGAGTTCAGTGACACATTTCCCAAGGAACAAGAGCTTGTATGGTACCATAAGCACAGAGAGAGCAGACAGAAAGCCTTCCAGGAAAGCTATTCAAGAGTAAACAAATCAAAACAACAACAAACCCCTCACCTAACTATGTAATGCAGTACAATCACTCCCATTTCTATTAAGAACTGGAAATTTTCTTTTAAAATACCCAGAATGTCCATAGCTGAAGGACAGAAAAATTATTGTAGTAATTAACAATCCTAAGAAGAAATTCAGGTTTCTAACCAGAGGTGTTCAGTGCCAGTCTGGTACCCCTGATTTAGCAGGTATGAGACAAGACCATGTAAGGAGATGCAGCCTTCTGGAGCCAGGACTGAAAGCTAAACAAGAAGCGCAGTAGCTTCTAAAAAACGCATTAGACTAACCATAAAGGATGAGATTTGGCTGCTTAACATCAAATGGGTTTATACAAAAACAAAACAAAAGAACCTTTGTGCATAAGGCTTACTTCCAGCCACTAGACTTAGAAAGTTTTTATAATCCTAATGCAGGAAAAAAACCCAAGCCCTTTCTGCTTCACACCATCATTATTGCGCTGGCCCAATGAAATAAGCTCTTTGGAAAACGAATGAAAATGTTGCAAGGACATGATGATCACGGTTTCATGTCTACTTGAAACCTGTACAAGCCTGCCTTGTTGTTGCAGTAAATGTTCCCACCACACACAGCATCTCCTCTTTTGCCCTGGCACCAGGGTCTGTAGCAATACAATGAAATGAGTCTGAATTCTTATTTCTGCCCTCCCTAAGCCAGGTTACTTTTAGCCTGGATTAGGTCCCTGAGGTAGCTGCTTGGTTTAGCTACAGGAATGCATATACTCAGGCAAAGGAGATGTCAGCATGGGAGCCAGAGTAAGAATCCTTCTTCAAAATGACAGTCTAAAAAGTAGCAGTGAAAGCATGCCCAAAGCTTCCCTTGTGCAGCTACTCGTGTACAAGTCTCATTCGTGCTCTGAAGTGACAGAGCACAAACTCTCCGTTGTCCAGAGGCTGTTCAGAGACATGCCTGTAACCACATCTGTCCCAGTAACCGCCCCCCCTTCTTCTTCCTGGGAAGAGGAGGCCAAAATCAGACAGCGACTTCAGCTCAGCAACCTAAGTGAACACAGGAATACACTGTCACACACTGCAGCCAAAGGCATAGGGGGCTCACAGCAAGGGGGGAAATCTGCCTCAGTCAATTGGAAGTTGAGCTAATGACTGAACCTTGAATAGGCTTGCATACCTGTGGTCCACATGAGCAAACAAAGCTACTAAACTTACCCTGGTTAAAATTTTACCCAGTTGTAAAAAAAAAAACCAAAACACAAGTAACTCTGATCTAGTATGAAATGTCTCTGTGTCTTCCCCAAAGGTGTAAATGAACCTTTCACTCTGTGCTGTCACTTTCATTTGCCCAGACGAGCCACTACCATGCATGGTATTGAAACACTTGTATTAAAATGCTATCTTCCTTAATTCACACTTTTTGTTTCTCTGTGTAAGTTTGTATGTAGGCCAGCCTTTAATATTTTTTTCATGCTTAATCAAAGCCTTGTGTGTGAGGACACTGCCACACAATAACTTGGTACTATTCAGCCAAATCAGAACACCCTATGTTCAGCAAACAGAAGTATATGAAACAGATTTTACAACTCTATGACATACACATCAGAAATATTTCACAAGTGATTTTAATTTCAATTTTTTGATTATCCTTTTTCTCTGGAAAACAATGCTCTTGACCAATCAGCTTCAACAGCCCAGAGCACACAGCTCACTCAAATGCACACATACACTTCCACAGGAAAGAAAGAACTAGAGCAACTAAGAGTTCAAAAGCATTCACTATCAGCTTTTACATACTGATAAAGAACCCCTGGAAAAGAGCATTTCTGCACATACAGCAGCCCTACAGCACTGCAAACCCTATCTACACCCCTGTTCTCAGAGGAAACTTCACTCCAGTGAAGTCAATGGATGTTTTGTTACCTATTGTTAAATGATAAAATACCTCCAAGAGGCACTATTCTCTTCCGTGTTTTTTTGTTTTTTTTTTTAACACCCAAGACACACCTTTCTATTTGAAAAGAGGGGAAAGAATTAAAGTTCTCTCACTTCCTCACTCAGAAAATACTCACTGCTTGGATTAGCCACTAAATTAACTTCAGCTGTAGAGAAAATGACTCATTTAACAGAACAATCAAAAATTTCACTGGAGAGAAGGGGAGGAGGTAAGGAGAACTTTAACGTTCCTCTTCTTCTGCCAAATAAATGACACAGTAGTTTGAAAAAATAAGCAGAATGAAGTAACACTTCTTAATAAATAAGGCTTAAAACAGAAAGGGTTAGAAAACTGAAGCAAAAAAAACCACCAAAGCCAAGCTACAGACAACTGTAGTAGCTCTTGAAGCACTTAATGTTACAACTGTAACAAATACATCTAACAAATACATCTAACAACAAATACATCTGGAAACATTGCACAGAGCAGCAGAAAGGCAGAGTTGCCTTTAAGAGGTTACTTCTTAATGTAGATCATAATGTCAGAAGTTCAACAAAGAGTTAAAAGAAAGTTTTGCTTGTACAATCACACATCTGCCAGACAACAGACATCCAGTTTTGTAATACACCACTGGGGACAAACATGCAAGAGATTTTTTAATAAAAGAACAAAAGTTTTCTTCCACAGACTCATCTGAATTGCTGTGAGACCAGTAGGAAATGTTTTAGCGAAACTGATGTTTCCTTCTATCACAGACAGTTTCTTACCGAATATTGGAATCAGTTACTTTTCGAATCCTCCTATCATCACTAAATTTGACCGAGAATTGGGGGCAGAAAGGTGGGGAAACTCTACCTGTTTCTCATATGACATCTTAAGTAACTATACCTGAAGGACTGGAAGACAGCTGTCTGAAGCCATTATATATATTTTTCATTTTCACATGAAAATATTTTCCACATATATATGACCTTGTCTAAACTGGAAAGGCTAATTTGTCAGTTTGGGTTTTGGCAGAAAATGTTTGTTTGAGAAGATGACTAATACAGACAGCTAAACTAGCATGAATACTAAAGCAGCAAGCACAGGTTTGGCAGTAAAAGATGTCTTTTCTCAGATACAGACTACCTAAACCAAAACAAGACATAATTGAGAAGTGGGTTTTTTTCTAACAGCATAAATACACTTACACTATACTCCAAAGTAGCACCTCCAGGATGAGTGAAGAAGCAAACCCACTTCGATAAACCCTCTCAGACTCTCACCCAGCACACCTGCAAAGACTCCCTGTGCTGAGGGACTGGTGCTGCAGCTGGTCAGGATCACAACTCACTAAAGGCACAGTTTCACAGCAACCCTGCAGACAATCTCAGACACAGCTTCTGCAGCAGGCAGAAGCAGCAGTAGTGTAGGCCAAGACAAGTGTGGTTTCAAGGGCAGTGTAAGGCACTAATCACATAAGGTATTCTACTTGAAGATTTGCTGCCTGAAAGAATATAGCAGATGAGGTTTACAGTTGGTTTTAACCAAACTAGGAAACAGCTGCTGTCTAGAGAAATGGTTCCGGATTTCCGCCTAAATACATTCCCCAAGTACTCACCAGGTGATGCCAAAACGAACTCTCCAGAGGAATACATGTTAAAGGAGACAGAAACAACAGCGTGGCCTTCCATTTCTTAAAGCTGATGGTAAACCTGTGCCCTGCATTCTGCTTCTGAAGTGCAGTAATTGCCCGTATTTATTGCAGCTCTCCCTAGCCTTAATTCTGTCAGATGTACCTCCATGAACTAAGCCTAAGGAAAGTCACAACAATGGTAAAAGCTGCAAGTTATCAGCAAAGGATATGCAGATAAAGCCAGGGAAACAGATTCCAGACAGGGACTTGTATCACTCTTGACTTAATAAAACCAAAGCAAAACTTTTCAAAAAATTACAGTGAAGAATAGTAAGGAGCTACTACAAGAGTGCATCAGTTAAAAATATGGATTGGAAAGTCCTACAAATAACAGGAGTCCTGTAATGCAAAGGCAACCATTACATGTTCTGTAGTCCTCTTTTTTCCTGTGTAAAAAGCAATCCTGCTAATAGTCTTTTGCTTTTACCTGTTCCTTCAACCCAAATGCAAATGCTGACATGTGACCCAAATCTATGATTAACATCATAGGAGTTATTTGATAAAGGAATAACAGTCTGAAAGCACAGAAGTAAACAAGCTTAAATCAAGACAGATCAAACATCTCACCAATCTTGAGGAGAAGTTGTTTTGGAAAAGATGAAATAACCAAGGTAGGAGATAAACTAGACATTGAATTACAGATCATTTTGTAGTGCTTTAGAGCTAACTCATTACTACAGGTAATTAAAATTAATAGGGACTCACTATTAATTCAAACAGAACAGTGTAGTAACAGCTTTCAGAAAAAGAAAGAAAGAAAAACTGTTAAAGTGACACATTCTAAATTGATGGATGCTGCCCTTGTCCCTCCAACCTCAAGTAGGTACAGCAATTTACATCAATTGGAGATTCCTCCCCTTCCACACCTAGGTGAAAAATAATTCATAGCCCATTCATGAAGAAGGATGATTCAAACCTTCCTCCAAAATATGCCTACACAAAACTTATGAACACATTATATGCTAGAGGAATTTTTTGTCCTCTAACAATTCTTGGCAGTTCAACGTTTTCCACTGCTGCAATCCCATAATGTTATCAGCACAAGGCTTCATTCATACCTATGTTTAAAATTTTATAACAGCCTATCAAGCTAAGATATTATGAATCATTCGAGCCATTAAAGTCCAATTACATCAACTGAAATCTGAGCTTCCCGGCATTATTTCAATTTCTCTTTCTGCTCACTCAGCCCCTGTCCCCCTTCCTACACAACTTTCCCTTCTCTAACCTTGTGAAACTTCACTTAGAGAAGACCCAGGAGCTGGTCAATTTACACAGCATGCCTGTCGCTCTTACCCTTACATACATTTAACCATCACTTTTCTGTACTTCTAGTTTTGCCCTCTCCTCTCCCCCATCCTATCATTTCATGGGCTGTCTGCTCCTGCTTCTCTGGATAATGCCACATCCTATACCAAGGTCCTTTCTGCACCTACCCTTCATTTCTGCATGATCATATCAGTTCAAATACGTTTAATGATCATGTACATACTGACACTTAGCTTCACGGTGGATTAATTCAAATTAAAGTGATTAAAATAATCAAATTTAGATGAGCAAATGAGGAAACTTGTTTTTTATGGCCTTAATGGTCATTCTCAAACATCAATAACCACTAAATCATGATGATCAGCAATATAACCTTTTAATTTAGCATTTAATAGAGTCCCTAGTTAGACAATACTATTAGTGTATATTTATGCAGATTCTTGACATGAAATTATTGACCTACACAGGTCACTATTTAGTAGCTGGTTAAATTTTATATTATGACTTTTCAAGCTCTGTTCGAATGAAAAACAGGATGAAAACTAACCAAAACCCTGAACACCTAATGAAGTTACTCAACAAAATAAATGTTGCATTTAAAAAAGCATTTTTTTCTTTTAAGCCTCATCTCTCTTTAGTAGGTGAAATTGAGTGAACTTGGCTACTGTGTAATTCAAATTTTCTGATTTTGTAGAGTTCTTTGGGTTTTTTACTAAAAAACTTAAGAAAGGAAAGCTGTTTTCCCATCTTTTCTGTTGATCTCATGCAGTTCTGAATAAACATTAGGCTACTCACACTAAAATGAAAATAAATTTCTCTGGGTATCTACTGAAGCAGCTGCTGTTCTCAGAAATGAGGTTTTAGC
This sequence comes from Certhia americana, assembly GCA_018697195.1. Lineage (NCBI taxonomy): Eukaryota > Metazoa > Chordata > Aves > Passeriformes > Certhiidae > Certhia > Certhia americana. The sequence continues at coordinate 16,087,953 of CM031865.1, read as the reverse complement.
ACCTCAAACACCACTCATGTTCACTAGAGCAATGGGGTTTTTTCCTTTAAACATTTGGTAGTTATACTGAGTGAAAGTTCTGTCTTAATTTAGGTAGTATTAATATATTACAGCATACTTAGTCCTGAATACAGGTTTATTTTTGAGAAAGCAAGACAAAAATTACTACAACCTGAACCACCCCACTTTCTCAACCTCAGATTGCCTTCTCCAGAGATGTCCTACCACCACCAGAATTTAAAACAGAATTTAAAAGAAATGTAAATATTTGCTTTCTTCCTGGGAAATCACTACATAGGGAAGAGGGGAAAAAGAGGGGATGTTCATGAGGAATTGCATCAGTATAATTAGAGCGTTTCAGCAAGCTGGTAAACATCTGTGTAGGCAATCCCTTCACTCTAAGGGGTATTTCCTAATTAGAAATATGCACCCCGTTTTCCAGAGCCTTACTACTGAAGAAACATCTCACCACTGCCGCCCAATTAGATCAAATTGGGTGGCTGGATCTTTTTGTTGTGTGCATGATAATACAAAGACTCTCCAAGTTCCTGCTCAACAAAGGCTTGTGTGAAACAGGCTTTGAAGACACAATAACATTCCTCTCGCGAGTTTCAAGCCCGGAGGCTAAAAGCACCAAGTAACTATTCATTCTTCTATCTTGAGACACATTCCTAACCTAGTAGATAGGCCTGAAAAAACATGCCCTAGCTACATGCCTGCACACCTTCAGCAGGGCTTTTCCCTTCTATCAGAGCTTGCTAGGGAAAGAAGTTTCACACAATAAAGAATTAAATACATTAAGAGTTTTGTTTCACTTATAAGAACTCTTAAATTGTTTAAAGGATTCAAGACTGCCTTGCACATGAATTGATCAGCTACGTTGATCCATTGAAAAGTTTACCATTTACATGTTTAAAGTACAATGTTCATGCACGGTGCACCCGTTCTTTAACTTCTGCTCCCAAGAAGCAGCTGTGGGAGGAGGGAGTGTGCACAGCAGCTGGAAAAGGACAAGCGATGATCTGGAGCTGTTCAGCTTCCATCACCGCTCTTCTATTTAGTTTCATCTGCCTCTGTTTTGATCTCAAACCGGTAAGATAGATGTAAATCACAAATGGCTATCCACCCATATCAAGATACCCCAAGGCATTCAAGAACATTATGCATCATGTTCACAAGATGATGATAAAGTCAACAAAATACAAGATTATTTCCAAAATACTGACACTAGAACAAATATTAACTTTCAACAAGAAAAAATATTTACAGTTTTCAACATACAGCTTCCTAAACAAACTAAATTCCTCTTTATACACTTTATTTTGCTGTTTCTCAGAAATCTGAATGCCATTATGTGTAAAAAGAGGAAATATAAACAGTTACTAAAGAATTAGGCTAGCCTAACTACAGTGACCATTTCATGGTATGGAACCAGCACACAGAAACAGTGGAGCAGGCAGATGGGAATGAAGGCAGCTGAGGTGAGACTCCCCATCTTTTGCAGGAAGGCAAACTGGTTACATCTGCTTAAAGCTCCTGCAGGACCCTGCCCCAGAAGTGCCAGCCAGCCTGCTTTTTGGGATTCCTGAACCAAACACAAGAGAAACACAAAAGTTTCCTTTGTTTGCAATAGTTTTCAGTATGCCTAAACTAAGGTTTCCTTACCTGTATTTCATTTTATATCTGCAGTCAAGCAATTAACTATTTAGTACTCCTGAATATCCTTTTTTTTTTAAGAGAAACTTCTTTTTTTTTTGTAGTTTAGTTGACACTATTAAGAAAAAAAAAAATCAACTGGAATCTGCAACACAGAAAAGTGGACCAAATGCTAAAAATACTGTAACATAACAAAGCATGAAGGGGTGGTACACTGTGCCCATACTTTGCAAGCAAAGAAGTCAAAAAGAGAAACAGGGTAAATGTAACAGGTTAAATAGAGGCAATTTTTTCAATTTGAACAATGCTGTTTCCACCTGCCTAAAATACATTTTTGTTCTCCTAAAGATTTCAATTCATCACTTTCACTTTCCCCAAATGAAAATGGTTCAGTTTGAATTTACCATCACTGAAAAAAGCCAAGTATTGCTCATTTTTCCCCTCATGCAGCCATGGTACAGATCTTCACTCCTATCAAAACAAGGAAGGCATTACCTTACTGGCATCTAAGAGTCATTTTGAATCCTGTAGGATTCAAAGCTGAGCTGCCCTACCTCCTTCAAGGACTGCACAGCTGAGCTACCTGCAGTTGGTAATTTCCAGGAAATACAACTGTACTATGAAAGGAAAACCTTTGTGGATCAATTCCAAAATAGGAAAACAAGTAAAATAACATTGTCTTAGCCTCAACTAAGTAAACAACTTGTTGGTTTATGTCCGCATTATTATACAACATTCTGCTGCATAAATGCCCCATTTGCTATTTTGAAGTAACAAATAATTCAGAAATTTTGATCAGGAATTGCAGGAGAGGAATCACTAATTACGAGAGCACAAACTTTTCTGAGGAAATGAAAATAAATCCCATTTTTCAGAGACATCTCAGCCAACACCACCATCACTTAGCTACAGTGCCTGCTTGAGTCAGAAGTGCAACAGCCACCATCATTTCAGCCAAGTACCCAACCTTTATTTCTCTGGGTATCACCACAGAGACCAAGTACCGTGAAAAAGCACATTGAACCATGCAGGGAAGGCTGCAGACTTTACCAGTCCTGTGACATGGCAGGCACAGCAGAAGGCATTCTGTTACACCCGTGCCTTCACTGTATTTCTCCTATTTTAATATCTATCTGAAGGCCCTGGCATCACAGCTGACAGTGACTCCCAAACACCTTGTCAATCACTTGCACAGGAACCATCAAACCAAACTGGGAATTACTGGAAGATCACTGTCTCTTGCTCTAGCAATTTACAAGGTATTTCAGCAAAGTGCCTAAGCATCACTTACTTGGACACCAGCACTCCCCTGCAGCACATACAGAAGGCTTCTCAGCTCCAAGTTTGTCTCTGAAGCCAAAACATCTCCCCTGTCACCCATCTCCTGCCCTCTAGGGGTTAAAATTCTCCTTTCTAACACAGCAATCTCTTCAAAATGAAGGCAAGCTGGCTGAAGATTAATTACTATCCAGTGTTTTAATCTGAAAGATTTCCTCACTGACACACATCAGCTGTCACTTGAGGTGTCTTTGCCTTTCTCACACAGCACAGGGCATGGGAAGCTCAGGTCAGGCCTGAAACAAGTCACAGCTCCAGCCATGGTATTTCAAGCTCCCCACCTCCCTTCCATTCCTTTGCAGTCACTTACAAACTGAAAAACAGAAACTGAGATGTGCTGTAAGAGGAGGAGCAAACTCAATCTTCTACCTCGCATGTACACTTCTTGAGGTTCTTTTACTCTCTCAATGAAGACACACAACTCTCAGCACAGCCCTTACAAGAATGTTACTGGTGATGTACAGACATGCAGTATCTTGTGAGGAGGAGGATGGGAGGGTTTGGTTTGAATTCCACAACTCAGTGAAGTAAGGGCAGAATGAACCCATACAGCAGACTGGCTTCAAGTTCTTTATTCCTTCAGGGAACTGTGCCACTGAAGGAAAGCTCCTGTACACAAGCTAGTTAAGTATTTTATTGACTGGCAAATCCAGCTTATGGAGTCTCTACCCTATAGTTATGCCTTAACAAATATTTGTGCACCACACTGAAAGCCAGACTGCTGAAACTAGACAGGCTGCTAGTTAATTCCCATTTTTTCTGTTCACACAGATTCTGTATTTCAAAGAAAGCATGAGCAATCCTTAGGTGCCCTAGTGGTTAAAAATGTCTCAGCCCACACAGGCTGGAGGGGATGGGCTGATGCAGAAGAAGAAACACACTCATTTAAAGCTGTAGATGTTCCCAGACTCTACATTCCTCCATTATGTAACACATATCATCAGAGAGTTCAAATGTGCAAGTACATTCCAACAGCTCTACTAGCTGTAAAGTGCACAACATCCTCCTGAAGCATAACTTATTTGAAAATTTAGCAGGTCATTTCTTCCACTATCCCAGCTTAAAAAATCCAGAATTTGACAAAATGCACACAGGTAAATCTTCTGTGATACACCATTGAACAGTATATTTCACCTTCCAGCTCAGGTGGCTGGCACCAGATTTCTAACTAGACTTCCAAATTATTACAAGCACTTGAACACACACAAACTTCCACTGTCTCATCTACCTGTTCAAAAATTACTCTGAAGAAAATACACTTCACAATTACCCAAGGTTAAATCTCTAATAATAGTCTTCAGAGAACATGACCTAGATATGTCAAACATGATCAGAGAGACATATATCAAGACATCCTTTAGTTAGTTAAGAGTGCCAGTTATTTAAATCTCCTTTATCTGTTCGCACCTTGGCTTTTGTTAAATTTCGCATCATTTCTGTAAGCAGAAAGTAAAGCTGTTAAACTTGTGAATCTTTTTTTTTTTAAGTTACCAATGTCTCTCCTTTACTATATTTATTTCATATAGTAAAAAAAAATAATCACCATTTATCAAAACCCCAGAATTATGTAAAAATAGAATAATGCTATTCACTTTTATGAACAGGTACTCTAACACATCAGATCATGTACAGATGACCTAAAGCCAGCTTTTACCATTCTGACAAGTTGGGAATTCAGACATATTTGTCATATTGGTAATAATATATTTGTGTTGCAGCTCTTACCACAAAATGAAAACCACATCTGCTGTAACAAGCCACAATAGCTTTGTCATTTGAAGTTTTCTTTTACAATATATTCTTTAAATTAAAAAAGTAAGAGAATCTATACATTAATCCATAAGACAAATTATTAAATAAACTCCAATCAAATTTTTAACTGTCCAAGTAGTAGAGTATAAAGAAGAAAAAGCTGCAATTAAAAAAACCTGTGTGAATACAGTCCTCTTTTTATTGTATGTATTTTATAAAATTGAGGGGGTTTAATGTTAAAATTCACTCATTCTTATTTATCGTGTACTTAATTCAGTTTTATATCTATGGTCTACTGCAGTGGTTGTGACAGGGATACTACAAGACAAGGAATTCAGGAAAGAAGAGCTGGAGGTAAATTCTGCTTGCCTTACTAAGCAAATCACCCTGTTAGGGTCAGCAGAGTACCCAAACACAAAAAAAAAAAATAAATCCAGTAACAAATAAGGAATACATGTGCTTCCAAAGCAGTATCCATCCCTGTAATAAAGATTAATTTAAAAATACAGAATGAGAAATACTTTCAGGAACCTGCAGTACCATGCAAAATGAGCACCTCTAGAACAAACTCTGTGCATATCCAGGCTCTCCACATTTCTCTATACGCATCCTCAAACTGTCAAATATCACCATCCCAGTCCCCCTCAGATCACAAACACCTTGCAATTCCCTTTATCTACATCATCCTGCCACAGTTTCTGTGTTCCCCAAGCAATTTCTCTCTCATTCCCATCTCCTTCCCACAGCAGTTTCTGCAAGTGCTCCCCAGCCTTTATCTCAAGTTCCCCATTATCTTATGTCAGCAGCCCCCAGTCTCTCCTAGTCACAGCACAGGTCCCATGAACAGCTTTGCCCCCCTCCTTTTCCCTCTCGTCTCTCAAGAGTATTTCATAACTCTGTCAATCAAACACAATAATTATTTTTCATTGAAACTTGGCACAGAGGTTAAATCTAAAATCAAATTAGTTTTGGAAAATAATATCTATTTCTCTTCCATATCACTGGACACCAAAATTATTTTTAAAGCTAATGTGACTTTATTCATGTAATAATCAGTACTGAACAGATTCATTTTCAGAGCTTCAATAAACTGGGAAGAAAACCCGCTTTCTTCACAAACAAACTATTATACAGTTACTTGTTCAAAAGAATATTCAAGTACATTGACTTTCATACCTTCACTCATGTATTTAGGAAGTCATGAAAATCATACAGTCCTAATGAATATAAAATTTTAGCTATCATAAAGTAGTCCTGAAATAATGCAACATACTGAAGATATTGGTCAAATAACATTCTGATTCTAAAGCTGCTTGCTGCATTTTATTAAAGAGCTGTAATTCTGTATTTACAACTGTTATCTAAGGAAATTTATGATCTCTCTACAGTTGTCATTAAAAATCAGCATCATCCTCACCCTGTAATGTCCTGTTTCATTTTCAAATTTAAACCACATTCAAAAACCAGTTTAAACATTAACTAAATGTGAAAACCATGTGCTAAAGATGTCCAGGTAGTACCTCATAATCATATGAATTTGTTTATAAATCTGTTTCAGATTTTAAGCCAAGAAAACAAAAGAGAAACACCTAAACCCATTAATTATAAGCCTGTGGTCTTGTTAAACAGGAGAACTGCAAATATGCAAGTATGTGGAGAGACAGGCTCAATTTTGGCAAATAATTAGGTATGGGGAAAAACTGGTGTGTGCATAGAGTAAGAAATGCACTGTTTTGTCTACAGTAATATCCACAAAGCATGAAAAACTTCCATAACATGCTGGTATTTACCTTGGTGCTGACCCAAAACTACAGAAACTTCTGTTCTTCAGTTCGGGAAACAACACGCCCCTAGAAACTTAATTTAACTCTACAAGTCTTGTTTTGGCACCCCTGTACATCTCTTCCAATTCAGGATATCCTATGATTTTATGAATTGCTATGTTTCTGTCATTCCACCTTAAGTTTTTAACTTGAGAAGAAGAACACAACTATTGAAAATTATGAAAGAATAAATTTAAAAAGCAAGCAGCGTCCCAACAAAAATAAAACCCAGGTATATAGTACAAGAATGACATGAGTAATTTTCTGTTTACCATCATGTGTATTTTCATGAGCACCACACAAAAGTTTAGCTCTACTCTTAGAGGTGTTTTGTTTTAACTGGATACAGGCAAAAGGTCTAACAACCCTATAGATGCCCTTGTGCTGAATTCCCATTGTACTCTTTTCCATTTTCTTACATCACTAAAAAACCCCAAACCACCCATGCAGTGGGTGAAACAGTCAGCATCAAAGCTAGAGTGAGCCAAGTTTCCACTTGCTAACACTACACATATTCTATTCCATGTTATTAGCACTTATATTCAGGAGTTCTCAGAGTCACCAACAAAATGGAAATGAAGCTTTGAAGATCAAAGCAAGATACCTGGATTCATTCTACTATCCTGCTACAGCATTTCCTGTTTCTCCAGAGCCAACATCTAATGGTTTCCTTTTCGGAATATTTTTTTACTATATACTCGGAATACAAGCTATCATTAGTTCATCTTCAAAACCCCTGCTCATGTGAGGAGCCTTCTCACAGCAAGCCCAAAAGCAGGATACAGAGGATATCCACAGCATCTGCTCACCTGCTGTCTTGGGGTTGTGTGCAGGGTTTTGGTAGCAGGGGACTTTTCCAAAAAGCTGCTGGAAGCTTCCCCCATGTGTGACAGATCCATTGCCAGTCAGCTCTAAGTCAGACCTGTCACTGGCCAAGGTTAAGCAGTGCCACTGACAGTGGCAGCACCTCTGGGATTACATGTTTAGGAACAGGAAAAAACCTGCTCAACTGCAGCCAGAGAGAGGAGTGAGGATATCTGAGCCCACTGTGGATATAGGAAACTACTCTGCAGAGGAAGTAGGAGAGACAACACGCAGTGAACTGACCAAAACCCCCATTCTAACACCCCTGTGCTGCTGTGGGGAAGAGCTGGAGAAATGAGGGGGAAAAGCTAAGCGAAAGTGTTTTTAGATTTTTAGATTATTTCTTATTATCGTACTCTGATTTGATTGGTAATAAATGAAACTAATTTGCCCACATTGAGTCTGTTTTGCCCATGACACTAATGAACGACCTCTCCCTGCCCTTATCTCGACTCATAAGCCTTTTGTTATATTGTTTTCTCCCCTATCTAGCTGAGAGTGATAGAGTGGCTCTGGTGGGCACTTGGTGTCTAGCCAGGACCAGCCCACCACATCTGTGCATGCAAAACTAAGCAGGAGAAAATGCCTTAGGGCTACACTGCTCTCTCCCCTCAATTTTTCCATGTCATGGGCTGGTGTTTCCCAGCACAACTTGGCAACTGCAGCAATGTAGCCTTCCAGCTGCAGCATAAAAGGCCACTCATCAGAGGATCCAAGCACTGAAGAGTCACCAGCTACGCTAGACACACGCAATAGTACCCACTTCTCTAAAGCAGAGGTAAAAGTTTGGGCAGGAGCACATATACAGAACTGCACTGAAACTACAGCACTTCTAACAGGAAAAAAGAAGAGAGCTAGGGCAGGACAAGCTGTTTGGAAACAGCCAAGAATATATGACAAGGAAGGCAGTGGATTGGAGAGTGCAGAGGAATGCCATGGGTGAGAGAGAAATGTTTTTCAATTAAATTTGGGAAACAACATGATTATTTCAGCCAGTATCTTTAATGTTAGGAGAAGTAATTAACTTGAAAAAGATTAAAAATACTTCAGAATCTAAAGCCTGAACAACTTGGAGGCAGCTGGAAGAGAAAGACAGGGGAGCAGGGAAAAGGACAGGAATTAGCTAGTTTGCATCAAAGCAGCAACAATTACTTTGCCTATTAGATGAACAGCCAACATGTGGGGTCATTGCCTTGCAGATGGCAACAACAGAAAATTCCAGAATGGATAAAACAAGCATTATCCAGTTTTGGCCTTTGGGATGGGGTAGAAGATTGTTCTATGAGGAAAAAAAAAAAAAAAAAGGCACGTGCAGTCCCTTTACCACTTCCTGAGATTAAAAGTGTAACTAATAACCCACAAAAGAGAGGGAGAGTAAAGAAAGGATACTTAGTGCAGCCTTCCCCAGCCCTTGTTCTCATACCTGCAGCTTCACCTTTCCCTTCCCAGCTCCAGATGTTTTCTCCTCTCCACTATACCTGCAAACACACCAAGAAACTTTTCCTTTATCTTTCACTTGCTCAGACACCAGCAGGAGAAACCACAACCACTACTTCCCTGCTCTAAGCTGCAGCCTGAACAGCCCTGGCCGCCAGAAGGAGCACAATGGAAGCTGGCCGAGGAGGCACAGCCCACTCAGCTGCTCCCTGGGAAAGGCAGGCAAAGCTTTGGGGAACTGGAGCACCCTTACTGCATGTGGAGCCTTCAGCTGAACGGGTAGGCTGAAGGCGCTCAACAACTTCTTCAGGCATGTGCAAACAGTCCCATAAATCACTCAGCTCCAGGCAGGTTTTCTTAGGAATGGCATAAAGTACAACCTACATGGAACAAGTCTCCTGCCAAACCTAAATTTTACTTCCAAAGGAAAAAAGGTACAAGCACATGTCAAAAAATAGCTGTAAAAATAGTTTAGTATGAATGAAACATTGTTCTTTCCTTAGCACACACTCAAGGGATGAGCTAGTCTGGCTGAATTTTGCAAGGGTAGTTTCAGTTGATGGCAAGAAATCTAGGCAGGGAAATAAGAGTCCTGTGGGTTAATATCTGAGAAGGCTATAAGCAACCAACAAAGATTTTCAGTGGGAAGAGAGGAGGAACAGCCATGCCTCAGTCTCCCTATATAATTACAACCTGATTCTTCCCTTGCCTCCCAGAAGAAGTTGTGCCTCCTCAATCCAATCCTAATTTTGGGAACTAAGAACCAATTTCAAATAATTACTACACTCTAGTTTACACAATGCTGCCCTTAAAAACATCTGCATAGTATTTTTCAACCAGTTCTTACATCAGGTCTTCTACATCCTAATCTTTCACTGAACAGCATAATAACAGCAGTTACCTATCTAACATCACCGTGGAGAGCATTGTCACAGCTTTTATGTTAAAGAAAACACACAGTTAATTAAACAAGTCGTCCATAGCAAAGGAAAGCAGTGCATCTGGGAAAAAAATGTGTAAGCAAACAGTTATGATACTATTCCCCACCAGACCTGCCTTCTGATACCTTTCATATATTCTTTATTTACCCACACACTGACCAAGGATCTTTTCTCACACTTACTCCCCAGTCTCAGCACTGCACAGTGGGAGGGAACAGTGATGCTCCCAGCAAAGTGACTTAACTGCAGAACATGTTGCATCCTCTAGCAAAAATCCCCTCCTGAAGAATTCACAACATCAGCGCTGTCCTAAGCAGATATGGATTCCCAGGGTAACAAGAGCCATCTGCAAAAACAGGCCTCTTGCAAGCACATGCCAGAACTGAGAAGAGGTGTGGCTGTGTATATTTGTGTACATTTAGTCACAAATAATGTATGGTAATACTCAGCACGGTCCTGTCAGCCACAAAAATTACCATTTCCTACCAGTTACCACTTGTACCAAACTGGACATATTTGCAGTGATCTTAAGTCCTACCTCAAACTTTCAAATTAACCTGGTATTCATAGGCCATGTAAGACTATGACTTAATATTACTTTGCTCTAATGGGCAACAGCAGCAAGTGTGAAGCAGCAAATGTGAAGAGACTGTTCTGCTTTTGTTCAGGTTATAAGGATGCAAAACATCTAAAAATGAAAAACAGATGATCCCAGGCATCACACCAACACTAGCCCTCAATGTTCCCTTCAGTGCAGCCAAAAGGTGACACAAATACTTAGATGATGTAAACAGTGGTATGAGATTCACCCCCTAATGTCATTGCATATATCCATAGAAACTGCTTGCTGCTGCTCAGGTATGCAGGAAACTATTAAAATCGAGTGACAAAGTTTACTAGGTAACTATCTGCCAGTACTTGTCTGCACCAAAACAAAACACTCCTCACCTTTCATGAAAGGACTTACACGGGTGCGCTGTACTTTGCGAGCTCTTAACAAGATACATTGTTCTGTGCTGCATGAAGTTCCCACTCAACAGAAACATCACACTGCTTCCAACAAGGCTCCTACTCATCTTACATGTCTGTAATCAACGTGCAACAGCCTGGCAGAAGTTTTTCCCAAATTAAAAATTTAAAAGCTTCAGAAAGAAGCAGAACGCATTAGTCAATGCCAAACCCACAGTTCCTAGGGCTTATTTCTCGTGCTGTTTGAAACACGGTATCAGGTGAGGGACAACCACACAGTACAACTGAAACACAAGTGAAAGATACAATGCTCTAAATGCTTTGAAGTCTGTTTTCAAACTCCAAGCTCCTCCCAACAAAACTGAATTAACACTGGTCACAGCGCCGTGAGGTAGCATAGCCGTGCACGTGTTAGCACGGTTCACTGCTCCCGGCCACAAGCGTGATTACTGACCAAACCAGGATTACACGGGCAGTTTCCCGTTTCCAGCCTAATACTAGAAGTGACTCGCTTTCACTTCTCTCCCACACACTTCTGAAGAACTGCTAACTCTGAAAAATAAAAAACCACGGCAACAGGGTCAGCACAGTATTGTTACCCCGGCTGCACAGGAGCGTCCAAATCTGCTTTGGAAGCGCTCCCCAGCCCGTGCAGGTGTGGGACAGCGACGGAACACCCGCAGGGATGCAGCGCTCCTGGACGCTTCTGCCACTAAAACACGCTGCAGTGAAGCCAAAAGGCTCAACGAAACCAACCCAACCTGTGGCTGCCCCGGGGGACGATGCTGCCCGCCCCCAGCAAGGCACCGCCACGAGCAGCCTGGACCCCCGCTGCAGCCCCCTCCCCGCAATCGTTCCACTTCCCGAGCGGTGCCGCGCCCCATCCCGGCTCACCTTTCCCGGTGGGCGCCCGGCTCCTACATCTCCTCCCGCTTCTGGAAGCTGATGCTGGCGTACGCACTCAGATCCTCGCCACAGTGGCCACTCCCGCGCTGCTGGCCCGGGGGCTTCGGCGGCAGCGGCTGCCTCGCCTCGGCGGGGGCGTGCGGGTGGTGGTGGCGGCGGTGGCCGCAGTCCCTCACCAAGTCCAGGTCGATGTAGTTCAGACCGTTCTCCAGGGCGGGGGCGGCCCCCGGCTCCCGGCGGGCGGCCCCCTCCCCCGTGCCGGGCCGCAGCCACACGTTCTCGAAGGAGGCCGAGCTGTGCCGCTTCACCTCCTCGGCGCCACCCGCGCCGCCGCATGGGAAGGGTGCCCCGAGCCCCCCCGCCGCTCCGCGGGCCGCGCTCGGCGTGGAGGAGAAGGTCTCGGAGCTGTGCCGCCGCCGGCCGCCCTGCGGGTCGGCGCGGATCACCTTGGCGCTCTGGTTGCGGCCGGGGCTGAGGCTGACGCGGGTGAAGGCGCTGCCCGCGCCCAGGCCCCCCAGCAGGGAGGAGGAGCGCGGCGGCGCCGCCGACAGCTCCGCCGGCGGCCGCGGCAGCTCCGGGGACGCAGCGGTGGCGGCCGCCGGCGGGGGTTTTTCGGGGCCGGCGCGGCCCCCCCGCACCTCGGCGTAGCTGAGCAGGCGGGCGGGCGAGCCGGGGGACGGGCTGTCCGCGTAGTCCGAGCAGGAGCCCCCGCCGGCCGCGGCGCCCCCCCGCTGCATCGCCACGTAGTCCCGGCCGAGCCGAGCCGCCCGCGCGGTGGAGAAGCCAGGCGGGCAGGGGGCCCGCGGCGGGCCCGGCTCCATGTTCATGTACTCCTCGGCCGCCTCGCTGCCCGGCGGCGGCAGGGCCATGCTCAGGGCAGCCGAGGGGAAGGGCGGCTTCTCGCCGGCGATGAACTCGATGTTCACGTACTCGCCGGGGCTCTTGGGCTCCGGGGGCAGCAGCACCGGGGGCTGCTCCCGGGCCCGCGGCAGGGTGCTGGCCTTGGGGCCACCCAGCGACAGCCGCGTGGGGCGCGCCAGGCGGCCCTTGGTCTGCACGGCCGTGTCCACCTTGCGCGGGGGCTGAGTTTGAGGCGGGGGGCCGCCCTCGGGGCCGCCGCCGCCGCCCAGGCTGTCGCTGCTGGTGGAGGAGGACGAGTCCTCGGCCGCGTAAAGGAGGCGGCTGGAGCCGAGCGCGATGCGGGGCTGAGGGCTGCCCTCCTCGGCTGTCCCCGCCGGCCTGCTGCCGCCCCGCCGGTGCACGTGCTTGAAGGAGCGTGGCAGCGAGAAGTAGGAGTAGATGGGTTTGTGCTGCGCTACGGTGGCCGCCTCCTCGACCCCCGGCTGCCCCGCAGCCCCGAAGTAGCAGTCGGGCGGAGTGCTGGTGGTGGAGCCGCTGGCTGGGGACATGTTGATATAGTCGCTGCCGCCGCAGGGGAGCTTCCCTTCGTTGCTCTCCACTGAGAGTTTTGGGTGGTGGCTGGCACCATTTGTCCAGATCTTGCCATAGCCCGCAGAGCTGCTGTCGGGGGAGTAGCTGCCACTGGGGGACATCATCATGTAGCCATTAGAGTCCACTGTGGCTGGAGGGTGGCGGCCACCCCTGCCAGGATTGATGATCTGCTGTGGGGCCGACACACTCTTAGGACTCATGGGCATATAGTCACCACCCTTGGGGGGCCCCCCACCACTGGGCACAGGGGCTACACCAGGTGACATGGGCATGTAGCCATCATCCGTATGCGGGGTGGAGTTGGTCCGATGGCGGCCACTGTCCATGTGGTGCATCTCCAGGCACTCCTCTGGGTAGGAGTGAGTGGGCACAAAGGCTGAGTGGCGGTAGGAGGGCAGCCTGCTGCTGCCACAGGGGTAAGAAGGCAGCATCTCTGTGTACTCCTCAATGGAGGCCACTGAAGACTGTGAGGGTGTCTTCTGGTGGGAGATAGTGGGCGATGTGCCTGCAGAGTGAGTCCGCTTTCTGAATGCCTTCTCCAAGTCGGCAACCTCCTCACTACCACCTCGAGGACAGCAAGGTGTACTAGGATAGCGGGGCTGCTGCTGAGGGTGGCAGGTGCGTGGGATGAAATGGCCGTTGGGTGCTGCCAGGCTGCAGCAAGAAGAGGTGGCCTTCCCTCCCATACAAATGTAGTTGAGGTCTTCATCACCCCGGGCAGGGGGTGTGTGTCCCAATGAATCAGGGGTTACACTGCGAAAAGAGCTGCGAAAGTCACACGGGCTTGAACCATACTCATCAGAAGAAATAAATCCACCATCGCTAGGGGAGCCAGATACTGAAGCACTAGACCTTCGTGGAAACAAGCAGTCTGAGGTGGAGCCGTGGCCACTAGTGCTGCTGGATGACAGGCTGACTGGACTGGTGGCTGAAGGAGAGCAGCGTGAGGAAGGCATTGGGATGGACCGGCTGTGGTTGAGTGGAGGATGGAGCCTGGAGTTGCCACGGTGTCTGTGCGAATGAGTCCGGTTAGCACTGGGACTAACTGGGCTACCATCCACAGAGGCAGGCCTTGACATTGTGCCTTCCCCATCACTCGATGCTCGAACCCGGAAAGAGCTGGGTTTGCCACCTGTACCTCCACCACCGGCAGGAGAAGTGGCCGTGACACTCTCAGTCCTGGACCGCCGACTGAGCCCCACTTGGCTCGGTGGAGGGTTGTTGACATGGTGCCTACGAAGGGGCACAGATATTGGGTTGGAACAGTTTGAGGAGGACTGGCTCTTGCTGCGGGGCCGGAATTCCTCACTCATGGCTCGCATGGCCTCCAGGATCGTTTCATGCATGTTCTGTGCCACCACTGAATCATCCACTTGCATCCAGAACTCACCAGGTCCGGTGACAGCTGAGCGTCCCACCTCAATGAAGAAGAAGTTCTCAGAGTGACCACAGCGGCGGATATTGAGCAGCTGCAGCACCACAGCAGCCGCATCTGAATTCAGCTTTACAAAGCTGATGGTCTTGTTAGTCAGGCACAGGCGGTAGATGCCAATCAGGTTCTTTGTCTGGCCTAGGCCCTTAGGCTTCAGAATTACTTGCCAAACTTCCTTAAAAGCTGGACCAGGGGCTACCTCACCATAGCTGTCCTCACCTGCTTCCCCCAGTCCTGTGCTGCTGCCTCCAAAAGTGACATCACTGTGGTGGTGGTGGTGATGGTGATGGAGGTGGTGGTGGCCCTTTGCCCTGTTGTGCAACTGCAGCAGCGCTTGGTACCAGCTCTCCTGCTCAGGTTCACTGTCAGCTGCAATGGCAAAGTGCTCGTCCTTGGTGTAGAGGGCCACCAGGTGCTTGTTCTTGGAGTCAGCCCGTTTGTTGATGTTGAAGCAGCTTTCTAGTGGGATGGAGCGCTTCGGGGCCCCTGACTTATGTCTCCATTTCTTCTCATTCTCATAATACTCCAGCCGGGCGGGTCCAGACTCACTGGCTGCCCTCAGCACGAAAAATCGTTTATGCATGCTCTTGGGTTTGCGCAAGTAACCCACCTTTCTGACATCTGAGAAGAAGCCCTCGTTACTATCCGTGGGGCTGGCCATGATGAGAGGTGGTGGAGCTGTTACTGCAGCTCACAGTCTGCAAGACTCCAAAACAGCCAAGGCACCCACCTAAAAAAAAATTCATGCAACAACAATTAAAAAAAAAAAAAAAGGCAAAATAGCTCAGGATCCTCTTTTGAGAACGGGACGGGGGAGGGACAGAAGCAGGGTGAGAGCAGCTGTTCAGTGGCAGAGGCAGCTTCCAGCACCAAATCAGAATTTGTGTTGCTGTTTATGCCCAAATCGCGCTTAGACGGGTAAGCTCGTCCTTAAAAAGTCCAGTTCCGATCAGTCCAAACGAAAGTCTCGTCCCAGAATGAGCCGCCGGGAATGAAAAACGCATCTTCCCTTGCAGGAATCGGGCTCCGGCGGGGCCGGGAGCGGGGCGGGGGTCTCTTTCCTCCGCTCCCTGCACCCCTTCTCCGGCTCAAGTTTGCCTCCGCGAGCAGCGATCTCTGTTGCAGATTAAATATCCTCTCGGGGGCGGAGATTGTTTTGCAAAGTCCAGGGTTTGCACCCAAAAATACACGCTGCTTTCCCCTCTCTTGCCCTCCCCCCAAAAAAAGAGAAAATGGGAAAAAAAATGCCTCCCACAATACAACCCCCGTTCCCCAAATATCAGCGCCGAGGCTGCTGCTCCCGCTCGTGCGTGCGGAGGAGGCTGGCGACCCCATTCAGTCCCATCTCGTTAGGCAGAGAAAGTGCCATTTCCACACGCGGCGCAGCCCGGCAGCGGCGGGAGGGGAGGCAAGCCCGAGTGCCGAAGGAACATCCTCTCTTCCTCCTCCTCTTCATTCCAGGCGGCAGCGCCTCAGCAGCCGGCGGCGCGGCCCCTTCCCGTGCCCCAGCCCGCCGGGGGAGCGGGCACCGCCGCGGCGGCTCCTTCTCCGCCGGCTTCTCCTCGGAGTTTCCCGGCGCCCCGCACCAAAACAGGCGGCGGGGGCCGCGCTCGCCAGTCCAGCCCCCTCCGCCCGCCGCCGCGGCTCAGGCTCACTCCAAGGAGAACAACACGTGACGGCGCCAGTGCGTGGACCATCCCCGGAGCCGCCGCCGGGCTCCCGGCCAGCGCCGCCGCTCCGCCCTCCGCCCTGCCCTCATTCAGCGCGGCCGCGGGGCCGCTGCCGCCGCGCCCCCATTGGTGCCGCCGCCCGTCCGTCACGGCGGCGGCGGCGCCCGGCCGGGCTGGGGCGCGGCGCGTAGTAAAGAGGCGTAGACGCCATTCAGCGCCGTGTTATTTATACCCGCCGCCGGCGGCCTCTGCAGTGTGGCGGCTGCTGGGCCCGGCCGGGCGGGGAGCTGCTCCCGCCTACCCGTAACCCTTGATGCCGGCCTCGTAGGGAGGGGAGGGAGCGGAGCGGGGGACGCTGTGGCTGCGGCCATGGGGCCGCGCCCTTCCCGCCCGGGGCTCGTTCCGCTCCTCGGGCTCAGACGCGGCCCCGGCGCTGCCAGCGCGGCCGGTCCCCAACAGGGTCCTGGCGGGAGGGGGGGCTCGGCCCGGCGCTGCCTCCATGGCGGGCGAGGCCGGGCCACAGCAGCGCTCCCGCCGCCGGCTGTGCAGCCGGTCCTGTGTCTGCCCGGGAATTAAACTGAGCGTGCAGCAGGAGCGCCGTGCCGGGGCTGGACGTGCCGCGCCCGCAACTCTGCCCGGAGCCCCGGGAACAAGTGCGGGAGCGCTGCGGCCGCATCCGCTGCTCAATGCTGCCCTCTGCGGGTCAGCGCCCAGCCGGCCCGGCGGGCTGTGCTCGGACGCGGGGTGGGCGTTTGGGGGTGCTTTTGGTGCTCCTTGCTGCACTTAGGGTGGGGAACCCTGGACAGCCTGGGAGGGCAGCGGGGCTCTAATCGCCCTGAGCTGGCACTGCCCTGCCCGAGCAGACTGATTGCAGCGGGTCAGAGGTGACAGCACCGCAGCAGTGCTTTGATCTACTCTTCAGGTTTAAATACAAAATAATACTCTTGTTTGGATTTGTGTCGGTCCAAACTCGGATAAATAAGATGGAGGCGTTTCTAATGCATCTACACTACAAAGTTTTCTGCTGCACAGATCATAGTCGTACAATTATTTGAGAGAAGCAGTTACTTGGTCAAAAGGTGAAAAATTCCCCTGAAACAGCTGAAACACAGACATCCCAGAAAGGACAACAGGCCTCAGCACAAACTACCCTTGCATATTCTCATAGAAAACACCATAAAGCACATAATTTTTTAAGGGTGCTTGCCAAACACATGAGATGACAATTTCTAATGCAAGAGCAGAGTCTAGCTGGCAAGGAGTGAGAAAAAAAGACAATCCATGCTGCAACAATAACCCATACCATCACCTCATTCCTTCCTCCACACTGCAGCTCATCATGACAAACCCAGATATTTGTATTGAAAATAAGCCTGTTATACATACCTGGAGATAATGATTAGTACAAACCAAGTGTATTTCTGTCCTCCAACAAGTAGGACAGGAAATTGCTCCCCCAGCCCACACCAGGGAGCTGTGGGATGGAATTGCAGCCCCAAGGCATATGAAGATCAGCTATCACGGCTGTCATTAATGACAAGGTGTATTTTGTGAGAAGAGGGCACCATCCCCATACATCCATGGCTAAAAGGTCCAGTGGCAGGAGGATAGCTCCTAAACCTCTGTCCCTTCACAAGCACGGGAATACATGTGTGTGCATAGAACATGTGCTACTTTTAAAAACAATTTGCATATAGTAGGTAAGGTTATTAATATTAAATAATAACTTTTATTTGCTCTGCCCCATTCTTTCTCTTGGCAGGTGTTCCACTGATGTGCACATGTAAATGGAATGATTTCTTGATGGAGAAAACCCACCATCTGACTTGTACTGTGTTGCACCAGGGAACGTGGATTTGAGAGTAAAAGCAGGAGACAGTCCTATAATCATAGAATTTCTTGAGTTGGAAGATCCTCATACAGATGATCAAGGCCAAGTCCCTACTCCTCACAGGACTACCCAAAACTAAACCATACAATGAAGGGCATAGTCCAAACTCTTCTTGAACTCTGACAGACTCGGTGTCCTGACCACTTCCCTGGGGAGCATGTTCCAGTGGCTGACCACCCTCTCAGTGAAGAACCTTTCCCAAATGTCCAATCAACTTCCCTTAACAGTTTCATTCAGTTCATACCATGTCCTAGCCACAGCTTGTGGGCTGACAGTATATTTAAATGTACTCCATTCATCCTGGGAACATTCTCTTCAATAAGAGGGGATTTTGCAGATAAAATAAAGTCTAGTTGTTCTTATCTAGCTATCAAGGGGATTCAGTAAATGTCCCAGAAGAGTTTTCAAATTTTATATATAGATTCATGTCCTTTGCCCAGCAGAAATAACAGGTAATAACATACTGCCAGCATATTCTGAAAACTATTTTTTTAAGTTAGTTTACATCATGCCAGACCACATCTTGGAATTGTTTTCTTGCTCTTTGTGTTCCAAAACTCTAAAGTACTGTGCTTCTCTGTGAGGTACATTATGGGAGGTAAGACAGAGAGTACTGTGGATTTAATTAGCATAAACAGTTTGATAACCAAGATGCTTTGGTAAAAACAAACAGAGCTTTTGCAAGAAGCTTGGATCGAGTCTGGCAACAAGGAAGGAAGATGGGATTAAGTAAAAATGTTGCAAAATGTAAAGGTTTGTTTGTATGATGATTAAACCAATCAATGCAGTAAAACATAGCCTTCATAGAATGGTATATAAGCACATGTAGCTCACAGTAAAAGATTCTGATCACCAACAGTAGTCCCCATCTCTCTCTCAATCACCAGTAGTACATAAGTGTACACACAGCATACCAAAGAGAAGATTTTACCCTTACTGTTTCTATTTAAACACTCCCCCTGCATTGTCTGTGAGTGACTGACAATTCACACTTTGTAACTAATTGCAAAGGGGGTCAAACCAAGACATTTAATTCCCTGTATAAATACCTAAAGCTATCACACTACGCCACTGTCTCTCCATATAAGAAGTTCAGCTTCAATAAACAAGAACAAAATTGAAGTTGCTTTTCTAGCACCCATGTCCAAATCCTAAATTTCATTTCTGCAGTACCCTTTGACCCCCCTGTTCTGATCACATACCTCAGAATATATAAATACACATATATATTTATACATATATATATTTATACATATATATATATTTATACATATATATATATTTATACATATATA
>CM031865.1:15861366-16068427 GCA_018697195.1 Certhia americana | reverse complement strand
ATATATATTTATACATATATATATTTATACATATATATATTTATACATATATATATTTATACATATATATATTTATACATATATATATATATATATATATATATATATATATATATATATATATATATCCATTTTCTCGGAGACAACATGATTATTTGCTATAGAAGAGGGAAAGAAGTATAATAGAACAGATAAGGATCAAAGTTCCTAACTTTTATCTGCCCTAGTAAGTGGTTGAAGGACTAATTTAGCAGAAGGTAATCTCATGAGGCATAAAGTGCTTGAGACAATTAGTTCTCACAGTGTCTCTCCTGAACCTAGCCCAACAGACTGGTATGGACTGGGAGATAATCTAAACTTGTGCTTTGGTAATGCTATGTTGGTGAAATGGCATCCCAGAAAAGCAACTGCAATGATCCAAAAGTAACTGAAGAGGTAGTGATGTTTTAAATTACAATGAAGACTGGTTTCTCTTGAAGCCACCTTTACCTGTTCACATATATATTCTCAGCTAGCTACAAAACCAAGGAAAAGTAGAAGACTCAACATGCACCCTTTATGCAGTAAGGATTTATCTTTTCAGGTGATTGTCATAGATTCTTGATTTTTTTTTTCCTCTGCCATCACCTGCTTTTATGGCTCTTTTCTCCCAGCCTTACTCTCCTCAGACACATCTCTATGCACTTTCCTCACTTTCCTATGTATCTGACTGTTCTGTTAAAAGGATGTTAGATTTGTTATTACAATCTTTTAGAATTTTAGGGTCCCCTAAAAAAATCTCTCTCACAAGGATGCAAACCGAAATAAAAAAATTCCCCAAAGGTGAAGTTACATCACTATAAGTCACCTTGCAGAGACAACTAACTTACAAGTTGCTCCCTCTAACCCCAACTCCCAGTTCCTCCTAAAATGCTTGATCTCATGTTCCATGCCCAACTCTCCAGTTAAAACAAAACTATTTCTAGGCAGAATATCATGGAGAAACAAACAAACAAGCAAACAAACAAAAAACAACAGGTCAGAAAATCAAAACTTTCTGAACACTATTCTATTTCATTTCCTACTGAGTTGGAATCAAGTTGGAGCAGGAAGAATGAGCTGCTCTGCCAGGGAATGGGAGCCAGGTGCAAAGGAGCAGTGACCTCCCCAGCTGCAGCCCATTCCTATTGTACCCAGATAAGGTGAGCAGGGAACCCTGGTGCTTTTTTGATGTAAAATTTCTCTCACATATATAAATAGAATTTCCTATATTTCAGTTTGTGGCCATTGCCTTTTGTCCTGACACTGGGCCCTGCAGAGAAGAGCCTAGCACTGTGTCCATCACACCAATACAGGTATGCTCTGGGCCTCATCCCAGGGTTGAGTTGATTGCATATTTTATTTATTTTAAGCTAATTTGTAGTATTTACTTTTCTACAATCAACAACAAGGATGAAATTTGCATAATTCCTCCTTCAAAAATAGTGTGGCTGTCTCCAAACTAGTTAAATCATTACTTAAGTAAACAAGATGTTTAATTTCTCTGTTAAAGGAATGGTAGTAATATCATGATTATACATTTTGTATCACTGGCTTCTAGTGTCATGTCTTTGAAGCAAACCAAGAACACTAACTGGAATCTTCAAGTGTATTATATTAATTTGTTATGTTGACAGTTGTATCCCACTGTATCACAAAATTGAGAACTAAAAAAGTTCAAGGCATCTTCTCTATACTTCACGTATTAGGAATTTTTGTCACAGATTCTCCAGTTCATGTATAAAACACTGTTACTCATAACAGCATTTAGATCGCATAAATGATATGAAACATTCATGTTCTAGTGATCAAAATTAATTGATACAGATTATATTTTTCTGTACATTAGTACCTCCCTATATAGCTTCGTGAGTCTTTGTTTAAAGAAGCCAGAAAAGATAAAACACCATTCCTAGGCTTTCCACTGGGGAATATGGATATCCCAGCTGAAGTATCACTAAACTAACAGGAAGCTCAGTAAGACTTTTAGATAATTCCCAGACTACAGCGATCATCCTTCAGCTCTGCATCTATTATCTTTATATTTCCATGCTGTAATAAGTTCAAAAACTGTAGTGATGCTTCACAGATTTTAAATTTTTTTTGTGCTTTAATTTTGTCTCCTTCACCACAGACAAAATTGCCTGGAGCATGAATTTCAAAGGGCAAGTTACAGAATCTTTTATCTAATTTATAAGTTTTGTCTGTGCATAGCTTAAAGCAATGGTCTTAAGCAGTTTTTGACCGAGCAAGGGAGTTTCATACATCGACAGGGTTTTAGTTTGGGTTTTTTACCACTGTGGCAAAGTCCACAGAGGTATGAAAATTAAAGCCAAATAGAAGGTTTTACCCATGGTTACTTGGTGACAGCAGCAATCTCGGTCTTGCTCAGTCAGCTTTATTTCATCTTTGAGGTGTCAGTGTTTAACCCTGAAAGAGAGATAAAGCAGAAGGTAATGTGATGCTGCTGCCCACAGTGCCATTTAACAGCTACAGAGGAAAAGGAGGAAACATCTTAATCCCTACAGGATCCCACGGGGGAGATCTGCTGAGGCAAGAATCAGCGATCCTTTCCACTGCTTTGCTGGAGAGGAGTGAAGGGAGGTGGGCTGTGCTGAGCTCTGCTCCAGCCTGTGCCATCCACGTGGGCTAGCCAGGCTCTAGGCTCCTATGGTGGAAGCACATGGAAAGCTCAGGCTCTGGAGTCAGAGCCCTGCCCTGGCCACCAGGACACTGCAAAGCTCAGGCTCTGGAGTCAGAGCCCTGCTCCGGCCACCAGGACACTGCTGTCACCAGCTGCCATCGCTGCTGGCCTTGGACTCAGTCTGCCCTCAGGGCTGGTTACTTCTAAGCAGGGTGCACTGCAGGGGTTTGAACATGACTGATTCTCAGTTGTGTTTGTCAGGAATGGAAGACTGAAGAATGGGTTAACAGAGCAAAAGAGTATGCAATAGTTTCTAGAGAAAAAAAGAGATTTACTCTGGTTTTCTTCAAAGAGTTTAGCAGTGGAGCTTATCTAAAGACACGACTTGTGTCCAGTGATAGTGAGCAAAATTTATTGATTTTTATCAATCTGAGAAGACATGGACTCATTTTACAGGCTCCACTGTGATTCGGAATTCCTTGAGCTTTCCCTTGTGTGATATGATCAAGCTTAATCATGGCCTGCTGATCATAAATGGAACATATTCCTTACTCTCTGCTCCTTCAAAGAGTTGCCGAAAAGCCTCCTCCTCACACTCTGTGATGCTGGGCAATAAAATAGTGAGTTTAAATGCATGCAGGAAAAAGCAATTCTGACTTTACATATTTAGTGACATGCACCAAGTTAGTCACAGCTACTTTTGAAGATGGTCTTGGAATTGTAAGAGTTACTCCTTAAAAATATCAGCTCAACACTTTTGCAATCAAAAAAGCAAATAGAAGATTAGAAATTATCATGTAAAGGAGAAAAAAAAATAAAGATTTTTTAAAATTTTTTTTTTATATGTGCAACTTATTGTGCATCCTGTCCTTGCCTACTGTGGAAAAATTCTACTTTCTGGACTTGAAAACAACAATAAAGAACTGGGAAAAGATAACAGTAAATGATTAAAGGTAGCGCAAACTGAGCTAGCAGACTGAGATTTTTTTAGACTGGATAAAAAGTGTCTGAGAAGAGATGTGACAGATACCTAGAAATATCATTACTGGCATGGAGAAGGTGAAAAGGATTGATTGTTCCAATACAAAAGATAAAAGACATGGACTAAAACTAGAAGGCTCAAAACAGAGTTACTTCTTTAATGTCAATGAACCTGTGAAATCACTGCCACAGGATGCTGTGACTTGAAAAATCAGTGGACAAGTATTTGGGAAAGTCTGTCGTGCTACAGGCAGACACAACAGCCAGCTCCAGGACTGCAGAAGACACAGAAGCTGGGAGTATGCTCAGGGAAGTGCCATTGTTCATAGATCTTACTCTCCTGCATGTCTTTGCCACAAAGGAGCACCTAGATAGACCTTGGTATGGTGCAGCACACATGCTTATCCTTTTAAGATTAATTTCACATGGTCCTGTAAGAGTTCCTTGATAACTGTTCACAATTTCTGTGTTTTAATCCATAGCCTGGGCTATTTTATTTAAGAAACACTCAGACTTTTAAACAGTAATGTTACTTCTACATTACTTAAACAGGAATATTTAGGCACCTCTCAAATATCCTATTCAGTTACTGCAGTAAGAATTTCAATGATTTTTTTTAAAAAAAGGCTGTTAGACAGAATGATTCAATGACTTCCTGAGAATCCCACACCACTCCTAAACCATAATATCTAAACAGTTTCAGGGACAAGACTCAGATAATATCTATATGCTCATTGTGATGCAAGCAGAAGTAGTAATTTCACTATTTATACACTGGTTTTCATTACACCTTTCACACAAAATGGCCTTTGCATATTGGAATAAATCTCCCAGAAAAGGAAATTGGGACATCTTCCATAGCAAAGGACTTTTCTGGGATGGTCTAAACTGGATTTATCTTCAGATCACCTGAACTGGAAGTAGTTGTTAGCAGTATTTCTCTGTCATCACTTCCATTTTTCAGATTTCTGCTGAACATTTTTAACCACTACCCCCATGAGGAGGCCTTACATCAGGGATGAAGGTGTACAGTAAAGTACTCAGGGACAAGTTACCATCCAAAGCCTGTTTTCCCTTGATTTCTAGATGCACCTGCAACTGATTCAAGTGCAGGTCATCAGATGCAGTTTTCAGTGAGCCCCCTTTAAATTTTAAGTATAAAAACATGACATTAACACACTTACACATGTTAATTAGGGTACTTTATGTTTTAGTTCTCCTCAGTTCCAGCAGGTTTTATCTGCATTTGGGGAGGATTTGCAGGGTGGTGTGTATAAAACACTAAAAATATTTACTTTCATATATGCCCACTGGTGAGTAAGTATGCCTGCAAGTTCATACATTTTGTCACGAAAGGAAGGCACCAGAAGAATTTAAACCCCGTTTTCATTTTATTCATTTTTTTTCATACTTTCAGGACTCAACATTTTCTTGACTGATGTCAGACAAAAAGCAAATTTAGAAAATCTTAGACAAAATCCTATCAATTGTTTTGAGTTCTATATTCATGAAAGAGCAACCCAAACTACATTTCTTTCTTTAACACTATTCACATTTTTCCTTTTCTAGCCTGTTTTGAATAGTCTAGTCAAAATCCATTAATTTATCTCAACTTCTACCTCTACTTACTGCAGGTTTGCTATTTAAAATGAAAGGCACCCAATGCATTTAAAATGTTACCACATTTTACTACTAGTCAAATACATGCCAAATTAGAACAGTCATTTTTAGGGACGTCAATGAAGAAATTGTTTTCAGTGTAATGGAAGTTAATACCTGCTACTTACCTGGAACATCATTACTATTATTGCTTAAATAAGGTCACATTTAATTAGTAAGTCATGAGCAAGAATATTCTCTAAAATGCCTGATCCTGGCTCCTGCAAACATTTTATAGACTCAGTTGAAGGTGCAAACCAGCAGGAGGGAGGTCCTGCATGGACTGGGGATGCTTCCCACCAGTCCTGTGCAAACCCTTCAGATGTGTGGGCACCTCAAAGGGTAGCAGTCATCCAGAACTGCCCACCTGCCCCAGAAGATTTGAATGTCGTGGTTACTCCAAAGAGCTGGTTAGAAAACACTGATTTCTCCAATTAGAAATACTAACCTGATTCAAGGGACAGAATAGCTGATTGTGTATTAAGCAATGGTAATGTTTAAAGTTTTGAGGATCAGGAAGGCCAGACAATGTAGATTGTATTTCCATAAATATATGCATCAATGGGACTGACATCAATGGGGATCTGCTCTTTTTTTCAATGGAGGATTTAGTAATGGTAATCACAACTTCAAAAACCAATGAGGAAGAAAACACCACATGAAGAAATCTTAAGCTTTTCTGCCTTCTCAAAACATTATTTGTCTAGTTTTAATATGTCAGATAGCTTGGAATTGTGCAAGGCACTGGCCCCAGAAAGCCAGTGGTTTTGCCCTGTAAGCAACAATTTGGTTATGGGGTTTTTTTAATTAGTGTAGAATTTTACATAGATTAAATTACTGAAATACTCAGAGTTTGTTTTATTATATGTCTAATACATGCCAGGCTCAAAAAAAGACTGTGATAAAATAATGGGGTTTGATTTTCATCTTCTTTCCTCCATCTGATGTGGTTTGAATTAGAAATTACTTTAGGACTAACATAAAAAAGGTCCAATTTTTGTCTTTTAGGAGCAAAGCAAACAACTTGAATGTAAGCAACTAAAAGCTGTTTACCAAACCAGTATGTGTGTTTATCCCTAAATAAATCTGTCACAGGGCTGGTACATAATTTGTTTCTAGTGAGTACTTTGAAAAATTGCTGTTTAACAGATACTGGAAATTCCTTCCAAAAATTGTCTGCTGAGATTTTTGTGAACTTAATAGAGAAATATCTCCTTTCTGAATATGAGAAATAAGGAGATAGGAAACAGTCTGCCATCCCAGTACAATGTTGATCTGGCCACAAAACAGTTACTCAGCTCATTTTTAATTTTTTTTTTTTTCATATAACATCAGTTAAAACTGTTTCATTAGTAAACTGAGGAGATCCAAGATACTGTTAATTCCAGGGCCAAGGTAAACTGTCCCTGCTTACAGTGAAAATATTACAGCAGAGAGAAAACAGTATATATAGAAAGAGAAGGAAATATAATGTATGCGCATATGTTTATATAGAAAAGCTGTTTTAGTTGAATTAAGGAAAATCTCATTGAGTTGAATGAGACAAAAGCCACTAACCAAGAACAAATATTACAAATGAAACATTCACCCACAAGTTTAATTTTTTCAATTCTGATAGCTCCTTTAGAAGACATGAACCATGTCATGTCCAATTGACAGACCCTCTGAAGTTACATGACAGGGATCAAGGGCTCTGCTCTTTCTGTGTGGGAGTCCTCAGGCTCTTCTGCTCCTCAGCCAGGATCTGTACCCACCCCAAGACCTGCATCTTTACAGACCCTACAGCTACAAAAAAAAAAAAATCTGACTAGCTGTTAACATTGTCAACTGTAGCCACTTCTTTCTAAAATTAAACCAAATTATGGAAACTACATGATATCTAGTCTCCTTCATATTTATGCTAATATTAGAAAAAACTATTAGCTGCTCCAATACTGCACGCAGCAGGACACAGGTAATAAAAACAAAGCAGGATTTCAACCTCTTTTAGGCTGCTCCTATCAATTGAAATTTTAAAAATTATCTGCCATAATTTAATTTTCTTAAAATAGCATTTTTGGTCAATTTTGGACATCAAAAGCCAGACTTTTCAAGAAATGCAGGTATCTAATTCTCTTCAATTTCATACAGAACAAAGAAAATTTGTTTCCAGAAAGATCGCCCACGAAAATGCTAATATTCATAAATGAAATAATTTATTTTGCTATGTACTTACATGCCAGCACACACAAATATTAATGATATTCATACATTTGAGTTAAATACATCATATTACTTGAATTACTGCTATCAAGTGTTTTTCTAGTGCTGACAATTATTTTGCATCTACTTGGCATGCACAGAGCTCCAGCAGCTTCAGCCATTTCCCAGTCTGCTGACAAACAGGAGAAGGTCTCCACACCTATTATTCACTGCTGGCTTTCCTAACCACTCTAATGCATTAATTCTTGAGGATGTTTTAGTTGATTTACATAAATACACCCTCCCGTCCTACATGCATTAGATTAATATTTACAAAGCATTACTGAGGATTATTTGCAGCCAGTAGATTCAGAGAACACGTTCCTTGCCATACAATCCAGAAACACAGAGTTGACAACCACCCTGTTTCCATGGTCTCCCTGTAGAGATTGACATGCTGGTGTTCACACTCAAAGTACAGCAAGCAGCTGTTTTTGCCCAAGACATGAGCCCAGCTGCAGAGAGGAGCATCTCACAGTGGGTAACACATGCATTTGTTTTTCTGATATAGAAAGAAAGAAAACATTCATTAATTGGTAGATTTAGGTAGACTGAAAAGAGCCAGCAAAGCCCAATTGTAAAACGTGGGAAAATCAGGATGGCTATTAAAGGGGAGGGAGAAAGTGGTAAAACATATTTCTTATATTTGTTTGATTTTCAGGGTTTCCCTTCATGTAACCCCAGTGTGATTAGAAGATGTGTTGCTCAGCTATGGCACAGACTGGCAGGGCCACACTCTTGACTTCCCATCCTGTATTTGCAGAAATCCAGAGCTAAAGGCCCAAAACTCAAAGCTGAGTCGCAAAACACAAATCTTAGGTTTCTTCATTCTATACAGGCTTTTACATATGAAGCTGCTGGAGTCTTATGTTTGTTCTTTTCTTTGAGGGCTTAGTCCAAGGACCAGATTTCAAGTAGTAAATTTGGAGTAGTTTCACTTATTTTCACACCCAAGATCTCCCCAGATTTGCAGCAGTTATATTTATCTAGCTGTTTGGATCACTTCTGTATTTATTGCTTCATGTTACAAGTACAAAACTAGTGTAAATACTGTGAAGTACAAAATTTGGCTTTATTTGGTATGTTTTGCACTCTCTCATTTCTTTGTTGTTACTGTCAGCATCCAGAGACTGCTTCCAGACACCAATTCTGTGCCCATTTGCAGTTCCTCTGCCTCTCAGAGAGAAATCTTTAAGGATCACACAACCTTCCAATTTTAATATTTTCACCAAAAAGGAAATACGAACAAGCACATTCTGGTTGCTTCAGATTGCTACAATTGCCTTACTTATCCCCTTTTCATAGGATTAAACTATAAATATGAATATAGTTACTAGAATGATTTGTCTGGGTTTTCTGCTATTTCCAAAAATATCACCCAGGAGATAGGAACAAATGAATTTGGTATTTCATCCAGGGACAGGATACCTCTTGGGCTTTTTAAGCCTTTAAAAATCATTTAGCAGTGATGACAGATGCAAGACTGACATCTCAATACAATGAAAACCTCAATTTTTCCGTGCTATCAGCAAGGCTCCAGTTATTGCACAATTCTATAGCTATGCAGTTTGTTACTGAATTAAATCCTTCCTATAGGATAGTGATTAATAATCCCTGCTTTTGTTGTTTAAAACAGATGCTTCAGGCCTCAGAATGAAAAAGATCAACTTAAATACATGAAGAGAGCATAAATGTCTTCCTGAGTCTGCAGAATAACCTGAAAAAATTTAATTGAGAGGTCTGCTTCCCCCTAATCACCTGAAAGGGTTGTCACATCTGGAAAGATAAGTTACAGCATTGGCTTCAATAATTATTTCAAGATGGAGAATTCCAGAAGAAGCATTTAGCTTTTGTTCTTATCCTCCAGTCCAAAGCTGGCCATGCAGTAAAAAAAGTAATAAAAAATAGTATCTCAGAGGAATTAATTCTCATTATGAAACAGTTTCATATTTAACTAACTTCAAAAGTCTTAACATTAATTAGGCTACTGTAGAATGCCCAGTTTCTTCTGGTACATTAGAGTTCTGTAGCAAATTTGGTGTAAAAAATGGGTGCAGTTTGCAAAATGACATTAATGTCCTAAACACACATGGACTAAGGTCTTGCAGGGTTGTGCTTCAGCAGAGCACAGTATCACCAACCAGCACAGTCGTGCTCTGGGTTTGGCAGGAATTCCCCTCCCTGCCTTTCTTTTAGTGGAAGAGGGAACTTTAAAACCAAGGTGTGAAAAGATACATCAGGCCCTCCTCCTCAGCTGAGCCTGCTGACTGATCCTGGCATCAGTCACTTCACAAAGAGAATAAACCAGCAGTTACTTTTTTGGAGTCTTTTTCATGAGGGTTACAGCTGATAGATTACAATGTCTCCCCCTTCTATGCAGCTGAAGATTCATACAGTGCTTTTTGTCTCAGCAGAGTACTGGCACAACATGGATGCCTTTCCCATGGTTTATAAATCCTGTACTTTATATCCATGACCTTTGCAAATTGAGCCTCAAAGAGAAAGTACAGTCTATATAAAATAAGTTTATACTTTGAAGACTTAAGACTTGCAAGTGAAATATATCTGTTTAGAGGAGCAAAGTCTTCACCAAAAAGTGGAGGCTTTTCAGGAAACTAGAAGCTGTCTCTGTGAAAGCAGCATTAAAGAACCATTTTTTCTTTTAATCTGTGATGACAAACTTCCTCAACAGCTGCATTCCTCAGAAATGAAGTGACCAAACTCCTGGGTAAAACTCCTGTGAGAAGACAAAATCACCCAACCCTACTGGCTTGAAACTCCTCATACACATGAAATAAGGACCACAAATTCAGGTATAAGTGCTAAAGTAATTCAACAGTGCTTTCCCACAGCAACAGTTTATAGGAATAAAGAATAGACTACAGAAGTAAGAGTGAAATAGGAGCTAAGAAATTCAGAAAACAGCCTAAAAACAGGCATGAGAAAAGTCTGGCTCGTACATGTGCCTCCCCTTGCCTTGTGAACAGGAGACATCAGACCATTGAGTTCTGCAGTTTCAGTATCTGAGAATTGGGATATTATGCTAATAGCTTTGAGAATAACATTTTATGTGGATTTCCAGGTCGTTAAGGATGCCATTAGGGTCATCCACTGAAGGAACACACAATTCCCACTGAAAATGAGGTCAGATATGATTCAGTGTAAGAAACAAGCCCTCTCTCTTGCATACCTGCCTTATTCAGGATGTGAGCTGCACAGTGGGGACTGCAAAGGGCATGAGCCCACTGGCCAGCTCCTGGCTAAATCCTTTCCCACAACTGCATGAAAGGTAAGCAGCTTCAGGGGAATCAGCAATGAGTCTGCTGGTGCAATATTCAGTAAATGTCATCTCTAGTGCACAGTGTGAGAGACAGATCTGTTGCCATTGACCTTAATACTACCGATTACTGTGCGGTTTGTTGAGTAAGCACTGTGTAAGTGAGCAAGTCAGAAGCACAGCCTCTGAATAAAGATAACATTACATCAATATTGTGTTATTTTAAGCTTATATTAGCAACTCAAAAGTATTTGTTAAACTAACAGGAACTGCGCCATGGGAAGCTCTCTTTCACTCCAGTTCTAATGCAAAAATACCCTGCAGAATAATCTCACAAGCTAAGACTGCAGAAGCATATAAAAGCAACCTGGAACAGTTAGGGTTTGCATGCACATTTTTAACCTTGATATTACCAAACCTTAATTTTTTTTTTTTTTTTTAATTTTTAGTTCTTTAAAAATTTCTGACCATATTTAGTTTTAGTCCACTAACACCTATGCCTTTGCAGGAACTACTGTCTCTTAAGAATGCATCTTCTGCAAAGCCAAAAAAAAAAAAAAAGGCACAGAACTTTCATAAGAGTGCTGAATTAAATAATTTTAAGTAATTTTGCAAGAAGAAAAAAAGATGTGGCAGATTAGTATTCCTAGTTTTAATTTGTATATGCTCAGCTAATGATCCAACATGACCTAAATGGGGAGTGCCACTTTCTGTTCACTGAAAATGCAAATGGTTAAGGACCTTGAAAAGTGGCACTCCTTGCAGAGGTCACCTCGCTGGTCTGTTATCAAAGCTTGCATAATGAAGTGGATGACACAGCCATTAACTTGCATATGGGCTTGTATATGTCAAAGCAGACCAGCTTAATCTAAAGGTGAATTCAATAATGTTATGCTGAATTGCAGTACAAAAAAAGCCTGCAAAAGCCTATGATTAAGGGTCAGCACATCTGGCTTCTGATTTGATGTCAGCTGCTAACCCTTCTTTGACCTCATCCCCTGCAGACTTTCTAACTGCCTATTACTAAGGATATTTTACAATGTCATCTTGCTGACTCTCAGTATACACTGAGAAATACCATCTATCTTTGCCTTTGCTAAGTTAATTTCCAAACTTCTTCAGTACACATGGAAAACTAACATTTAATTTCCTAAACCTGCAGTAAATTGTAGCTCACATTGGGAAATAGTGAATGAAAACTGCAGGAAAGCTTATTTTTCCTTCCAAAATAACCATTCTATCCATTAGCCTGTGTGATGTCTCAAATTTGCATGCTTTTCATAACAGCATTGGTGACAAAAATTTATTCATCCTTAGTGTAGCTGTGTGAAACCAACAGCAGAAAAAACTTGCCTACACTATATAGGAAATCATTCACACCACATGAGATTTCCTACTTTCCTGACTTTTATTGGTCTTCCATTTATTCATTTCCCTGTATTTGGCAGGTTGGTGTCCCATTTCGGTTGTTGATAGGCTAAGGCTTGTTTATGCTTTTGAGTAGGGCAGTCCAATTCTGCCAAAAAATAAGGACAAAGCCCGTTGACAGGCTGTATCCTTCTGCATAGAAAAAGAGAAACCTCTCTCAACTTGGATTTCTATTTGCATCAGAAAACAATCTGTTCATTAGAAACAGTTCATAATCTTAAATGCTTTTCTGAGCTCCATACCAACTGATTCTCGTTTCAAAACAAATAAAAATTACAATTTACAAAAGTGAAAGGTAGATAATTCCAGCAGAACACTCAGTTATTAGATCATTTCCAAGTACACAAAAGAAAGGAAATGAATGGTTTATGAATACCCATATGCAACAGCAGACATTTCTCAGTGAGAATAAATGAGAAGTTTTTCAGTACAATGAACACCCTAAGGCACCACAAGAATTTACTTCATAGGTGTAAAAAAGATACATTAATTTTAGGAACACCAATCAATTAGAATATACCTTGTAATTATTTGCAACTCAATTTTGAGAAGAATGTGCTATAGGCTGACGTACAGGAAAAAAGAATTCCACTATTTCAAATAATACACAAGCATTCATATATATTTTTTTATCTGTTCAGATTTAGAAAAGCTTCAAAAAAAGAAGCTATCCAATACTTGAGTTGTTACATGCATCAAGACACATAACATAAAAGATTTCTTTCAGAATTTTACCAGTGATCAGCATTTCTCACTTATTTTACCCTTTCCACTACATTTAGGGAAAATGGGGCTTAATTATGGAAGCCAGCAGCTGTTGTAGCTCCATAATGCATATAAATAAAACACCAAAAGACTGCAGGGCCTCCTTTTGGGGTTACTATTTTAATGAAGCAGTATCACAGTTCTAGCTTGTTCCACCCTTTCCACAGTTCATATCAGCAATAAATCTCATCAACTGCAGGCTGCATCGCTGAATTAAAGATAGAACCTACTGGGATGGAGCTGACACCAATGGGAATTTAGAGCTATACCACATGTAGCAAGGACTGGGCTCGTTGCCCACATCATGACCTTATCAAAGTATCAAGAAAATAATAAACATAAAAATAAAGTTCAATAACTTTGTTATCAGTATGACTAAACACAGCTTTCATAAACATATCAGGTCTATGCCTCCAAAGCCTCATAGTCACTTTTTCCTTTGTTCCTCTCAGCCAAAAAGCAAACCTTCATTATCACTCGGAGTCTACCTGGTTTTCCAAACAGCCATTACACCACCTGCATTGCCATTCCACACTAGAGCAAATTTAGTCCCACTTCAGTGGCCCTTCTGCTAGACACTAGCTGCCACCCAGTCTTTCTGCCTCTCATTAACAAGGCAGACCCTGGTAATAAGCAAAAGGAGTCCTCATATATGGCAAAGAGACAGGGAAAACATTTGATGGATGTCATGCTGCCTGTGACTCCTAAGTCTATCTCGGCAATGCAAGCCTTCCATGAGCACCAGTAACTGTGCATGCACTGAATACACATTTCCCCTGATTCCCAAGCAGGCTGGGGTTGGCACATGAAGCAATCTCATTCTGTTTGTGTGAAAATTTCATATTTTTCCCCATTATGAGTCCCCACAGCCCAGATTGATAGTAGACCCAGCTGTCCTTTATAATTACATTTTAATGACTTAGAATGGTTGTTTGCATTTTGGCAACTTGTTTAATAGTGATGACATTTAAATTGTCACAACTAGGCTTCAAAGTTATCAATTTATTAGATGATCAGGAAACTTCACACCTATGGTGGTGAGGTTTTTTGGCTGCAAAATCAGTAATCCATCAGCACACTGATTTATATAATGAGGGTTATTTCATAGGGATATACTTTAGTTAATTTAGCCCTGAAAGGGATTTACTTGAATGAATTAAAAAGGTTCTGTTTACTTATTTATTACTTTAGATTGACAGATACTCTAAAAACACACATATTGTGTTTTGTCTTCTGTTGCTTTTTCATTTCAGTACATTGACTTTTTGTGCACATATCCATTTATTTCTTCTCCTTCTGCAAATGAACCTGGGATTTGCAGAATCACATATGAATCCTTCAGAGAAACACTTCTCTGATACAGCAACAGAAGCACTCAAATATTGCATGGTTTATATTCTCGGTAGATTTCTTTTGCTAATTATTTCAACACCCATCCCCCAATGGTGCATCAAAACAGTTGTCCGACTCCTTATAGATGTAGAAGTCATGAACAGCAGAAAAATTAACCCTGATTGCCTGGTCTGAATATCAGGATTAATCATAGTACTGTCAGCTGCCTGGAACATTCCCTACACACTGCTTGTTTACCCCTCAGGTTCCCTGTTTCCCATTTTCAGCCCAAGGGTTTCAAGTCTCCCTGAAGTCTCCCACCCAGCCCTATTTGACCTGCTGTTTAGAAAAGAACCAGCACACGGTAGGGGCACGTAAAGCTCATGAGTTTCCTCACCAACCCACTGCTGCACAGCCCCAGCTGTGGAGGGGGTACAGCTACAGATGAGCAGTGCTGGCCAGGCTCTTTAGAACAAACTGGTATCCTGCCTTATCTCCAAAACTGGGGCTCAGCTCTGGGGCTGGCAAGCACACACCAGCCATTCCCATCAGCAGCACAGAGCAGAGCCCCTCACCAGGCAGGCTGACCACAGATGGCAGCTGCAGCCCACAAGCAACCCACACTTCTGGCAGAGGAGACTGAAACTGGTCAGTTGATTCCAAGTTCCTGGGAGAGCAGCATGGAGGTAAAATTGTCACACGTTGATTTTTAGGAAATCAACTAAAACATGCTCATACACCTGATTGGTGATTGATATCAACAGGGCTATGCCAGTCATCACGAAGGAAAGTAGCTTTGGGAGAGGCAGGAGGGGGATTACTGCTCGCTGCCAAGTCCCTGATGTACAAATGGCACTGCTGACAGGCACCATGCAGATGCAAGTGAACACCCTATGAGCTCCCACCTACCTCAGGGACTCGGCCCAGCATAGGGTAAGCCTCGTGTACTGTAATACACAAGTAGGAGGAATAAAAAATATCAAATGAATGTACTTCTCTTGACAATTTTGACTGCCTTTTTCTCCTTATCAGTAGTATTACCTTCACGCAAGCAATCATTAAGTAAACAGATCTCAAAGAAAAGTCATTTCAAGTACAGATTTCTTCCACTAAACTCCCTGGAGTGCCCACTCTGTAGCCCTTGGGCAAAATCCAGCATGAATTTATCTCAAGAATAGGCCAATGCTCATTAATCAAGCTAAGGCCTGGCTGAAATCCTCACAGGCGGCTGCGCAGAATGCCAAGTCACCTTGTTGTAACTGATCTAGGTACTCTGCAGTGCCAAAAGCCAGAAAGCTGCCAGAGACCATTATATTACAGATGGAAAGCCAGTAAAGAGAACAAGGAAAGTAATTAAAAAATATATTTCTCAAGCTCATTGGACATGGACCAAAATTCAAAGAATTTTGAATGAAACACAGAATGAATAATCAAAATAAATGTGACAGGTAGCAGAAATACACATTAGTGAGCTGCTGAAATAAAAAGCTTCACATAGACGCTCACAAATTTTCAGAAGAGTAGGAAGAGGTCCCCAGGGCAACCCCCATGGGAATTCTTTGACTCTGGGAAGTGGGAGGGTTCATCTACCTAATGGTTGAAAAACTTGCCCTTCTACCTAGAAAGCTGGAAGATCCCCAGAAACCTGAATAAGTCCTAGAAAGTTTGCATAAACACCCCTGCAGATGGCTGAGCACTATCTTTATGCCCTTGCCGGTGCTCATTCCTTGCCAATCGCAAGCTCCCTGTCCTGTTTCCAGGGGTGGCTTTTGAAGTGGGCGACTCCTGCAGTGGTGATGCCTTGTGGGACAGGGCAGCCCGGGGCTGTTACTTGTTCTAGCTGGGAAGGAACTCTGCTGGCTCTCAGCGCATGCAGGGCACGATGTGAATCCTGCCTGCTCCAGCCCCACCCAGCCCCTGGAACAGCCTCTATCCGATCCCAAGCACCTCGTTGATTTTGTTTAAAGAAGATTAGAGAGCACTATCAGCAGAGGACTGATAGGCAATCATCTTCAGCAGAGTGAAAAATAAACTTCAGTAGTAAGACAGCAACCTGTGGCAGCTGTTTACTCAGTGAGTGCACCGCGTCAGAGCATTTCTCAGCTGCATGTCACGACAAGCAGTCACGGGAGGACAGCACGGAGCCATCTCCTGCTGCTGCTCCACGTCTGAAGGAAGGCTTCCACCTGTTTTTCTTGGTCCGACAAGATGCAACACATCTGTCTTTGTCCTGAGGCAATCATTACGGCCACAGCAGCACTACCACAAAAATGGGGGTGAAAGCTGCTGTTTGAAACCAAGGTAAAGACTGAGCCTTATTTCCAATACAAACACAGCAAAAAGCATCATCCCCGGCAGGTTCACCAGTCATTTCCACCAGCTTCTATCAGTAATTTCCAGTGCTCTAAAGGCAGTTTAAAAAAAATGCACCTCAATTTTTATAGAGCTTTGAAGACCACTGCTTCCATTTCAGATCTGAATAAAGCATTGTGCTCCTGAAGGCTTGTCTACTTTTCCCATCTATACTAGCTGACCAAATACAACACATTGTATTTGCCAGAAAATCCTACTTTATCAGGTTAGAGTGAAATTTCTCCTGAGCTGAACCTGAGTAACACTCAGCTACAAAATATAAGCTCTCAGGTTTGGCGATATTCAGTAGTTTTATGTAGTTTGATTATAACACAAACATTATTTTCTATGCTAAAAAATGTTTAAGTGCTTCAAAAACCCATTTTGATCTTCATTTACTTTACTGCTTTCTCCAGCAGCCTTGTAATTTCTGCTGAATATTGTAAAAAAAACAATAATGAAAAAGGAAAATAATGCTTCAATAGAGCTTACCTGCTTTGACTTGCCACTTTCCAATTCACTGCCTTGAATATTGTGCACCCCCCTTCCTTACTCTGGAACAACCTCTGTGAAGGGGACCCAGCCCCAAGGTACCTGAACAAGGGGCAGGAAAGGTGCAGGGACAGCAGCTGGTCCAACTAAGAGTCCAAAACACAACGTAGCCCATGAGGACAAGGCAGGGCAAAGACAAGGGCAGGAAGTCAAAACCAGGCATTGCATCTGGCTGGAGCTGTTTGGAGACAGAACCACCAACCAAGGGCCCGTGAATTGAACCAGGGCAAGGCTGGAGGGCAGCTGGAGACCAACCCCAGTCCCAGCCTGCTTAGGGAAGGACACAAGGCTTAGGGCTGGCCTTAAATGGGGCTCTGGGCCCACGAGGAGGGGCTGTGGCTGGGGGACCCAGATGAGGCTGCCCAGGGACTATTAAGGCTTAATTAAGGCCAATCAATGCACTCTGAGCTGTGAGAGATGCCTTCACTAGGCTTAGTTTTGATAAATGAAAAGACGGTTAGGAAGTTGAAACCAACAAAACAAATAAACAAAACCCCCAAACAAATGATAATGCTCATTTCAATATTATGGATATTATGAGTATTATGGTGTATTATGTCTCCTCACAATTTCTGGGATTCAAACTTCCAAGGGAAATAAACCTTCCATCTCTGAATGAAAATAGAAATTAAAAAACAAATTGTGAAGTAAAATTTTTGAAGTACTCTTCTGCTGGTATCAGCCCCTCTTCCAAATGCTTCCTCACCCCTGCCTCTGCCTCAGCCTCTCTGCAGGGAACAGGAGTCAGTGAGCATATATGATGTAGGACCAAGGTTAGCATAAAAGATAAAAACATGCAGAGCATGAATTCTACTCATATATCCAGAAGAAAATACAGAGCAAGAAAAGACTTCCAAGAAGGAGCTTAAATGTAATTTCTGCTGAAATTACTGTACTGTCTTTGACAAATCCTTCTTTACAAGGAGTGCCAGATAAAGCCCTCTGGTATTGCCTCTGGATTAGCCCAACTTTGAGAGCTGGGAACCTGGGAGTACAGCAAATGAACATTTCATCTCCTTGGGAAGGACATTGCTTCCACTGTCTTGGCATCCTGCAGGCCAATGGAGCACACAAATGTCACCAGAATGCTGACACATCCTTGTTATAAAGTAGTTCATATTTCATAAAAAATTGGATCAAAACTCATGTTTCTGTAACGGAAAACATTACGTGAATGCTTTATAGAAATGGGAAATAATTACAAAATTTTCACATCTAGAGTATTAAGAAAAATTCCCTGCCAGCAGCAGAATATACTTTAACTTCATGATTTTTATAAACTGTGATTGATGAGATGTAAATTATGCTGCCACTGAAAAAAATCCAAACAACTGTATTCAACAGAATATTTTCTGCCTACAGTATTATTATGAGCAACTTCTTGACTGTTATTCCTGTCGTCAAGCAAAAGGAAGATAAATATTTGCATATGCAGCTTTTAAAATCAGTTTTAGATGACAGCAGATTACTCCTTTGTTACTTTATAGCAAATAATTTTTTATATTATAGTTTGTTTTCATCAGTGATGTCACATCCTATTCTC
Source organism: Certhia americana (assembly GCA_018697195.1). Taxonomy (NCBI): domain Eukaryota; kingdom Metazoa; phylum Chordata; class Aves; order Passeriformes; family Certhiidae; genus Certhia; species Certhia americana. The sequence continues at coordinate 16,049,635 of CM031865.1, read as the reverse complement.
TTTGCTTTTGACATGTTTTTAGAAAGCCCTTCTGCTGCATAGAAGGATTCCTTGGTACCATCTTCTTGGCATAGTTCACACCTTCATCTCCTTAACACTGCCTTTTGGTCTATTCCCTTCTCTTCTGGGTACATACTGCAGCTCAGGCTTTTGAGCTTTTTCAAAATGCTTTGGCTTAACTGAAGTGTCTCACTGCAGCATGGAAGTATCCAGATAAGCAGAAGATGTCCGATCATCTGATCAGATGCCTTGGGCTCTGAGTGTTGGGAAACCTTCTTGATGGTGGTCCGTTTCTTCCAGCCCACATTAAGACCAAGACACTCCTTTAGTTTCCATCCAGTTGTTTCATCTATGTCTTATGGGAGTCTATATGAACCTCCAGGATATATTCTGTTTTATCTCTGTAAGTTGGAGAGAAAGCATCTCTATTTTTCCCTCCACTTGTCCATATTGTATTATAAAGTTACTGTGTTAGTTACTGTGTTAGTGATGCTGGCAGCTGAACAGGAGAAAGAAACCTGCCAGCAAAGAAGAAGTTACTAAAGGTAACTATGTAGTAAAAGCAGAGTTAATGTCAGATCAATGGCACTGGAAGAGTAAGCCCTGAATTTATACAAAATATTCACTATCAGATATTATTTCCATCTGTCTCCCTCAGAAGGGCTTGTCTCTGCAGTTTCCAAGGCATTATGTTGCTTTCAGAACCAGAATGGTAGCAGTGGTACAACAGCTGTATATAAACTAATAACATGTTTAAACTGGTCCTTTGATCATCTGTCTTTTGTTAGTTTTCTGACAGAGTCATAAGATTCAGTGTATCAAATTTTGGGTTACCGCTTTTCTCTTCTGCTGCTTTTTGCAAACACTGTCACGTAGTGATAGTCTAGGAAAGCCACAGTTCCTTTACCAGAAATACACTCTGACATTCTTCTTACATTTGCAGGCTAGTCCTAACTAGTTCCTTCAAGATTAACATAAACAGTATTTCAAATGTGCTGCTATCAGATTCCCAGCATTAATTAGAAAAACAACCTTCAGATATGGATTTAATTTGCATCCATGCATTCCTAGCAGGATGTTTCTTTGCAATTGTTACACGTTGAAAAGCTCCATATCAGAAAAAGTGAGTATTCTAGGATCTGCTCTATTGCTTCTAGAACATGTTTAAACCCTGTGCTATTAAACAAAGATCTCAATGTCACTTTTTCATTATGGGTCAACATATGACTAAGCTGTATGTTTACACTGATAATAGCTGTATGATAAATATTTACATGGATTATATAGTTAGCAGTAAGGCGTAAGCAGTGCTGACCGTATGCGTCACTCCTGTACCAGGAGTACATGGGTTATGAAAATGATGGGTTTGGGTTTTTCTTCTTTATTTTCCTTCCAAGTATTGAATTCTCTTTCTAATTAGGCCAGACATAGCCAGGAAACAGAATCTATGCTGTTAATAGTTGTTTAAATGGGAAGGGATATTGCCTTAAATTTATTCAACCAACCTTTTATGTATCAGCCCGTCAGTTCTTCTTACTCAAGAACATTATTCATGTTGAGGAAAACTGAGTAATAGCTTGTGTGGCACACGTATATCAAATGTAGAATTTATTAAAAAAAAAAAAATTGTAGTATGTGAACAGTGGTTCTCATTTCATTCAACTTTATTGGTAAGAAAAATTAACATTCAGACAAAAAAGTAAAATAAATCCATGAGGTGAATGGTGGTGTGAGATTGAAAAAAGAGAACAGCAGACGTTTCTTTTTTTCTTCTAACCAGCTATTTATGTAAATATAAACTAACCCAGAAGATCTGGCAGGATATCAGTAAAATTGGTGTAGAACAAGGAAAACAAGCCCAACTTTTAAGAACTTGAAGGGTATAAAGTCCCACACTTGGGCAGAGAGTATCAGAACAATGGTGGGATTTTTTAAAACATAGCTACATATGCATCCCATTAATTATAGCATTAGAACATATTGTTCATTTCCTTACCCTGCCATTGTTCTTGTGACTTTTGTTGTCCCTTCCATATCATTAAGGACCTGAAAAGAGAGAATAGTAATATACAAATGCTCAGATTGATCCACGAAGGGAACTAAGATCTTCCAGGTCCCAGAAAGGAACCACAGCCTCAGGGCTTGCACCTCCAGTAATAAGATCTGGGCCTCTATTGAGGCAATAAATATGGCATCTTTAAGAATTATGGACTAAAGTTATGATTGCCTGAAAATGGAGTATGTTACAGGAAATGGTGCCAATTGTAGAAAACCTGGTGTATGATAAAAACATCTATCAGTTCAGGCACTTTTAATTCCCACATCCTGTGATTTCGACGTATTATTACGATTAGCATTAATTGAGGTAACAGATATAAATGTGCCAAAAGTAAGGAGCTTAAGGTAATGTGTCTAAATGGTGGCACACACTGAGCCTTGCCCGACTGTTTTGGCTTCTGTTCATTCTTGGAAGTGAGGACTATGCTGAAGTTGCTTGTTTTGGCAGAGCCTGCTCCCTTAACTTGATCTCCACCCTATTTCTAGGAATTCAGCCCCTTTCATGCCTGCCAGTCTGCTGAGCTGTGTGCTGTTTTTGGAAGGGCAGAATGCAATTTTCTTATAAATTCTATGACATACTTGTACGAGTTGCCAAGATGTTCTATGAAACCTGAGTGCCACATAAATGACAGCAAAATCAGGCCATTTACATGTAGCTTTGGCTATGGGCTTTGTATGATTCATTTCTAGTCACATATTTTCACCATCAGCTTGCCAACATTTTTATGAGACCCTATTATTTCAGGCATTTATAATTTTCTCAGTGTATTCCCTACTGAACATTAATAACAAAGCTCACAGTCTGGATATCTGTGTCAAATTTGGGGAATGATACAGTGACGACAGTGACTAGTACTCTACAAAAGTGAAACTAATACCGTCTTTAGCTGCACTAGGGGAGGTTTAGGTTGGACATTAGGATGAAATTCTTCACAGAAAGGGTGATTCGACAGTGGAATTGGATGCCCAGAGAGGTGGACTCACCGGCCCTGGAGGTGTTTAAGAAGAGTCTGGACATGGCACTGAGCGCCGTGGTCTGTTTAACACAGTAGTGTTAAGTCGTAAGTTGGATTTGATGATCTCAGAGGCCTTTTCCAAACTTGCTGATTCTGTAACTCTGCAACGTCTTCATCAAATTGCTTTTAACACTTAGAGAGGAAAAAAAATTTTAAAAATCCTCGAACTATTAAACTTACAGAACTAGTTACTGTTTTGCATGTGCAGTAACCCGCTTCCAAAGGATACCTGACCCTGTATTTTAATAGTGGGCAGTGCCAGCGAGTGATACCCGCCCCCAGACTCCGCCTCAGCCCGCCCGCGCACAGCGCCCCCTGGCGGCGCGGCGGCCGCAGCGCAGGCGCAGTGCGCTGCCCGGCCCCGCTCCCCTCACGGCGGAGTGGCGGCCGAGGGTCACGTGAGGCGGCGCGGGGTTCCGGGTGCTGCCGCCGCCGGAGAACGTGAGTGCAGGGGCGGGGGGACGCTGGAGCCTCCGCCGCCACCTCCACCTCCTCCCCGACCCTGCGCGGCTCCTCCTGCAGTGCCCTCCCGTTCTGCTCTCCTGCCCACCTCCTCTCTTGCCTTTGCCGCCGCCTCCCGGCCGTGAGGGGCGCGGCCCAGGAGCGCCGCCCTGCTGAGCTGTCGGTGCCAGCCCCGAGGAGCGGGCTCTGGGCTGGCTGCGCTGCCCTCAGCCTGCGCTCTGCGGGAAGCTTGCCTCCGCCGAGCTTAGCTGGCTGCCGCCGCTGCGAGGAGCGGTGGTGGGAATTGCGGTAGTGAAGCGGCCTGCGGAGTGGAATCGCCGGCATTTCACGGTTTCCCGACCCTTATCTTTACACACACACACACACACACACACAGAGCCCGCCGTGCCCGCGGGGCCCCGCTCCTGGGAGCGCTCTCGGAGCCCGCGGGGTTTATCCGCAGCCACAGCTGCACTTGAGCTGTGCTCCTCACAGCCTCCGCAGATTGGGTTATTGCTTTCATTTACACCATTTCCCGCAGTCTATAAACAGTTTTTTCTTTTTTTTTTTTTTTTTAAAAATCAATTACTGGCCAGATCTATATTCCTTTCTTTGTTAATGCTACGAAAGGAAAAAACCTACCCCCAAAATCTCCAAATAACTTGCAGCTGTATCGAGGAATGGCAAGTATATCTTGTAATTTTGCAAGCCTTGTTATGGTTGTTAAAACGCCGAGTTTAAGTAATTCAGGTGTCTGTAAAATGTAATTAACAATACCTGAGCTGGTTTGATTTCCTGAAGTAGCACAGTGATGTTCTTCCTGGAACTGGTTTTTTATTGACAAAGGTTGGAGGTGTCGACAACAGTAGTATAATGCTAATACTAGAAAGCATATATTTCTGAATTGTTTGTCTGTTTAACCAGTATTATTTAAAATTGCTTTCTTCAGAAAGTGAGTTTTCTGTTCTTCCTTTCCCTTACACACTGCAGACAAATTTTCGCTCAAAGCTACCAAGGAGTGCTAAAATTTTAAGGGCTGTTGGGCTTCAGACTTCTGAAGTGGAGTCAGGCAGTCTTTGATGGTTTCATTTTGTGTAATATTAAAAAATTCTTCAGGTAAAGGAGGATGCTCTTCCAGTATGATTACCCAGTGTTAACATTATACATGTGAAACAATTGCAATCAATTGGGGAAGTAAAACCAACAAACCCCCAACCAGAACTCAAATCCATGACCCTGAGTTAAGACATCTGTGAAATTAAAACTCAGCTGTGGCCTAATCTGAAGTTCACTCTTATGGTGTATTTTTATTTTAAGCTGTGACATTCTCTTACCTTTACAGGTACAGTGATATTAAATATTTATGGCTATTTCACTTCTCCAACTTCAATTAGTGTAGATGTATCCTGGTGTTTTGAGAGGCAGTTACTAGTTACTCTCTGTTATTAGGGAGATTTAACCTAGTCCCTGAGTTCTTTCCTGTCTCACTTATTTTGGGATAAGATAGCTAAAATGATTCTTCACATGTATTGTTTAACATGTCTATATTTATTGTGAACAGTAATTGTTACACCCTTCAGAACACAATTTTCAGTTTTAAGTTGAAGTTTTTTCGTTTAAAAACTTACTTTGTTAAGGACTTTCTCTTTAGTGGTACCTAAAAGGATTAACAATCTATAAAGCATTTTCAATTTTCATGCTGAAGCAGATATAAGAGGCAGAAGTTCTTTATTCTCACAGAAAACTTTAAATTAAATATAAAAAGTTGCATAATTTAAAAGACTGTGATATAGCCATTTATGAAGTCATTGAACGTTGGTTGATATTTAACTTTGAGTTGTCTCAGCAAGGGACTTACTGACTTAAATTGTTTTAAAACATTTTTGTTACAGATGTGTGACTTCTCTCACCCAATTCTGAAATGCTGTCTTTTCAGTTCACCACTCAGCTTTCCTTTTTGAAGGAAAGCCCTTTACAGGCACATCTGATGAATCCAGAAGTCGTTCTTTATGAAGTAATTGATTTTATAATTAAGTCAGAACCTTGTCTTTGCTATGAACTATGTAATTGAGTGGACATTTCAAAGCTTATTGTAGCTGACAGCTTGTGGCTGACCTCCTTGCATGCTTATTAAATATAAACAGGATGATTCATTACGTTTCAAATTTTTAGTTTGTTTTTCCTTGCATTGGTTGTTTATTCTGTTAGGCGTTTTCCCCACCCCTTTGCAAATTTAGAGGACCACAGTAAAAGTTAACAGTTGGCTCCTGCTTCTTTTGCCCTGAAATCAACTGTTTCTGCTTTACCTGGAGAAGTTTTTGTATCCTGAGACTGTCTTCACCAACAAGTGGTGTGGGCCTGTTGAGGCTTATCTGTATTGTGGAATGCTTTGTGCTTAGGATCTGATACTTTTCACCCTTTATGTTTCAAGTGCTTTTGACTTTAGTCTAGCTCTAATCTGGACATGTAGGTTGAATGCACAGGGTTGGTTTTTTTTTTCTTCCGTGTACTTGGTTTTGCATAAACATAAATCAAAAGTTATGGGTAGTTATGTCTGTTTAGGGGGAGCCAGGGTACAGGGAGATTCTTTTCCTCTAAATTCAAATTACAGCTATAGAAAAAGACAGTAGAACATTTCGTTTTAACTGGTATTTACTAAAATATTTATTATGTGTTTTTTTTAGTAATGTGAAGTTGTAATATTTTATGGTTAACAAGGGAGTGAGGGGGTTTGTCACAGTAAAAATAAGTTTAAATTCTTTTTACTTGGTTAGTACAAAACAAACAAACAAATTCCAAGAATATTTAGTTCAGACATTTATCTTGAGTAGGTGACAAAAATGCAGACACGTGGCAGCTTGGATGCAGGACAAATGTCCATTTCAAGTCTATTCTGGAAATTTGTACATTTTGAAGTAGGTGGCATGTTTAAAAAAAAAAAAAAAAGAAAAGAAAAAGGAAAAAAACTGCTTCATTGTGAAAGCCTCATTAGACTTTTAATAAACAGAGTGGAGGCTGAGGAGGAATGTTCAAACAGTTGAAAGCTCTATATGTTTTAAGGGAGTTGCATTCCAGTAGACTCTCAAATCACTACTGTTCTCTTTCTTGTATCTTTTTCCCTTCGACTCAAACACATAATGTGTCTTGGCTGACATTTTTGGTTGCTGCCAGTAATGGGAATAGTTTATGATAACTAGCACTGCTGTAATCATGATGGAAAGCATTCCCAGTTCTGTTCCATGGGTATTGTCTGGCTATGTGCTGGATGAGGGTTTCTTTTCTTAGGTGCATGGGTGTTGAAAGTACTTAAATTGGGAATTTAAGGATATCAGAAGGAGATGGAGACTTTAAAACACAAGACTGTTTAACAATTTGAACAACATGGTATGGCAGGATTTTGGTGTTCCCGCATAACTTGCGTTTAAAGGATGTTCACTTTTAAATTCTAACAGTTTTTGTGTCAGCTGTTTTATGATGAAAAAGATGTAACTGTGTATGTGGTACAAGAAAAACCAAAGTTTGGGCAGAAGACTGTAAGAATGTAGGGGGATGTTGGTCCACCTGATATCAGAGCTAGTGTGGAAAAAGAAAATGACATTGATTAAACTTCGGATTAACAATTTTTTTTTGTAATGTTGACTTTAAAGTCAAAGGCTGACAATGTAATTATCTGCAATGACCAATTTGCAGTTAAACAGATTGGTTCATTTGAGCTTTGTGAGGGCTGCAACTTTGGTTTTTACAGTTAAATTGTGATCATTAGAAAATGGTTTTGGAAGGCACCAGTGTAGGAAGTTACATGTTCAAGAGGCCTGGTATTTCACTCTGTTTTAGACAAAGCTCAGGCATTATGTAGTTATTATTATTGTATCTCCAAGATAAAAATGTGGGGAAAATGTAGTTACTTTTATTGTAATGTAGCAAATACATTTTACATGCATTCTGGCTTACTGACAGAAAACACAACCAATTTGGTTTTTTTTTTTTTTTCTTCTCTGAAATTGCTATAATAAGTGTAAATGTGATTTAAAGATACATACAGAGACTAAAAAAAACACCTTAATTATAAGAAGTGGCATTAATTAATTCTGTGTGTGAACTAGCATGGAAGTGTGTGCTCCCCTCACTTCAGGATAAGCAGAGAAGGTAGCCTGGCCCCTACCTCGTTGTCTTTGATGTTCCACCCTGTGCAGGTCTCCCAGGTCCTTTTGCTCTTATGGGATAACATCATCCAGAGGTGCTTTCCTTCTTTTCCATGTGCTCACTGTTTTTGTGGAATGCAACCCAATCAAATTATTAAGAGTACTCTGAATACCTGATTGAAAATGTTGAGTAAAGTGTTTGTAGGCAATGGTCTGTGGAAATGTGAAACTTAGTAAATCCTAACAGACACAATGGGGAAAGTTAAGTTTTGCAACTTGAGCTATCCTTTATAAATGTGCCATTTTTCCTCCTGTCCTCTAGATGAATTAGGTTGTTGCTTTTTTATCTAATGAAAAAGTTGAAGAGGAATAATTTCATATGAATTGGAAAGGCATTTAAATTAAAAAATTAATACGTTAACAACTTTGACTACTTCATGTATAGTGAAAAAGAAGGTTAATGGGGTGTTGAAATGAGAATTTTGTACTTATCTCGATATTTCAGGTGGTTTCATTTGAAATCTGGTGGCAGAGTTTTGAACAGTAATTGTATTTTGCTGATTCTACATAACTAATGCTTGCACATGGAATAATGTGTTGTGTATCTTCAGTAGTTCTGCAAAGAAGGGACACCCCGGAGGGGAGAGGCTGTGCTGTTGTTGGGCCACCTTGCAGAGTTTTCAGAAGTAAAAGCAGGACTGGTCTAGCTGGGGCAGTCCCTCAGAACCAGCTGGAAATCCTGGGTCACTTCCTATCTTCTATAGGTGGTTCCATGCTCTGGAAATCACCTCCCACTGTGCTGTGTTATCCAGAGCACCTCCCTCCCTCCTCTCTTGTCAGTTCCTGTCAGAGTAACTCTGTTTCTAGACAGCTCTATTTCTGTAGCCCTCTTTAGTCCCCTGCGTTTTTCTGGCATAAATCAGGCCAAAGATTAAAATTTTGTTGTAACTCTTCAAATTTTATATGCTGGTTTTGTATAGGATTTCCCCCTATATACTGCTTTTCTCCATCACACACTTCTAAACTAAACTCTTTATTCTCATCCCTAGAAAAGCAGTAACAATTTTCAAATTGTGTCTGGGATTACTTAGCTGTGTCTTTCTTCCTTTTTTAAAACTTGTAACTTTTAGTTTTCAAGCTTAGCTTGTTTTGCATAATTGTAGAAGTTGGAAAAATGGTCATTTAAAAAAAATTAAATATGTGGCAAAAATAGGAATCCTGGAAACTGAGACTCTAAAGAAGAATTTTGAACTGTTTTCCTTCCTGAAATCTTAATTATTCTGACTGAATCAGAATTAATGAAAACAAATCTAGAATACCCAAGTATTTTAATGGGTTAAGTACAGCCTGTCCAGGGATATGAAACAAAGGTTCAGACTGCTTTTTTTCTCAGTGCTTTTCTGGATTACCTGTATAAATCTCTTATATTTGTGTTTTGTATCAGTTTACAAATTCTGATTTTTTCCTCCCTTGAATTTTTGTTCTGATTATTAAAGGTCTCAGCTGATTACCTTGATGAATTATTTGTGTTTAAAAACTCATAAAAATCAGTGATGAGCTTCAAAACACCACAATAGGTATATAACGACTTATCTTTTTTCTTTCAGAATTTCCAAAACTTGATTGGTTTTGAAATTGAACAGAAGACTGGAAATCAGAATAATCTTCACATTTCTTTTAAAAAGAAGTAACAATGGAACGAAGGCAGAGAGGAGTCAGTGCTGGTCTGCTTTTGCTGCTTTATCAAATTTCTCAAGTTGGACTCCAGAACATTCCTTCTGTTACCCTTGGGGTGCTTATACTGAATATTTTTCTCTTTCTGAATCCTTTGAGGCCACTGCCTGAAGTGTGTCTCAGTGTAAATGAAGCTCTCCACAGAAAGAACTGGCAGCGTTTGCTGCTTTCTCCTTTCCACCATGCAGATGATTGGCATTTGTATTACAACATGATTTCCATGCTTTGGAAGGGCATAATGTTGGAAAGAAAGCTGAAGAGCATCTGGTTTGCCTACATAATTGCAGTATTTTCAGTATTGATTGGAGTAGTTTACATGGTGCTGGAACTCCTGCTTGTGATAATCCTGGATGATCCTTCCTATGAAATGAATTGTGGTGTAGGTTTTTCAGGTAAGACCCAGAGTTGGTCTCCAATTTACATATTTAAAATTAGTATGTATTGTTGCTATATAACAATCACTGTTAATTGCAGAGGGAGGATGGGTGTACATCTGTATATATGTATGATTGTCCTGTCAGAATGCTTATCCTGTTTTTTAATTTTAAGCATGTACTCTGTGCACAAGCATAAAGTAATTCAGTTCACGTTCTTGTGACCAACAGGGACTTTACCTGAAAACATGAAAATACCATCATCCTGGTAGAAATGTGTTTTTCTGGTTAATTGAAGTCTGAACTGTTAATTTTCTGATGCCGTTCAAGCATAGTTCTGCTTAGGTGGCTTCTAGAAAATCCTATCTGTTTAAAATTACTTGTGCCTGTCTTTGGAGAGACTGCCCTAGATTTGCTTCTGCTAGCAATATCCAAACACCTGATTTTGGTCATCTTCCTTCCAGTAATGGTCTTGTCTACTCCTTTAGCAAATCATTTTCAAGTCAATAAACTCCTTCTCTAAAAAAATCTACAGTCAAGTGGAAAAGTAGCCTTGCATATCTAGATTAGGGGATTTCCTTGCCATCATTGGGACCTAACCTTAGAAGGCAAGCCCTCTATTTCAGCCTGAAAAGAAAGTTGCTTCAACACCTCTGAGGTTTTTTTGGAATATTCCAGTGAGTATGAGCTGGAACATCCTGAAAGTTGCTCCTCTGGACCTTCAGATATTTTCTGGTATTTTATTTTTGGTAACAAGACATGCCCAGTTCTAATACTGGCCTTTCTGGGGGCTGTAGAGGCCTTGAGTTACACCCTTTCCCTGGATGGTTTGGCTGCCTGTGCCAGCCTCGATGTGTCCATGTCAAAACTTTTACTTGTTAATTTATCAGGGTTTTTTCAGACCACTGAAAACAGCTTTTCCACTGATACCTTTCTCTTGAGAGGAACTTTATCATAAACACTTCCAATAAGTTCTCTGAATTCATTCCATTATATCGGCTGGCGGTTGTATGATAAAGCAGTTGCAGTCAGTTAGAAATTACTATTATTTACTGTGAGTAAAGTTGATTTATATACTTCTTTTTTTTTCAGAAACAAGTGATTCTGGAGTATGTGTAAGATGATTTTCCATTTATTCAGAATTTGAACCTACTGTTGAGCTTTACACATATTTATTTGTTTTCAGTAGTGGCTTTTCTGGAGTCACAGAACATTTTCTTGAGTTTGCTAATTTTGTCAATTATTTCAACTAGAGCTCCCATGTTAAATTATGTTTGTATTGTTTTGAATACCTGAATAGCTACAGTGAGCAGGAACACTAAAAAGCAACTTAGATTTGGTTGTTATACAAATACATAGTTTTTGTATCTTTTTTTTAAGTCACTGAAAAGTATCACTGAAAGAACAGAAGTGTTCTGGCATGCAGCAATATGCATCGTGGCGCTTTGAAACTGCATGGTACTTCAAATTGTTTGCATTTCTTTTTTATTTGTGCACAAGTATTTCTCTTCATGTGGTTTCTTCTTGTTTGCAGGAGTCTTGTTTGCTTTGAAAGTTCTGAACAACCATTATAATCCAGGAAGAGTGAGCAGTGTCCTTGGATTGCCGATATCCAGTAAATACGCTTGTTGGGTGGAGCTGGTGGCTATTCACTTAATCTCCCCAGGGTAATTGCATTTAATATTTCAAAGAAAGGAGAAGAGAATCGGGCTATCTGGAGTAGTTTGAAATTCTCATTAAGTGTGAGTAGTGTTAGCTGGTACCCAGTACAGTGCTGAGGCTGCGGCCTGCATTTTCCTTAAAACCCTCTGAGTACATCTCAAATTAAAAACCTGAAATACTGTTCCCTGAAGGTGTAATAGAGTATTTGAGTGAAGATAACAAAAGTTGATGGACAAGGAAAAGGGCTGTGCCTTTTCAACGAGGTAACTAAAGTACTCCACCATAGTGCCAAGGGCTTCATTAGCTGAGCAGCATTCCACTGTTTGCTTGCCATTTCTGTCCTTGCCCACTCTGACTTAGTCACTCCTCTGATTTATCATCAAACTACCGTCCAGTATTCTGCTAGTTTTGTCATTGTCAGAGTCACCCTCCTGCCATGCTGCTGGTCATCTCCCTCAGTTGTTTCCCTGTGGGCTCTGCCCCTATCTCTGGCAGAAAAGGCCTTGCTCTTCTTTGACAGTTGATTTTTGTAGTCCTGTTTGCAAATGAGTAGTTTTCCTATGTAATGTTTTGTAACTGTGAATCACATTGCTGAATACATGCAAAGTACAGACACAAAATCTATGAACTATCAAATCACAGTTTATGTATGATTTCCCACTTCTAAGAAAGATTAAAAAAAAAGAGCTCAGCAATACTGAGATGTTTCTTGTCAGATATTATGATATAGCTGATAGAACATTTCCTAGCACAGAAGGAGAATTCAAATATTGCTTAGGTTAAGCACTGGTTTTATTGCTTTATGCCTGGCTGCTCAATTGACTGCAGTGAGAATTAAAGACAGAAGAGTGCTCTGCCCAAATGCAATTTTATTTGTGAGCTGCATGGCTTTGCTGCAAGTATAAAACTAAAGCTTTTGGTGCATTATAAACATTTTTCTGAAAAATATAAACTGCTGTTTTAGCTGAACATTGGTTTTATTTGGTGATATGTTTAATGATACTGTTTTTAATTAAAGAATAGTGAAAGAGCATTATGTATGAAGTAAAACCATATCATTCTGTTTATGGTAGAGGGAGAACATGATTTCAGACATTGTGTGCTGCTTTTTTTTTTTTTTTTCAGAGTGGACAGGAAGTCCAGAAATAATGCCAAAAAATATTTCATCATTTCATGGAAGTTTAGATTGCTGCCTCATCTAAACCTCTACAGTGACCTCTGTAGAGGGCAGTTTCACAGCACTTAAATGATAATGGGGGCTGCACAGAACAAGTATTGATCTCCAGAAATTCATGTCCTAGAACACAACATGTTTAATTAGTGACTGCTGACTGCCTTGCAATGATCCATAGCAATTGTAGCTCTCACACCATTGCTCTTACTTGCTCACCTGTGTGTTCAGGGCAGGTTGTAATATTGGAAGTCTATGTTTAACTGGTTCCTTTTGTAGACCAAGTTGCATCATTTAGTTTTGAATAGATAAGAGGTCAGTAATTGGGGCAGAATTCTGTCCAGTCAGAAAGCCGTGCGGTGAATTTGGATGTAGCTAATTGGACTGATGTAGCAGGTTCACCTGAGAATCCATTACCAATGAAAGATCCAAAGTAATATTGAGCCTTTTGAAAACCTTGATTTGTGTGTTGGGAAAGGATTTTCGAGTTTACTGACATCTTATTAATTTCTTTCTCATTAACGTTTTGTTTTGGAAAAATTTTAAAGTGCATTCAGTATCCTTCTCATCTTCACCTTCCATAAAGGATGTTAAGATGTAGGCTTTGTTTAGCAGCCTTTGGATTATTTGGTTAATGGAAGAACAGATGTGAAAAGTTACTTTCTGTTTAATCTGTGCCTCTTCCAGTATTGGGCAGATATCTTAAGTCTTAGGTGAACCAATACCATATTGGTGATTTCTAGAGTAGGTGATTCTTAAGTATTTTTAATTTGCTGAGGTCAGACATTTTCCACGTCAGGCATGCATACTTCATAAATTTGGAAAATCTTTTCTAGAAAATCTGTTTGGCAAATTAGTTCCTTATAGATACTTTATTTTGGTAGCTACCCTTTATCTGTAAATGCTCACATCAGCATTTATGTGTTACTCTTTAGAGAGTTGTTGCTTACCAGTGAGCGAGAATTGCAGCTCTCCATGGCAGGATATGAGTTTGTGGTTAAGTAGGTGGCAAAAGAGTGGATTTAGATTTGATCTTTGCCTCCTTCTAGTGACACATGCATTTTCCTGTCTCCTTTTACCACTGATACCTGGAAGTTGTCTTGGCTTGAGTGCTTGTGCTATCCTCTGTATAACTCCTGCAGATCACTGACCTGAATGTAAAACTGATGCAAACATTACACTTGGTACATTAAACAGGGGTTTCATTTCTACTTTATAAAGGAAAAAAGAGCTCATTTTAGCTCATATTATTTAAATTTTTTGACAACCAGTATAAGTGAGTTATTTCTAATTGCACATGAGGAAATTTTAATGTTAAGTGTATCGGCTTCTGTAACTTTGTGATAGAGGTGAAAAATTTTCAACTGGTGTTTACACCTACTTGATTTCAGAAGATTTTCTCTTAATTTATGTTTAAACACAGAAGAGTTTAACTCTTAATTTGAATGCTGAAAAGTGATTTTTGAATTTATAGAGTACCCCGTAGTCATGTCAGTAACTGGAGCCAATCTCCTTATTTACTGTGAACATATGGGTTGATTTCTCAACCAACCAGAGTCTTTTCATTCCATGTACAAATGGCAGTGATATTTTTAAAGAGATTGTTGGTATCCATAGAAAAGAATTTGGATCTCAGCATTTCAATTGTTCTTTCAATTTTGAAGGCAGTGTATTAGAAAGATTGCAGTGGATCTGCATTCATGCTTCTTTCAGAATAATTGTAGGATTGCATGGACAGTGCAGTAGAAAGTATTGTGTTTGTGCTTTCACTCAGAACTGTACATGGTTTTGGTAAGATTTACCCAGACAATTACATTGTAAGTTACTTTTCTGAAGCTTAAAACCAGTTTACTCCTTTGTTAAGTCTTTAAATGCTTTTAGGGAAAGCATACTCTGTGGCAACTAAAATGATCTCTCCAACTAGTTTTTTCAGGATATTTGTTAAGTACTTTTCTGTAACTGTGTAACTTCCACTTTTAAGGTGGGTACAAAGAAAGAAAACTTAGCATTATATCCTTTCAGTTAGGTAATGTCTCTGTGCTTGATCTCACTCAGGGACTTTCTCAGAGAAGTCTCAGGGACTTTCTCTTTACAGCAAATTCTACACTCTCCCTTTTGTATCCCTACCAAAAGAAGTCTCCTCTTCCATTACTCACAAGATTTTTTTATTTTCTAGGACTTCTTTTGCTGGGCATCTCTCAGGGATTCTTGTTGGATTGATGTACACTATGGGACCTCTGAAAAAGATCATGCAAGCCTGTGCAGGTATATAATTTTGTTGAATTTACAAAATCTGCATAAGGAACACTTTTATTTTTAAAATTCAGTAAGTGTTACGTATAGAAATTCAGCCCATTCCAGAAAATTTTTAGACAATTAAAGATAGGCTCACTTTATTAAAATAGATGCAGAAGAAAAAATTCAAATTTTTTTCCTAAATATGGATCAGAACAACTAAGAATAAATGTGACTTTCAGATATTTTTACTTAGAGGAATACCTTTTACTCTTCAAATATTTATTTAGACTATAATCTTTCAATGAAAATGTCACTTCAAATGAAGTGTGGTGAAGCTATAAACATATGTCAGAACAAAATGTTCCCGTCTTGATTTCTACTGTTATGTCAATTCTAATGGAAGCCTCTATGGTTTGAAAAAGGTGGTGGGATGCTTAAGAAATTGTGACTGGATTTCTTGAACTTTCCAACAATATGTTATTACAGCTTTTCATATTGCAGTAATAATTATTTTTTGAAAAAGATTATAGCTTTAGACATCTTTAGTCTTAACAGTTGTTTTAAATACAGCCCTGCAAACTTTTAAATGAACACTCCCATAAATGTCAGTGTTTTAATTGGAAGTCTAAGCCTTGACACAACAGCTATGCTGGGGTTGGTTGGGAGAATATTTGGCTTTTTATATCTGACTACTTGATAGGCTGAGTACTTTATTCATGACTGTTCATCAAATTGAACGTGGATACGGTGTTTGTGTACTGGGGAATTATTTGTTCAAATGTGTGCTCTCACTGGGGCTTTGCTCACAGTTTGGGGATAGTGTGTAAGTCATGTATGTTCAGCAGTTGGAAGGGAAAGAAGGACACCAAAGCATCAGCTTTCCTGCCTGCCTGGAGGGAACAGACATCAGGTGTCCCCTGAGTTAAAGGTTAACCTTGCATGATTCTGTGCCACGGGGGAGCTGCCTGATGACTATAGAACAGGCAGGGCATCAGCTCAGCTGCCAGGGCAGCTTCAGGGTCTGCAGCCCTGACTGGGTAACCTGCTCTGATCTCCTCACTAACCCAGCTCTGCTTTGGAGTTGGACTGGGGACCTTCTGAGGTCCCTTGCTAGCAGAATTTCTCTGGGATTCAGTGATAATCCCACAGTACTGTTAGTGAAACCTGCTCTGGGGACTGGGCTGCTGTGCAGGTTCAGTGTGACTGACAGCTGCAGGAAGCAGTGGTGCAGGGCATTTTTTTTCTCCTATGTAGCAAAACAAGTATAATGCAGTGTTGCTTCAGTCCTCAGTTTTCTGTGCATTAAACATTATTACTAATGAATACTCTCAGTAGAGAAATTGTTCATTATGTGTTCTGGGGAGAACATTATATGTTGGTTTGCTTTTTTTCTAGTCTACATGGATGTTGCTTGAACAAAGCACATTACTATGAAATCTGGAACAACATATAATCTTGCAAAAGTATATTCTCTCACTGATGCCAAAACAATCCATAGATACCCCTGACTGATTTCCTGTCTTTATCTTATGAAACAAACTCTTAAAAAAGGGTACTTTAAATTTGAATTTCGTATTCTATAAAGAAAATATAATTATTCTAACAGTATATTCATTATCCTTTTATTTAGCTGGCATTTCTTTCTTCACTGAGCCTGACAGGCCAAGGGACTACTATTCAGGTAAGTACTTTCGTCCACTTAATCAAATTCAAGCTTTAAAAATAGTTTTTGCTAATGATTAGAAAACCTATAGCAGAGCTATGTAAATGGAAACATACATAGTATACAAAATATTCTGCACATGTATACATGCTAAACTTTTATTACTTCTCTGGACACATCTCACCTTTCCTCTTCAGGCAAGTGTGTGGATGGATTTTGTACAAGGGGCTTAAGCCTGAAATTAAGGTCATGACTTCCTAAAATACTACTTCAGGGAAATAACATCTCTTTTGCACAAAGTGTAGCAGAGGGGAAATCATGTCTACTGAAAGCAGCGTTTTGGACCTTGGTAAATATGCCCTCATCTGCCAAATTTATCTGTTCCATTCTAGGTTGGTTTTTACCTTCTAACAAGGATCTTCCTTTAAACACTCTTTGTAAATGAAGTAATTTACAGGCAAAAAGTCCCTTCTCAGCAGACTGAATTTAGGATTATCTTCAGTTTATAGATGGATGGTTGGAATGCTGGCACACTGAATGGAGCACATTTGAGTCACTTCTCCTGCAGAACATTGAATCATTACATGTGGAATGTACAGAATTAATAGGTGGAGTCCTTGTCTGTGAGGGCCAGGAGAGGCTGGGATCTGAGCTAAGGGATGCATATCCTGGCATCTCTTCCCTCCTGCAGTGATTTATGCTCTTTTCTTGGCATCTGCAGGAAGAGCAGGATAAATGCATAGTGATAACTCTCTCAAATACCTGCCAGTGTGCACTGGCTTGTGGCTTAAAGATGTTCTCAGCAGAAAGTTTTATGGGAGAATTTTGTCTTTAATAGCCTGTGGTAGATCCTTCTTCCATCAATTTGTCAGAAGCTCTTTGAATCGACGTGAACACTTTTAACACCTACATCGTCAGAAAAGACTCAGTTTGTTTCACAGTTTAGAATCTGTCATTTTTTTGGTTTGGCTTGAACCTGGTAACTGCTAATTTCATTTGATGCACATGAATTCTTCTTTGGGGAGGGAGACTAAACCTTCATTCTTTATCTTCTTCCTTCCTTAGTGGTTTTTTAGGCTTCAGTCCTTTACTCACAGTGGTCATCTTTTCCCTCCATTTGGAAAGTTGGAGTCTGTATGGCTGCTTATAAGGAAACCATTTCACACATTTGATCATTCTTACTGTTCTCTGATGTTTCATCAGGCAGGTTTTTTTTTTATTTTGTGTAGTCTTTTATAATTGAGATGTGCTTACTTTGAGCCAAGTTTATAGCTGCTTTTATTCTCCCTGATGGACTTTGTCTTCCATGATCTATCTCCAATTTTATTATTACATTAAATAGTTCCCACAAGCAGGATTTTGGGCCCTTAAGTATTTTTGAAACATCTGTTTTCTAATTCCTAAACAAAAGATCTTAGCCTGCTTTCCTCAACAACAGCAACAGGGATTGTTCCAACTTAAAAGTATATTTACTCAGGATTTTCATTGCTCTAATTTTCTCTCAAGTCAAAAAATATTTGATCTAAGGGCCAGTGAAGTAATAAAACAATTACTACTCTGAAGTGAAATGAGAGGTATACACATGGATCTGCAGCAAGCACAAGTTACCTGTTCCCATGGCTGGCATTCCCAGCCCAGGTAAAAGTGCTAACTCAGCTACAGGTGCTGCCCAGCCCAGCTGCTCACAGACACTGAACCTTCCTTCAGTATCCCAGAATAGCAGGGATGGAAACTAGAGAGATTTATATTGGAAAAAGTCCTTTAATAGCTAATGAAGATAAGAATTTGTACATGACAATTAAACTCTGGGATCTATTACAGCCCTGCTACAAACACCAGCTGCTGGGAGCTTGGGTGGGTGTACAAGACCACCCTTGTGGAGGAGCAGCAGAGGGATTCTGAACAGCCCTTTCTGATTGCTTTTCCAGCTCTTTTCAAGCAGGGAAAATAGAAGAGATTTCATGTAGTAGATCTGCAATGATGGGGAGGGAAGAAAAAGCTTTAGGATGCTGACAACGAGGAAGTCTGGGCTTTTTCTGAATGTTTTGGGCAGTCCCCAAATGCTGTAACTTTGAGTTGATTTGGACAAAGGGGAGAGGGAGAGAGTTAACCTGAATTATCCTGTCTTTCAAGTTCTCCTTTAGATATAACCATTTAATTTTTTCTTCGTACTTAATTTGTCTAAAATTACTTACAACTGCAGTTAAGAAAATACATATTTGTTATGTTCATTCCCTGTTCATATACTTCATAATTGTTTTTCATCCTCTTTGCAGAAGTCTGAATAGAAGATTTAACCTTTGCTTGGTGTATGATATATGGAATAAATTTGGCTGTCTGTGAATGAAGAAAACTCGCTCCAGTTTCATAGGCTAATGATGCATATCTTGATTAGTTTTTCACTTTCTGGCATTGCTGATTTATTACTATGTGCCTTTAAATACCAATTTAAATAGAAAAATAGATGAAGTTATGGTCAGAACAGATTTTCTGAAACTGCCCAAGGAAACAGCTTTAAAAGAAAAAATGGGTTTAAGTGTAATGTTAACACATCTAGTATTTAGAGGCTGAATTAGGTTTTCTTTAAGTGCAGTTCATGAATAAAGTAGTAGGACATTATAAGAATACCTTGAACATGTCAATGGTACCAAACTGTCTCATTTTACAATAAAAGATTACAGTTTTCTGAGCACTTAGAACTTGCTGGCAGTGTGAAACATAAAACATAGAACTAAGCAATAGAACAAACCTAAAATATAACATCCTTTTGCTTTCATCAGATAATTTCACATTTTTAGTACCAAGATTTTTACACTCTTCATGCATGTAGTTTTGAAGCCTCCAGAAAATTTATAGCTGAGAAAATGTTCATTCAGATTAACATAAAGCAGAGGAGAATGAGGGGATTGCATCCAAAGTGTACAGACATAAGAGCTTAATCTGTCCCTCAGTCAGATTTCACTGCAGGTGTAGGAAGAGTCTTCCAGTGTCAGTTGTGTTCCAAGACAAGAAAGAATTGGAAACAGACAGTATGTGTGTATAATGTGTATGCATTCATCTGTGTGCACACACATGTGTATAAAATCAATGCAGGGATATTTGCAAATACAGGGGAATATATATAATTCTGTGTAGAATTCTGTGCAGTTGCTCTGTTCAGTTTTTCCTGCTTTTCCTATATAAATTTCAAGAGAGTATTTATTGCAGGTTTTATTTGTCTAAAGGTTCTGGAGCTTTGGATATTTTTCTTTAGAAAATCATTTTTAAAAGAAAATTATTTATTTGTCATCACTTTATCTGTATTTGTTATTAACCACAGAAACTTCACAAGTTTACCTGGAATTGATAGAACCAATGAGAGAATACAAGACTGTCATTGATATTAATAATCTGAAGAAAAAGGAAATGGCCTGCTGTACTTGTTTCATACAAAAATATTTCCACTTTCCTCATTTCGAAAAACCTTTTGTATCATTTTCTCCCAGTTGGAAAAAAACGGACAACCTTTCTGTACTTTGGTCCTTCAAAATCCCTTGCTCAACTGTCTAGAAATGAAGACATCACAAAAGCTTTGCATTTTGAAAATACAGAAATGGAATAAAAAACCAGGACTTCTCCATAGTTTTCCTCAGTTGAAGAGTACGACTTTTTTCCGTAATTTTTCTCAGCTTAGGTTTTCTGTGCTCAGGCAAGATCAGATTGTGTTGTTAACAGGAAGAGTCTTGCTCAATTCTCTAGCCAAGGAATTTTTTTCCTTTAGAATCCCCTGTGTTTGGGTGGATGATGGCCTGTGCTTGGTTTTGGCCAGCTTTGCAAAGGCCAGAAGGGGTTGTGAGCGGTGCAGCAGCAGCAGTGAGTGGGACACTGATGAGATCTGTGCTGTGCTGGCTTTTTGCAGGGCAGGTTTAGCTGTGCCAGAGCACAACATGAGCTGTGTACAGCACTGCAGGAGTTTGCAGGAATCTTTCCCTGTGACTTCTCTAGGTCCAAAGATGACTGGAATTTATGATGATACTGTTTCATTGGCCCTAGGGAAAAGAAGAAGACAGGTGGGGAGAAAAAGCCTGAACAGTAGCTGGTTTATGTTCTAGTGATAGCAGTAAGGTGTCCAAATATTGACAACTAAATATTAAAAGGAGATGATGAAAACTCTTTCAATTTCTGTGTGAAACCTCTTAATAATAGCAATTCTATGACACTTAGTTCTAGCAGTTATAAATAATTGAGATGTTTCGTCCATCTTTTTTTTTGTTTTTTTTCTCCTGTTACCGTGCTGTGGCTTTGTAAATTAGAACTTAATTCATGGCATGTATTGTATAAGTAATTGAACCCTAATAATTTTTTTCTTTCCCAAATTAAAACAATTTATGGAAGAAAGGTAGCAAGAAGATATCTGATTTCACACTTGCTGAGTAGCAGCAATTTATTTTATTTTTTGATTCATTTTACAGAGTATTATGGCTATTATCCAGATTATCAATACAGAACTCCAAGGAACTACTTTGATTATACAGGTGGGCTCACTGAAGAAGAACAGCTTGAAAGGGCAATGCTGAACAGTCTTAATGAAAGAGGTAGGAATTTTACTGCATTTTTCTCTCTTAAGTTATGATTCATACTGAAAGGGACTCGGGAGGGAAAACAAGATGTATTCCTCATGGCTTATTTTTGGACATATCTTACAATTTTAGGATGGAATGCATATAAAATGAGCTTTATTGTAAAGGATATTGTCTATTTTACTGTCTTTTTAAGATGATATTTTGCATAATTTATAACATTGATTTTGAGAAAAAATCCTTCAAAGCTTTTAATATTAAGCATTTTGAGATGTTACTTGAAAGAATGAGCCATTTTTGTGGAGTTTTTTGAAACTATCAAGAAAACAGAATACAAATAACAGTGATAAGATTAAAATATAAATAAGTAGACAGTACGCACTTTAAAAGCTTACATATATCACTGTGAAACATCTGCAACTTTCATTTGTAGCCTTAAATAATCTCCAACACTCCAGGTAAGATGTATTTTTTGTCCACTTGTGTTTTTGAGCAAAGCTAAGTTTTATGCTATAAGAGGGAATATGGGTTTTTTTGAGAATGTCCTTTGATGAAACCCAAGAATGAATTTCAATAATACATCAGTATTAGATTGCTGTGGCAAACCAGGTTTCACTTTAAACTTCCCTGCCAAAACCAGGATTTCTTAACACTCTGGTAGTGCCTGGTTTCAGTGCTGGTTACAGTTTTTAAGCCTCACAGGCAAGTGAATCAGGAAAAGGTATCTTCATATCTTGTTTCCAGTATCATTTGGTGTGATCAAATATATAGGGATCTTGCTTTATTTTGCACCTCTTTCTCCTGCCTGCTGGAACACTTTAGTTTGGACAAGGAAGACCTAAGATTTGAGCTCTTAAAATACTTCCTTAAACAATCTGTATAAAGGTTCAATTTGTGTATAGGCAGTACAGGCACAGATGTCTTATTTCACAAAGGACATAATACAGAGCATGTCACTGATCACACCTGTTTTAGGGACACAAAGGATGAGGTGAAATTTACTGCACTAATGGGCAATTAGGATATTCTTCCCTGTCAGTTAGTTTGAAAAATAATTAGCTTGAATGAGCACTATCCTTTGAACACGATACTTTTTCCCTAAAGCATGAACATTCAGAGATTCTTGCAATTACATGGATGATGAAACAGGTACTTAACATGGCAAAAAATTACATAAAATAATTTGAAGTAGGCTGTAACAGCAGGTACCACAATCAATTTAGGGCTCTCTTATTAATTCTTTTTCCCCAACTATGACATTTAAACCATCACAGCTGCTCTGTAACTTGGACAACAGAGTACTCCAATAATTTCAATTGATTAAGAATATTTTTTTCATCCTTATTTGGACAAGTACATTTATTATGGCTTCTAGGCCACAAAATGTACCATTATAGATACAGAATGTTGATCCATTCCTATAAATTGATGTGACAGTATCCTGCTAAGCTAATAAAAGAATTAATGGCATAATATAGAATTCCCTGGTATCAGCTATTGTCCACAACTGAAAACTGATTTGTATTAAGACATGCATTGAATCTAAGCTCAGTAGATACTGTTCTCTAAACTCATACATGGGTTATCTAAACCCACTCTAAAGATACAGCATTTCAGTTTATTCCACTTTCAGGCATTCCTGAACTGCAGATGTGTTTTTATGCAATATCCTGAAAATTTCTGTAATAATAGTAATTGGAATCTAGTGTGAGAAAAGCAATTGCTAGGCTTGTTTGAGATTTGTGGAGGCATCAATTTTAAGACTATAAAGCTATTTTAGTGATTTAGGTCTCTTTGCTGAAAGGAACTGCTACTGAATGTTTTCCATTCTCAGTTGTAGTTATGTTGTTGCCTCAAATAAGAAACCATTTAAATAACATTAATTGGTTTTCTCTCCATAGCTTGTTGGTTTAGTTTGGTTCGGGTTTTTTTTAATTTTTGTTGGTATTCTCATAATTTTATATTAGTTTCAAATTGCAATAATTTTTCCTTTACTTAAGAAAATAACTTTGGATTTTAAAAAGCCATAGCCTTTGATACTTAAACTCCTTTTACTATGAAGTTCAAATATATGGCTGACATTTTTGTTTAGGACTGGTGTTACCAGCCACCCTTAATGTAACTCCAGTATAACCAAGTCTCTGATCTCTGATTGTGTGTTTGTTATTCTGCTCAGAAATAATCTTGATTAGCGTGGGATGTGGGTTTGGGTTTTTTTTGTGGTGGGTGTTGGGATTTTTTGTGAGTTGAACTTCTAAGTGTCTGACTTTCAATGTCAATAATGTTAAGAATCCTTTTCAAGCTGATTTTCTCCACAAAGACTAAGCTTTTTAAACATGGAGTTGATAATCTTTATAGTTTGTGATTGAGGAGAAATACCTACAAGTATCCTTTTACATTTTATCAAGAACTGTCTATGCATTTCTTTGCTTTTGATTTAAAACTAAACCCATAAATAACTCTCCACTCAAAAGCTTTTAGATGGCCAAATGCGGGCTAGTCAGAGTCAAGCAGTTAGGAAATTCCTGGGCATCTGGGTCACCTGTTCCCTGGAAGGGTTCCCATGTCTGTTTGCTGCTCCTGAGGCAGGACTTTTTATTGGAGTCTTTGAAATTTGCCAGCCCATGGAAGATTGTAATATAAGAATGGAATTTATGTGAGGAAACTGGAGAAATGCTGTATATTTTATTTCCGGTGTTATCTGTTCTTTCTGCAATTACAGAAGTGCCAGTCATTGCATTTGAATATGGTGGTTTTCTGTAGAAATACCTTAAAGCAGATTATATGCTCAAATATGCAGTGTATTGTTTCAGCTTAATATACCTTTAATGAATCATACACTAGGATTTAGGCTTTGAGAATTAGATGCAACTTTGTGATTGATTTCCTTTTGATAGTCTTCTTTGGAAATGCATACTATGGTTCCCAGCACACCTCTTGGAAAACCCATTGAGCAGACCTCATGTTCTAAATACCTTTCTAAACCTTCAGCTGTGCTCAATGATCTCATCACCAGCACTTTCTTAAGCAAATTTCTGGGAAAATGAATCAGTGAATTTTTAAAATTTCTGCACAGAAAGTTTTGGTACCAGTGTAAGAAGAGAGCACTTGCAACAGGAAGCATAGTCAGAATTACTTTAGAAATATTTAATGAATTCTCTTCCATCTGTCTCTTCATAAATACAGTGGTTGATGTAGGATAAGAGGTTTGCTGAAAATTAGAAGCAAAGAACTCCCAATTCTCTTTACAATGGTGATCAAAGTTCACCAAAAGAGTTAAATGAACCACTGAGCATTTCACCGTGGATTTCTCTTTCAAACCAGAA
Source organism: Certhia americana (assembly GCA_018697195.1). NCBI lineage: Eukaryota > Metazoa > Chordata > Aves > Passeriformes > Certhiidae > Certhia > Certhia americana. The sequence goes on along the minus strand of CM031865.1, from coordinate 16,025,251 downwards.
CCACGACCAGGTAGCACCTCTGAAATACTGTGCAGTGAAGACCAGTTCTGCAAAGCAGGGGTTTTTGGAAACACTGCCTGAAGGATTGGCTTCCTTTGCTCTTTAGGCAACAAGTTGACAGTGACATAGTTGGTGACATAGGTTCTTTCTATTGCTACAATGGATTTGCAGATAAGAATTTATTCATATTTTGGTGAAATATATACAGAATGCTGAGTATTTTTTTCTGTGAGTTCCTAAATACACAAATACACTTACAGGTGCTGCCAATTCTTTTGGGTGGTTTCCTTCTTGCAATTGTTCCAACTGCTGAAGATAATTAAAATAGGAGGAAAATGCTAAAAATAGTTAAATCTTGGATGTAGCTAGAGATTGATCACATACACATTACACCTATTTTAAAAGCATGGTTTGTGTATGGAGGCAAAGACTTCTTGGTGTTTTGATCCAAGACCTGGTGATACAAATGGGAGTCTTTTCTCTGACTTCAGTGGTCTCTGGAAATCTTTTCTTTTCCTCAGTAACTTGAACTTGTTCATAAAGGAACTGAGTTGTTCCTTTCACAGTGGGTTTGGCAGGGTCACCTAGCTGGAGAGCAGCACTTCTGCTTCCCAGCTGTGGGCATCATTAGCAGGAGCTGTGTGTGGGCTGCACAACAGCATCCCTTGGAGAAAGTGGGAGCTGCTGGGGACTGGCTCCAGTGTGCATTGGTATCTCCATCCATCCATCCATCTGGGTTTCTCAGGCTTGGCATTGGGAAGGGATATTGTTCAGAGTTCCTTTGTTGCTGTGGGTCTTTGTTACGCAAGCAGAAATGCAGTAAGGAGAAAGCAAAGTGGTTTTTCATGTTGTAAGATTCTTTCAAATGTTAACAAACTTAGTCTGGGAATGTTTTTACTGGGAAACTAAAGTCAGTGAATATTCCTAATTTTAAATTTACTGTAATTTACTAATTTAACTTTGGTTTATCATTGGATTAATTCTATAGATTATGTACATAGATTACATTTTTTTATTCGGGACTGCTTTTAAAATGATGTTCTGAACTCTTTTTTATGTCTGACTGAATAAATCAGTCATTTTCTAAGGAAAAGCATATCTTGCTATTTGCAGCTCAACAAAATACTTCTACTACGTTATGACAAATGTACAGCCCACCTGAAATTCCTCTTCTAACTGAAGTTATCCATAGTTTTCTTACTACTCAGGAGAGGAATAGCTGTCAGTCTGTCTTAGCCTAGGGACTGGTTAAGCATGTTTATGTAGGGATTTTTGAGTGGGTTAGTAAATTTCTTTCAATACTTAGGAAAGAAAGACATAATTTATTATATCAACTATTTTCAGTTAATAATGAGTTTAGCCTTGTTTTAGGTGAATTAACATCTGGAGAATTATCAAATGGTTGTGAAAGGCAGTGAGATTGTTTTATGCCATCTCTCCTGTAGTATTTTCAGTATCCAACTATAAATGGTAGCTGGAGGTAGCTGTAAAACTAATCCCCTTAATTCTTGGCAGAAGAGCATCAAGTCCAGCAGTGGTCTCTATCCTCTTACTTCTGCATTGTAGCATTAATTATTTGTAGCAAATGGATGATCTGAGTGTGCAGTAAGATTTTGGCTTATGAAGCGATGATGATGGTTTCTAAAAATTTTATGAGTGTGCATTTAATAATTTGTTACTTTAAAGAGAGTTTATTTTGGTGATACTGATACAGGAAAGATGAGACTTTGAAGCGTGTTTAAAATAAATATAAAAGTTGTCAAGTATGAAGGGATTAAAGATTAAGTCTTTAGCCATCTTTCCTAACCCAAACTAAATTACTAGACTTTTGGGAGGGAATGGTTTTGTGTGTTTCTCAATTTTACCACCTCCTTTTAAAAACAAGAGTGAGACAGAGACTGTTCAAGGTTGTTCTGGCTTGCTCTTGTAACAACCCAGCTGTGTCTGGATTCATTGTATGTTACTTTCCTTCAAAATTCATTACCCTCAGCTACTTTCCTGCTAATTTGATTTTTCATTTGTCAGCTGTTCCAAAGCATAGAACAGAAACAGTAGTTACTGCCATTTCTCTTCTTCACCAGTTCACGTTCAAGTCTGTAGATGAGACATACTGGCATCAGCACCAGGAAGAATAGTTTGCTACATGGCATGACTAAATTCTTTTCATACATTGACAGAATTCAAAGGGCTGTTAGAAACAATAGCAAAGGGTAATGAATGTGGTCTACTTGGAGCTGAGTAGGAAGAAATGGGGCAGTAGTAAGTACTAAAAGCCAAAGCTCTCTGACTATATAGCATGTCTGCATTTTGCAGAGGGAAGGACAGGAAAGAATAAAAGCAGTTTTGCCATTTTGTATTTTTTATTCAGTTGTAGTTTCTGTCTGACTTCTAGTGAAACACAAAACGGTGAAAAGGTTGCTGTGTTCTGTGTGTCTCAGCTCTTTCTGGAAGCCTCCCAGTCCTCCTAAAGTATGAAAGAAGGAAAAATGCCTGCACTGCCTTTCCTTAGCATTCTCTGTACAACTCAGTAAATCATAAGAGAGTTTGATTAAACCTAAAGACTTGACTACTCATGGGCTGGAAGAGATGAAATGACTAAAGCAATGCTGGGCTTTTGAGTCTGGCTTCTTGCTGCCCTCCAGTTTGCTGTTTCTAACTCCAAATGCTTCAAAAATACCTTGTAATGAGCTGTCCAGGGAGGTCATGGAGTCACTGTCCTTGGAGATGTTTAAGAAAAGGCTGGATGTGGTTCTCAGTGCCCGTGTCTGCCTGACAGGGTGCTGTTGGGTCATAGGTTAGACTCAGCGATCTCAAAGGTCTTTTCCAACCTTGTTGGTTCTGTGGGGAAAAAATATTTGGATGTTTATAAACTAAGAGAACTCCCATTTTCTGAAATAGAACATTTTAAACATTGGTATTTTTGCATTAAAAAGCAAGGCAAGTCAGGTATTCAGTGTAGCACATTGTATGTTATCTGTAGCACACCCAAGTGCTGGTTAGTAAAGTTTAATTATGTTCTGTTGTTACAATGTAGTTAGCAGGGCTAATACTATTTATGGAAGAGATAATTTATATAAAAGTGGTATAAATGAAAACCAAGCAACTTTGGTTTGCTTTATGACATTTGATCAAATATCCAGATCAGAGTTCTCTGTTTTGGCTAGCTGGGTTCAAAAGAGATTACTGCTGTCTGTGATTATCTTCTACAGCAAAGCCTGTGCAAAAGTAAGAGGGTTTTTAGAAATGAGAAATGTTTATTCTTTGTATGGGTATTTAAGTGTTTGTATAGTTTGGTTTTTGTATGGGCACCACATTCAGTAGTGCCAGGATGGATGGTGATACTGAAAATGGAAAGCTGTTCAATTGAAATGTTCCTAGATTCTTCCTTAACACAACTAAAGCTGGCATGAAAAAGAAATACAGGCATACTGCTTTGTGATACCTCTGCTATTTATTTGCTACACTCCTCTTACCAGACCTTATTGCATATTTCTACTAGTGAGACTTCCACAGTTCGGTAGCTTGTTGTATTCCTCCTGAATCTTACAGAAATTGTCTTGCAAATCCTATTATCTAACCTAAAAGTAAGGTCATAACTTCAGAGAAGATGAAAAATCAAGTGAAAATGTTTGATGTAACACTTGTGTGGCATTGCATTAATATAGGTTTAGTTACATGTGTTGCAATTACAGTGATTTTCTTGGTTTTGGTCCAAAGTGCTTTAATTGTGAACTTTAATTGTGAACTTAGAACAAAAGAAACTCCTACACAGATTGACAGGATGGGGATGGGGGTCTCACTTTTCTGTATTCACAGAACGTTTTCCAGTTCACAATAAAGTTGGAAAATACGCCATGGAAGGCTTAATGTTTTGTTCTAAGTTTGTTGTACTATAACCTTTGATTTTGTCTGTCATCCAGTGTTGTTGCAGTTTGCCATATCCTTTAAATGCAGTCTTAGATTCCATTAGTCTCTAACTTGTTTTTGCAGATGTGTTGAAGAGCCTGTGTTGGTTTCTTGCACAGACATCAGGTGGTGTTTCAGTAGCAGCAGTGGCCTAATTACCATTTCTGAACACTGTGGCTTATAAATATTTTGATAAGATAAAGGTGTTATTTCATTAACATTTCTGCTGTAATTAAAAGAAAAAAGGTGTCAGGGAACTGTTTTAGGTGACAGGATAATTTAAATATCTACATGCAGATACAAGTACACGTATCTAAAACACCCCGCCTTTGCTGTTCACCATATTGTTTGATATAAAATAAGTTTTTTTCTTCAGCCTAAAGCTTCTCAAAATATATTGTCTAGCCTTTTATTTTTGGGTCAATATATAAAAGAGCATTTTCCATCTTTTTTATAACACTTCATTCTATTGCTAATGATTATTAAAGTACATGTATATTTGAAGTGAACTTATTTTATAGTGACTGTGCAAGGACTTGTCTTAACTGTGTAAGTGGTATCTGTTTTCTTAAATAAAAATTAACCTGGATGCTGTATAGAAAAATAAATGTTTTTATAAGAAACTTTGCATCTGCTCTGGGTCTGCACATCTTGGACTTGGTACTAAAAGCAAACACAAAAGCTGCTTTTGCAAGGAGCAACTGCTGAGGACACTGAAATAGTTCAACATGCTGGAGTTTACTGTGTAAACTAGGCATTGTGAAAAATGTGAATACTTGTTAATGCTTGTTATTCTTAACGGGTTAATACTTGTTAGATGTTCTTTTGGTTGTGGTTTGTTGTTTGGTTTGGTTTTGTTGTTGGGTTGGGGTGGGTTTTTGGGTGGTGGTAGCTTTATTGTTTGGAGGGGGTGGGTTCTGGTTTTGGTTTTTCTTTTTATTTGACTGTCTTTAAGAGCAGTTTCTGGAAGTTGTAATTGCCCTGAAACCATCAGAATTGAAAACATTCAATTCCCTGTCTCCTTTGTGTTGTGATGCTTTGGCTTACAGGCACTTTTCTCCTATTACAGACCAAAATAACAGTTGTTTTTCATTGTGTCTTGTAGATTTTGGTGGAAGAACACACAATAATGAGCAGCGACCTTATGGGTTTTGGTTCCCACCTGAGAACTCAGAAGAGGACATGAGAAGGCAAAGGCTTCGTAGGTTTGACAGACAATGAAGCTGGCAGGTGTTGATGTAAAGTGCTATTCAAACTTACCAAAATACTTACAGATTTATTTGCAATCTGTAATTTACAGAACAATTAAAAATATTTCTTCCATTATTTTTACTGCTTGTTGCAAAACTGCATAGGATTTTATGAGTTCAGACTCAAAGCTGGAACTTGAGTAAGAAATGTGATATAAGACTTAAAATGTGATCTTTGGCTGTCTCCATCTTATAATGCACCTTAAATGGAAGAAGACTGATGGTTTTACCAAACTGTCTTTTTTTTTCCCTTAAATTGTTTTGTATAGCTTTAAGAATTCCTTGGCTTCCTGACTGCTGATGTTCTCAGACAACAGGATTTCTTCATCCATTGCAGCTTAAATGTTACATTTTCTATGTAACTTTAAAACTATGCAATTTTTCCTTACAAACCTTTCTCAGTTATCTGTGATGACCAGCTCATTTTTTAGGATTGCCATGTGAGATGACACTTGAAAAGATTGCTGTGATGACTGTGGCTGGGTCATGTGAGTCTAGGCTTAAGCTTTTGAACAGACAAAGAGTTGCAGCTATCCTTCCCCCACTGTCCTTACCAAGGAATTATTTAATACAAACTTCACTGTTGCAGTCTTCCTCACACTGTATTATCTACAGTTTGGATGTGATGTAAAACTGAGATGTAACTACTTATGTTTTCCCAAAGTCCTAATATTTATGTTTTAAATCAAAAACTGCTGCCCTTTAGAAGAAAAGGGCTGAAATAATTTTTTAGGAGTTTTGTGTAAAGGTATGTAGCTATACCATACAAAGCATATATTTATTTTGTAATGCACTTTTTTTAAATGTCTATTTCCCTTTCTAAGAAGACTTGGAAATTTTATTTTGTATATGCTGTTCACGCAACTTTAAAAATTCCACTATTTCTCAATATTCATCTTGTTTGAAGACCAATATCAGACCTGAGAGTTTGTGGGCTTGTGGAGATCATGCCTAAATAGAGGCTACCTTGAATTCTTCATTTTTGAGAATTTCCTTACCCAGCTAGGGGAGTTGGCAGGAGACCTGAGAGCTCAGTTGTCCCTCTGGGCACACCTCCACACAAGGCTGTCCTGCCTGTGGCACTGATGCCTGTTAATGTTCACTGATGACTCTTGAGGGGTTTGGTTTCAGGTAACCCTGAAAAATCGCTCCTCATCCAGGCATTTTATCCTCAGAATGAAAGAATTTGGGGATGTTCCTCTAAAACTATTGCAGAGTGGTGTGATTGCAGAAGAAATAATTTGGTTATTGGCTTTTGACACAGACCTGTTGGAATGTCCTCATCAGCACTGATGGAGTAGAGGATTAGGATAAGCAGTTCAAGGGTTTCACCAACCTGTGCTTTATGAAGTCTGCTTTTCTATGAGGTTATTTTTTGAATATAAAAACCAGTGCTGTATATTTCATACAGAAAAAATCCTGAAAGGAAATTTTTTACTGTGTTCTTTAAATAAATAGTACCTACCCTTTCCATTTGTAGCTAATTTATGTAGGGGAAGCTCTTGTTTGCTGGGAGCAGCACAATATCAGGATGTAGGCTTTGGAGTCAGGGTTTTGGGACACAACAGGCACAACTGCAGTGGCACTCCAGGTTCAGACAGAATACTGATTTCTGGTGTGTTCTTGGGCATGGCTGCTTTTGTATATATGCAATAGCCATAGAATAAAACAGCAGATGCTTTTATAGAAGGCCAACTTCTTTATGTTCACTGAAAATAAGTCTCAAAAACCTGCATATTTTTCTCAGCAGGTAATAATTGGATGTAAATGAGAAGAATGTTGCATTGGTTCCTTAGATTTTAATTAATGCTCTGGTCAAAAGTTGTAGTGTAACATACTGTGTGTGATAAGCTCTGATATTTTACTTAAAAGCATAGTCAGGTAAAAAAAGATACTTAAGGAAAATCAAAAACCCAATTGCAATTCTATAAGCACTAGGTTTTGTAAAGTGAGTTTAGTTATCCATGTCATTAAATATTCACAAAAATTGTCAGTACTAATAAATGTTCAGTTGTTTTGACATTTTTTGTATACAGAATTGAAATAAATATTTTTTTTAACATTTAAACTGTTTGATTTTAATTGTAGTAATTAATAAGGTATATATTTTAAATGACAGAGCTGCTGCCGTGTTGTCAGAAATGAAGACTTGTGACACCAAGGGGTTAGATTGATTGTATTGGGACTAACTTTGTTTCTCTTTAATTTAGGGGAAGTTTTGGGGTTAGATTATTGAAAAGTTCAGCTACATACAGTATTTGGAGGGTTTATTAACACCTGCTCATTGCAGGTGGGTTGGACAGGATGGCCTTTAAAGGCCCTTTCCAACCCAGACTAGTCTGTGGGTCCTCAGCAGGATTTTTGCCTTTGAAGCCCCCATCAATTTAGGTTTCAGAGCACTCCTGAGGGCAGATGTGGCAGATGAATCCCCAGTGTGCTCTGTTGCACTTGGTCTCTTCAAGGACAAAAATTCAGGGCAGTTTCCCAGGTGGTCCTTGCTTATTCTCTGGCCCTGGTTTGGTCTGCCTGACTGCCTCAAGCAAGGGCTCCTGAAGCAAATGTATCTTTGTACAAAATATTTCAGCATCTGCAGTTTAATTCCTTTGTTATAGGAGCTGTGATTTCTTGTGAGTTGTTTGTACTTCCTCTGAACTCCGTGATCAGGTACCATGTAAGAAATTCCACTCCCTAATTAATCCTAATCAGCAGACTTGTTAATGGGCACATTCTTGAAATCTAATGGTTGAACGACCTAACATATTACTGTTAATAAATAAGGGTTTCTCAGAGCCCAGAATTAAGATGGGATGAAACAACTGTGTTTAGCTTTTAAAATTCTTTTCCCTCTTCCATCTTGTCTTTAAATACAGGCAAATTCTTTGGTTTTGTGTCAGTGTGCTGTTTTCCCTGGCAGCACCACTTCTCCTAAAGAGAAAAAGTGCTTCTTATAATACTAAGAAAACAGTATTTATATAGGCATATAGGGTATAGTGAAGGGACGGGCCACTTCAGGCCAGTAGTTTTGCTATTTTTTTTGCCTGCAGAACTAAATTAACTTTCTCTGGCCATCCCTTGCTCTGTTTAATTATGATACCCCTATGTAACAAATGTATGTATGCTGTTATATAATAACAGAGAACTGCTCAACCTTTGAAGCTGCTGCTTCTTTCCAGAACTGCACTCCAGAGGCGTGGGTTTGGAGATAGCCCAGCACTGTGGGGTGACAGCAGGAATGGGCAACTTGGGAAGGAGTTTGGGTCCAGCTGCCCTCCCTGCTGTTGGGAGGGGATGGGAATGGGGGTTGCTCTCATTTTCCACTCTGATTCCATGGGGAATTGTGCCCATTTTGGTTCAGCACTGAGAGCCTGAGCGTGGCTCATGCTTCCACACAGTAGCTGGTGAGCAGATCCTGGTGTTTGTGCTGTGGCTTCTGGAGTGTGCAGACATGAAGGACAGAATCACTGCAGGGATTTATTACAAGCTTCTCATTGTTTTACTTATATAAGTATATTTACTTATATTTCTTCCTAGTTACCAGATTTCAGAAAGCAAGAAAACATTAGCACTTGTGAGCTTTCAGTCATAGGAGCTGTTTCTGAAGGAGAGTCAGGCTTTTTAAAAAGTCTTACAATAAATTCTGATATCCGTTTACTCTTTCAGGAGCTGGGAAAACTGGAGAAAGACAGTTTTTCCCACAAATCTAATATGATTGGGGCATTTTTGTTTATATGCTCTGCTGGGATGGGTAAGGCGATTGGGTTAGTGAAAGAGCAGATCAAGGATATGTGTGACAGCATTCTTCTGCTGCACAAGAACAGCAGTAAGCTCAGCTCTCTTGTCTATTTACCAGCAGAAATTGCCTTAATTTGCAGCAAAAGGAGTACAAGCAAAAGATTTCTAAACATGTAGATAGTGAACTTTCCTAATAAGCTAGAGGCAGTCCAGAATTTCCTTCTTCTGTCTCCTTGGAGCAGGTTAAACAAGTACGCCTTCAGGGCTGTTGGGCAGGTCAGCAGTAAATGTGCTTGCCTTGGTGCAGAAGGTTGGATTGGGTCTGGTCCTTCACCAAACAATTCTTTCCAGGGATCACTTAAGGGAGATTGGTGTGCAGCCACTTCTGTGAATCCCTGTTTTCCTTCCTTATCCGTTGAACAATTGAAAGAATGGCCCCTAAATCCATATAATACTAGTGAGTATGGAATGACCTCTTTGCTAACTTAAAAACTATATTTATATATTAAGTTCTGCAGCTGAGAGGGCTGTTGTGGCATCATTTATGCAGAGATACAGTCTGTCTGTGGCCAAAACTTCTGTAACATCTGGTACTATTTATTGCATCTATTTCACTTTTTTACATACATCTTAAATGTTTAAGCATGATAAAATTAAAACATTCTAAAATACTAATTTGTTTTGCTGTTTTTAAAATGCAAATGTGCAGAGTCTAACAGACTACAGCTATTAACTGCCTCAGAGTAGCCATTTTTGATATTTTCACTTCCCATCAGAATTTAATTAATTTCTGCCTATGAGAAAGTTTAATCTCCAGTGAAAGCACCCCTTTGGAGTTGGGTTTGTCATGAGCATGGAAGACTAATATCTGGAAAAGTCCTTGGTTTTCTGTGTACTGAAACTTTGTTTTGCCAAGCTGAACCTGATGTCAGTTTGGGACTTGAGTGCTTCGTTCCAAATCTTGCAAGGAATCAACCAGGAGTAACACACAGGGACACAGCAGGGTGGGACCTTACTGTGGATCTTCCTTTAGGACTTGGTTAGGATTTTGTCTCACATGTTCTGCATTTCCACAGTGAATCTGTGGAAAACACTTAAATATGTGGAATTTCAAGTCCCATGAAGCCTGTCTTCTTTCATGAAGCAGTGGGGCAGTGTGTGGTCAAGCACAAGCTGTGCTGTGAGGTGTGTGAGCTGGCTTACATGGAAGAACTGCATTTGTTGGACAGGTTCACTCCAGAATGATAAATATGGAGTTGTTTTTACTTTGCACTTATGTCACCTCTGATTGAACTTCCAGTACCTTCTGGAACATCTGGATAAGGTGACTAGGAAGGGGGAAAGCTGCTAAATATGAATATGGAGCAGCATCTGTTGGAGTGCTGATGGGGACTTCTTTCTCCACCTGGCTAGTTTTCCAGATGGTTCAGGTGGGCAGAATTTCAGCAGCTGTTTTTGTTGTTTGGTCAGTTTAAAATGCTGATTTCTGAAATCAGATCCAGTCATGAAATAGATCCCCAGTTTGATGATGCAATTGCTTCACCTGCTAGAAAGTTCTTACCAGAGCTGATAGAATTTTTTTATTGTTTTGAAGACTGATGGGCTCTGTCCTTGCCTGACTGCTGCTTCTCACAGCTGGCTTTGGAGAGATCCTTTCTCTTGCAAACAACTGTTCCCCATTACAGCTCCTCCCCATGGCCTCAGATGGTTGTTTTCCATCTTGCTCAGACAGTTCTAATGCAAGTCAAGCCTTAGAACAGAAGTCCTCATCTGTGCAGCATTTGTCTGTGGATGGCCACTGAGTGGAGTTCCAAGTTACTTAAGGATTCCTTGTAAGCCCTGGAAGGGCCAGGAGTCAGTCTGGGACCTCGGCCATGTGGAATAGCAGAAACAGACTCTCAGAGGGCTGTGGTTTATGTTCTGAACCTGGGTGATGGTACAAATCAGGGCATTGCTGAGGGCTGCTGGTGTTGCCCCACACTGTGCTGGAGCACTGGCACTCTCCCTGTGTGCCCAGAGCAGGTGTGGTGCAGAGCACATTCAGTCTGCTCCAGAGTGTGCTTTGAAGCTTTAGGGGATCTTTTTCAAACCAGTGACCTGCCTGGGTTAATGGATAATAGGTTTGCTTAATTGCCTTAAATACAGGCAAAAAATGGACTCGAGGAACTCTGGGGTTTCATTGTTTTCATAGTACTTTTGTTTTCCTCTGCTGCTCATGAACCAGCCAAAGTAGGAAAGAAGATTTTTTGGTTAAGAGTTTACCCTGGAAGAATCCCTGGACCAGTTTTGCTTAAACTTGTTGCACATAATAATGTGATTCTGGGAATGACCCATGCCAGTGCAGGTACTCCCACGAAAGGGCTGCAGCCCACAGAGGAACAGTGTCAGAGCACAGGAAGAGAGTGAGAAGGAAGGTGCAGCACAGAGAAGCCACTTTGTACCTGGAACAACACCTGCCCTGAGAAGCTTCTGGCTGCCCGCAGCCTCACTGAAGGGACTGACTGGCACTTGCTGTGCCAACAAGGGAGCTGAGCAGGGCCTGGAGTGAGTTGACCCTGGGATACTTGGAGGAAAGTTATGTTAAGGTTTGTCAACTTTTTCCCCCAAATGATAAACTGAATTCCCTGAGCTGAGTCTGTTTAGCCCCCAACAGTACTTGGTGATTTCCCCATCTATATCCCAACTACTGAGTTTTCTGGCTCTTTCTCCTGTTTCCTCTCCTGTCCTGCTGGGGAGGTGAAGCAGCTGAGCAGATGTGTGGCTGCCAGCCAGGGCCAGCTCCCCACGCTTGACAGCTTCCAGCATGACAGGACCTGTGGCAGCACGGCCTGGCCAGGGCCCCTGCACTGCTTCTGAGGGAGGCTGTGTCAGCTCACAGCCAAGCACCACCCCTGTCTGGAGCTGAAGCATCTTTGCTGTCCTCTCATTCTGATACCTGTTCTATCTATGTGGATTGTGGACTTCAAAGCCAGCAGCTCTGTTGTACACAGATTAATTTGAAGTACTCTAAAAATACCATTTTTACAGCAAAGCACCATTATGATAAAATGACTGATACCTGTTTTAAGTTTTGCTTTAGTCTCTCGCTTTTGACCAAAAGATGACATTCAAGATACATTTTCAGTACTGGGCTTGTGCATCTCCTCCCTGGTAATGAAAAACATCAAATGAAGCAAAACCAGCCACATTTCCTGTGAGTAGATCAGATTTCAGGCCGTGCAATGTTTATCTTCCACTTGTTACCTTCTAGAAATCCTGATGCACGGGATGTGAGGGGCAAGAATCTGCCACCTGCTCTGAGGATTTGCCTGGAGTTAGAACCAGGACCTTCCCTGTGTCCTGGCATGGTTTGTCAGGGTGATGGGCAAGCAAATCTCATTGGAAATCACTGGTTCTGAATTTAATTCCAGGGCAGTTCACCCCAAATGGCTCCTATTTCAGTGACCTCCAAGTGTAACCAGCATCATTTTCTGTGTTGCTGTTAATATCCTGCCTGCTATTGAGGATAAATTCACTTCTTGACTGAGCCTACACAAGATCCAAACTCTGGAATGCCATAGTAAGGGTAATTTGGACTTCAAAGGCCAGCACAAGGCCATTGCTTTTAGGAGTATTTTTACCCTTAACAGTTTCAGCTATGCCTTTTCACACTTAATTTCATAAATAGGTTCCCTATGAATAATTTACCAAATATTTTTCTGCTTATAGTCACTGGAAAAATGATTGCAGAGTTAAAGCATCTGCTGCTTTTTACTTTGATCTGTTTTACTTGCTGTGTAATATTAAACAATTTATCTGCAATTTCGTTTTAAATTACTACAATATTTCTGACAAATGCCCTATGGAGTTAGCTGAGCATGGAACAAGAATTTACACACTTAGGAAATATCTGAGCTATCAGTAGTAGCTAAAAAATGCATTTCCTATATGTGTTCATACAGAGTATATATATGCAAAAACATCAAAATGATACACAAATATGGGGGGGTTGTGTGATGTTTTTAAAGCAAACAAAAGAGCAACATGGTAAAATGCTGTGGAATGGCCTATTTAAATTATTAGTGAGGATTTTTGCAGGTGTTTTAAAGATTTTTTTGGTGCATTTGTTCAAGTTAGGTGAACACAGATGCAATTCCAAACCCCCTTTTTATTCCCTTGTCTTCACCTTGTCCCTGTGACCCAGTTTGCAGTAACACAGTATATAAGGTTTTGATTATTGTTTATACCAAAAGCCTCACCTTGCTCTCCAGGAAAGCCACAGCCCCTCTCTAGAGTTTCTCACCTGAAAAGAGGCTGCAGGTGAGTGAGGGAGGAGCTGGTGAGCACTATCAGGTGAGGCTCATAAAGGGAAACTTCAGTGTGGAACCAGCTAAATCCACTCAGGAAATGGGGCTGTCACCTGAGCCACTGGGTGTTTGTTCCTGTGACTGTGAGCAGCAGCTCCCAGCCCCCTGGGGCTTTAGCTGAGGCCTTTTTGGAAACACAGCCTTGGAGAACAGGTGGCCTAAGAACTGGTGCTCCTCTCCACCTGCTGCTTTCTTCCCACAGGAAGCTCCTGAGCTGCTCAGCACCTCTCAGAGTCGAGACTTTGGTGTTTATGTCAGACTGGGGAGCTGCTCTCCCCTGCTCGTGGGATGCTGCCTGAGTCAGGAGGGGATGGAATTCCTGCTCACGGGTCAATGGCAGGGATTGGCTCCTGCTCCAGTGTCAGATCTGCCAGGTGCAGTTGGGATTGACCCGAGGTGTGCCCTGACCCAGTGGGCACAGGACCAGAGGGAAATGTTCCCTGCAAAAGGTGGGAATGGCACATGTCCCAGGAGGGCTCCTGACCCTTTCCCACATGAAAGGGCAGAGGCAGTTGACCACCATGTAAGCACAGCACACTGGAGAGGTTTGGTTGGTTGTGTCAGGAGGAAGTTGCAGAGTCAGATGTATTTACACTTGACTGGACTTATCCTCTGACTGTTTTATTTTCCTCTGGCTGAGCCTGGAATGTCTGTCTTTCCTGCTCTTTGAGTTTGTGTATCCAGCTTTTAAATTGGCTGATCAGCCTGTTGTACTCGTGATGGCTTCTGAGGGAGTTTGCTTTGAATCAGGACCCTTGGATGAAGACTGCAGTTTCCTTGAAAATCCTTTTGCTGGGGGCACCTCAGTGAACACAAAATGAAATGAAAAGTGCTGGAAAAAGCATTTGATTCCATTCTAGTAAAATGTAGCTTATTTAAGTGGTAAAAGGAGTATTTGTGGCCCTTTTGCACATGATGGATTCTCCATTTGCAATCTGTGTTTTCAGATGTTTCCTCATGCTATAGAAGCATAGAATAGTTCTGGTTTTACAAATGAATGAAGGCGGTAAAAATGTGCTTTCATTTTTTCAAAAGGTGATTAGTGCTCTAGGATATGAACATTTTTACAATCTGTGCTTTAAAAAAAAAAAAAAAGGATCTTCAGAGCTGTCATTCCATTAGGATCTTAATGGTGATGGTTCTTTTTTTTTTTTTTTTGCAGTGTATTTACAAACAAAGAAGCAAAAAATGAACACAATTTATTGTCCTAGCACTTCTTATATTCATCATTCAAATAAATTCACCCATTTTATCACCACGTCACTGTTTCTTTTCAACTAATATTAGAAATTGCTTTGTTTCTTCAGCAACTTGGATTAGAGTTTAATAATTTAATGTAACTGCTCTTAGAAATTAATTGTAAATATAAATACAGGATTTTAAGGATTCGTTATCTCAGCTAGTTTTATTTTCTTACATAATCTGTTGTTAAATGGATCTGCAGCTTTTTGTTGCTTATGAAAGTCCAATTAACAGTTCTTTCAGAGTCTGGTTCAGTACTGCAGTGGTAAAAGACTTTGATCTTCATTGTTTTTATTATTAGATTATTTTTTAACAATTACATTTTCCTCTTCCCCTGGAAACAGCAAGTACAGTTTCTTTAACTTGGGAAAGTCAGCTACAGGGCTTTGACATTTGTATGTTTGCACATTTCTATCAGTATGGATAAATATTTATAATATAGCACGTAAATGCACATATTCTTCCTGCTGTAAATGCCATTTCTAACAGGAAATCCATTCTCTTGCAGGCACAACAGGTATGGTATCCTTGGGCTTCCCAGCTTGTCTCAATCCTCCATGCTCACCTTGTTCCCTGTACATTACAGCAGTGGACTCCAATGGGACAGTTTCATCTTTTCTTAGTTAATTCTTTTACATGAGATTTTACTGCCTGTGGATGTGTGTATATGGGTGGATGAGGCTTAACAGATCCCTCATCTTTGTCTCATTTTTCCATTCCAACAAAGAGAACAGTGCTGCACACTTTCACACAGATTCAAACACAAGCTGCTGTTTAAACCTTTAGCACATTGCTCATCCTCCCACAAGCCTCTCTCTGTAGCTGCCTGCTTCTGGTTTGCTTCTTAGCCATGTTTCAGGCATACCTGGCATCTACTGATTTTTTTCCTCTGCTCTTGTCCTTCTTTAAGAGTCCCTGACAGGGGTGCTGAGGCAAACTGCAGCTCAGGCATCACGGTGGTCAGCCAGAAACTGTATTCATTAGCAAAGAACTGACACGTTCCCCGCTGGCCCTGGCACTCGATGAATGGTGCTGATCTGAAATCTTCCAGGCAGCTTCCGGGTGACATAAGGGACTGTCCACCACCCTGGTCACCAGATCCAGTGTGCTGCAAAGAACAAAGAGACAACTTGGTAACTGTGCATGAAAAATAGGTAAATGATGTTCATCTGTCTTTTTCCTACTTGCTTTTGACTGTGCTGTTTTTTGTAATCTTATATTGGAGTAACTTCTTTTGCTGGAGAAAATCTTCATTTGATCTGTAATAAATTAATCTTAAAGTCTAGAGCTGGCTGACTTAACTTTCAGGTATTTATCAAACTGAAAGAAGGAGTAGTCTGGGTTGATTCAGAACGATGCTGTTATACAAACTGCTGCAAATGTAACTTGAGGATGGCATTAAAAAGACCTGGTGTTCTAATTCTGAAAACTGTGTCTTTGTGCATGAAAATCCCATTGTTTATTATAGACAAGGAGACAAAAAATGTGTTATTTTAAGAAATGTGTATCTTAAGTCTCTGAGTACAGTACATGTAGCTACAGCCAGGTTCTGCAATTTGCAACTAACATTTGTCTTGTTTCTTGTCAATTTTCCTCTTTAATGTTTGCTAGACATTGAATCATTCACTTTCCAGAGCTAAAAATCCTTGAACCTCTAGAATACAAACGCTGGATGAAAGAAACACACCTACATAATCACGCACCCACTTTCTTACCATCAAAAAAGAGTATCCTATCCAAAGGCTCCTCCAGTTCAGTGGGCAGGGAGGAATGGACTGGTCCTGGCTGTGCAGTGCCACTGCCTGTGCTGGGGCCTCACACACAGCACACCTGCTGATGTAGGGCTGGATCTCCTCCTCGGACAGCGGCGCCATCGGCAGTGGGGCCGCGCTGGCCAGCCAGTAGGACTTGTCATTGCGGCTGGCATAGTAACACACCTGGTTGATGTTGCAGTAGGCAAATGGCATGGTACTAAACACAGGCAGGCAGGATCCTGCCAGACCTGAAAACAACAGCACGTGATGCCAGTTACTCCATTTCCTAGGTAAGCTGAAAATTGTATTTTGGTCAATGTCGCTACAAAACTATATATTCTAGCAGGACTTAAGTAATCCACAGATGTTAAACCTCCCAAGCCCTTTACCAAAATGCCTACATGAAAAACAAAGACCTATTGCCAGTAAGTATCTTCCTTTGACCAATAATATTTAATTCTGTCAATGTGATATTTAAACGTGATGTATTTGTCACTATGAGAAACAGTTATGGTAACAAATTTCTTAGCTGTGCCAACACTGAAAAATAAATTAGGCAAGAGGTGGCGGCTGGTTTAAAAGGAGATCAGCTATTTACAAACTCATTAGGAGCAGTGAGAAACCCAATGACAATGCTGATAAATAGAAACATTTTTGTGAAGTATGACAAGCCGTTGCTAGCACTGCATGATGCTGAAATCTCAGCAGCTGTCCTGCTGCCTTCCAGAAAGGTTTCACAGACTCCCAAAGTGAAATAAAAGGATTGAGGGATTTTGCAGAGCCAATCCTGCAAAATTCTCATCAGGCAGAAATCAGTGGGAACCAAGAAGTGCATACTTCTGTGGTGAACTTCTTCCAGAACTGAATTTGGAACAGGTTAATGATGGCCTATTTAGTTAGCAATAATCACTGCACAAAGTTCTGCCTTGAACTTGGTGTGTGAAGTGTTATTTCTGTAATGCCCCCAAATCCAAACACCTTCATTAGAGACATGTGACATTTCTGAAAAGAAGCCAATTTTGTTTATCACCAATAATGTTCCATTCTAGTACTAATGAAGGAACTGGAGCAGCCTGAGTAGTAAAAATGCCTGCAAAATCACACAGGAGACAAGGACTCTGTTTTCTTTGAATCTTGTTTTCACTGCTGTTATAAGGCATTCTGTTAGCAACTGGCTCTCCTGGGAAATGCCAAACACACAATAGTGAAAACATTCTAAAATATCACTGCTATTCTAAAAATAGTTCTTTTTATTGCTCTTTTAAACATTTCTTTTTTGTTCAGCTTATTAGGTCCTTGATCTTTCCTCCTCAGAGACTTCTCTGACTCTTGTATAACAAGTCAACAAGAATTTAGGAAACTTTTTCTGTGCAAATTGCCACCAATCAGTTCCTCAGGCTGCAAGTCAAGCAGCTTATTTAGATATTTAATTTTAGTCAGAATTATAGAAGACAGGGAAGAAATGACCCAAGGCACCAAAAAGAACTGTCTCTGGAAGAAGTTTGGTTTTGGCTTTTCCAAAAAATATTAGCTTCTGACTCTGAAAAGCACAGGATTCTGCTGTACACACGATGCATAATTTACTTCTAAAGCTTACTTATACTGCCCAACTGTACCTACCCAACTTAACCAGCTCTTTTCCAAGCTGTGTCTACAGCAAAAAAGGAGCAGATCCTACAGGGTGTTATTTCAGAGCGGTCAAATGAGATTTCTGACCTAGGAAAATCTCTCCAGTGACTTCAAAGACAGCCTAAAATGAGCTGGGATAAGTGAAATAAACCACTCATCTCTCCAACTTGAAGTCAAAATTACTTAGAAATACTTTTTCATTCAACTGCAGAGCAGCAGAAAGCCATCTTAAATGGGTTACAATAGGGCAGCATAAGCAAGTTCATTAGCATAAGTGAAAATTAGTTTTGAGTCTATAGAAAATAACTGACAGTTCTATAGCTTGCTCCATGTGACTTGTCTTTCCTTGTACAGGTAACACAATATTATCCCTTAGCTGGAGAGCTGTTATGTACAATACATACCAAGATCTTGATTATGGGCTTTCTCTTGTCCTTCCAGGTACAGCAGACTATAGCCAGTCCATAACTTTGGCATCCCCTGTGGGCAGAGTGGTTCTCTGTCTGACTGGCTGTGAACGACAAGCAAGAATCCACTTGCAGATCTAATCTGGGGGCCTGGTTGTCCTGGGACACCAGTCTGGCCAGGTGGACCTTGGAGAAAGGTAAAAGAAATTTACTGGCATAACACACAGTAAAAGTTCACACCAGTTGTGTGTTACATGTTCAATAAGAACTTCCCAACTGAATATAATACAACTTCAAGGCTGTCATGGGCAATAGAGACACAAGTAGACTTCTGTTACCCTTCTTCTGGGAGAGAAATCAACTAGATTGCCACTGAATGCTTGGCAGTTGGCTTTTCTATTGTGCCTTTGTCTTGTGCTGTATGGATTAGGAAATGAACTGAAGTGGGCAATGATTTCCCAGAGTTATTCACTAGGATGAACAGAATATCTGGACTGAATTTGAATCCTTGCAGTAACAGTCAATGCCCCTTGCTCACATACGTATTAAACCCTTAATTTATTAGAGAGCAGTCACAGTTAAAATACAACTTTAATTACTGCCAGACAGTTGCCCCATTAGCCCTGGCTCAGAGATGCATGGCTATTGATATATGCTGTCTGAGCATGGGTGCTTAATTGCCTTTCTGCTTAATAATGGATGATGAGATAAATTTTCTTCCAACAGGTCTTGTTATGAAATCATTCACAAAAGTCAGTGCTTGAACTGAGAGGGGGCAAGAGGTGTCATGGAATCTCAGGCTAGAGGTGGATGTATCCACGTGGGAGTTGGGGGAGCAGAGAGAACACAGTCCATGCATCATTTCACACATCTCCTCCCCAAAGTCATGCTCCATTCTTACCTTGTGGCCCAGCATATCCTTGCTCTCCTCGGCTCCCTTGGTCACCTGGTGGTCCAGGTGCCCCAGGTAACCCATCCTGACCTGGCAGGCCACATGATCCTTCTTCACCTTTTATGCCTAGATAAATACAAAGTGCATGCTTTTGTTGATAGGGCTGCATTTAAGGTTCTGCATTGTCCAAACACTAAAGGCCAGTCAGCAAAATGGACACCAGGACAGGGAGATGCAGAACTGCTTCTGCTGGGAATTATTCACCACTTATTCACCCTGTGACCACAGCAGTAGCTCAAAGGTATGACTTAGGAACAGCAGCTCCTGGTAAGATTTTCCATCCTCTCCAGAGATCTTGTTGGTTTACAGTTGAAATCAAAGCACTCCCCAATAAACATTATCATGCAAGCCTCCTGCAGAATTGCCATCAGGATCTGTACCATGGAATGAGCTGTAACTCCTCCTGAGGCAAGCCAAGCTGTCAGCTTTGAGAACCCCATTCAGCAAAGTCTCAGTACACATAGTGAACTCCCTTTGAAGTAATGGATGTATTGGAGTACTTAGAGAACAGGGAGGGACTGCAGAACTGGACATTTTTAGGCTCCTGATGGCCTCACCTTTTTGTATTTCTCACATGCCCATGCATTTATACATTAGCAGGGAAGGCGTGGCCGTGACAGTAAAAGATACCTCTCATGTAGGCTGCAGATAATGATCGGCCTGTTCACTGATTACTTAAAACATAATCTGAATTGAACAAAGTAACACTTATATAAGGTATTGTTGCACTTAGAAGTGGTTTTCCCCTTTTGATAAAAAATAGTTTTCAGATGAGGGTGTTTCTCTAGCACCCATCACAGTTGTTTTTCAGCAACGGTGTTTCATTCCTTGCAGACTTTGCTGTTTAACTTGCAGACTGAGTAATTCAAGGTTGTCTCACAACATTTAAACTTCCCGTGTTACTTTTTACTAAGAAAGTCTGAACCAGTCAAAAAAATTAACAGCTTTTCTGTATTGGTTGCAGAGATTCTGCCAAAGCTTAACCACATTGAGGGGTTTTAATAAAATACATTGCTTTTGCCAGTAAAACTTCCAGTTTGCCTTCCAAGCCAGGAAAAGATTGGATTCTCCTACCTTAATGAAGGAAAAAGCATTACTATTTCTTTATTTCGTTCATAAAACCAGTGCAAATATGTGTATCACTGTATCACCTGGTTTTACAGAAACCCTTAATGATGTATATAATGGAAACACAGCTGTGTAGCCCCAGAAAGCCCTTTTAGCTGGCAGATCAACTAAGATACCTATAACTATAGAGTTAACTGAAAATTGCAGTGTCTTTTCATGATGGGAATGACTGCTGCAGGGAATCTCCTGGGAGACAATCATGGATTTTTTTCTCTGGACACACTGAATGTCTAGAGCAGCCAACACAACAAACTTTGGTTTCTCAAGTAGGAAATACCTAAAACCACACAAGGGATTCCACCATGTAAACAGAAAACACTCTGCAATACAGCCTATGCTGTTTCTATGAAGATGGCCTCTCTTTTGGGCTCACCAGCACCAGCATCACTCTTGTTTTCTTTTCATCTGTCAGAAGAACATTTCAGTCATTCATCACTTCCTTTTAAAATCTCTTTGGTCAGTTTTCTTTGGTAGAAACTTTTGCATGTTCTAACAGATAAAGACCTCTATTGTAGCTACTTCTCTGATTTCAGTGTCCTTTTAGGCTTTTGGTTAGCAGAGATTTGGGATTCATTATTGCTAAATTTTAAAGCATGCATATTTAAAACATCCTCCAAATAGGTCTAAACCACAGGGATGCCTTGAGGCATTGCTTTATAATTTCGTGGGGAAAAAGGAAAAATACCACTTGAAGAACATTTTTCTCAGTGGTGCCTTATGCTTTTGCCCTGCCTGGCCTCGGAAATGGGAATGTAGTGCAGGCATGCTCAAACAGCCTGGTTCAGCTACATTTATCCATCATCCTCAGCATTAACCAGCCCACTATGTGTTTCTGGAGACTGTTAATAAGTGTTTAAGGAGAAGAAAGAGAGTAAAACACAGAGAAGTAACTCTGACACTCTGACCCTTTTCAGCTTGTTATCTAACTGGCTGAGAAGAACATCCAAGCTCCCAAAACATCAGCTTACCTTGGGGTCCAGGGTGGCCTATTGGCCCTGGTAATCCTGCAGAGCCATCCTCTCCTCTTTGCCCTGCTTCCCCAGGAGGCCCTGGGATTGTAGGACATGAATCATCTACTTTTCCTGGTTCACCAGGGTCACCTGGAATGTGTAATGGGAGAGTGAATTGCAAGACTGGCTAATAGCTCCCACACAAAAAGTCAACATAAATGTTAGCTGATCTGGGTGTTCAGGAGTGTACTTTAAGTATTTTAAAATCTTGAATTATTGAGTCCTACTGTTTTTAATTTTACTCTTAGTCTTTAGCACAGTATTAACAGCATGGCAAGCCAGTGTTAGCAAGTGAACGTTAGCTGGTCTGTGATCTTTGCCCAGGTGGGCAAGAAGGCCAATGGCATCCTGGCCTGTGGCCAGCAGGACCAGTGCAGTGACCATTCCCCTGGTGAGGTTGCACCTTGATTGCTGTATTCAGTTTTGGGCTTCTCACTACCAGAAAAACATAGAGGTGCTGGAGTGTGTCCAGAGAGAGGCAATGGAGCTGGGAAGGGTCTGGAGCACAAGTTTGGTGAGGAGCAGATGAGGGAGCTGAGGGTATTTAGTCTGGAGGAGGGTCAAGAGGGACCTTATTGCTCTATTACAGTTTGTAGAGAATCTCTTCTCCCAAGTAACAAGAGGAAATGGCCTTAAGTTTCACCAAGGGAGACTTATATTGGATATTAGGAAATATGTCTTCATGGGAAGGGCTGTCAAGCCCTGGAACAGGCTGCCCAGGGAACTGGTGGTATCACTGCCCCTGGAGATATTGAAAAGATGTGTAGATGTGGCACTTGGGGACCTGGTGTAGAGCTGGCCTTGGCAGTACTGGGTTAATGGTGGGATTTGATACCTTGAAGGTCTTTTCCAGCTTAAACAATTCAATGATTCCATGTTTCACATATTTGGTATACAGCTTCAGTCTTAATGTGCCCCAAACTGATGTGAGTTAAAGCCTAAAGTCTACCTACCCAGCTTCAGTGCAAACACCTTAGCACATGAAAATTTTTGCAGTATTTTGCCTATTTTGTTTCTGCAAAACCATCAATAGGCAGGCCAAAAAAGCTAGCTCATAACAGCCATTTGAAGTAATTATAATACATAATAATAAAAAAAAAAGAATAGTCATATTTTACTTATTGAAAGTTACTGGCAGCTTTTGCCAGTTTGTGTTTTGGACCAATATTTAGCCAGATGGAGACTTCAGTGTTTGTAGTAATCCAGCTTTAGGATTCAAGCTTTTGCTACAATTTTGGTTAGAAAGTATCTTGTGTGAAACCAAAAAAAAAAACCCCAAACCCCCCCCCCAAAAAAAACAAAACCAAAAACCAAATAAGAACTAGAAACAAATGTTTCACAAGTCTAATTGACATCCTAGCATGAGAGTTCTCAGCAGAGCATTCTCATGATGTTGGTGCTGTTTATGTGAAATATGTGTTAGAACTATGTCTTACTAGCAGCACCTACTATTCCTAGAAACCACACCAAGGATACCTTCTAATAAGAGCTGAATGTTTCTATACATAAGGGAGTTCCCATGAAAAGAACAATAATCAAAAGTCATGAACTTACCTATGAAACCTGAAGGATTTGAAAAATGGAAAGCAGATTGTGGCCATTGAGGTGCAGGTGGAAGCAAGTTTCAGGCATGTAAATTAGAGTAAAGAATGGAATGAGAAGTGAGATCATTTACATGAGGTGACATTAGAAACAAATAGTTCAGAAATTTTTAATCAAATGAGAAATCATTTAACTTGTGGTCTTTTTTTCTGAGAGTTTTTAAATTATTTGCATGCAAGTTGACATTAGTGTGATTATATATGAATAGAAGGATCACAGTTACAGTTGAATGGCAATGAGCAACAGGTTCATAAGTACCTGTGGGACCTCTGGGACCAGGTCTTCCTGGAAAACCTTGGTCTCCTGGTTGTCCAAAAGCACCAGGTGGACCCTGTGGGCCATGGACCCCCATAGGACCTGGAAATAAAACCAGACAAAAATAAAATTCAGTCTGGATGCTTGAGTAAGAAAAATGCTTGGGAATCCTCTTGTTGTGCCACAGAAAGAAATACACAGTTCTTTTTTTTTTCCCTGGTCTGGATCTGATTTTAAATTTATGACTTTTTGTAGAGATGGGAAGTGGTTGGTGTAGATGGGATTTCTCTACAGTGTGTGAAAGAAGCAGAGTATGTAGATTTCTGTTTCCAAACAAAAGAATCTGTTGAAAGCCCCAAGCTATTGATGTAGGGCAGATGTGAGACTGTTAGTTCAAACACATCTGCATTTTCCAGTTTCTCAAGAACCCTGAGGAGGGGTCATAATTTGCTTATCTGGCAAACTCAAATGTCTTACTGCCTTATTCTCAGAGGTGTCCAACAAGCTGCTGTGAAGCAGTGCATGTGAATCTGTCTCTGCTCTCACCTTCTCCTCCAGCCCCATCGTGTCTGCAGGTAACCAGGCAGAGCTGTGCAGTGTCCAGCCCCCACCCCTTCTGCCAGCTCCATCTCCAATGGCCACCCCCTGGCACAAGGCTCAGTCACAGGGGCTGGGCAGCAGTGCACACAGAACACAAAAACATCTGACCATACCTTTTGGGCCTTCTCTTCCTTGTCTCCCTGGAGGGCCTCTGGCTCCTGGCTGTCCTCGTGGCCCAGGATTACCTGGTGCCCCTCGAATGCCACTGTCACCTGGATCTCCTCGCACAAAGAGAGTCTCTCCAGGAGGACCAGGGTTCCCAGGGTTACCTATGGAAAGGAACTTTATTCTTAATGCATGCACAAAGTACAAACATCTAAAAATAGCCAGGTTCTGCTGGTGGGGCTTTTTTATCTTACTCTAGCTTGGGTTTTTTTCTCTATGATGTTGGACAGCCCTTGCATGTTTCTGGAAATACTAGTGTTAGCCTTTGTGTGAGGAAGAAAATGATAGGAATAGTTCCCAAAGTTATTTAACTTCTGTGCAAGCAGAAGAGGCAGCAATTTACTGGTACAGTCATTGAAACAATGTTTCTCTGTATCTTATAGATTTATTACTGTGTTGCTTAATCTGGAGATCTGCATTTTGTCCTTGCTCTGGTTATCTATCTAGTGTTCACTTGTCTGTGTATTCACTCAAGTAGTGATGGTTTTCTCTGTTCCCTATGCACTTCCATACATTGTTTCACAGACAGTAACCCTGTTACTCCTAGTAGTCTCAGGGTTTTTTGACATGATAAAAGTTGGTATTTTGAGTTTTAATACCTCTGATGCCGTCTAAACCAGGTAATCCTTGATCACCTGGAGGACCAGGGGAAGCACTATCAGGAGATCTTCCCATAGGTCCAGTGGCTCCAACAGGTCCTCTTCTACCTAAGGGATCACATTAAAAAAACCAAAACAACTAAGGTTTTTTTAGATTACAGACAGAAGTTAGTAAGTAAAAGAATACTGAGATGGTATGCTCCCACTTGTAAAGCAAACATACCAGTTCCCAGACTAATAAGGCCATCTTGTCAAAGTGAAAACATTCATTATCTTTTAAATTTTTTAATTTTTCCCATAAAATCTATGTAACCTGAAGAACACATCATCACATGTTGGCACATTGCCATGGACAGCCACTTTTTCCTGAATTCCAAGGCGGGGAGAAATGGTAACAATGTAAGGTGAGTGGGGACTATGAAATGATTCTGCCTGGGGCAGGATGGGTATTCACAGATTGTTCCTAGCAATTAGGAACAATCCTTTTCCCTAGCAAAAGGGAATTACACTGATTCCTAAAATCCTCAGTGAACAAGATGAATTTACTGGCCTTAAATGCATTATTTTTTCTTAATCTTTCATCTGGATTTTTACACAATAAAACATTTATGCCCTTACTTGTTACAGGCAGAGTTGCAGGTTACCATCCTCTGCACAACACTTTTGAACAGTTGCAGCTTGTTAACATGTAGTTTGCATTCTGTTGCCTTCTCTTTTCTACAAAGAAACAAATCTAGTTTCTTCAATCTTGCTTTTGACTCCATCCTTTCCTGTACTTTCTGGTGAGTTTTCTCTTACTTGTCAAAGCTGGTCACAACCATCAGAGACCTCGCCTATCCTATGTCAAACAGTGTTAATACATCTCAGAATAAAACCTCTTTTTTCCTCAACAGCACCAGTAACCAAACTAAGAAAAATGATTGTGTCTTTATCTTAGTATAATTCACCTCACCAGATTTCACCTCCTGCTATTCTTCTTCCATGTGTTATGTGACTGTGGCAAGGTCTGGCAGCATAATGTCACATGTAATCACAGAATTGCTGAGGCTTGAGTGGGCCTCTGGAGACTTCCTAAACTAACCCTGCCCTCAAAGCAGGTTCAGCTAGAGCAGGCTTCTTCAGGCTCTGTCCAGCTGGGATTTGAGTATCTCCAATGACAAACACTTCATAACTTCTCCAGGCAACCTGTTCGATTCCCTTCACAGGGAAAATAAAATTTTTCCTTATATTTAAGTAGAATGCCCTATATGTCAGTTTGTGCCCATTCCCTCTTGTCCTGTCACTGCATATCACTTTGAAGGAATTGTCTCCAGGTCCTTCCCATCAGGTACTTACACACATTAATAAATTCCCCCTGAGCCTTCTCTTCTGGAGCCAAAGCAATTCCCCCTCTCTCAGCCCCTCCCCATAGGACAGATGCTCCAATCTCTTCACTTTCTCAGTGGCCCTTCCTCAAACACTTGCTTTTTCTCATTTCTGTACAGTTCCTGTATCACCAAGCTCTAAAATAACCACTGCAATCCTGTGAAGCAGTTCTATCTTGCACTTACATCAGAACAGTTGATAGATGTACTATAGTTCTGGGACTGCCAGATCTTCTGCACTCTTTTCCTTCAGGAATTTCTTCCCAAGTGGCAAACCTACCTAGCAGTTCCCTGAGTCTATTCAGGTCCATAATTTTCTATTTTCATTCTTTCCTATAATATAAACCAGAAATTCTGGAGTCTCTGTATCTCTAGTCAGGAAACATCAGCATGTTATAACAGAAGTGTTTTCAGGGAAAGAATCTTCGGAGAAATGTTCATGTTAACCAGAGCAAGAGTCTTTAGAAAAAGAAATTAAGTATCAGCTTAATTTCAACTCTGCAGAGCAGCAATTTGAGGAAAAACTTTTCTTACCTGGAAATCCTGGGAAACCCCTTTCTCCAGGGGGGCCTGGAATAGAAATACCAGGCCATCCAGGTTCACCTCTGTCTCCTTTTGGTCCAATTTCTCCTGAGTATCCTGGGGGCCCTGTTTCACTCTGACCTTTAGAAGAAAACAATTATGTACATAAAGCTTACAGCGAGTACAAATACAGATGTGCAGAACAGAAATACCAGTTGCAGATGTTCCTCCTTGCAAGGGTTGCCTAGTGCTGTTTTTCTGGTTCTCTCTTGGAAGCTGGATAGAGTTTTGTTGAATCTGGCCCTAATTCATCACTTTCAAAGAAAGTAATCTTCTTGCTTGAATGCTCTTCTTCAGGGGTTATTTTATATGGTGTCATTATTGTCTGTAACTAGGAATGTAAACCAATTGCATGGTTCTAAATTTAATTTTTTATCAGCATATAGCTGTAATTTTTAGACAGATTGTAAGCATTGTTTTTTAATAGTGCTTCAAAAGCACCTTTTGAAAGTTGCAAATACATCAGCATGAGTGAAATTCACGTTCCTCTTAAGTTTGAGACACCACTCCCACAGACTTTAAATGGAGCTGGGATTTCACAAGTCTCCTTTTAATTTGTTAGTTTTATCTTTTATATATATAAAAAAAAAAGAGACTTGGCTCTCATCTGAATCATCTGCACTGAACTTTTAAATTTTATAAACAGCTTTGAAATGTTCCAACAAAACTATGTGAGTGATGGAAGTTTGAAAGTTTTCCCCACAAATAACTGCAGGTGTGCCATTAAGCATACTTTAGATTCTGTTTAAAAGTTTACTCTAATGTTAATGATATCTTCTGGGCAAGGCAAACATCAAAATAACATGCACCTTTCCTTGCACATTCAGTCATGTAAGAGAAGATTTTCTGTTCCAGTTATTTCTCATCTTTACCTGGAGCTCCTGCAGAACCCTTTTGACCTTTTAGTCCATCCAAGCCATCCAGTCCAGGTAGTCCAGGAAGACCTGAGAGGTGTTACAGAGATATGACTGGGTACCACAACAATCCTTTACAGTCGCAATTAAAAATCAAGACTTTTTTTTAATCTGACAACACATACCAAATCCAGATGGGGTATTTGCTCAATTTGATTACTGGTAACTGCAGATGAGATTGCAGTGCAGTCTTTTTGGAAAGACAAATGTGAAAAGTTTAAAAATAGCAGTCATAATGAAGTTTCACATCAAAGCAATCAGAAAGCACAACTTTTAATCCTTTAGGTACTTCCATCCTGCAGCCAGCAGATTATGGGCTCATCTATAGAGAACCTTGTGTCTGTGGCTGGATTGCTTACTGCTCCATGTGGCTGCTACTCCAAAATTTACTGTGCTACCACTTCATGGCCACTGATGGAGATGCAGACACTATCTAAAATAGCTCTAAAGCTGAAATTTCTTTACAGCTTCTGTTCGAAACAGAAGTGCACTTTAACCCTGCTGCACCACAAAGAGGCTAAATTTCCACCTATCTTATTTTCTCTGGTCCTGCAGATTTCACACAGAAAAATATGCTTTTTTGCATTTTGCTCTATTACAAAAGCTCTTTGAACTGAACAGCACAAAATCTTTGAAGACAACAAGTCTGTAATTGAAACCTCTGGTGACACATGGTAGTATATAGAGCAGCTCTGTCACTAGAGATATTAACTAGCACTGGCTGAGTGTTTGTGGTAGTCAGATATGTTTTGCTTTATAATTTGTGCTTTTTTGAAAATTGGTAAAACATAATAAATGAAACCATAAATGGCACTTTTAAATCTATTTTTTGAAAATTTTTTAAATCCAGAAAATTGTTTGAAAACCTGCAAAACTTTGATGATATATTCTCTGTGTAATCCACTTTATAATATGGGATACTAGTAATCCAATCTGTGATATCTTCTATGACTTAAATTAACTGTTCTTTAACTTCTTATGACAGTCTAACTTTCATTCCTGCTTTCTGTAGCCTTCTTGTGCTTTGGACATGTTCCCATTTTAAAATTTATGTAGGAGTTGCTTTTGGGGAATTTAACAGTGGTATTTTAAAATTATTAAGAACTCCTAACTAATTTTGGCCCTCAGGTCACCATTTAAAACTTTTTTCATCTTCAGCTCACTCGGGCAAGATTGATGACTTGGTTTTACTTGCTTTCCAGGGAATTTCTGACACATTTGCCAACAATCCATTATAATATCAGCACTTGTAATTCTGAATTTTTGGATTGCTATGGTCCCATATTTCTAGGTACAGCTGAATTGGCTGACCTGAGCATGAACCACTGTTTCTGTGTTGTACAGCCTAATTCAGCTCCTACTCACACAAGTCCTCCTGGTTATGGTCTGAGTATTATTTGCTCCATCAAGGATTACTCACACAAGAAAGGCTTGCCAGGCTAAGCCCTTAACTAGTAAAACTACTGTAATAAAGAAAATGGGATTAGATGATGTTTAACTTTTTCTTTTTTTAATCTAGAAGTTCTTTAAAATCTAAAAGTTCAGGCACAAGACCTTTAATGTAACTGAGAACCAAAAAGACTAACAAGGCTGAGTACTCAGCTATGAATTACCCGTTTCATTTCTAATGCTTGCACCAGCACTTGTTGAAAACAGCACCCAGATCAATGTTCTGATAAACTGGAATACAAATACCAGTCAGTTTTCATTACTGGGTATAGTTTCAAAGATATTAACCTTCTTTTCAGCCATGCTGCCAATACATAGAATCCTCAGCTAAGCAGGCAGCTCAGTCTCTATGAATTTGGAACTGAACTTCTCCCTCTGCAGGACACGTGTTAATGCTATGTTCTTGTGCAGGACTTGGGATAACTTCTACACAGTATAGTAAAGAAGTGTCTTATGGCAAGAAGGAAAGAGAAGATCAATTATGAAGAAGACTTCAGAAGAAGAATGCTTTTTTTTTTTTCTTGTTTGAACCCTTTCAGACATCCCTGCCACTGCAGATCTCTGCCTTTGTTACAGCAAATACTGTTTGCAACACTGAAATGTTCTCTTGCACATTATGTACCAGCAGGGAATCTGTCATGACAGTTTAAATCAGCACTGCTTATTTACTGCAAGCAATCATAAATTGTTTCCATTTTTCATTTCAGTAATTTGTAAGAGACCTTCTCAATTTGTCCTTAAGCTGAATTTGAAAGAGTGGATCTATTGTCCTCTCTAACCACTTTTTATAGCCCCAAGTGTTACTTTACTGTGGTTTCTGCATATGGGTCACTAATCTTCCTGTTTGGGAACTGGTTATGAGGCACAGTATAACAGACACAGGATACAGAGCTGATAACTTTCTTTATGGAATATTAATAACTTACAATTTCAATTCTAAGCACAGTAAAAGTTAATAACGTTCTCCAACAAAAACAATTGTATAGATGAACTGACATTCAATCTAAACACAACAATCATTGCAAGAATTGTAAATTAGGATTTGGAGGAAACACTTCTGTGCTAAATACTCCAGAACCAGACAAGCAGCAAGAAAACTAACAATAAAATGCAACTCAAGTTATCAGAATTTGTATCACAAATTTGAAAAACAAAGCTGTCATAGCAGCCTGCTGGGTTTACAGAGTAACAGTGGCACTCCATGGTGAAAATGTGGAACACAGCATAACTGAAGTGAAAGTGAAACAACTGAATTACTGCAAACTCCTTTTTCTTTCCTAAAGTTCTGCTATTGGTTACATCAGCTAAGTCAGACTCTGGTTCTACCTTCCTCCTTACTCAAAGGTAATGGGAACTGGCTTAAGTCTTCTAGCAGTCTAAGAGACCACAGAGTCCCAGTCACAGTCACAGTTAGGCCTTTTCCATTTTCACTTCTGAAAGAGTATTTATGTTTGGTACTGCCACATCACCACTAGAATGGCACTGTACATCCTGTTTACCTTTTCTGCCTTGGGATCCAGGTAACCCTTGCAATCCTGGACGTCCCAAAATTCCAGGTTTCCCTTTTTCTCCAGGTTCTCCTGGCAGTCCTTGAGGACCTGTAGCTCCTGAGAGTGAAAGAAACCCCCGTGAATATTCAATGTTATTAAACTGTACGTTTTTTCCCCATGCTATGCAGCACATTCTGTGAACAGCAGTACCTGAAAGTATTTGGGGATGTAGGAAGAATTGATAGGTCTTGCTCTCTGAGACTGAGGAGAAAATTGCTGCTATAGGTACAGACATAACTTTCATTGACCCCCTTCTGATCTCTGACCCCCCATATGATCTCTGATCTCTCCAGCCTGCTCAGGGAGATTCCTTAAAGGCCTTCTCCTGTTCCATAACTCTTTTGAGCTATTCCTTGGCACTATTTTTTAAACTTTGGCATTACCTGGTAATCCAGGTAACCCTGGGTATCCAGGTTCACCCTTGGATCCTGGTCTTCCAGGCTGTCCTTGGATACCTGGTAAACCCTTCTCCCCCGGAAATCCACGGAGTCCTTAGAGAAAAAAAAGAGCAATTGCTACAGAATGGCTCAAAATGCACAGGGAGAAGAGCTCCCTCTGCTGAAAAAACTTAGAGAAAATGAATTTTGAAGTCCAATTTTGTCTTCAATCAGACAGAGGTACCTGGCAATCCTGGGTCTCCTTGAGGCCCTTTCTGACCATGTGCACCAAGCAGAGGAGTTGGGTCACCTCTCTTGCCTGTTGAGGTACAATGACTTCCATTTTATACAAGCATCCTTTCCATCCACAATACCAAAGCTGGACACTTTTGTAAGATCAGAAAAGTCATTAATAGATATAAACAGTTATAGAAGGGGCTTAGAGAAGAGAACACAAAATGAAAATTGCTTTGGCACATGCAAATTATGACTGTTCAGTTGGGCTGCACTTCCTCTTGATTTGACAAATTTTCCATATCCATAAGAATGGATTTGTACATGGTTTTGATGAAATTTTTAAGTTCTATGAAATTTGACAGGAATTTATCTTCTAAATTAGCAATACCTACTTTTAAAGGAACAAACTGATAAAGAATATACTGAAATGCAACTTTTGCCTTCAGGTAAGTGAGACTTGTTTCTAATTACATTCATATTTTATGGGAAAACAGGACAGAAGTGAAAATATTTTTTTAGTGAGTCTTCATCTATCCCACATATATCCTAGCAATATTGCTCTATTCAGAGCATATCTATATAAACTCATTACCTTTACATCCTTTGGGGCCAGTCAGTCCTGGATATCCAGGGTTTCCTGGTAAGCCAACATCACCCTGATTTTTTTTTAGAAAACAAAATAAAAATGTTTGACATAGGAGATGTGTAGCAGGAATAATCTGCAGAAGCATTTGGTTCTCTTAGCAAAACTGTATATTAAGCTCAACAAAAAACCATCTTGTCTTTGTTACATGTCTAACACTGGCCACCAACAAGAAACTGTAGGTTAAACTTGCTAATAATTTTGAATTTGTGCTTTTATAGTTTATTCTCATTCTTGGCTCAAACAGCTTAATTTCCCTACAGATGGCTTGAATAATTTGATTTAAAAGGTACCATAAAATATATACCCAGTATTGTTGTATGTTACCCAAAATTTACTATAAACATTAACCAGAAATATTGTGATGTCACAATAAAAATGTAAATTTCCCTATTTTTCCTTTTGAATAATGACCTTTAATCAGCAAAGAAATTTAATTAAACAAACTAAACAAAAGTATGTCCCTTTACCAAGAAAGTAACTTTTTCCTTCATGTAATCTCACTGTCTACCTACCCAGCATACAAGAAGTGAAGAATTACACCTTGCATGGAATGTTTGTGTGGTTTTGTGTATTTGATCTTGAGCAACACTGCTTGCCTGGGTTCTGCTTGGGGCAAAAATGACTTGCTTTGTCTTGTCTGTTGCCTTGGTCACTTCACACAGCAGGATATGAAGAAGCAGCTACATAGTAACTGCACAATTGTGCTGCTGTTAGGTTATGATCTCTGTGGTAAGTGGTTTGTCAATCTGTTCTAAAGAATTGAGTTAAAGACTTGATTGTGCATCTGTTTCTTGTCCCCCAGTTTAGTGTAGTGGAGCCTGGACTTCAACCACGTGGCAAAGCACTACAGCAGAACAGACAGCTAAGAGAGGTCCTTTCCTAACTCCCACCACAGTTCCTGCTAAAACATAACCAAAGCACAGAGGTGTTTCATTAGGGAATTAACAGTTCCTACCACACTGGCTGTCTCTTCTCAGAGGAAATATCTAATGGGTGAGTACAATGCAAGCACCCTTCATCATATTTCTTAGAGGCAGGAGATAACTGCAAAGTCCAGGATACTTCACTACCACTCTGTTTACCTGATCACCTGGTTCTCCTTGAAAACCTGTAATTCCTTGAAGGCCCTTTGGTCCGGGAAAACCCCGTGATCCTGGAAATCCCATCACTCCAGTGTCACCTTGGTCACCTGGCAGTCCTGGAATACCATTCTTCCCTGGAAATCCTCGTGTGCCTCTGAAACCAGTATTACCTTTTTCACCTGAAATTGATTGCGGAACAAGATAATGACCAATCAAGTCAAGCCAGCGTTTGACACTGATTTTCAGTATGGCAATGCTTTCACTCTTGGTGTTATTGCCTTAGTGATAATCCAAAGAAATTACGCAGCCAGTTTAGGAATCTGTAAACATGGCATGGTGGCTGGATGTTACTGCAGCTCTGAGTCCACACTGTGAAAGCCACCAGTGATTTATGTCAGAGGAAAATATCTGTTTGCAGGGCTTTCTTTTATGAACTTACCTCTTTCACCTCTCAATCCGTGCTCACCAGGAAACCCTGGGTCCCCCATTTGTCCCTTCTCAAGGCGGAGGTTAATGCAGCCGCTGTCTCCTGGAGGCCCCCTCTCACCTTGGAAGTAACATATGCAATGTAAATACATCCTCACAAGTGACATGTCCTGAAAATCAGTTTGACTTTCCTAGTAGAGAAAGCCTTCAAATAATAATGTGGTTCTCAGTTTTTTGAGCAAGCTCACTGCTGACAGAATTTGCAATCCTTCCCTTGCTTTTTTATCAATTCAGTCATAACCCAGGTGATGTTAAATCAGAAGAATTAGGAAAGATTGTGAAATAATGAAAGACAGCAATTTTGAACTGCCTGTGATTGCACCCTGCAGATAATTATTCTCTTTCTTTTAATATTTCTCTTTATAAAAACTAAACAGATTTTTAACGCAGTAGTAACAAACCTAAACATAGCGGCAGTATAACTGCAGACTGAAGTGGATTTTTACAAACCTTTTATCCCCATGTCTCCACATTCTCCACTAGGCCCAGGTAGACCCATTTTTCCTTCTTCACCTTTTACACCAAAGATTCCCATTGGGCCTTGTATTCCTGGGAGTCCTGGGAATCCCTGTGGTCCTTGAATGCCTTTGCTTCCTGGTAATATGAAATGCTTTATTTACATGTTAAGTCTGCTTACACTGTTGCTGTCATATGCTAAGGAATACTATAAAGCAAAAGCAGGACATTTAAAAGGACATCTTAGGGAATCAGCAGAACTGGAGAACCAATAGTTGGAGCATGGCTTCATGCCAAGGTCAAACTTCTCTTGAAACACAGATTCCACTGAAGCAAATTGCTTCCCTTTACATGCAGCCCCTGGAGATTTAGGCTACCCTTACTCCTAAAGCAGTTATCCCCAGCACACCACCAGATCTTGCATGTGGCTCCTGGATTATGGGGGCTTCATTCTGCTCCCTGTGCCTGTCCTCCAGCTCAGGAGGCTGGTACCCACAGAACAGTTGGGCTTGCCATTAGAGACTGAGGCAAAGAAGGCATTAAGTACCCCAGACTTTTCCTCATCCTTTGTCACTATGTTCCCCCCCACCCAATCCAATAAAGGATGGAGACTCTTATTACCCTTCCTTTTGCTGCTAATGTATTTATAGAAGCATTTTTATTGTCTTTTACAGCAGCAGCCAGATTGAGTTCTGGTTGCACTTTGGGCCTTTTGATTTTCTGCCCCCATAGCCCTAAGACACCCTTGTCCTCCTGAGTTGCCTGTCCCTTCTTCCAAACTTCATACACTCTCCCTTCTTTCC
The DNA here is from genome assembly GCA_018697195.1 of Certhia americana. NCBI lineage: Eukaryota > Metazoa > Chordata > Aves > Passeriformes > Certhiidae > Certhia > Certhia americana. Next base: position 15,990,728 of record CM031865.1, on the reverse strand, counting down.
TGAGTTCAGCTAAAACTCTGTTCAGTCCAGTTGCTTGTGTTCCCTGCTGGCTCATCTTTCTGCACACGGGATGTTCCCATGCCTTAAAAACTTCCTTCTTGAAGAATGTTCAGCCTTCCTGGACCCATTTGCCCCTCAGGACAGCCACCCAATAAACATATTCCTCTTATTACTGCATATTACAACCTATTATAAATAGTCAGGAAATAATATATAGAAATATGTCAGTGTTGTAAAACAACTAAAGCACCAGCATGCACCAAGAGGCGTCAAACTATATTCATCCCTTTGCTTTTATCCTTTGTTTTTATCGTAAGAGAAAGAAAAATGGATAGCTCTATGGTTATTGACTCTACCCTGCTGCAGTCTTATTCTTGAAGCTGGAAAGGGAGGAGGGTGCAAAGTACTTCCTAACCTTAACAGCAGTAAAAAGGGCTCCCTCTACACGAGAACTTATAGGTGAGTTGGTCTGCAGGACGTTTAACATACCTGTTTCTCCTGGGAAGCCAATGGGTCCTTTATTGCCTGGAAGTCCTGGGGGACCTCGTGAGCCTGGAGGACCTGGGAGACCTCCTGAGCCCAGGGAGCCTTTGAGACCTTTGATTCCAGGTGGTCCAGCCAAGCCCCTGTCTCCCCTCTGACCTTTAAAGCCTGGTAAGCCTGAGAAAGAGAGCTTTAATCTACACATGTAAATGCAGGCAGAAGTTAAGCGATTGTACATAAAAAGTAGGAAGTGATAGGTTTGGTACAAATTTGAAGATCATCTAACATGGCAAAATAACTTGAAACCCTTTTTTTTTTACTGTGTTGGAGTCCTGGCCCTGCCTAGATTTTTCAGTTGGAATGTTTGTTTTCTGGTATTTCTGTAGTGACAGACATAGAAGAGCACTGTGAAAAATCCCTACTAATTTGTGACTATTTTGATAGATGTGTCTCCTAGCTTTTCCTAATAATACTTTCACTGAAGAATAAGGAAGATAAAAGCATCACAGTAATGACAGGAGTTCAGTTAAGTTACTCAGGTCAACAGATAAGATGCAACTCTTTGTTTATTACTTACAGTGAACCCACTGTGATTTGGCCAGTTAAGGAACAGCATGGGAAGGGAAGTTGGGATACACCTGAGATGCACAGTCTACATTCCTTGAGTTTAAAGAAATGTCCAAAACATAATACACACCCCCAGTAATGAACAGCTCCCATGGAAATATTTGTCATACCAGTCACAAAAATCACGTGATGAAATCTGGCAGAAAATATGTGCAAACCTTAGAGCTGTAGGTAACCTGCTGGCTGTTGTGTACCTTGAGGTCCTGGCAGGCCCATGACACCTCTGAGTCCAGGTGGTCCTGGTAAGCCTGGGACACATGGTGAGCCAGGGAAGCCTGGACAGCCTGGTGCTCCTACATCACCTTCTGGGCCTCGAAAACCTTTGGCACCTGGAAATCCTGGGGTACCAGGCTGACCTTGAAAAAAAACCAAACCAGTTCCATTACTCACTGTCCCTCAAAATTCTTAGTTTTAATTTTGAAATGTACATGTTTGGTTACTATAGTATCGTACTTATACTCTAGTTTTTGAATAGTTTGTGAAAAGTGATGCTTTTCTGCAATTTAGAATTAGCTGTTGTGGACAACTTCTTCCTTTAAGGAACAAATAGAAATTTAACCTTCATCTATAGGTACAAAAGACATTTTCTGATGTGCAGGAGCAGAATAGGAGTAGCTCACTGGCTTGTACCAGGTGCACAGCACTGGCTCAGTTCTACAGGTGTTCCCTGCATTGAAGGATGAGTGTATCTGCTCAGGGCCAGGCAAAAGGAGCACCTGTAAAGGGAAACAGCAATATCCTCTATGGGGTGGGAAGGACATGGTGCTGCAGAGACATCACTGCAGCAAACAGCAAAATGTAAATGTAAAAACAGGGAGTACTGTTCACAGTCACCATTATGGATCTGAGAGAGAGGAAGTTTTCTCTCAGCCAGGAGCACCTTTGCTCAGATTTTGTCCTTTGAACATGTAGAAGTGTTTAATAGAAACTAGCCCATACCTTGAAGTCCAGGAATGCCTGGATTACCCCTTGCTCCCTGTGTACCAGGGGCTCCTTGCAGTCCCCTGATGCCTGGGAATCCTGGAGGGCCATATGTGGTGTCACCTGGAAGACCTTTCTGACCATCTATGCCAGGTGGACCTGGAAGGCCATGTTTGCCATCAATTGTAGATCCTCTTTCACCTTCTTCACCAGGATCACCAGCTGCACCTCGAAAACCTGTTGATATGATTTTTAAATTCAAATAAAGCTTAATTCAGGAGGTGGTCAGGGTTTTTTCGTTTTGTTCCTCCCTCTCCCCCCCAAATTGTGGAATATTGTAGTACAAATTTAGCCAGATTTAAATTGTCACCTTGCAAAGAAAAATAACATCATAAATTAAATTTCATGTTTCTTATTTATAGCTAATGATACATGAGGATTGAAGGAGGTAATTCCTGTGGGAAGTGACAGTTTCTTTGGCACAGCATCTGTCTTGAGTACTGTCACTCCTGTCCAGTTCAGTGTCTTTGCTCTCTAGACACTGAACTATTCATTTCAATTCAATTCTGCTTTACCCTACCCTTCCCTGCTTGTATGCATTACAACTTGACCAGCAGCTTTCCCAAATTAGGAAAAGCACAATTCACCTTCTGGCCCAGGGATTCCTGCTCCTGGCCTTCCTCGATGACCTTTTTGCCCATCAAAGCCATTTGGTCCAGGATGCCCAGGGAGTCCTTTTAAACCCTTTTGTCCTGGAAATAAAAAGGAAGTACATAAAAAGGCTGTCAGAGCACTAAAATGTGTGATCTAAGCATTTTATCTTTATCCCACTCAAATTCATATACCTCAAAAACAAACTGATTTCATCTGCTTCTAACACCTTGGGCAAGAGCCACTGCCCAAGTCATAAACCAATGTGTGGTTGCTGTTTTTCTAAATGAATGTGTTCCCTATTCCATTAAAAGCAAAACACAAATCACCAGTGTCGATTAGGAAAAAAATATTTCCTACATTTTAATGTAACAGACCATGAACAGTATTAACCTAGTGAATAACAGGTGTCAGCTCGTTCTTGTACTCTCCTGTGCTATGTCCTGCTTCTGGAATGGTGCAGATGAGCTCCACACACTCATCCCTGTTCTTTCACATATAATTTTCTGCTCCCACCCACAACACCCATGTCAGAGACCTGTGTAATACCATATTAAGAAGCTTGAAAATCCACTATCTCCTTTTCTTCTGAATTTGCTGGGATATTTCAAATGTCTTGGAAGCGATCACAAACAACATTCTACCTGGGAGAGTTCTTTGAATTTAAGTTGAATAACTTGAAGTAATGGTGGTAAGTATTGAAATTTTAGGGCTCAATTGCAAGTTGCCATGAGCAATACAGTTTTATAAATTACAGACTTGCTGCATACCTTTGCCTTACACATCTCTTTCTCCTGGTATCCAGATGTACATACTCTAGGCCTTATCCAACTCCAGCCATATTTTCCAGGCTCTCTAATGCATTTTCATTGAGGTAGGACAGAATTTGAAGCTATCTTGATTTATTTATTTTCATGGAGGCTGCCTGCACACCTTCTGATGCTGCAAACTGTAGCTGTCTGGCCCTTGATTCTTTAGAGAGTACATTCCAGTGTATTTGTAGTTTTACATTTTGAAATGTGCATTTTGTTGAAAAACTAGAATAGTGTAGCTTTTTAGGATAGCCTATTTTCTTCAATTAGCAACTGAAAACCCAATTTGAGTAGAAATCAAAAATTCTCCTATGCATAAACATACCTTGAACACCTTTAAAACCTGGGGGACCTGGATTTCCAGGATATGGTGACGTAATGCAGACAGTTTCACCTGAAGCAAGAGGGAGAAGAAATTGGCCTATTTCATTTTAGAATAACTGGAGCCTGAATACTTACTGTAATATTTCTGGGGAACTACCCAACCACATGTGCACACATGCAGTGACTGTTTATGCGCATTGTTATTTCCATATTACTGAAGTTTTGATGGAGAATCTTAAAGTATCTTTTTCTTGATACTTTCTGCACAACATTGGTAATATTTCAAATTGTTGTAATACAGTTGTATTTTTTAAAGTCAAAGTTTTATTTTTAATTGTCATGGCAATTTGTTTTTCAATACTCTCTATTGCAAAAAAGAAGTAATGCTTTCATTTCAATTTTGTCTAGAGGTATCAGTGTAGATTTTTTTTGCTAAGCATTTTTTATAGCCAAAAATCAAGCCAAGCTTTAAGTATAAATTGTGTTTTTCCTATAAATTAATATTATTTTCACCCTAAATGAATAGCACTACAGGTATACACATAGATATACATATAGAAAAATACATTATACATTAATATAATATATAATACACATGAAACCATTTTAGATGCCACCAAATACCCAAACATGTATTTTGTTATTTAATTCTTAATATAAACATTCAAAATTACCTTTCTGGCCTTTTGGACCAGGTGGCCCAATATTACCCATCTCACCAAAGTCTCCAGGACTACCTCTGGCTCCTGGAGGCCCAGGAAGCCCCAAACCAGGCAACCCCATCTGCCCTTTTAGCCCAGGAGGTCCCGGGAGCCCAGGGAATCCTTTATCACCCGGAATTGCTACTCCAGAATCGCCCTGAAATAAAAATTCTCAGTAAGAAGTACACAAGAGCTAATTTCTCTCCTCTCTTTGATTATGGAAAATCATGGTAGAGAATTATCAGGAATCAGGAATGCCAAAATAAACAGCAATACTTACAAGAAACTAATTTTTTAATGGATAAAAACTTTCGTAACCTTTCATAAGATAATATATTAATTGCAATGGAAAAAGTCTGGGGAAGTCAAACATACCTCAGCTCCTTTTTCCCCTGGCAATCCTAGTTCCCCATCTCTTCCATCAAGACCTCTTTGGCCTGGAAATCCTGGAAGCCCAGTAGGTCCTCTTTCGCCTTTTAATCCTTAAAATATTTTTTGGGGAAAAAATAAATATTTGCTGTAATTTTAGGGGGAGTAGGTATTTCTGCTTAAGGAAATGCTGGGCAACTGTTGATCCTATCTTCGTTATAATTCCCAGTCCTTGAATTCACATTCCTTAGCAAGGCATTTTAAGCTTAGGAAGGCAGTTTGTAGTTGGATACCTGATGGAACAACTTGGTCTCTCTGTAAAAGACATCTTCACAGGACCACAGAACATGGCTTTTGTCTGTGCTATACACAGAGTTAAAATATTTTACTATTGAAACAGATCACAGATTTATTCTTGATTTCAGTGAAGTCAGGATATAGCAGTGCCATATGATGCAGAATATTTGCATAGGTTTTTGGGTTTTTCTCCCCATGGACTTCTCTTGCACCAATATTTATGAAAAAGCAACTTTTGTGTCAAGGACAGTAAAACTATTCTAACACAAAGATTCATTCTGCTGCGTCAAGAAATCCTTAGCAAACAAAATGTTTTCCCCTGCTCCAACATCTGTAAAAAACCCACAGGCATCCAAAACTAAGCTAACTTTTTATAAACAATAAGAAAGACAATCTTCTGTGAATAGCTATTTTAGCCTTTCTAACTAAGCTTTGCCATCAGATTGCTGTAATTTATTGTTCTTTTGCTTTTGCAAATCATAACCATAACTGTGGAGAGGTTTTAATCTATTTAATTACAAGAATTCTAGTTGTGCAACTGGTGGCCTATTGTTTCTCTTCAATGCCTGGTCAAGAGTAATTTTTGGAAATAGGAGAGGAATCTGAATAGTCATTGAGACTGAGGTTTTTCCAAGAAGGATGTTGGTGGCCTAATTTGAGATCACAGGTATGATATCGGTATATGGCACTTCAGGAGGTGGCTTCTGTGCAGTAATATTTCTTCATGCTTTTACAGTGTTTGTATTCTGCTTAGTCTTTGCTGTACAGACCTCTGGAGGACCCCAGCTATCAACTGCATGTCACAAAAAGTCATTTGTTGACATTAATAACATGCTGTTAAAACTGTTTTATGACTCAACTATAGAGAAAAAGTCCCACAAAACACTGTGTTGATATCGTGTTTAGCAAAAAGAGATAGTACCAAGAGGGCATCATCATCTAGAGGGCACCAATCTGCCCTCTAGTTTCAGTAACTTACTGAGCTAATGGATTTAGGAAAGAGTAAATGAATTTTTTTCTCACATTATTGTCTAGACATCGTATAGGAAAACAAAAAGGTTAATGGTAAAATGTGTATTTACCTTTTATTCTAACTCTTCCTGGATCACCCTTCTCTCCTTTTTCCCCATGCTGTCCAGCAGAACCAGGAGTCCCCTTATCATTGACAAAGAAAAAAGTTGTCAGTTATCTCCAGCAAGGAATAAAAGTGGGAATTGAAGGGAAAATTAGATACCTATCTCTTGCATGGTTTCAAAAAAAAAAGGGCCAATTAAAGTAACCAAAAGGATGCACTTTTCTCTTCTGATTGTCAAAAAGAGGAGTGTGAATAGCACACGGCCTTTTCAGCCTGACTCTGCCACATGCACAGATACACAACTGAAAGAAATTGTAATGCTGGAAGCACTGGGCCCATGGCTGCACAGATGTGGGACTGCAAATGTAAGAATATCAAGAGGCAAATGATTCATTAACTCTTCCCACTGCAGACTTCAACCCACAATCCACTGAGGAAGGGAATCTCTGGAGGGTGATGACTGCTGGATGAGGCTGTCTTCCCAGAAGGGAGCACAGCAGGAAGTAAGTGATGCTTTTTTTTCTGAATGAAAACCCTCAAAGCCACCAATAAAAAATGTCATCTGGTAAGGTACATTATATTCTTAGATGAATACATGGCTTGACAGATTTAGAGGGGAAAATAAATACTTTTCTATATTTTTTTCTGATTTTTGCTTTCAGCTGTCCAAGCAGGGTGCAATTTTCATATCATCATTGGACAGGGTCATATCTCACAACAGTACATGTGGATGAATATATTTAACCATGTGAAATTTACACAGAAGTAAAAGGCCACTAAGGTACAAAAACTGGGGTATTATTTAGGCAGCTTCCTCTGTTATTCAAAAATCTTTCTCTTAAAAATAGGTGGAGTAAAAACAGTTTATAATGTGATTGACAATTTCAAGTCAGGCAGCAGACCTCTGAAAAATGTATATCTGAAACTAGAAGTAACTATTTATTACAATCTTCAAGTAGGCAGTGGTGAGTTATTAGTATCTGAAAAGGAAATTAAATATTTGGGAAGAAAAGAGAGCAGAAAAATGGAGAAAAATGGCCCATTAGACCAAAGCACTTCTGTACTGAAGTGAATTATTTCCTTCCAAAGTGATTACTTTGTCCTTGTTTCTCAATTAAGTAGCCTAAAACCAGCAAAGTTCAGGACAAGGATTCAAGCTTTACTTCAGAGCCACAAGGGCTAAAACATGTTCTCAAAAGTAACAAAAACTTCTGAATCTCACATACACCACTCAGGTAATAGGGTTTTAAGAAAAAAAGGAGAGCAAAGGTAAACCTTCTAATGAAACTATTGGAACTTGAATGAGAGCCCTTCCACCTCCTTCTCTCAGAATCACAATGGATTTGTTTGCTTTTTTTTTCTTTTGAAAGAACATGTTTAGGAAATTTTAAGCAATTCCGTATGTGAAAAAAATCAGTTCTATTAAAACAAACCCAAATCTCAAAAAAATACAACAGAAACCAATCAAGAACAACAAAAAAGACACAAAATCTCCTCTAAACAAGCCACTCAAAACAACCCAAAAACCCAACCATAGTGCAACAATTACAAAGCAGGACATATCTACCTATATTTTCACAGAAAACCCTCTCACATACAAGAAAGTATAATAAAAAAACTTTCTATATAGCATCATTTTGGCATACAGCATCCTGGATGTACATTCCATATGTCAGACCAGAAGAAAGCAGATCAAAATCACAGCAAGACCAATAAATTATCATACAGTGTATTCCAAAAACAGATTAAATGGTGTCTTGAATTACTGCTCACTCTGGGGACTAAGATAAACTATATGAAGCACATTATATGAAGCACATTAAAGAAAGTAAGTCTGCTCCCAAAAGTAAAAGCTTTTTAGACTGTAATAAGCTAAAGTAGATAAAAGTTCCAGATAGTTTTCCAGGGCACTTTCTCCACCATTCAGCTTAAATGCCTCCTGAGTTGAGAGGTAAATTGGTAAATTGTTTACTGAAGCTCATGAAGACTACTCACAGGGAGCCCTGGTAATCCCACTGCACCAGATAAGCCTGGGTCACCCTTTTCTCCATGTCTTCCAGGGTATCCCATTTGTCCTTTCCTTCCTTGAGTACCTGGAGGTCCTTGCACACCACGGGGACCAGGAGGACCAGCACTACATGAGCAGAGGCCTTGACTTCCTACATGAAAGTGTCAAAATTACATTGAAATAGTTGCAAAAATAATACACAAAAAATAACGCTGTCCTTTTTCTTTTCTGTGTGAGTAGTGCACAGACCATTTCATCTCATGTTATCTCACCTGGGGAGGATTATCAGTGTCCCTTTACAGTGCTGAGTAACTCTGCACTAACAGGACTCTGCTGACTCAGAAGCCCCAGTGCCAACAAGGCTGTGTAATCCTGTACTTTGATGGGCCTCATCCTCCAAACCAACATGAATTTCTTGCACATTTAGATTTGACACTCCTAGCAAACGTTTCATACTCAAATTGTTGTTATCCAGGCCAACTTACCCTTCTCTCCTTTTGCACCTTTTCTTCCTGGAGGGCCTATCTGACCTTTTGCTCCAGGTTTTCCAGAGATCCCTCTGTCAGTACAGATTACACCTTTGAATAAACAGAATTTCCAGCCATTATAAACCAGGCTTACTGTTTACACAGCTTAGGTCATGTGTCCTCCTCTCCCTTCTCTTGTTATTCTCGCATGAAAAGTTAGAGATTTTACTAAATGCTTTACAAGTTGTTGTTTACAGATTATACTGCAACAGATAGTAATAGCTGGTTGATATTGACACATTGCTTCTCGTTTCCATTGCTATTTTTTTCTGTTTAGAACTTGACTTTTTTCTTTCCTAAAGGATGCAGACTTCGGTTTCCTTCTCAGTATTTTGAATATACTGAGGTAGTATATTCTTAATAGAATTTTAATATGTGTGTTACTTCTGTGGGTTTAAATCACCCAGAAAACTATGAAAATCTTGAAATCTCAATGATCAAAAGCTAATAGGAAAAATATGTTTCCAACATCACAAGTGAACTTTGAAATAGCTGTCAAAATGCACTTTTCACTTCTCTGTATTTGCAGCACCAACAAAAGCAATGGATCTATTAATCTGCAAAATTCTATTCTTGTTATATAAATTGCTAGTGAACCTACTGGGTAGTCCAGGTAAACCTTGTCTTCCTGGCTGCCCTGGTAGGCCTGGTGGTCCAGGAAATCCTGGTCTTCCTGGAATTAATTCACCTGTTCCAGGCAAACCAGGGTCCCCTTGAAAACCCTGAGGTCCTGGAGCCCCACTTACTCCTGGCAGGCCAGGAAGACCTGGAAAAAAAAAAAAAAAAAAAAAAAAAAGGAAGGTAAACAGCCCATACAGCATTAATGTGAGATATCAAGGAGGAAACTCCAGACCATTCAGAACTCTCCTGAAAAACAGCTCCTATATAACTAATGCTTGAATCCAAATCCTCAGGGTTTTCAGGATGCACAAGAAAAGTTCCTGCTGTACTTTTTCAAATGTTTCTTGTCCTCTTTCCCTCCATTATCTCTTTTCCAGACATCCCAGTTACTCCAGCTCCTCATACAGAGCAAAGCCATCCTCAGCACATCCCTTTATATCTTTTTGAGATTGAGAGCAGAAATTTCAAGCACAGCAATCCAGACAGATATACAATGGGTTTATCAAGGTAGTATTCTCCTTTGTCTTCCGTTCCTTTTCTAGTTATTTCTAATGTTCTGCTTGGATCATTTTGTTTCTTTTTCTGGCTATTAAGAGCTGAATCAATATATTTACTGAACAGTCTTTACAGTGGGTGACTTGCATCAAGCAAGAACAAAGAACAGTTTTCTTTCATCTGCTTTCTTTCCTTCTGGTGTATAGTTCACATTTATCCTCTACTTCTCTTACTTGTTCCATCATATCCTGGTCTTCCTAGAAGGCCTGAAGGACCAATTGGTCCAACTGACCCCATTTCACCAACAGGACCTGGAAATCCAGGATCTCCTCGTGGACCTACAGAGAATTACAGAAACATATGAGTTGACCACCTTATGGAATTGTCAGCTTAAATCTAAATTAAGCTGCAACCAAAATTATAATTTTGAAAACCACACAAGAGAAAAATAATTTATGACACATTTTAAAATGTGTAACAATTTAATTTTAAGGTGGGAGGATTTGGTTACTTTGCTATGGATTCCAGCCCATTTCATGAGCACATTTTAAACTCTTCATCACTTTGTAGAAGTATCTTTGTGCTATGTATTACAAAATGCTGAGAGAAATGTTTGCCCAAAATAAACACATATAGCATTTGAAATAACTAGGGATTTCATGTTATGTACTGCTTTGGCAGTACACACAGGGAGGTCATTTCCAGCTGAAATTATCCAGATTTTTAAAAGTATATTTTCAAAATTGCTACAAATTATGAAATTTAAAATTGCAATTACATACTGACAAAGAAAAGCTGAATCAGATGTAACCAGCTTTATTAAACTGGAAAAACAAAATATTGGCAGTAGTTCTGTTCTCTATTGTGCTGAAGGCCTCTTTCTCTGAAGATTGTATCCACTCACACACCATGCACATGACTGAATGTTACTTGAGATATTAAGTGTGAGGTTGTTTGTTGTATGGGCTGGAAACCATGGATGTCTGTGGAAAAATTTAATTTATTTTAGGATGAGACCCCTTTTTAAAGGGGAGGGTCTGCCACACTGGGGTTTTGTTGTAACTTATTTCTGTAATCACAAGAATTTTCTAGTGCTGCACTAGAAATATGATGAGTTCTCTGTTGAAATGTTCTCACAAGACAAACTCTCCAAGTATTACATGCAAAACCACAACCTTGCAGGCAGCAGACCTGGCTGTTTCCCACTGCTTCCTGCTATGAAATAAGAATTTCCATACATCTTTTCACCAATTAGATGAGTAAGATGGGGCTAAAGGGAGCTGGGACATTAAAACCCAGCCTGAGGTTTAGTGTGGAAGGTAATAAATTGACAGGTACTCTGTTGGGGGCTCTAGTCCCAGGACTTTTCCCCTGCTATGCAACAGGAAGCTTGACTGTAGCCTAAAATCTGTGTGTTGTGACAATACTGAAAACAGGAATCCTAAATTACAAAAGGAAGGCAAGTTTTCTTATTTGCTGTCCATTATCCAGCACAGACTTATTTTTCATAGATTTTTTTGTAGATATGCCCAGATCCAATAATGAGAAAGTCCTTCAGATCTAGTTGTGACTGTATGCACAAGGATCTTGCACACAAACATTTAACCTGACACTTGTATGTGTCCAGGAAGATCAGCGAGACCAACACAAGACTGTGGCCAAACCCACAGACACAGCCTGTGGCCACTAGGAATGTTTCAGGATTCTGTCCCCTGTACCCCTAGTGACTACTTTCACACACCTTAGAGAACAGGTCCCGCACTTCATACAGCACAAAGACTAGTCAAAAATAGATACAACCTTTTATAGGAGGCAGTGGAGTTCCAACAGCTCCAGGAGGACCTGGGGGCCCTTTCTCTCCTGGATCCCCCTGTTAAGAGTCCAACAATAATTTTTTTTTATATACAAATATATGGTGTACTAGAGTGTAACCGAATATTTCAACAAGGGGAAGGTATGTAAGGATTTGACACACACCACCCAGTAAACTTGGTTTTGACACTTTACAGCATTTAAGACCAAGCCAAAAGATTTAAAGTAATCATCATGTTTTGGGATGCCAGTAACTAAAGAGTAATATACCCATCATACATATCTATTTGACCCTTCAGACCATATAACTTGTATTTGATTTCATTCATTTATTGGAAATATGACTCAACTACAGTAAATCAGTATCCATTTAACTGAGATATTTTAATGACCAATCTGTAATTAAAACTACAGAAATTCTGTATCAGAATTACGAAATTACTTCTATGACAGATAAGCATAAAGAAGAACAGTTTCACAGTCTAACAGCTATTATCAATGGTAAGAGATACTCAAAGCTCTTATAAGAAGTTTAAAACACATGCATTAGGGAAACATAAAAGTACTTACTAATTGTGAGGAAAATCACTTCTGCTTGGAGGATTTCTAAATTAACTTGGATTTTTCTACTTAGAATTGCAAGTGAAGTGGACTTCAGGGAAGTCTTTTATGTGGCAAATTGTATTAGAACTTTTGCTTTGTAGATTAGAAATCAGCTCTCCTTTTTCAGCAAATGGGAACTGAGAAAACAAGAATGTCCATGTGGGAACTGCACAGTGAGGCTGCATTCCCAGGACTGGACTCCAGGGCCTTTTAGGACACAGACAAGGAGAACTGGGACTGCAAAACTGGATACCTATTCTTACACAAGTGAAAACAAAGCCTCTATGCCTCTTTCTTGGCTTTTTTTTTTTTTTTTTTTTTAATGGTGTCTCTACAGTAATTAGACAGTTCTGTCACTGCTGCCCTCTTGATCTCTGGCCTGTTTCCTTTGACTGTATCTTGCAGAATGAAAAAATATCCTTGTGTCATCTTTGGTTCTTTTAAACATGAACATAAACTTGTCTTCCCTAATGACACAGAAGAGTCTTCTTTGTGGCAGGGGAGAAAAAGCAAAACTAGCATTTTTCCTCCTCTGATAAATTTAGAAAGGATATTGAGCTTCAGAATTAATTTAATGATGACAAATAATCAAAGATTTGTATAATAGATGTATTTGGCCCAAGCCTTATATAATTTTCATGCTGATTTTAAAATGACACAACCAGAACACAAGACAGAACTGAAGAGTAACGAGCCAATGTCAAATGTGTGTTTTTGGTATCTCAAGTAATAAATTCTCTGAAAATCTGGTTTTAGGCTGTTAGGGCTAATGACCCTCTCTGGCTGGCAGCTCCCTATTTGCTATGTTTTCACTGTTGCTACACTCCTACATAATGGCATAGATGTTTGGATTATTTTGTTAACTGATACTGTTTTCTCTTCCCATAAAAACTTCCCGCAGTAACTTCAACTTGTCAACAGTTTATTTTTTAAAAAATTATGTTGCCAGCATCCAGGCTTAGGCATCAAAAGCTATGGCAAGAAATCCCTGAAGTCCACTCTGCTTTTAGCAAGAGTTGGCATTTTTTAAAGACCAAATCTACTTTCAAAGCAACTGGTGTTTTTTTCTGAGTCTCTACACCTTAAATCTGAATGCATCTTAGATTTTCTATGAACATGTTTGTTTCAGAAAATCTACACAAGGACAGGCTATTCCCAGGAGAAGTTTTAATCATATTCTTGTTCCTTCAATGCATGCAATTTTTCGTAGATCATAAGCAACACCTGGTGAGGCCAATTAAACAGTTGATGCAGTCTGGATAGGTCTGCCCCTTTCAGGAATAATCAGATTTCTCCAATTGTTTCCCAATCAAAACTAGAGTATCAGAATTTTGCCTATCTGTATTAGTTACCCCTTTTTTATTAAGTTGTGTTTATATGTGACTTTATTTCTTTGCTCTGGGCACTAGCAATTGTAATTTTATTTTTCTGATTAATTACGGCAAGACTTCAACCTTTTCCCTAGCACAACCTACCAACGAGTCATGTTTTCGTTTACTGTTTGCAGTGTTAACTGATGGCTACTCAGACTGTGGGCTAATCAATTGAGTCTGAGGAATGAACTATTCTGTCTATAACATCACTTGTCTCAAGTTTGTTAATGAGGCCCTTAATTAAAACAATATGTACATCAGGATGAGAACTTCTTAACAACAAAACATTTACAATTCGATTCCAGATTTTGGGAGAATTGGACTGCAATGAATTTTCTGTTTCAATCTGATATGCAGTGTTTCAGTTTAATTAGTATTTAAATGATCTCACCATGTTGTGAAGTTGATAATAGCAATAGGGGAGGAAAAGCAACATCTGTGGGCTAATTTTTCCCCCTAGGTATGACCACATAATTAAAGTCTTGGCTGGTCTAGCATTCTCCTGGCAGTCCTAACTTTGAAAGTAAGTCAGTGACTATGTCAGATGTTTTTGTTGTACTTTTACTTATTTACTTTATGCGTTTGTCATTTCTTAATTATAAACATGCTTTGAAAACCTGTTTGTTGCTTTATAATTGTGTGCTTTCTACTGTGTCTTTAGCTGTATACTACTTATGACAAGTTTGCACCAGCCACACTTCACTTCTTTGTGTCTCCATGGATTATGAAGAGTGTGTTCCAATCTTAACCCTTAGTTTATAACAGAGGTGATTTTTGTGCAAGTCTCCTGAAGAAAATTTACTGGCTTATATGCAGTTTTAAAAAAAAATATTTCAGAGGGAAATAAAAATTTGAATTTTGTGTTCCAGAATATTTAAGCCAACTTCATTAACATCACAATTCTGCAATAATGTTTTTATCCTCTGTGCAGTAGTAATAACTTTGATGAGCCTTTTCAACCTATTGATGATTTTGTCACCCACCTTCTGCATTGCAGCATTTCACTTCTCTTGCTCATACACTGCTGACCACTTGGACCCTATCCTAGAACTCCTTAGGTCTTCCCCCCTGGCCAGACTTACTCCTGCTTTACTCCCCCTGGGGTAGCATCCAGAACTGCTTTTTTTATTTCTGAGTGTGCTTTAGCATTTTAGATTCCACAGGAAATATAATAGTTCCCTTCATTCAAGTCTTTGTTGTTACTCAGAATTACAATATGATCCAGTAGTCAGAATTTTATTGGTTCTGCAGCCTGCAGAAGAAAATTCCATAAACATTTGTCCTGAAATGTCACTAGACTGGCACCTGGGTCTTCTGGAATTGTTTTAAGCATCTCTTCCACACTTTAAATATTCTCCTGTTTTACTACTTAGCCCCGGGATGTGACACCTACACTTCTAATCCCTAATGGAAAGCAGCAGGTATTGTAAAATAAAAGACAGTGTCATCTAAGTGAGCCAAAGTAGGAAATGTTTAAACACAGCTGTTGAGAAGGAGTCCACTTCTTTACCATTCTGGTAAACATCTTGGAACAATTACTTGAGTAATTCCAAGAGATTTTGATAAATCATGCAAACAGGCCCATCTGAATGGAATTTTGCCCCTTCATTTGGGGCCAGTTTTCATCTTCATTTATAGGATCATACTATTAACAAAATAGCAGCTTCCTTTACCTCCCATACCTCCCTGGGGAATGCAGCTCAACCATGAATACCCTGAGAGTACTACAATTGATGGATTAGGTAGCTATCCTGGTATACTTACAGGTAACTATTGGGATTACTAATTCCTGTGGTATGTAAAATAGAATTCCCACTCTCACATGCACCAGCTAGGAATGTTTTTCTTACATTTCTATTTACTACCACCGTGATGAATAACTACAATTATCATGAAAACAATAAATCTTTAAAGAAATTGTGACTGTATAAAAGGAAATGGCCTGGTAAGTGGGTACATTAGGGAGGAAATACTGGCACAGAGGGGAGTGTGAATGTGTGGTCATTTCTTTACCTGTATGCCTGGATAGCCAGGTTGTCCAGGAAAACCAGCAAATCCTGTTTCACCCTGGAAAGGATTGCATAAATACAATTTGATTAATCTGTTAATTAATAATTAACTGAGCAAAACCCAGTAAGGCAGTCATACAGTACTGTCACATTATAACTGTGTACACAGCCTGCTTCAGAGAATGCACTGGGTTCACAGGAGGTGGTGTTTCACAGACTCTCCTGTGTTGGAAAATTCACAGCATGTATTGCCAGGTTATTCAGACAGTGCTCAGCAGAATCAGCAAAGCTGGGGCACAGAATTAGTTGGAATACATACCAGCAGACTCTGATAGACTGTCTGCTTAATACAGCTAAAATTGGTTTGCTGCCTGCTGAATGATTCTCTTAAACTACTGCATGGAAAGCAGCTGCACATCAGCTCTCTTCTCTTTTTATGATTTTTAATATACTCATCCAGCCAGTACTCAAACTCTTTAGGTAGGCAGGACAGAAAAACAAAGGGAAAAGTATTTTTGCAGATAAAACTGTCATCTGGAACATAATTCTAGAGGCAAATATTTATACATTAATGTGATTTATGAACAGCATGATCGCTACCTTAACTAGAGGTGGGAAAGATATAGATTTATATACACACATCAATTGTTCTTTATTCCAGTAAAATGTAAGTTTGTAAGTAAAATTTAGCAGACAGCATCTCTGGAATTTCTCAAGCTAGAAACATGAACAAAAAATGCATGCACCACAAAATTACACAATGTCACCATAAAAAACAAAGTTAGCATGCTGCATAACTTTTCTGTTATGCTGTAAGTGTGTCCCACTGACTTTTCCTCCTCCTTGCAACTTCAGATTCCATTATCAAATTTCAGCCAAATTTCAGAGTGGCAGAAATTCAAAGACACAGAGTTCATACAGCTTCTGTGGCAACAGGTAGCAGAAAAGAAAAGAAGGAATGCAATCTGAGCTGTGAAGTATGTGGAAATTCCAAATCTGCATAAATCCACAGAAAACAAAATATCAGTGATCTCACTGTTCAGGGAGCTGCTTATCCTTTCTGCCTTCATACCTTCAGTCCAGGAAAACCTGCAGGTCCAGAAGAGCCAGGATGACCCTAATAAAAGCAAGTAGACTGTAAGCTAAAATAATAAAAACTTATCTAAAATTAAACCTATTCAGAACTGCTGATAGTTAATATTACATAGATAAATATTACTTGGGATATCTTCGACAAATTTTGCAAAGCTTTTGCAAATAGTTTCTGTGAGAAATGGACAAGAATTAGAACTATAGACCAAAGCAAACCAGTCAGGTTTTCACATAATTTTTTTACCATATAGCATCAAGCACAGTAGCAGAATGCTGCTTCTCTTTAGCACTGTTAGGCAAATCTAGCACAAGTAAAGTTGCTGTAAAAAACTGCCATCAACATGTATGAAGAATATTAAAATTACTGTATCAGTACAGTGTTATTCTAGAGCAGCTTTGTGCTGGTCTAAATATTTAGAGGATAACCCTGCAGATTTACTTTCTTTCCAAGGAAAGTCTATATAAGTTTATGTTCAAGTCTGAGACAGGGCAAGTCTCCTAAATATTCTATACAGAAAGCATGACAGATTAGTTTTAAAAAAATCCTTAAAGTATTTCTTAAAATTGCAAACTTATATTGCCTAATTATAGTCAATTTGTGATATAATTTATTGTGCAGCTTTCTTACCTGTAATCCAGGAAATCCAGGAAGGCCTTTTTCACCCTTTTCTCCTCTCCCAAGCATGCCCTAGAGCAGTCAAAATAGTTTTTTTAACCAAGATGCTCAGTGAAGTGTGCCATAAATTTAAATTTTTTTTGTGCATGTTTATTAAATTATGTATGCACTACATTGATGGCTCTTGTTTCACTTGCAAGGCTCAGTCACTGGGGCTGACTTCACACAGCATCCCCAGCAGTGCCTAAGTAGCTCCAGTTATTTGAGGAGCCTGCTCTGGTCCCTTCTCTAATCTTTATATTATTTCAGCTGTTGAATTTCTTTGGGGTTTTTTTAAGTTCTGGACATTGACCTGCTTCAGTTAATTTCTCTGTTCCTGATTATGACTATTAAGTGCATCTATTATCATCTACATAGACAACTAGAACTGGAGCATGCATATAAAGCCCATCTTTTTCAATGTAAATCTGATAGAAAAAGATTAGCTCTGTTCTCTTTTACAGTGCCAAGTAACAGTGGTCTTTTTATGACAGAAAATGAACTTCTGAAAAAGTGCTAGACATTTCTTCTCTTCTGCTACAAAGCTAAGTAAGTTTTTAACACAAACTAGAGTCATTCTTTTGTCTCCAATTATCCTCCATTTTTCTGAGATCTGGTAGCTTCTTGTCTATGGATTTTCCTCTTCTGGCACCTCAATGTTTAAATTGATTATGTTGACAGAAAGAAAAGAAATTGTAGAATAGACAGTAAAGAGCAAGCCTTTCTCCAAACAGGTGACTCTACCTTCTCTACCCATGGGGATATCCACAATGTCACATTAAAGTGACATTTCCTCAACCTTCTGGGGTAAATATACATCATGCCCCATTAAGAACACATTCAGGTCCTTTCTCTTCTTGATGAAAAACAATCTGTACATGTTTTTTCTTCACAGTTCCACTCCATGATGTCAACAGCCCAACTGGCAAGAACACTGACCTTTTGCTACCAGGCAACACTCAATAGGTATGTGTAAAACAGACTCAAAGATTTTCCAAAGGGTTTTGAAATATTTTTGCTTTCACACTGATTTAGGTTGTGATTAAATTTCACAGCAAAAAATGCTAAGCTTTAGAAGTTTAACATAATAACCACAGAAGGACTCTGCCAGCACCATGGGAAAAAAGAGTACCATTACTTACTTTGGGTCCACGTGGTCCTCTGTATCCTGTTACCCCAGGTAATCCTTTTTGGCCCTACATATAAAAGGAAAGTTTTTAAATATAATAATATGAAGGATATGCCTATGTGCTGGTAATCTTTTAAGTCCTACTCTGAATTAGAAGTGTTAAACGGGGGGTTTTTTTAAGCACTGTGTGTGTTTCTTTAGGTGTCCTAGACACAAGAAAAGCAAGAAAAACATTATGTACTTATCTTTATTTTTGTTAATGCTGGCAAACCACCATAATGACTGTGGAGGAAGATATTTGTATCTTTCCATTTCCAAATACCTGCAGGTCAGGGCTTTGCTTCTACAAACATGTAAACATGTCCTCCTCTCCTTTCTGCATCAAAACAGTCTTCCCTCTAGAACATGAGCTAAAGTAAATGTGGGGTGTCCTCTCCTGAAAGCGTGTAGGAAGGCTGCTGAACACAGGATTCTGCTGCAGCTGGTGGTTTCAAACAAGATAGGTTTGTCTTATGTCATCCTTGCAAAAATTACATCACAGGATTGTACCTGCCAAGTTGAGCGCTGTTAAATATGATGACAAATTAGCACCTTTTGTCCTTTGAACAGCTGAGCTCCAGGAGGTCCAACTAACAGTGGTGACCCAGGCAGCCCAGGCAGTCCGATGTCACCCTGTGGAAGCCAAAGCAACAGCAGTTATGTTAGATGGAACAGGGATGTTCCATGCAGTAATTCAGTGACACTCAGCTTGTTCTCCTGTTGCACCACAACACTACATATTTCTGTGTTCACTGAAAATGTACTAATTACCTGCAGATAAAGCTCTGCACTGAGATCTGTAAGCCTCTCTACCATCTGCCCAGATGAGTAAGGTTGGCAGTCCTATTCTCCTGAGTCATTAAAAATAATGTTACAGCTAAGGAAATAAATGAGAATGCCTGGCTCCTGCTCCAAATCTGCTGTGGAGATAGCAGTTACAGGACTGTCAAATCTCTTATGTGTACATATAGCGTCTCATGTTGTAGACCAAAGCCTTTGAGCGTAAGACTTTGTGAATGTGAAATGAAATTATTGATTTGCTATGGAAAGTTTTGTATGTTAGACACTTGCACAAATTCTAAGAATTGATTCGACCAATTCATAGAAGAAATATCAAATATTCCACATTGGTTCTATACATCCTGAGTATGCTAATATAGCTGGAGACTGGTAGAGGAACTATATTATGTGCTTCCTTTCCATCTGTTCTGCACTTAGCAAGAGATGGGATTCAGGGACTGATCTGGTCCAGCCCCTGTCCCTAAGTAATCACAAATACTGTTGTGATTACCCAGGCAGTGTCTGTTCAGAATGTATGTAAATGCTAAGTAACACTAATTGTTGCTTTTCAAAGTCTTCAAAATGTGCTTGATTCCTGCATGCAGCTCACTGAAGGAATCACTTCTGCTCAGAATTAATTGATTCAATAACTTCTTCTGTTCTAACAAGATTAGCAGGAGACAGAGACACAAATGAATGGGTTCCAGGGAACCCAACAAGACTATATTATTCTTCTAACTCTACAGCAGTAATATATTTAATATTACTTGTTTTCTTACCGGCTCCCCCTTTTGTCCATCCACTCCAATCCCTGGATTTCCCTAATTGATAAAGAATTTACACAGTTTCAGCATGATCAGAGAATACTAACATTAGAGTTTAATTAAGTAACTCCTTTGAAAAACTCGATAAGAAAGAAACATAAGGAACATTTCAAATAGTGGTATAGACTATGATTTCACTAAGAGCTTCAGAAGTGAGTACCTACCTGTTCACCTGGCAAACCTGGGTAACCTGGAATACCCTTTAAAAGAGAATGAAGACAAGTTAATATGTCTGATTTAGAGACAGCTTTTTGAAAATTATTTCCTCTTGCTTATAAGACTGAGAGACAGAATTTTCTCTTGGGGTGTACCTACTCCAAAGTGCAATTTATTTCATTTGGTCACTGCTTTCAGGAGTGCTGACCTCTGTTTTCCCCCTTTTCCTGTCTCCCACAGGTGTTCTTGGGAAAAGGGATTAAAGAGTGAGCACTAGGAGCATTTCTCCATGACCACAGACTGCCAGGATGATACATGTTCATGCAGACATGGGAAGGAACAACATAATCCTCAACTTCCAAACTCATAAGGTAAAGCAAAAATCCATCTTACCACCTGCCTCAAAAATTACTTCTAGGCTTTGATTCACATTAAGGCAAGTTCTAAAAAGGGTAGACGAGAATGAATACATATCCTAAGGCAAGGGTGTATAATTGTGGTGATCTTACAGGCAAGCCTGGATGGCCTGGGTATCCAGATGGGCCCATTGTACCTCTTGACCCTCTAGGTCCCTGGAAAAGATGGCAAAAGGTTTTTTTGTGAAGATAGAAAGAACTTGCCCTTTTCTACACAAACCCAAACCCTCCAAAACACCTTGGACTCAGCCTACTGGCCACTGGATTCCACCCACAGCCCAAGGCTTACACCATGCCTAAATCTCCCTGTGACTAGAGCTGCCCAACACCAGCTTCTGGGTAATACTGGACAAAGCCCAGTTCTCTGTTATCAATGCACTGAGAGTTCACTTTGTCAGCAATCGTGCTACGGTGCAGGGACTTGATGCAATTCATCAGTGAACACCTTTTTGAAGAGGAACAAGAGGAACCCAAAGCCAAATATGTGATTCAGCAACAAAGTTAAACTCTCTCTTCTTCTTTCATGTTCTTATAGCTGGAACATGATAGAGTGCTACTTATTCTTGGGAGACTAATCAGATACTGTAGAAGAAGATTTCACATCTTGAATTTCACAGAGAAAATATTCTGTGAGTACCAGGGCAACAGCTGTTCCATACACAGCTAATGCAGGTGAGGATGATCTGTTTCTACTCCTTTTCAGCCAGCATGAACTGGCCATGGGAACAGACTATACAGACTTGAGGTTTCTCAGACTTTATTCTGGAATTTTGCTATTTAAGACAGGCAGGGAGAAACCCCAATATTTCTTACCATACTAAGGAGAAAAAATTGAAGATCTTCAAGACAAAAAGCAGTTACAGAACCCACTGACTGTACTTACAGGCATGCCAGGGGGTCCAGGATCACCTCTCTCTCCCTGTAATGACAAGCATTTAGCAAATGAATCAGTACAAGCTTTCTTGTGGGTATTTTATAACTTTACAAATACTAAGATGATAAACTGTTAGAGTTGTATATGTGTGGGGTTTTTTGTTTGTTTATTTATTTTATTTTTGCACTAAGTTTTATTAACTAGTGAGGCATAATTACTATTACATTTGCCATACATGATTTCCTACAATAGATTATTTTCTTCACAATCAAATACTTACTGGAAGTCCTTTTCCAAAGTGTGAAATATACACTGAATTTCCTTTTTCTCCTTTTTGCCCTGGAATTCCCTTTAAAGAAAAAGATTCTTTTAAAACATGAGCAACTTGCTGATATCCTTTATTTCCATGGAGATTGTATGACAACTTCTCAGGCTGTGACTTTTTGGTGTCCTTGTATCACACAGTAATCCACTAGGACCATGAATGATCATTTTTTCTAACAAAACCTTCTGTACAACTGAGCAAACCAGCTTCCCACAGCTTCTGGACTCCTGCTCTGTTAAGCACTTGGGTCCTTCAATATTCTACAACCTTCACAAATCTTGCCTTTAGTATCAATATGCCTTCTTTTTCTTTCAGGGAGGCAGTGGCTTTAAGTACTAGCACTCTGTCTTCCATGAAAGTTCACTGTGCGATACAGAAGAATTTAAAGTGATGCTGCATACAGATAAAAATTATGGACTGTATTAGATGCAAAGTATACAATATTTCTATCTATTAGGAAACCTGTTTCAGTCTATAAAAAAAAATCTGATTCCTAAGAGCCTTGGATTTTAAAAACTAAGTTTCCATGGTACTTGCTGTGGGGTCCTTTATAAAACCCTGATAATTGTAGCAGCCTCAAAAATTCAATCTGAGTTAGCGTGAACAGATGTTTTATTTTGCAAAATTTAACTGTAATGCTCAGTTTACTGTTAAGAGTATGATACGTACTCTCTCTCTCTCTATATATATATATATATATATACGTACATATATATATAAGGTCATATAAAGACATTATTTCTGAAGTTTTTCCATTTGAAAAACAAATACAGTGGATATAATTTAACTCAGTTAATCACCTGACTATTGAGTTCAATAAAATGGGACACTGTCAACCACTTTAAAACTGTACTGGTACAGTGCTCATGATATCATAAACTGGCTGTCCAAATCCTACAGTCAGAATGAAAAAGGGAAAGTATTTCTCCCTGGAATGGTATAATAGAAGGAAGAATTACAGTTGTCTGCAGCTGGATACAGTAGATTGGACACAGATTACAGGTAAACAACAGCTGCTAAGGAACACAATAAATAAATCAAAAGTTGTATTTATCTTCAGTTATTTTACATGTGGTCTCTTTTCTAATATAACATCTTTGTTAGATTCAGTTTGTTATCTTATTTATGACTTAGGTAAGGACTTACAGATAGAAATTACTTTATTTTCCAGCAAGGTCAATGAAGTAAAGCAAATGAATATGTACACGGTGTTAAATAAAATTATACAGGACAGTGTTATAAATAAGAATTAGATAAAAATGTTGACTGTAATGTACAGTCAAGTTAGAACCTAGTGCAAAAAATCAATTTAAAAATAGGCAATCTGCATAGAGAGGTTGGAAGAGCATTCTTGCACACAAGCAATTGTGGTTACTGTGTGTTGTTTTTCTGGGTAGCTAAATGAATTTGCACTGGAATTTTAGTATGCATATTCAAGCCTACATGGCTATTGTATTTTGCTGTTTTTGTAGGTTGCAAATACTTTTGTAGGCCTGCCAAAGAGCATGCTCCTGAAATTGGTAGGTTTTATGCTGTAATTTGTCCCATGTCCTGTTTTTCCTTTATGTCACTTGTCTAATTACAAAAAGTAAAACTCTGTGTTGAAGGCATTGTATATAAGAAAATACAGGTGATACTAGAGTTTCAGCAGAAGTAACAAGTTACTTTCAGAGGTATAACAAATGAGGTTATTAGTAAGTTTATAATGTTGTCTCTCCTCTCCACATTTTTCTAATGGCTGAATTCAGCATTTTATTTAGCTCTCACTA
The DNA here is from genome assembly GCA_018697195.1 of Certhia americana. NCBI lineage: Eukaryota > Metazoa > Chordata > Aves > Passeriformes > Certhiidae > Certhia > Certhia americana. The sequence goes on along the minus strand of CM031865.1, from coordinate 15,966,961 downwards.
AACTCATATGATTTTTCATGCAAAATGCAGTTGTTTTTATTGTGTTACTTAGAAAACTTCAGGGAAGCTGTTAGACCAACTAATCAGCTCTTATTCAGAACTAAAACTCATTTCCACAAAAAGTCAAAGACTGGTGACTAGAACGATTCAGCAAAATTTCTTTGGAACTATACTAATTTATTTTCCTTAAGAATCTTTTTATCTTCGTTAATCGAGATAACTGCTAACAAAGCTACTTATACAATTTTAAAGTGCCTTCCATTTTAACAGAGAAAGTAAACAAATATTAACGTGCTAATTTCAAACATTTTAATTGTGGAATGATATCTGTATATACAGATACATGCCCAGGCAAGACTAGGAGTGCACAGAGCACATATGTGTAAAAAAGTAGTACCAAATTTTGCAGTGTAACTGGATTTAGGCTTGTTGAACATTCCACTTATTTTTAAGTCATCTCATGTACGTCCCTACTAGTAGTGCTTTTAAGAAATTTCAAGTACTAATGAATGGTACAGTAGTTTCAAGCTACTCCTTCTCAGCTGGGGTGGCTACACTCTGGGGAAACAAGCCAGAGTTTAGCTCACAAAGCAGCCACATGTACTTCAAGGATATAGGAGCTTATTTCACACACAAGCTTAATCTGTTAAGGCAGCGTGTTTTACTCCCATTAACCTGAGGAAGAATTCCTGGGAACTCCCTGTGCAGCACTGTAAAGCTGATGCCACAGTCTAAGAGTCATTTTAAGAGCTGTTAGCTCAGAGGGGAAATGCACAGTGGGAATGCCTCTCACATACATAAGGACCTCTTGGTCCCATATAACCGTTTTCTCCTGGAAATCCTGGGTCTCCCCTCAAGCCATTGCAGCCGTCCAAACCATGCTTGCCTCTGGGTCCTTCCCTTCCTGGGAGGCCCTGAAAAACAGTTTAATATTTATTAGAAATACACCATGATTAATGAGAAATTACTTTTTAAATTAACAGAACAGTTTAGAAACAAATGTATCTCAGATGGGAATGGGATGACCTCTCACAATGGTGCTGGTTTCATACACCTTTGCATTAGAAGTGTCTTCTATTCTGAATAGATTTTTTTTTTTTTTTATGTAGAATAAATGAGGTAAGTCTTCTGTTTATTTAGGTTTTTTGATGCATAGAAAATATAACAGGGACAACACAGGTTAAGAGGACCAGACTGTGTTCTCACTTGAGTGAAAAAGTAATGGTCTGTCCTCTCAGAGAATACAGACTCTAGCTCTCTAGCTATAGTCTTTCTTGTGGCTGTAAAGCTGAAAAAAACCACCAAAAACCCAAGTGATCTCAAGAACCTTCATGTTTTTCAATTGTTAGGATAAAACAAGTAAAAAGAGGACACAGCTTGACTCAGGCATGCAGTAATTACAGAGATTATGATTTTTCTAACCTAGCAATAACTCACCAGTGTCCAGATAAGGATTAGTCCTACTAAAAATTATGAACTGGGCAATGAAACAATGAGATTTTTCTTGGAATTATCTTCCTATTGAAGAGAAAAACTATTTTCCACAGAATTAAAGATTTTCATAAGGACAAAATATTAATTTGACCCAAAATGATTTTTGGGGGGGAAATCTAAAAAACTGTCAAAAAAAGTATCCTCCTGGTCATTTGCCTGAAACGCTTTTGTCAATTCTAACTTCTTCCTGTCTGTAAATGCTTCAGTCTAATTTGTGGACACTGTTTTTAAACTAACATTTTTGCAAAAGGCATATACATTTCTTGGGAACACTTTTTTTTTTCTTTTTTTGTGCCAGGTTTTGGGCTTGTGACCTCTACATTATCCAGACATTTTGGCAACAGTCCCAGTGTCAAATGTGAACAGCTGACAAACAGATGCTATAACACCCACTCAGCTTTCCGTTCCGTTTTCACTTTCAAAATTCAACATTTTAACTTTGTTTGATCCATATGGAACTAGTAGCAATCACAGGAATTCAGTTCCAGTAGAGTAATGGCATTTGTTATCAATAGGAAACACAGTTGAAATTAACTTAGTTATTTTACATTTTTTCAAAACATGTAACTCTATGAGAGAAATGATATCAATAAATATAAAGCCAAACTATTTAATGAGTGTATTATTCATAAACCCAGTAATTTTTATAAAGAAATATTTGTGTAATACATACAGGAACACCATCTAAACCAGGAAATCCTGGAACTCCAGTTGGGCCCTAAAAACAGGTAATATGAAAAAAAGAAGTTGATAAGGTCATTAACTCTTAAAAAGAGTGAAAAACAAGAACATGTGGGACTAAATAGCAAGAAACAAAAAAAACAGTCTTGTTTGAAATATGAATCAAAAGCCATAATTTTCAGAAATTAAGTATCTGAACAAAAAACTCTATGGATCAAGCAGAAGACTTGTGCCAACAGTTACCCATGTAACAGGTGGTACAAGACAAATGTCTAATACTCAGTAGTCATTAATCCTCCTAAGATTATAAAATGATAGAGAACAGGAAGCTGCCTGTAACGTATAAAATATTTCTGTACACAATTTCACAATCCTGCTCCTGTTTCAATAATACCAGCAGCACCATTTTTGTTTGCATTTCAGCATTTACATTTCAGGTGTGCTAGATACTGACATTAGTGATTTCACTCTGAGATCAGTCAAATTAGAATTAGACTATTAAAACTAATATGAAGTACCAAGAGCCAGGGATTGTACAGATATGAAAGATATTAATCTGAACTGCAATTTATACTCTCTGTGGTAATAAAATTCTGTTTAGTGCAGCGCTTTTAAAGGCGTTATACTGCTTCCTCCAGCTGCACATTTCTACACCTTCTTTGAGGTTAAGGAGGATGAAATGGTATGTAACAATCAGACTGTCTGTTCATCATATTTTATGTCTTCTGACAATTCTAATTTTGCAACCCACAGCATAAAATCTCCTGAAATATTTTTTCAAGAATTAATTTTCTGTAATTAACTTCTGTGGGAATTTTGCGTAAGCAAGGGTATAGTTTGGTAAATGCTTTTTGGCCATTCAAGTTCTGTTTCACTTATCAACATTGAACATTACACACTGTATACATTATACATCTAAAAGAGCTGTCTGTGATGTATCCTACCTTATCACCTTTTTCTCCAGCTGGCCCAGGCTGCCCATTCTCACCTCTCTGTCCTTTCTCTCCTGGCAGACCAGCTGGTCCTGTAGATCCCAAGGACCCAATTGGACCTTGAGCTCCCAGCTCACCAGGCTGACCCTGAAAAGAGTCCATAGTAGTGAATAACCACTGCTATAATCCTCACAGCCATTCAGAGATGACTCTGTGGATAAAACAAAGCTTATAATGTGAAAATATTCATGATTCAAAACAGGTGCTGGACAGCCTACAGAACTGTCCCATGCATTAGGTGCTGCAAGAACACGACCCTCAAGTTTAACAACTTGCTCAAGGTAATAGTTTATTTTCACCTTCATCACCATCAGGTCTCCTAGACCACTTCTCTGAAATGCTTGGGATAACCTGCAAGTCTTCCTGGCTCCAGCAGTTTAAGTATCACCTTTTGCAAGCCTAGGATTCCAATGAGCATTGTGTTTTCCCACCAGAAAAATGAGGACTCATTTTAGACAGAGGGACTTTGTACACAATTAGAACAAATCAAGCAAGTCCCCTCTTTCAAGTCATGATATGCCAATTATCTTAAGTTTTTCTAGCTCACATTTTTTCATCATCACTCATATCTTAGTGCCTCATTTAAAACTTGTGAAGTTTCCTGGAGGAAAAAAAAAAAGTTATTAACTAACATATTTACAGAAAGTATCAATTTTAACAGATTGTGTTAAAATGGGTTGGGAAGTTGAAGAAGGTAATTTATCTATAAATGGCTCTAAAATGGAGTAATTGTACTTTCATTACCATACCATCTCCATAGATTTCTATTAGCTTTTCCAAGGCAATATACTTTCTCCTTAAGCAAAATTCCTTCCCATGCCAACTGGAATTTTCAGCCTAAAAAAGTGGTGCGGAGTTGTTTCAGATGTGTTGCAGTTTTTGTTCTGTACTGCTCAACAACTATGCAATCATAGATTCAAAGTGCTGAATAAAGCAAGCTTTCTCATCAGGCTTTACATGTGAGCTGTCTACACTTCCGCCCTACAAAAATCTATGTATTTGCAGGTCTTTATTTCTCTTACACATCTTTTTCATTTTATATCATTATCCTTGTTTATAACTTGTTCTGTTTCCAAACAGAAGCCTGTTTTGCTTTCTTTACAGACTTCATCCATTAATTATAATAAATTATTAGAACTATAATTAATAATAGTAGTTACACAGTATGTATAATCAATAATTCATTATAGTATAGAATTATTATTATTATAATTAGTTATAATCCAGTATTTTAAAAGAGAGCAAAATGGAATCCCATACATTTCTGATAAAACCCTATGGCTTTAGGACCACAGGAGGGCAGTAAAAGACATTTTAGTATTCACAGAAGTAACATTATTTCTTTACTTTTATGAATGGATTGAAGGAAGAAAAAAAAGATGGAAATGAGAGATGATTATAAGAATATATGTAGCTCCAGGAAGCAAAAGAACTGCATGCTTGCTTCACAGTGAAAACATTTCAGCAGGCTGAATCTGTCTGGACAAAATCTTGTGGATTACAAGTAGGGACTTAAGCTTCTTTTACTTTTTATTTATTTTCTAATCGTCTTTTAAAAATCATTGTGATTTGATGTTTGGACAAGAAGTGAAAAAATGTATGGTATGCATAATTTAATCAAATCAGCAAAGAACAGAGAAGGTAATTTACTACACATTTGGACAGGAACGTACTATAGGCTCATGCCACAGTGGAAGTAGGGCTGGATGACCACTGGCCCTTAAGCCATGAGAAGGAACTTAGTCCAGAGGCTGGGAAAAGAAGTCCTACACTTAAAAATAAGGACCACCTGAAAAAAGAATCCTCATATGAGTCATGTTCCATTTATCTTTACTCTTTCCTCTCACTTCAGCCTTGATCCTGCTTCCAGAGAAGTCACTGGCAAAAAATCCAGGGCAGAATCAGCATGTTGTCTTCTCTAGCAGTTAAAATTTTTGTGATACCAGAATTTCAGCAGTGTAAAATATTATGCAAATTAAGGGCTACTGGTATTAAAAGCTGATGATTCTGCATCCTTGTTAACAGTGAATGGACAGGGGATTCTGGGTGTTGAGTGGTCACTTGCATGAACAGTTGCAGTCTGTCTACTGGCAGTGCCTTGCTCATTCTATGTTAGAATGAATTCATTAATTGAAGTACTTCTAAGGCAGATATTATGCCCTTTAAATACTTGAAGAAAATAATTGAAAAAAATAATTGAACAACCATTTTAATTAAAGCATCACTTTAAGTACAAGTGAAATGAATCAGACTAATAAAATACAACTTTTTGAACCATTAACTTTACTGGAAGTGGTATGGCTTTTAGTTCTCTAAACTAGCTATTACCTCGCAAAATGCATCATTCATCAACAGGAAAAGGATTTTGAATTAATTTTTTAAAGCCTTTGTCTTTTAATGCATTTTGTTGACAACAGGTTTCTGCATCAAATTCAGTATTTTTAATTAATACTATATATACTCTGCATTCAAGAGTTGAAAGAGAAAATTTTCAAAACATGTTATATCCTTTGGACAGTTAAAAACATGATTTTTATTACACTCAGAAAAAAAGCTGAGACATTGCAGCCATTCTATGGTAGTTATTATAATTAACAAATAAACACTTCCAGGACATGTAGTCCTTTAGGTTGATAAAATGTCTTCATTTGCTGCTACCCTGTGAATTTAATTGACTCCATGGTCTTCAGTAGAAGGTAGTGAAGTCATAGAACAGAGTTACTGAATTCAGAATTCACAATGGGTTTGGCAGCTGATACAACTTTAGCATGCCATGTGAAGCTGATGGATTCTCTCTCTTTCTTTCAGCTCAAAGACTGATAATGACTGGAGCTTTGTTAAGACCAAACTGATACCATGCCATAACATCTATTATCACATCTATTATTTGTGCCCATCCAATGTGACTACCACAGCATTACAGTCTCAGGACAGCTGTAAAAATAAAGAGGATGAAGGTAGTCATGCTCATGTGGAAATGACAAATTAGCTCAGATAAAATGAACAGAATATTATGCCCGCTCTGCCATCTGATGCCAATAAATTCCTCTAGGTTTTCAGTGCCTTGTTAATTGTCTAGGTCAGGAGCTACCATGCCAAGACTATGGTCTGTTATTTTAGCATATCCTGGGCTTGACCTGCAGTAAGAAATTGACTTTAAGCAAAACAAGGCTATATTGTTTTTTAATTAACTATGCTTCCTAAGACTAAGATTGCAAATACTTCAGAATCATGCAACAAAACATTTAATACTGTTTGGAAAAAGCAATGGCCAAGGTTATCTGGAACTCATTTTTTTTGATGCATGAGACCGAAGAGCACCTGATTTTGAGAGTGACTTGAGCTGTCTCAAGCACAATGTTTTATAGGAGTTTTAACTGGAAATAAAAAAACTTCACGCTGCTCCAGTGAGTGGTCTTGCTTCTCATTATCAATAAAGTTGAAAGAAGCCCAGTTATCACCTTCAATGAAGACAGTACCTTATGTTACAGGCTATGGAGAAGTACCAGTGATTTGTGAAATGCACTTACCTTCTGTTCATAAAAACAAAAGTGAAAATGACCAGCAATTCCACACATATTGTAAGCAAATAACACAGCAACCCTTTCCACTGTGCACTGGTCTCTGGCTTGTAAGCAGTCTTCCTTATTTCAGGAGCAGGACAAAGCAAGAAGGAAAGTAAAGCAGTCTGTGGGCAAGAGAGGAGTGCTCACAAAGGCATTTGGAGAGATGTTTTATTTTGTAATTTGCTTAGTGAGGTGGGGGCATCTGCTGCTGCTCTAAGCTCCACCCATGAATTCTCCCCTTTTGAAAGAGCTGCTCAATTACAACAGCAAAGCCACAGCTACCAGGGCTTGGCGGGAGGTGTCCTTTCTGGGAAGATTCTACTCATTGTGTAAGACTAGAACCAAACTAATTTTCACTGTAAGTCAAGGCTCAAAAAAAAGCAGAACAAACCCTCTTCTAAATATAAACCTGATTAAGATGAGATAAATCTGAGAACTCACACAATTTGGCATTAAATCCAGTCTCTTGTCCTTAATAGACCAAATTAGATAATTTCTTGCAATAATAATACTTAGAGCCAGAGCCTGGCTTTTCATAGAATCATAGAATGGTTTGCGATAGAAAGCATCTTAAAGATCAAATAGTTCCAAACCCCCTGTGCCATGGTTAGGAACACTTTCCACTCAAAAGTGACCAGGTCACTCAAAACCCCATTCAACCTGGCCTTGGACAGTTCCAAAGATGAGGCATCCACAATTTCCCTGAGCAGCCTGTGTCAGGGCCTCACCACCCTCACAGTAAAGAATTTCTTCCTCACATCTAATCCAAACTCTCTTTCAGCCTGAAGCCACTACCCCTCGTCCTGTCACTACAGGCCCTTGTAAATAGTCTTTCTTGTAAAGAACATCTGAACCATGCTCTAAACCATTGGAAAATGTGGAAACTTATCATATTTGGCAACTTTATTATATTTTTCAGTGATATAATATGCTACAAGAACAAAACACCTGATGATGTAGCTTAGTATTCAGAGTTATACTTCACAGAAGCACAAAAAATCACAGTGAAGTGCTGAAAACATCATTCCCAATGTATACTTATGTTTGTGTTTTAACCCTATGAAAGGGACTATGAAAAGAAAAACTATCCAATAAGCCAGTGGGTGTCACTATTGTGTTAAACAAACTCAACAAATCATAATTTAGCACTGAAACTCCTAACTGCTAATGGCTGAAAGCAGAGAGCTACAAATAGTGCACAGATACTATAGAAATAGACCACAAATAATTAACCTCGGCTTAGCTAATAAAATAAAATTGAGTTTTGCTCTATACCATTTTATTGAAACAAGCCACTGTTTACAATTTTTGGTTGATTCAAATCTGTAAAAAAGAATGGTTTTGTACAGTTTTATCTTGCTCGATATGGAAAAGCTTGGCAATCTTCAGCAACTGAGAAAAAACACCATTTTCAGTAAGGTAGAACAGGTGAACCAAAAGAACTAAGAAAAGAAAGATGCTCAAGAACAAGAGGAGGGATAATTAACAAGGTCAAAACTTCTGAAAATTTGAAAAATGTCTAATATGAAAAATGCTAATTTACAGATGCTGTAACTGGGCATTGTATATGATGAACCAACCTCAAAGAGACCTCACAGTGATTCATGTGATTCCCCTTACAGATTGGAGTGGTGCTGTTCCTATTTCACATTTTGGTAAGCAGGATCAATTCCCTACCAGTTCAAATCCTAACTTCTGCAGTCAGAGAACCTCTGCCCAGCTTAAAAAAAAAAAAAAAAAAAAAAAGTGGTCTGCTTCAGATATAGATTTAGGGGTCTCATTTCTCTGGGTCTGTTTTATAGAAAAACACAATATGGTTCCCAGTGAATGTAAATGAAATAACTGATCTCAGGAATCTTCTGCTTTAAAACTTACAGCTAATGTACTGGGAAAAAATGATGAAAAAACTAAGAGGCAAATAATGGGAGAAATCTGGATTCCTCACATGCTAGCGTACATACATCTCTGATGGTGGATTTGAGACCAAGCAGAAGGATTTTACATATTTATTTCCCAAGTGTGCTACTTGAAAATTCAAATAAAAGTATTGGATATTTCATGTGAATGACAGACTGCCACTGCATATTGACATGCAAAAAAGTGTGTTTTAATAAATGCCTCTTACTTCCCAAATCAGACAGAATTTGCTTAATTTTCAGAGTTAGTGCATTTTAAATATGTTTACACTGTACTGTAAATTGAAATCAGATAACCCATGGAACCTACGAAGGAAATATGGCAACTCACAAGACCTACTGGGGAGATGTTACAAGAGAAGCAGTGCCAGAGTACTGACTTACAGGTAACTTTGCTCATTTTTACCCCAGGGCAGTGCATTCTTGCCCTGCAGTGACTGATACCAGCTGACATCCTAATTTACCTGTGACACCCACGTGACTCAGCATCTCTAGTGAGTGCTTACTCCTTACAACTGAAGTGTCAGAAAGTGTAAACCCCTCCTCTTAGATTTCTGTTTGCTGCATTCTCCCCTACACTAGGATAAAAATAAGCCTCTTGCTTCATCTGCAAAAGAACAAACATTGGTCCTGCTGAGTTATATTTATTATTCACTTTGATTCAGGCATTTCACATGACCCCATAGAAGCCAGATCAGGTTGGGTCATGAATAGATGCTTGCTTCCCAAATCTACTTAACTAAAAACAAAGCCAACGGAATTGAATAGGATCAAACTCTGGGGTCAGCACAGGACAGGTTTACAATCGGTCAGTGCTAACTGCAACCATTTTTTTAACTATCTAAATTCTATTAGAGCAGCCAGCATTTTTGGAGGCTGGTGATACAACACTGCAGGAGTTTTTCAGGAAAAAACCTTCCAACGTAGAAAAAGAGGATGAAATGGTAGAAAGGTTTTACTATGTCTTTAATGAAAATTGGAATCACAGACTTTACGGCTTACCAAAAAGGAAGAGGGGGAAAAAGAATCTTAGAAGTCAGGTAGAACATTTACTGCCATATATACTTTCTCTAATGATGTTTTGCCTCATTTATCTGTTCTACAGTTCGGAAATGTCTAGGTACAACAGCAGACAGTAGAGGCAAAGAGATTTAGCAGCACATTTTAATGGTGTCCTATGGAAGAAAGAGTCCTTTTGAGTCGTGATGTAAGATCAAAAGATAAACAGTATCACGTAAGACTAACTCCAACAAGACTGTAATCCCAAGTGAACAGAAGTAAAAATTTCATTGTGATGTGAACAATTGTAATTCTACACTTCTAGCAATAGTGACTAAAATGTTTTTTCAGACAGTGATTTCTTGCTAATGAATAGGAGTGCAAATCTATTTATTGCAGAGTTATATATGGTTGAGAGAATTAAAAATGACAGGTACACCAGCTCTTCTTAAAACCCAATAGAGCAACTGATGTATAGCTATAATGGTTTTATTTAAATATTAAATGAAAATTCAGCTATTTGCTTCTACTCTTCTTTCTACTTGCCCAGTATCAATACATTCAAGTACAGCCATTTCATGTTTCATTTTCTTGTTCCCATAGTCAACTTTTCTCTAGCTAAACCTCAATTATCATTATCTTTTCCACTTATAATAAAGAAGATTTTTGATGTTGAAATTTAAAATATTTTCAAATGGGCAAATAGAAGGCAATGTCTTAATACCAAAAGTTCTGAATATTTAGGCTTGTGTATTATATGCCAGAGGCTTTTAATAACCATTTATTTCTTACAATTTTAAGATAGGATTGAAGAAGATGCAAAACTCTGAGGAACCAGCCTCAGAGCAGGATTCAGACAGAAAAGCAGATAAAGCAGATGTTTTGCATTCTAGAAAGCTAACAGTAAGATAAACCAATCTTTTATTTTGTAATGGGCAGTCTCCACAAAAGCTCGGAGAGCAAAGTTAGTGTGTCAGAGTGCAAAAGCAGAACACAGAAAAGTTGAAAAACCAGAAGAATTATAGTATGAAAGAAAAGATTAAATAACCCTATAGAAAATTATTCATCACCATACATTAGTATAGAAAATACGTGCAACAATCTATATAGCAGTGTTTAGTTAAGCCATGTTTCATGTAGGGTATGAAGAGTACTTCTGTTTCTAGTATATGGATTAATATAAATGACTGCATGAAATATAAATTCATATTACATTGGAGATACTTTACCCATTATCTATCAGGGTACATGTACATCTTTATTTCAGAGCTTTTTCATAAAATGGTACAATTCTCAGACTTACAGTTGCATAAAAACATTCAATTCATTTTTGAAATGTTTATTACACTTCTATTTGGCATTCAGGTCCAGTTCCTTGAAATTATTTAGAAAACTAACTGCAAATGCATGAATCATAGTATAGTTTACCTGTGATAAGGACAGCCTAGGAAAAAGCCAGAACAACTGCAGTAGGTCTTTATTATTGACTGATTATGGGCATGTAATTCAGAACTTCCAGGCTACTGGGTGAGAATCCAAATCAGGGAAATTCTCCCTACTTTGAAAATCAGTCGTTTTTAAATGGCACTTCAGATCAGGTTTTTGGTATCCAAAACAGTCTGTTCAGTAGCACTGAGAGACACTGCAGTGGTACCAGTCAAAATACTTTTCCTGGGATGCCCTTTTGTTAGCACAGTGTTACAGAGATATACGTATCCTAGGCCTCTATTATGAAAATCCTACAGCATGGGGGACTTTCACATAGACATAATCCTGGAGGATTAGGATAGGATCCAAGGACACCAGGGCAGTGATCATGACACAGCAAAGCATGCAGCTAACTGCAGAAGCACAGGAAGAAAAAGGTGTGTCTTGCTTTTCTGGCAACTCAGGTTATACACAAAGAAATGGGGCATGTGGCTCTTCCAGAATTGAACCAGCATATTCAACCTTCCTAAACCTAAACTTAACCATTAGTACTTTGGCAGAATTTTCATCACTGACAATTTTTCAGTTTCACCAATCAGGACATACATATACATATGTATATATATATATAACTTTTGTATATATATATGTTTTTTTCCTCACACAATATTTAAATTATTGGCTCTCTATATGGAGATGTATTCTGAGAACAATAGCCAAGATAAACTAGTCATCACTGGATATATTTCAACTAGCAGTTAGCAACATGCACAGTTACTAACTTAAGCATGTAATGTGAAAATGCCTTAGAGGGTTTTTTATAAGTATTCATAAGACAAAGAGAAATTGGGGATTTATTATAGTATCTTAAGTGAGTAAGATAAAAAGTCTGCAAAGATTTTTAGAGTCACCTAACCCAAATAAGAAATAACTAAGCTCTCATAAAACTAGAGAATGGCATGGACATTCTCTTTCAGCCAGCCTCTTAGTAGAAAATAAGCACAGATTTCTATACTTTGCATGTATTAGGAATTACATCTGTCTAATTCCTAGACTGATTTCAAAGAATCCTTGATATAAGACAGGTACCAAGATTAGTACAAACCCAATTAGAAACAAAATTCTTTACAAACAATTTTAGGTTTCTTCAGTGACAGCTGTACTTGATACCAGTGATAGAATCATGTTAGTTTGTAAGATATGTTTGTGTCTGAATATTGATTTATTGATTTATCAACCATGTTGATTTTCAGGAACAGCAATGTGCACAAAATTAACAGTATTAACAATAGTAATTGTCATTAGTTCTAATCACCACTTACCCTTGATCCTTTTTCTGGAAAGCACCGACAAACTGAACAATCCTGTCCCCCACATGGATCAATATATGCATATCCTCCCTAAAAATTAAAAGGTTGTAGATTTATAGATGCACAACAGACAACAATGACATCATCAAATATTGTCAGCTGGATATACTAGCTAATTAGATGATTTTCAAGGCAAAAGATCTCTCATCAACAGAAACATGATGGCAAGGTAGTAGCAATAAGTAAAAGCTTATTACTTGTTGGTGTAGAAGGTGGAAAAACTTAGCTAAAATTTATGTTACATAATAAATATTACAGCCAGATATAACTTAGGAAAACAGCTGCACCTGAAATAAATTTTAACAGAATCAGAATTTAATTTAATTTTGCAATAATGTCAAATTTGTAATCCATTACATTATTTAAGGAGATTGTTCAACTACAATGAAATGATAAAAGGCAAAACAAAGTGAAGGAGCAAGAAGTTCACTCAGAGATAAAACCTTGAATTTAATTTCTTATTTATTAAATGAAACAAAATATATGCATGTTTTAATTATGCATTGCCTCCTATAAATTTACTTATTTCTTGTATCAAAAATTTCTATTATTGTCCTTTTAATAGCAAAGAAATGATGGCTTTTTTTCATCAAATTGTAACGAGAAAAAGAATAATATTCAAGGGGAAATAAAAACACAACAAAATGTAAATTCAGTAGATCTGTGTGGTAAATGAACATGATTACATTGTTCTTTTCTATTTCTCTAAATGTAGTAATAAATACACATAATATGCACTTATAAACTAAGTTGGAATGTCCACTAAATAACGTTTTTTCAGTAAAACTGTAAATTATCAAAGATACTTTTAAAAGAATTTTAACAAGGAGGCAAAAAATTTAATAATAATGTAGGTAAACAAGTAAATGCTGATAAAACAAGTATTTCCTCAGTGTGGGTTTTCATTATTATCAAGGACAAGATTGTTTTGTTACAGGTTTTAATACCCAACAGAACACTATAGGCTCATACTTCAATGTTTCAAGGAGAAAACACTGACAAATATTAGATAAGGAGGAAAAATTCTGTTCTTTCTATCTATAACATTTTTAGAATATCTGGAATTCCCAAACCTCAGAACAGGAGGGTATGATGGTCTCTGTCACAGACTACTTGTCTTTCACACACTGCATTTCCCATGAAATTACTGATCTACTCTGCACCAGTCTCTCACCTAATTGTTAAAAGCCTGCCTCTCCTGGAATGTCAATAGAATACAAGTTTCCAATAACAGGACTGCTACACTTTCTTCTGATTGAACAGTTATTTTTAAATAATATTTCCATCTTCAACAGCTCAAATAAAATGGGATGAGTTTGGGGATCAAAAAGAAAAAAAAAAGCCACTGCCAAAAAAGTTTCAGTGAGGACGTTGCAAACATAAGGGTAATATGAAGGCCAGTACAGAGAGGATAATAAAGTAGATATTGAAACTATATTATATGTGAAATTTTGGCTTCAGAGAGATGGGACTGTCCATAGAAGCCAGTTTAAGATCTAAGCTAAGATACAGAGCAGAATGGAAAGCTAGAATTGCCATGTGCCATAATGTAGAACAATTAAAGAGACTTTATAAGGAAGGAGACAGACTCGATGAACAATGGAGGGTTTTCTACATGCAGTTCTCCAAAGGCACCTCAAGAAGCCAGAATTAGAATCTAGGAAAATCCAGAACATAATATTGTAAAATAGATAAGCTGAGTAGCAGAAAGGAAAGTCAGAACTGCAGAAATACAGAAAGGAACATTGTGGTTTTTCCACAGAACTGTTGGTCATTTTGGTGCATGTGGTGCTACCACATGTTTGAACTCTACCATTCTATCACTCACCTGCCTAAAGTAAATATTAGTGACACTTACCCCATCAATTCCTTGAGTTGAAAACACAATGAGCAGCCACCTGATTTAAAAGAAGAAAACTAAATTAAAACTACACTCACAACATCAAACCTTCACAAAAATTTAGCCTGTAGAAACTGAGAAGTGATCAAGTGTACACATGATTAAGTGCTGTTTGGGGTGACTATATTTTTATAATGGGTGCACACATCAAGAAATGGCCTCCCATGATGTAAATATTTGTCCTTTTGGATTTCTGAGACTGAGGACAAACAGACAGGCATGAACAAGACCATGTAAAAGTCATTATAACTCCCCCTTGTAACCTATTTCCAATCCCACAATTACAAAGGGCCAAAGAAGAACCATTCCAACAGATTTCTACGTGGACAACACAAGGTGAAGACTGAGTAGAGACAGGAATGATCTGCATCTACCCTGAAATCAGTTAGTTGGTGCTGTTTTCTTTTGCTCAGAGAAAGAGGACAAGAGAATGCCACATTCAGAACAGCCAAATGATTCCAGAGCAGCTGCTGGGGAAGCCCAGCTCCATGCCAACCACTGCTATTGGTGGCTTGTAAAGTTTGCCAAAAAATATATACTAAAATAAAAAGGTAGCCCAAAATTCCTGCAGCAATACAAAAAATAAGAATTCTTTTAAATTATTATTAATGCTAATATTATTTTTACTAAGAACTAAGGTGCTTACTCATTATATGAAAAGATAAATTAGGTACAGCCATAGTACACAGACTGCTGTGTACTATTCTACAGGCTACAGTGAAGCCCATTTCAAAATTACTCCAACTTTGCAAATATCTAGGCATTTCTTATTACTGTTAAATTGATAGATAAGAATATATCTCAGTGAATCTGGTTAAAAAATGTAGTGATCTGTGAAACTCACCAGGCAGCTGTGATAAGCCATTTAATCCGTTCAAATGAATCCTTTGTTAATGCCATTCCTGCTGATTGAGGATTTGTATATGCAGCACTTCTTTTTTCTTTAAATGGCAGGTCTTCTCTCTCCTTCTGTTTGTGGATGGTCTACAAACGCTGTTCCATACTGCTGTTGTTTTCCCCTCTGAACCTGTTTATATTAAAATATACATATGAATAATTACTGGGTAACCAAAAATAAGTCTTAACCTTTTGTATGTGTTACACAGCACAGCTTTGTGTTAGCACTACATTATATTCTTCCTATTCAGGCACATTTTATTTTATCAGCAATCCAATTATTTCAGGGGGACTATAATGAAACTGCAGATCAACATAAAAAGGGGTATACAAGATTTCAGCCTCATTCTGTGTTTAAAATAATGAACAAAGAGCATCTTGTATCATTATTTCCTAAAAAGTTTTCATAGCTACTGTTTTAGTTAAAAGCATTAAGACAAAACCCACGTGGGCAACACCCATGTATAGTAAAAAAACCTAATGAATTTAATAAAAAAACCTCAAGAAAATATTTGCTATAGTTTTAAGACCAGACTGAGCAGCAGCATCTTTTGAAAACTGGGCAGGACCAGTCTGTGCCAGCATCTGAGCAAAGGAAGACCACAGTGAATACAGAGTAAAACACACACATTTCTGTTAACAGTCCTACCCAGATGTGTATAGGCAGATGACAATCATTGGACACATCACCCTGAGTGTATTAGCTTTATTTTTAGAACATTTTTTTCTACAGCTTTTGCCAGGATTTGGGAAGCTGGAAGCTCTGAGTGCAGGACTGACTAGTGGCCTCCACCATCCCACACAGGCAAATTCTGCATACAAAAATTGCATACATAATACATAATTTGCATATATAGTGTATCCCTGACCTATCACTTAGGTCCAACAGCAGTTTTATTTGCTGCTCCAACCTTTTTGGAAACTCGAGCTTCACAAATCCAGAGACATCCAGGTCACGTGCAAACTTTTATATCTCCCAAATAAAAAAGAAGCTGCAATCCTTTGTAATAAGGCATGTCTGGCAAATGAGTCACACTGGTTATTTCAAACTGAGGGTTTAAGGGCTGGGCTTCTCCTCGGTTAGCACAGATTATCACAGGCTTCTGCTTCTTAGAACTCCAGTATTCCAAATGTGGGAAATAATTTTAAGGAGAATGAACAGTGACTGGAGTGAATGGATAGAAGTTTGCTTCCTTTGGAGAAGTCTCCTGAGAAGGCAAAGACACTCAGTTCCTGAGCAGGGAGTAAGGATGTTAAGTGCAGCAAACTTGCTGCTCTCTGAGAGCTGTTCAGGAAGCAGCCATGTGTTTTTTAAACATGTGAGGGTACAGTTCCTGAAACATTACCATTTTACTTTCTATTATTTGGATAGTGAGGCATCTTTCTAGCCAGAACTAATTTATAAATAATATTGACTCCTGTGTGTGTATGCACAGTATATCCAAATCCCACAGTACTAAGAGGAGACTTTGGAAGCTGCTGTGCAGTGACTGATGAATAAATAGCCTAAAGGCAGCCAGTCCATGCTGCAAGATCACTCTCTACATGTATTGTACAGTACTCCATTCATCTGTCAAATTCTTATAGCCTTGCTGTGCCCCAGTTCCCCATCTGTAAGAAAAGAAAAAAAAAACAACATCCCTAATAAAAAAATAATATTCCAACAGCATTCCTACCTCACTGATTTTTTACACTAGTAATATAAACAATATAAGCAAAATTGTGAGGCAATAAAATATTGCAAGGACTGATTGCCTCAAATAGAAAATCCAAGCCAGTCATAAAGTGTTAAACTCTGCAGAAATGCATTCCTGTTGCCCACTATCCATCTCCTTATTTAATTATCCAAACAGCTGCTGAAAATTAAGAAAGAAATTAAAAAGAAAATTATATTTGGTAAATTTGCTTTGTATTAGCAGCAAAACTTTTATTTTCAAATTAAAATCCATTTTGATCCAACCCATTGACACAGTTTGAAATAAACTTAATGCATGAGTCGAAGACTTGCAACCCTCTGCTTGTTATTTTGTCATGGCTATCTAAACCCCATCATTTTCCAAACAAGTTGAATTGTTCAGTAGCTACTAGAATAACAGAAAGAATACAAGGTGTTGTTTAGATCGATATGTCAAATTGATCTCATTTTTTATGTTTTTGAAGCAATCGCAACAGTTACCTCAATAAAATATCCCCAGGATAGCACACTCACTGACAGCAAAAGAGTAAGTTTCATATGAGACCAGCAAACCTCACCTCAACCTCAGAAAACAGAAGGGGAAAAGCTGGCACTGTAACATAATCTAGATGTTTCTAGACAAGAATCAAGAAGCAAGACAATTTCAGTCTCAGTAACTCAGCTGAGAGTTACTGAGAATGAGCAGGGGACACGAGCCATAGTTTGAGGCAGACACACAGCTCCAGTTATTGAAGTAAAAAAAAAAAAAAATAAGAGCAGTCCTAACTGTATTTTCTTTACATCCAAAGGAAGCAACATCATGTGCAACTTTACCACACAAGTTGCAAAGTCAAGGATTCAGAAGCTGTGAAATAAAAAATGGGGTTGTGTGCTCAGTTTTAATGTGGTTCTTTAGACACGCAATTAGGATGGTTGTTTTAAGTACATGAACACATATGCTGTTTTCCATGGGACTTCTGCCTCATTCATGACGGACAAATTCGATACTCTTTCCATCCTTTTCAGTAAGTCCTATTTTTTCATTTACTGTGTTCTATAAAACGTTGCACTTTATACAATTTCAATGTTTCTCACAAAAATATTCCTGAAAATAGTATTATCCTTTCTTTACCACGGAGAACCAAGGAAACAAAACCAAAGTTAAAATAATTAAGCATCAGTTACTGTAGAAAAAGACAAACTTTAATTAGACGCAGCTTTCAATTGCTTTCTAGAATTCAGGTTGATCTCCAGTGCCCATGTACTGGTGCTTTTGCTGGATTTTTGTAAAGTAGCTCTACAGGCAGCTGCAGGTACACTTTTTGGCACAGCTGATGCTAGGCCTGCCTGGACAGCTGTTTAGACAGAAAAGATTGATAATAGTATCACAGTTTACAACAGTATCAGCAACACAGTGTACATCAAGGTTCCACAGGCTTTCTGTGGATGGATGCTGTCAATTATGGCAACAGTGAGCAGGGGAGAGAACATCAGTGGCTCATCTTACCTTTGTAGCAGCTCAGTGCTCCTTTGGAGTCACGGATCTGTCCTAGAAACTCTCATAAAAGGCATGTATGCTTCTATGTGACAAACTCAGAGTGCAACATTACTTGCTGTTTCTTAATTATAAACACACAAAACTCCCATTCAGCTGGGCCACGCTACTTAGCAGCCAGCTGCTCAAGGTCAGTGAAGGAAGTGGTTCTGGGATTGAAGAGCATTCTTTTAAAATATTTTGCCTTTCTGATACATCTCCCTTGTTAGTACTTTCACATTTTTGCTTTGAGCTTGCTGACTTCTCTTTTTTTGAAATTTCCACACAGGGTTTTCATCATTTGAAAACTGACTCAGTATCTCTTTATTATAGCAGTATTTCATTCACTCAGTATTCTGCACGAGTTCCTTTATTGTCCCTAACAGTGGCCTGCCTGCTTTCTTCTGTTTCTTCCAATAACTCATTGGCCTAGTATCCAACAGCTCTCCTTTTGAGGACTACCTTCTTTGCTCAGTGAGAGATGGGCTGGGGCATTTTGCATTGAAATTGTCATCATTTCGGAGGACTGATCACTCCCTTCCACTGTAGCCTCACTTGCTCTAAATTCATTGTCTCATAGACATAGGTTATGCACATTTTGTTTTCACTTTTGTATAAATGAGTGTCTACTATCTTCTCTCTAACTTCTCTCTAACACCAGTACATCTCATGTTCAATTACAGTAGTGGATACTATTTCTTCCACATGGTCACCATCGATCTGTCCTGAAAACAGGGGAATTCTTTTCCTTTCTCTCTGTATCTTGCTGTCTATACCAGCTTGCGCTCACAAGCAAGTTGGATATTTTAGAGTCAAGTTGTTTTAACATGTTACTATGTACAAGTTCTTTAGTACTGAAGATAATGCTCACCTCTTCCTGAGGCACGTTCTTAATGGTACTACCAAACATTTTCAAAAAGTAGCTTCTGCTAACCAGCTTCCACAGCAGATTTCATAGAAGGTTGACAGTACGGTCTACTGAGTGGAGATTCAGCTCTATTCTTGTGCCCATCAGAGAAGCTGTTTTACAAAATTCTGTAGCTAGCTTTCTGCTCACCAAAGCCTTTAGCTTTGTATTTCATAAATGCTCCTAAATTTATATACATGTATTAAATAGTTGCTTTTGATGTATCACTTCTACTGCAACTAAAACCTGTAAGGTAGGATCACCTGTATAGCATCCATGAACACTATAGACAAGACAAGACTGCTCTGGCTGGCACTGCCAACATGCTTTCTAAATTTGCACCTTCTCAGAACAGCACCCTATTTGGTGAAAGGTTATCTTGAGCATGGAACACTTCTGTCAATAACAGAAATGTGATAAACTTTACACATTGCCAACACTTTACAAATCACAATCCCATTTGCAAAAGCTTTTTATCATATTACGTGGAAACCCTGGGGAGAAACATTTCTCGCCGCTTTCCATTTACGCGGTGGGGTAGCATTTTGTCCCCTGTGGGAGTTTCCTCTGTCTCATTAAGGAAACACTCGAGGGAGCGGAAAGCGTTGCTTCAGGAACTGCCGTCCGTGCCCGGGAGCGTCCCGGCAGCGGCGGGATGGCCCTGGGAGCCCCGGCTGCTGCTGCCGCCGCCTTTCCCGGTACCGCCTCGCTCCCGCCCGGTTCCGCCGTGCCCTTCTCCCCGCCGGGACCCAGGGCCGACCCCGCTCCGTGGGAGCGCTGCCCGCCTCGGTCGGGCGGTGCTCGGGGCTGGCCCCGGCCCCGCTCCCGCTGCGCAGCGTCGCGGGCGGGCCCCGCCACCTGTGCCCTCACGGCGGCACGGGCGGGGGACGGAGCCAGCCGGCAGCCCAGGACACCTCCCGCTGTCCCGGGACGGGGCTGCCCCTCAGCGCGCTGCCCGGCCCCGTCCCGAGCAGCGCCAGGTGCCCCCGCCCGGAGCTGCCCGTCCGCGGCGCTCACCTCAGCTCTCAGGCGGGAAAGCCCCCGGCACCTCGCTCACTCCATGCCTGCTGAGGACGGACGGACGGGCGACGGCTGCCAGCGGTGCCCAAGGCGGGACACACCGGGAGGGGGTGGGGGGGGTGAGGGGGTGGAGGAGAGGGGTGGCCGGGGCGGGGCCGCGACCCGGAGCGCTGAGGCGGGTGCGGAGCAGGAACCCTCAGGCCAAAACCCACAGGAGGGCGGGCGGGGGGCAGAGTCGAAGCACCCCGGGACGCCGCAGAGGCAGCGCCGAGGGGGGGATGGCCGGCGGGGGCTGCCCCGGCCGCCTGGCGCCGGTGCTGCTGCTCGCCCTGCTCTGGCCGGGCCGCGCCGCGGCGGAGGTGAGTGAGCGCCGGGACGGGGCGGTGGCGCGGGGTCCCGCGGAGGCTGCGGCGGGCCCTGGGGCAGAGCGGGCTCGGCCCCACGCTCCCCGCTGCCATCGCGCTGCCTTGGTGGGATAGGAAAGGTGAATGAGCGTGTTAGAAATAATAATGCGCCTCGTATGCACGCCCGGTCAGGGCGAGGCGAGCTGAGGTGAGGTATATCTCGCCCAGCTGCGGGGCACCGTTACCCGGACACCGCTACCGGGCGGGGATGAGGACGGGAGGGAAGGCTCTGCACGGGGCACTGCGGCCCCTCTCGCCTCAGCAGCTTCCCGCCCTTCCAGCTGAGGGACGGCATGGGGTGGGATGGGATGGGGGCTCCGTCCCGCTACCAGCACGGGAAGCGGCTGCGGGGGCCCGGCCTGCGGGCTCAGGGGATGCGGGCGGCCGGGATGGAGCCATGTGGGAGTGGATGATCCCCGAGGCAAACACCTCCGGAGCGCCACTTACCGTCTGGACCACCTGTGCCAGCTCCGTTTCAAAATCATTTTACAGATTGTCTTTCAGGCTTAATGACGAGTGTCCATCGCCGTTTGGTCAATAAATTCTCCTAGATCATATGGTCTTTTCTGTGCCTTTCTCCAGTGTCTAGTTATAACATGTGTACTGTACATTCCCGGCTGGGAGAAGAGCAGTCAGCAGTGAGGGTACACGCGTCGGTGTCGGTCTCAACACTTCTGGCAGTTACCAAACAGAAAACTGACAGTTTCGGTAAATTTCTGATAAAAATAAAACACGTGAAATTGACAGTTTTAACATTTCTGATAAACCTAAACCACAAGTAGCTGACAGTTTTAGTAAATTTCAGGTTCTTTCTCCCATAACAGTCAACAATGTGAATTTTTTCCTTCTATGAGTAAAACTCGAACACCATACATGAAAATCTTCACTGTCTCTCAAAACGTTTTGAAGTTCACCTTCGTAAGGAAGAAACGTGATCTTGTACTTTGCTGTTGCTAAAGCAGAGCCATATTCTGCTATAATTATCTGAAGCAGTCTAATTAGTAATGATGTTTCTTCTAAACTCATGCAGCTCTTTCACTCACCCATTCTGAGCAGTGTCTGGAAACAGCATAAGTGCCTCACTCAATATGTTGGGTTTTTTCATGGCACTCTAGCTCAACTGACAAGCCTAAACTGATAAACTCAGTCATTTAACAGAGATCTAATTGTTTTATTTGTAATGGAATTAAAATACCACTTAGTTTCTTCTTACTAGAAGTATGTTTCTGTGTAGAACAGAGGTACCAAATCTATTTGCAAAGTATGTGTTTTCTGCAGAGTTGTTCCAGGCTCCATCTAGATCTAGATGTGGCAGATTAATAACTCAAGACCTGTTTCTTTCTTCTGCCCAGTTTGCTGGTTTTTGTTCCATTCTCCTCTTCCTCTGCTGATACCTGCCATCCCCTTGTTGCTCTGAAGAGGTGGATATCATCATGTGGACTTCTGAATGGCTTTTAGCAAACACAGGCTGTGTTCCAGGAATGCCACCCCCACCCACAACACACACACACACACACACACTTTTTCTAAGCCTCTCTTCTTTACTTATATCTAAACTCCTAATTAAATATTAGTGGCTACTATAATTGACATGAGGTAATTGATGAATAAATCACTGCACCTTGACTAGACTGTTCTTTGCAAAGAAATAGGTATAGTTATTGTTCTAAAATCATGCTGCTCTTTCATATGAAGATAAATTGATGTTTGATCAGCAAGCAATACTTTTGCTGTTTGCATCAATTAAGGAATGTTTCAACATAGAAAATTTTAGGTGTAGTTTATTCCTGAAGACGGGAAAGCAAATTACTCTTTGTGCCTGCTGCTGTTTATACAGCAAATTTTAGTCCTTGCAGCTCTTCAGAGTCCAGACTTTTCTGTCCTAAGGAGGCTGAACTTTCTGGCACCTGATAGGGAGTATTATTGTCTGCATTCTTGGCCACTGGCATGCTCTAATCACATCTTCTGAAAACTCAGCAGAAGTAGCATCTTCCCATGTCAAAGGCTTTTCTGCTTCTTTGATGAGCTTCTTTCTTCTTCCTTGAAGAATTATTGGTGTTATAATTCTTCAGATTTTTCTGCTGTTCATTTAAATATTTTAGAATCATCATCATCAATATGTTTTCTCAGAACAGAAGGTTCTTCCTATTCTTCATCTTTTTTTTCATTCAGAAAAAGATTGGATTTGCTTTTTCACTGCTTAATTTTGTCTAACAGCACCTAGAACTTATAGAGTCTGGTGCAAATGTGCAATTCAGTTAATTCCCTTAAGTGTGTCCTGTCTTTTGATACCATTTATGTACTTCTCTTATATCTTCAAATTAAACACTAGTCTAAAAAATTTCCCTGAAATTTGTTGTTTCAAATGACGTGTTGTTTCAATTTTTCCTAATAGCAAAAATACCTTGGTAATGTTCATTAGTACTCAATTGATATTGTGGCATTGATCATTTTTATGATGGCATCATGTTAGTATTTGTTCAGAACAGGATAAAGAGAGTTTCTATTTGAGCAAGATTACTTGCTTGCAAGTTACCTGCACCTCACCTTACTACCACTTATTAATTTGTATTGCAAATATTGTTGCAATGTTTGTTAGCTCACAGGATAAAATTAGTGCACCTTGTTATGTTTTTGCCTCCATCATGACATTTCATATTTTTCATCATGCACTGGTAGCAAGGGAGGAGACATAACCTTGGTGACTTGGGAAGATCTGTTTTGCATCCTCTTCCTCACTCATATTGTCTGTGGCTAGATGCAAGTGTTCATATTTCACAACTAATTTCATTTCTTACAAATGTTAGAATTTGCATGCAACTACTTGAAATGGATCTTCTTTGCTTCCTATTAGCAATATATTTTTTTCCTAATTATATGCAACCTATATTGCTGTCACAAAAAGATCTTAATACAGGGCTCTGGAAGGGAAAAATTATGTTCTAGTTCAGCACATGGCTATCTCCAAGGCTGGTAAGAATGGGATGCAGGCTTAGTTTGACCAGGAATCAAAGTGTTGGAGGCATCAAGTGTTATGGTGAGAATGTTCGTTGTCTGACAGCCTTTGGAAGCACCCAGGTTCTTTGTTGCACAAGCAGCTGAGAAGGGAAGATGTGCACCTGAATATACAAGAGAGTTCACAGGGCATGTTAGAAAAAACAAGTCCTTTGTGAAGTGTCCTCTTTGATTTGGTTAATGTGATCCCAGCTCCGAAGTCAAGGAGGGTGTTACTGTGAGAATTGGGTTCAGCTTCTGCTGGACAGTTCTGCTCCCAATTGCCTCTACATTTATTGTAATTCAGTGATCACCTCCATAGAGAAACAGGCCAATGTCACAGCATTTGTGGCAGTTTCAGTTCAAAACCAGGCAGAAACACCATTTTCCTATAATGGTTTAGGTTTGCCTATTTGAGATTTCCTGGCCAATGCACCAAATTTATGTGGTGGGTCTATTTTGTGCTGTGAGATAAGACTAGGAGAAAAGCAAAGCAGGCTCAAATTTTGAAAGGTATAAAGAAAATTTTATTTAACAAAGCTAAAAGAATAATAAGAATCAGAATAAATAAAACTTCTCCTCCTCCCCCCACATGTTCTTTCCTTCCTACTGACAATGTACAGAAACAACACGCAGAATTCTCAGTCAGTTTTCTACCTCTAGGAGTCTTTCTTCAGTTCACTTAGGGAGAGGAGTATCTCTTGTTATGCTATGGAGAATTCTCCACAAGGAAACAGGTCTTTCATGGCTTCAGTGTCACAGCAAATCAGCTGCCCGGGAAAGGAAAATCTGTTTGCAGTGTGGAAGTTCTTCCCATGCCTTGCAGCTTGTCCACAGCTGCTTGCATGGGCCATATCAAATTGTTGGGGTGCTCTTTAAGGATGGGCTGTTGTAGCATAAAAACAAAAGTTCTTTTCATCCATCTCTGGGAACAGAGGTTTTTCCCTTTCATTCCTAGAGGAAGGTTTCTCATCTTTCTCATCTCTCTCTTTTCTGTTCAAGCTTCTCATTGGATTACAGCTATCTCAGCATCTGCTTGCTGCAAAACTGGTGCCTCTGCTCATGACTGTAGTTAAAATGCTACATTCCCCCAAAGCATTCAATGAATTTACAGGGGAAAAAACAAAGTCTGATATATCAAATAGATCTTCGCCATAGCCATACTAAAGGAATTTCAGCCCAAGACTAAGGCATCTCCTCAATCCCCTCCCATCTAGAATTTGACTGCTTCTTCACTGATCTCAGAGTCCCATGTTGTTGTCTTTACTTGTCTTTACCCTTTCCTTTTTCTGATTCAGGAGAGAATTGGTGTTTGTAGGTTCATTTGTTCTCAAGCTTTATCAGTTGAAACAGTTTTTATGGAGTCCTGCAGTGCTGAAAGGTTAATCTTGTCCAAACTCTGCGTTGGGAACATGGTTCACCATGTCTCTCTGTTGGCCACGTGGTCTCAGCCAGCACCATGTGAGCCGTGCCGGCCTGACTCTGCTGGGGTGTTGAAAACAGGAAAAGCTGCTGCCCATGCTTTTGTCCTTTTTTCCACAGCAAAGCTGGCTCAAAGTGGCTGAGCAAATAGAGTTCCTTGCGAGCCATGCCAAGGTGGCTGTGGCCTCCTGGCACTGTCCCGGCTGCTCTGATCCCAGCCACATGGCTGCTCCTGCTCTGGGATGGCAGTGGTCACACGGTGCCCCTGGCCTCGGGGCTGCCCCTAGCACCCACCACGGGGCCGTTCCTGGTGCTGGTCCCCACTGCAGAGTTGCTCCTGGTGCCGATATGACCTCTAGCCCAGTAGCTCCACTGGGAAGGAGGCTCTGCTGGGAAGGGACCCCAGCTGCCTGCCGGGACAGGACCTGTCGGGCTCCTCGGTGAGGGGCTCAGCAGACTCCAGGGCTGAGACTCCAGCTCATCACCCCTCCAGGGACAAAAATCTTGGCCAGGCTGAGCAGTTACCTCTTTGGGCCCAGCCAGTTACCTCTTCAAAGGCCGGAAGCCAAGAGAGCTACTTTTGGGGTTCTCACCCCAAAATGTGTATTCACAAAGGCATATCTGACCCTTTCATTGGTTTAATCATTTGTCAGTATTCAAAACTGGCCACTGACTGTTTTTTTGTCAGGTTTACAGGAAACCAACAAGGCCCAAACAGGGATCCACTTCCACATCAAAAATAAACCAATGCCAAACCGGGACAGCACGGCAGAGCAAGGCTTTTCCTACTGGGCCAAGAGAAGTAGCATAAATTAGCAGGGTTACCATAATGTTTGTGTCTCAAAACTGATGGATTTCTGCTGGTTTGCAGCATATTGCTCTGATGGCCAAGAAATGTGAAATGTGGCTATATGTGTGCTGCATCATACCACTGAAAGATAAACCTTCTTAGGTGGCCTAAGTAAACACCTGTAAAAATTGAACTGTTAACACTTGATCTAGAAAATCTACAAGACAAATACACATTTAAGAAAAAGTCTGTAATTCAAGTTATTTTGCTGACTGAATAATACCATTAGAATTGTTAGAGTAGGCAGACAAACACTGGTTCTTTCTTCACTGCTTTGCATTTCACAGAGATATAACCATTTTACTTATGATCTGTGCTAGCAGTCTCTTCTGCAATACCTAGAGCTGATTTGATATATCAGATCTTTGAAACAAAATACTTTGCTATTACGTGCAACTAATATGGGATGTCCGGTCATCTGTTTTACTGTCACATTCTCACCTTACTGCCTAACAAAGTAATACTAGAAGTATGTTGGCATGGATTACAGGAGCCTAGGAGGAAGGTGAAATACAAAAAGACTTTTCCTTAACTGTTTGTAGCCTCAGTCTCCCACAGTCATACTGAAAAAGTTCCATTTTGTTACACCTAATATATTTTTAGTTCCATTTTCATTATTTGTCCTAGCAATTCTGTGATAAGGTACAAGTCTCACAGGTTTATAGGTTTTCCATTATTCTTGGTTTAGTGGAGACCTTTTAGCTAGGGCTTTGTGCTGCATTTTTCCACAGATTATTTTGGAGGAAGCTTCAGGAAGAAGTGACCTTTAATTTTTTTTAATCTGTGAAATCACAGAGCCTTTCAAATAAGGAAAAACCAAAACATGTGCAGTAAGCCTTCTCTGAACAAGCTACTGTTGCTTTCATTGCTATTTGCACCACTTAACAGAAGATGCACACCAGGAATTTTATGAATATACAAATATACAGGCCTGAGGAGACAAAAATTTTAGTGAATACCATTCCCACACTCAACAGCTGGGAAGAAATACAAAATGTATGAGTTAATGCTAACCATATTGTGGTAGGTAAGCAAAAATTCACTGGCTAAATGGTGTGTATTCTTTGTTATTGGATTGCTCTTTTGAGGTGATTGTTAGGAAGGAAGAGCACGGATGAATAAGCTGATTAAACACCCTTAAAAGTTTGCTGCACAAAACAACATTGTTTGGCCTAAATTGATTAGTCTTTTTTTCCTTGGAGAAAAGAAAAATATTTATTTCTGTTGTCCCCGTGTCCTCTTCAAGGTCAGGAGAAGAAACCAACCCCAAAGATGGATTTTGTGGCTCAGTCTTCAGAGATTTTACACATCTGAATATATCAAGAACACTTTGGTTCCATTTCTGATAGTCCTTATCACAGTGACTTCCACCCTAGTGAGATAATTTTTAGAGAGAGAGGTATTGGTCATTATAAACATAAATTTCAAATTATTCAGTGGTTTAGAAGAAGAAGGAAAAGCATAAATTTTCTTTGTCTAAAGAGAGAGAAATTCTGTATCACACACCCCCTCCCCAAAGCATGAGATTTGAGAGCCTCAACATACAGTTTTCCAAAACTGCACACAATATACCAGCTCTACTTATATAGATACTGAGTAATTTTAGGCAATGTCTACAAAATAGGCCTTAGTGGCCATCACTATAGAGCTCACAAATCATTTGAGTTCATGAAAACTCTACATTTGTTTTTTTCTGCATTAAAACTTTTCATCTGTTTAATCCTAAGGCAATGATGAAGACATGGGCAAAGAAAAGATTGCTAAGCCCTACTATTCGTACACTTCCTCACTGATAATGAATTGGAGAGAAGGGAGAAGCCCAGAATTAATTGTGCTGTATCTGCTTGAAGAAGAGTGTGGTTGGCACCATGGGAGTTGCATGTGGAACACACTCCCAATGACACAGTGGTGTGTTTTTCTATGAACAGCTATGTTTCTTGGAACTTCTGTACAAACGGTGTTTTCTTGGAACCTGTACCAACAGGCTCATTCACAGAAAAAAAGAGATAGGTTGTACAGTAAGTATATCAACAAAAAAAGAAGCAAGAAATACCAGAAGTTCTCTGAAAACTTTGTTTTCAGCTGGCAGATAGTGTTTAACCTAAGGTTTATGTTACTGTTTTTCAATTGTGCTAAGTGTGGATACTTATGAGAGTTTTGTCTAACACTACAAAACTGTTGTTACACAAAGTTCTTAACCAACAGGTTTTTGCTGCAAAAAGTAAGAATTTTTTTTCAAACTGGTTTCAATCTTTGAAGTGAATAAAGGGGTTCATACATATTCCCTTTATGTATAGGAATAAATATATATTTTATATATATAACAGAATATATAACAGAATATTATAGTATTAGTATAACAGAAATTAGTATAACAGAAAATTGTTTGAATGTTCACATACAGAAGCTCTTCTGCAATTTCTCTCTACGTGTCATTTAGCTTAGTTGGTTTGAAATACCATTATAAATATATCTTTCTGTTAAATGAATGAGCAAATCCTTTCCAAAAGAACTCATCCCAGTTTAAAATTAAGGATTTAAAGTAAGGAAATTCTTACCAAGTTCAGATAAAAATGTGTGTTAACATGTGACCATGAATTGTGTATCTGTAAGTTAAACACAAAGTTCTGCTTCTGTGAAGTGTTGTGTTTTTCTACGACCACAGATGTTTAGGTCTTCTCTCCTGCACCTCACACTGAAAGCAGCACATAACCAGTCATGCAAGGCCTGTGTCACCAACGGGGTGTTTTGATTCAATAGTTATTCCCTGAGCAAGGTTCCCATTACAGGTGTTTAATGGAGCTCATTCAACAACTGCACTGCCTGCGGCATAACAGTTGTCTCCTGCTCTGTCTTTTAGACCCAGGCTCTCTGTGTTGGGTGCTCTTGACCACAGCTTGGCTGTTTATTAGTTAAGTTACAGGTGTATTTCTCTGTAATGGAAAGTCTAAATGAAATAATTTTCATCCTGTGCTAGGTATTCAAGTGGTAAGCAAAATGCTGTGAGTTGTGATAGCATACATGGCTGTTAACAGGAGTCTTCTAAGGTAGGAATGTCTGGCTGCCTTCCAGTTCACAAGTGACTACACAATGTTTCAGGGTTTGGGAACTGACATATTTTCCTTCATCTCATCATCTCCTATTTCTGCTCTATGTTGTCTATACTTATTGAAGGCTTAATAATTTGGTTTTGTTGTACTGGTCCAGCAATCACTAAAAAAACACAAAGTTCTTCGTGGTCTTTGATAATTTTAATGAATTCATGTTTGATGCTTAGAATGCATGAAAAACTTTTAGTATACAGATTCTAATTGTGAGACTGGTATTTTGTTTTGATAGCAATGTTTTGGAGTGAGGGGATCTCATTCTCCAGGACCTTGCACGTTCCATGGTGATTTGCAGTTGTGCAACATGAGGAATACACTACCAGGGTCACATATCCACTAACCTTATCTAGCTAGAATTCCTGACTGCACTAGTCTAGATAAGTGTCTTAATACAGGTGCATCAGAACAAAAAGTTTATATAGCTTTTCTCCCAGTGAGGAACCTGTTTCTGTAAAGCTCTGTTCTCAGATCCTCTTGTGCAGGTTAGGATAAATTTTCAAAATTGTAACTGGATCCAAACTAGAAACTTTAGCTACCACCATAATGTTCTTCAGAGAATGCATCATTTAACATCTGTGCAGCATACCTACCCCAGCACAAATCTGCAGTGTAGATAAATGGTAGAGCAAAACTTTCCACTTCCTGTAATCACAATGTATTACTCCTACCTTTATTAGATGCATTAGCAAACATGTAATAGAGAAAGAGTGAAATGGGCCTTTTGAAGTTTTAAGCACCATATTAACATCAACTGTTGGAGCAGGGTTATTCTGTGTGCTCATTTGTGATTTATAGACGCAGCTGGGATGTGTAAAGTGATTGCTCTGCACTGAGACAGCCCAGGAAGAATTCAAAAATCTTCATGTGTCAGCAGCCCTTGAAAATTCATAATCAAGACTTAAAGGAGCTGGCTCACTTATACGTAATTTTTAATAAGTATTGGCATTTAAGAGAAATTACAGAAAATTTGAAATTAGCAGATAAGTTGCTTCCACTTAGAAAGGACCACTGTGATAATGTGCATATTTTTAGGCTGCTCAGGATATCATTAATGAGCAGAAAGATGGAAAAAAATAACAAAGTGGCACCACAGAAAAATAGATATTATCCATTAAGTCTTGTTTTACATGATGATAGAGTTCTAATTTAGTGATTCTGTAATTTAGGAGATAGAGACCTAATGTCAGAATAGATGAGATGCTAATAAATATCAAGTTTAAATAAAAAATTAGTTACACATTTTTAAAAATAAGTCCGATCAGCTGTTAGAACAACTTGTGAAGGAAAGTGACAGCTTCATCACCCACTTGAGAGAAGACACCTGGGTTATCTTTACAGTCTACAGTAATTAATATATATCACTTGCACCGCTTTTAATTCATTTTAAAATACCTCATGTTGCACAGTCATCTTTCATTTATGTTAACTAGGATTTACTTTGGGCATCAGTGGAGTTCACCCATGAGATTAAAGACCAGTCAGGCCAAAAGTGCAAACTTAAGCCCCGCTTCAGCCACTTTACTATATTCCTACAAAATATATTTCATTTCATCTCAGCTTTCATTTGAATGTCTTCATTGCTCATCCTGTGTGGTCTTGATCTGAAACATACTTAGAGAATATGTATTTCGTTTTCTGCAGTAACGCATTTTGCTGCCTTTCTGTCCTGGGTGCAGGTTTTTTTATACAAATATGTATTTTGAAATTATAGCTGAGCTACTCTGATCTTCTCTGGATCTAGAAAAACAAAGAAATACTCTGACAGTTCTGTCATTGTATATATCATTCCAAAAAAATAGATCAATGAAGAAATACTGGACAATCCTCACTTTGGCTCTGTTCATCTGAACTCCACCTTCCTGCCTTTAAACCATTCCTGGTAGGACTCTGTTGCCCTGACAATGTGAGTGACAGCACTCAGAGCCTGTGCTAATGACAGAATAGGAAGGCTGGCATTGCTTGCTCTTCTCCTCACATTAAGATTCTGTCACATCCTTTGGCATATTCAGGTTTGCTAACATCCCTAAATACATTGTCTGACATTCTTCATGCAACCTGCACTACTGGCAAAGTGCTGAGAACTGTGTAAGATTCTCTCCAAATTAAGTTGCCACCACTGCTGTGGCTAGAGTAGCAGTGCCATGCTGGTCTATGTTAACCTTTGTATGGAGTGACACCACAGTCTGTAGTATGTTATTTCTTCCTTTCTGTGTCATTTCTTGTGTGAAGGAGAGAACTGGAATACTTTCGTAGCAGTTGGTTAAGTTACTCTCTGAATCAGGAGCAGGAAGAGGTCAGAGTCCCATAGAATCCAATCCCATAGTGTAGGAAGGGCAATTCAGTGTTGTAGATAAGGTAGCACCCACTGAACAAAACATTAGCTACTGCAGTAAATTTGCCTCAAGGTGTAGTTCTGGAATTACCTATCTGTTTAATATAAC
Organism: Certhia americana; assembly: GCA_018697195.1. Taxonomy (NCBI): domain Eukaryota; kingdom Metazoa; phylum Chordata; class Aves; order Passeriformes; family Certhiidae; genus Certhia; species Certhia americana. The sequence goes on along the minus strand of CM031865.1, from coordinate 15,935,364 downwards.
ACTGTAACTATCACTAAAAACACTTTGGAGAAGAGCTTCTCTGTAAATTACTCCAAATGCTGTGGGATTTTAATTCTGGTTCATTGGTAAATTTGATTTGGTATTCATATAATGATCTGGCTGTACCCTTTGACCTAGATTTTAGATCAAGAATATTCTTATCTAAATATTTGAAAGAAATGTAAATTACTGCTAAGAAAATCACAAAACCAAAACACATGCAGTAAACCTGTGGCTTTGGTTAATACACTTACTTATGTAGCTGCTCTTGTGAGAATTTTGAATAAACTGTTAATAACTAATATTCAGTTTCCTTATCTTATAACCTGGCAACATCATACTGGTTTTTTATGATTCTTTGATAAAGGAGCTGCAGGCATCTTGCAAAGATGTGAAAGCATCCAGCAGTATAAGTGAGCAATGATTTTTTGGTTCAAAGCTCCTGTACAGAAAGCATAATCTAATCTTACGTAAAAAATCATATGCCAAAACATTTAGTATTATCCAGCTAACTGACTGTGTAATGTTAAATCATCTTTGGTCTTTTCAGTTTAGTTTAGTGATATGTGTACACAAAAAGACCTAAATAGATCTGAAAGCTTAAAAGTGGCAAATTGAACACATTCTAAGTATTCTGACTTCTTGAAGAGCAAAAGCTCTCTTTCTTTCAATAGTTTATTAACTTAGATTAATTGTATAGTGTCATAATTTTCTATATGTTCATGCATTTCTATTTACATTGGATTGTCTTTGATTATAAGATAAAAGGGTTTGTTCTATATCTGTACACATCAAATCTTCTGTGGATTATACCTGTTACAGGAGTGTAATTTCATTTTCTGATTTCTCTACATGTCCTGAAAACCATGCTTTGCATACAGATAATGGAAAGAATCTGCTTCTAGTTTGCTTTCACAGGCAGAAATAAGGTACAACTCCATGAAGGTCTATAGAATTATAATGATATATATCTGTGTATACATCTTGTCTCGAGCAACTACCCTATTTATATTGCTTAGCAGACCTCTACCAATAATCAGTTTTGAACAGAATGCTTTGGGATGCAAAGTACTGTCATTGAATAAGGAACAAGAAAATCAGTTGTCTATAATTATAAACTGTCCAAAATTTATTTGGAGATATATGTCACTTTATCATCTTGATTTGATATTTAAAGGCTTAAAATATCAGTCATATAACTGACTTGATGAATTTAGATTATCCAGTTACCAGACTGATGGACCTCTCCAAGGAGAAATAAGGATACTGTTTGTTGTTAATTCTGCATTAGTGCTTATTTTTGTGTCTCTGGTGATATAATCATATTGGTTAATATAATAGTAAAGGTAGCATAGTTAGATAGTGTCTGTTTTACATGATACCTTTGTTTTCCAAATTTCTGATGCAGTACCACTTGAATTCTGATTGTCAGATCAGAGTAAGAGTGAGTCTCCTTTAAATATGACAAAGAATTAACTACTTAATGTTTGCAACTCTTTAAAAATCTAGCTTGAAACATCAAGTAGCCCCCTATTGATCTGTCTATATATCAGAGGCAGACACTATAATTTCTTGAGGATTTGCCTTTCATGGACAACTGATTTTAATTTCTGCTTTATTTTGAATATAATTGTTTAAGTATCTGTTCACTGGAGAAATGCTCCCTGCAGCTGTTTTTAAATTGATGGGATGGCATCATCTCACCTAAATTCAGCTACCTGAAAGACAAGCAGCAACTGTCAGGAATAGTCAAGTCCATAGAGAACAGCAACTACTTCTTTCCTCCATCACAAAAGAAACATTAAAGTTACAAATTTGAAACACTGTGATTGTTGTAATATGAGAAAATGTAGGTGTTAGTTTATTTGTGTTCAAGATCTCACTAATGCTCTTATTTGTCTCGAAAGACAATAGAGAGGAATAATGAGCTCTTTGCCACTGTTGAGAATTGCCTCTACACAAACATTTTTTTAAGAGTTGTATTATCTGTGAAATAATTACTTTCTAAAGCCACTGAGATCTTACTTCCCTCTCTCCAAACAACTCAATAAGAAAAATAAGTGTATTATAAATTTATATTTTTGTTTTTCAGAACTGTGTATGCAAAGGTAAAAGTCCCTGCTTTTGTGATAGCACAAAAGGTAGTAAGGTAAGAACAGGTGCATTTTCTTTTTTTTAATATTAGCTTATATACTCGGAAATCGTTGATAGATGACTTCAGTTTATACAGCAAGTGAATTTAGCATGATGGTGTTTTGCCAACAGAGTCTACAGAGAATGATTACCTTATCAACTTCTGTTAACTTTGGGGAAGGTGTTTAACTAAGACTTTTCAACTAAATTTTTTACTGCATTAATATGTTTACAGCACTGTATGATGTTTGGACACCAGCAGAACAACAGTCCAATGCACCAGGTCTCTTCAACTTTTAACAAATGCCATTACCTTGGAGCTGCTCTCCTGTTACAAATATCATAATGCCATTGGGAGTCCTCATGTTCAGTGCTTCCCTCTTTCCGTCTCTAGACCCTCCCCACCCCCCCTCTGCCAGCTCCTGTAGGAAAGCTGCACACACTGGCATCAAACAGATGATCAAACAGGGGATGAGTTTCTGGGTCCTAATCATAACACCTTGCCAGCACTGAAGGAACAGCAAATCCATCAGCAGTAACAGATCCACAGCTCTGCCTGTTGCCAATAGCAGCTTGGCAGAGGCTCTGAGTGGCTTTTAGACAAACCTGAATTACACAAATGCCAAAAATTCTTTGAAACTCCTGCTCACAGTTGGAAGAACAACTGATTCACAAATGAAAGAGGCATTATTGAAGAACTCAGGGTTGTAATTTAGGCAAGCCATGAACACTGAAGTTGCCATACTAAACCTTATCAACAGATTTCAGACATCTCTAAAGATCTAGGATTATGATTAGTCCCACTTGATTGGTCCCATATGCTTTTATGAAGTTGGAGAAAATGTAAATATGTTCATTATTAAAATATGTATTAATAAGTGGGAAAGGAGAATATTAATATTTTCAGTGAAATCTCCCTGTTTATTTTTCATATTCCTAGTTGGTCTAACCTGACTTTGTCCTAAACAGTGACATTGAAACAAGTTGAAAACCTAGGAAAAATAAGCTGCCCACTAAAAGAGAAATCTTTGTAAGAATGGACACCCATAACTTGTCTTTATCAGTTCCATGTAAAGTAACTGGCCAATTTGTGGGTAAGAGTAACCATTGTTTAGACTGATGAAGTTTTTCATGCAGAAAATCAGGATAATGACATTAATCAGCATGTTGTAATAATTATTCAGCGTTCAGAATTCTCCAACCTGAAAATCCTCTGATCTTATTGATCTGCTAAGAGGAAGGTGTGGCTGAAATTGCCTTTTCTGTCGAGATGGCAGCGAAGCTGTCAGGAGGGCGCAGTGCTGCTCTGCATTCAGACGGCAGCGCGTGGCTCTCACTATGGGCCGGCAGGTCTAGGAGTTCGATTTTCCTGTGTGCTGGTACCGAACTCCCTCCAGCGGCTCATCCTGGGATAGCATTCATCCTCCTACCTTGGAATACTGCTACATGAAATAAACTGGGGTTTTATAAAGAGCTATGCCAATTCATTACATAGATCTCACAGACACTTTATAATGCAATCCTTATTTTCATATGTGTTAAAATATTATGGCATTACATTCTATATTGAGATATATAAATATATGTAATTACTATTTTAAAAAATTTTATTTCATTCAGAAGCTATTTAAAATCTGCTGAGTTTGTGGGATTTTGAGGAGTGAGAATTGGTGCAGGGAAAAGCCAAAATATTTTGGCTTCCCAGCAACATCTCTTGGCTTCTGTCTTGTACATCGAATAAGACACTCAAACATTTGCACAGCAAAATTTCACTTGCTTTCTTTGTATAAAGCAATAGGAAAATTGATTCTGAGAGAATTGATAATCCCGTTCTCTCTCCCCCATGTCATGCTGTGATGTAAAAGGTCTTGAACTGGCAGCTCTTCACTGATATAAAACTGAGCATGCTAAATTGCTGTTGTCTGAAGGGCTGAAACACCTTTTCCATGAGCTTCCAGGCTTGAAGCACTTCATTTAAACCAAGTTAAGAGTTGCATCTTCTATATTTAACTAAAAAAACTGAAAATGCCCCTTTTGCTTTAGCTTAGCCTCCTGTGTTCTGCTTCCATAGCTTCAATTTTGTTTCCTTTATATAGTTTATTTGAATGTGATCTTAAAAAAAAACCAAAAAAAACCAACACATGAAAAAGTAATTTGGTGTCTTAATCTCTAAGATTCAGAAAAATTTAAGATACTTGTCACGTGAAGAAAGGGGGTTTTATTCTGGCTGAATGGTTTTGTTGCATTTGACTCCCACTGTTGTCTTCCTTGGCTTTCATGAAGGGATATTGATGATTTGGAACTGACCTTGCTGTGCAGCAACATTATGTTTCTCAATTTGTATTGCTAAACATAATACAGAAGTATTAACAAGGAATACTTACCAGCTGCCTTCTTAAACTTTTCATGCTTTCAGCTCACTTCTGTACTCGGCAAAATCGTGAGTACTAGCTTGTGCTGATAATTCAGCCATACTGAATGTGCATGGTGCCATGGGGCTGAGGCAGTCCAGAGATAGACCACAAAAACAGGTCAGTGTGAGCAAGGGCATTGGATCTGCCATAGCAGCAGAAAGCCTAGAGGTACTGAAAGTAATTCATTCCTTAGAAATAAGCTATCAAAAGGAGAATTCATGGATATTTGGAGAGTTTAATTATCTTAATGTTTACAGGGTGAAAAAGGCTTTCCTGGTGTTCCAGGTCCACCTGGTCAAAGAGGCTTTCCTGGTCCAGAAGGGCCTCCAGGGCCACAAGGACCAAAGGTAGGTATGTATGTGAGACAGAAATACACACAGAGAAACTACTGTGCTTGACAGTCAAAGTTAGCAACAGCTGTGTAGACAATTCTGTTTACAAAACCAAACCCAACCAAAACCCATCTCAGAGCTTCCCATTTGGTAGGGATGTTGTTTGATCACCATCTGCAAAAGTCATTTTGACTGCATCAGAGTAGGACTGATATGACCATGGGCTTTTGTTGTCAGTTGTCCATTGGCCAGTGCTAAAGCAGCTGGACTGAACTGCCAGAGACAATGAACATGGGTCTAGACAGATTTTTGCAGCATACCCTCAGTTTTTGTCTTTTGATCAATTAACATCTTGACATTTGTTGCTAAAAAGAAAGTAAACAAGCTGCTACTGAGACAAATACAAGAAATAGATTTAAGAAAATTGGAAGGAAAAGGTGGTTTTAAGATAAGTCTTGGTCTGTTTAGGGAATACCTGGTTGCCTGCAATATGGAGGGAATGGCTTCAGTGACTTGAGCTTGCTTGCTTTTTTTCCTGAATGCCTAAACTGAGGCTGAATATTAATTTTCAATAACTACTGCATGAGTAGAAAAAACAAAAAAATTGTGCATAAAAAGCATTTTATGCATATTTGTCTTGAGGAACAGTAATATTGCTGTTATCAATAAATTTGCTCTGGTGAATAACTTATTTCTGTGTAAATATGGTGCCAACTCAGCCACAGTGTAAATAAGGAAGGTGCTGCCACAGTCAGATTAGGTCTAGAACCTGCACTAATGTGGCTACAGCACTTAACTATCCTTTTAAACAAATGGGTTTTACCGTTTTCATTTGTTTAAGTATTGTTGCATTATTCTGTCCTGTCTTATTTTTGCAATACTTTCTGGAAGTGATGCTCATGTAGATTTGGTTAATGTTGATGAGGCTTTTATCTGAACTCATTGAAGTGTTTAGTACAGTATTTCCCTTTTACTAAGTGATAATAATTCTGCAAGAATGGCAAAAATTATGGCTAGGTTATCTAGCAAGAAGACCTCTGTTAGCCTGAATTTCCATGTGTTATAGTGTGTGCCAGTTAATCTCTCCTATCCAATGCCTCTACATAATCTGAAATGGAATGTGGCCCAGGATTTTTGAACCAATGCTGTTCTTCACATTTTCTATTTCCTTTCTGGGAATGGTAAAATTTTCTTGCTAGCACTAAAGCTCTAAGCATCTTGAAAGAATTCCAGCAGGTTCTGTGCAAATGGTGCAGTGTCACTGTGGCATTCTTTGCTGTCTTCTTTCAGCCTTGCTCTCCCATCCTGCTTAGCCCCCTTTCAGCTTGCTCCTGGTCTTTCTTTCCATGCTCAACAGTGCCGGTGAGAGTACATACATCTGTCTGATCATCAAATGGACATCACCCATATTTGGGAACCTTCCAGCTTTTTCCTCACAAGGAAGCACTTCCAGATCTCACAGTTTGACCAAATCCATAGCAACTGCTTCCTCAACGTACAGTTATTTGTTTTGACCTATGATGAAATATAGGTATTTTTTCACTACGAAGGTAGGAGGGTGGTGAGACACTGAACAGGTTCCCCATCCCTGGAAGTTCAGGACCAAGTTGGATGAGGCTTTGAGCAACCTGTTCTAGTGGAAGGGGTCCCTGCCTATGTCAGGGGGTTGGAACTAGATCATCTTTAAGGTCCCTTCCAACTTGAACCATTCTGTGATTCTGATACATCCTCTGTAAACACTGAAAGGGAGGGAAAGACACCACAATTTATGCAAGTTGTATGAAAGGCTTGTTTCCTTTATTGACTGTAATAGGCCAATCATTGATTTATTTATATAACTGGTTTTGTGTGCACATATTGGTATTGATATTGAAAATATTGTGTGTCCTGTTGACATTTATGTGCTCTTTCTCAATGGAAACATATTGAAAACCATCACTTTCCATTTGTGATCTAGGGTTCTCCAGGGCTTACAGGCTTAGTTGGACCCAAAGGTATACGAGTAAGTGTTTGTATTTTAAACAAATGTCATGTTAATTGCCAACTTGGTTCAATAATTTGTGAAAATAAAAGCAAAACATTATGTCTGATTTCAAAGTATGATTAAAATTTATGACATGGTCTATGCACAGGTATTATTTATTTTAGAACTTTTGCCCTTTTGCTATACCTTACATCCATGATTGTTGCTGCATGTATTTAATATTTGGGTGTGCAGTGAAAAAGTCAGACCAGAATACCACAAAGAGTTTGGGGTCTTTTTTCCGTGGGCAAAACCAGTGTGTGTTGCCTGTGTGTAACCATTATGCTTGGTTCACAGTCAGAAGAGTTAAGGAAGTAATGATCTTTTAATAGAATTGTACTTGCATTCATTCTTATTATGACTGTAATCAAAGAAAAATTGCCTAATGAGCTTTTGTTTAATATTCATATTATTTCTCTGGTTTAATATCATTAGGGAGTCCCAGGAATACCTGGATTTTCAGGTCCTCCAGGCCTTCCTGTAAGTAAAACTGAAACTGATTTAACCATTTCTCCCTTCCTTCAGTCTTTAGTGCACAATTATCCTCAGCTCAATGTGCTCACTCTAGTCTCAACATCAACATTGTCTCTGTCAATTGGCCTAGAGATAAAAATCTTGGCATCAGCAATTCTTACTCATTGTAATGATTTAAGAACACATTGTAATCTGTCAAGTCTTGTGAAACATTGCTCCAACATAAACTCTTTCAGTGTTTCTGTAGGGCAATATGAATGTGCAAAAACAAAGCTTCTGTCAAATCTGTGCTTCTTTTAGGGTGAACCAGGAGCTGTTGGTCCTCCTGGGCTCCCGGGTGTTCCAGGATGCAACGGCACAAAGGTAAAAAACCAAGCTGAGTGCTCTGGAGATTGCATTTGGCTGTGCTTGGGAATGGCCAAAAAGTGTTCTAAATTTCCCCCAATATACAGCAACTTTGACTTGTTTTGGTTTGTGATTTTATCAGCTAGAAAAACTTGTGTCATGGGACCAGAGAAAGGAAAAGTGCTACCTTTTTGTGCAAAATAAATACTTAGATAATACATTCTAATGGCCTTTGCTAAAATATAAGAATATAATTTGGTATTTTGACAGATAATACTTTTTTCATTAAATCCAGAAGGCCTAATCAATTTTGTCCAACATGTTTTTGTTGCAATGGGTTATAATGGAGATAGTTAATGCGTTTTATTTTGCTAGTATCTGGCTTGCAGTTGGAAATTCATAAATCCTGAAAGTAATTAAGAGAAAAGGATCAATGTTAAGTAACAGATTTACCAGGTTTTCTTTGCTCTATGAGCATTCTGAAAGAGGAAGTCTGAATAATGCCTACTACAGAAAAGCATAGCTTTCTAGTGAAACTGTGAACTAATCTGAACAGTCTAGTATAGAAATCAAGCTGCATAAAATGGGATGATCCTCTTCTAGCAAAATACAGTGGTCATGAACTCACAGTGCATTTAGTGTAATAGCATAAAAAACTTCTGTGATCAATTACCAAAATCAGGCCAAATAATAAACCATAATATGCATTAACAATCACTGTTACTACTTTCAGGGTGACCAAGGATTTCCAGGCCCTCCAGGTCGAAGAGGTGCTCCAGGCCTTCCAGTAAGTGTGAAATTCATGATTGTGTGCATTCCTACCACATAAAGCCCATCCCTGAAGGAGTGTAAAGCCTCATGTTAGTTCATACTGACAACAGTTGAAATATATAGGTATCTCCATTTTATTAGTATGAAAACTGTGTGATAAAAGAGACCAAAGTTAAAAGTAATGCATTATTGTCTGTATGATGAGCCTCAACTTCTTAGCTAATGACTGCATGAAATTCATTGACTGGAGTTAGCTCTCATGGGGTACTCATGAAAATTTACCACTTACATCCCTAAAGACATCCAAGATATCTTTAATGCATTGCAGTTTCATTTCATGCCTAAGTATCTTTGAGAAAATAGTGGCTTAATTAAGTCTATAAGAACCTGGAATTAAACTCAAAATTTCTCACTCTGAGTACACTGCTTTAATCCCAGGATTTGGGTTTTTTTCACTGTAGAAATGCGTTTGAAAGAGAAACTTTTAAACAAATGGAAAAGGAATGCTGTCTTTTAAGTTCCAGTGGCTTCAAATCTAATAACTTCTAAACATAAACTTACGATTTAAAATCAGCTATGCTGATTTTATATATTAATTTGTTAAGACCAGGCTTCAAAGCTGTTCTGTCTTCACTTGTAGAGTTGTACCTGTGAGATTGACTATTTTTTAACACTATGCCTTTTCTTCTTAAATTGAAGTCTGGCCCGGTAAAGACGAACCTGGCTATGCACCTTCTTCATGAAAATAAATCACCTGAAGAGCACGAAGTTTAGACAATATTTAGAATGTGGTATTTCAGAACTCTTACTTTTCTCTTTCAATATGATTGTTCTTCTTCCTAGGGAGTCGTTGGTATCAAAGGAGAGAAGGTCAGTTATTTGCATCATATTACATGAAATATTTATTGGTTATCAACAATTTGTGTATATGTTTGTTGCTCTTAACATCTCCATTCATAGGAAACAGAAAGTTTACCTTCCAGAAGAAGCAACCACAAAGTTTGGCGCTACCTTTGTCCAAGTAGCATTCAGGTTGCAAAATGATCTATATATTTTTTTCCCTGAAACTGCTGTTACTGCATGTAATTAGTTTAACACTTTCAAACACACAAAGAACTAAGCTTCTTCTCCAAACAGTTTATGAATTCATATGGAAATCTGATGTATATACCAATGTAGGTATACCTGAAAAGAGGACTGCTCCTAACAGAGAACTGGAATGCCTGCAGAAGGTGTATTTGGGTTCATAAAATCTTTTTCAAAGATAGAACTACCCATAGTAGACAGTTTCCATCATTATGCAATTTTGATGTTTCTTATTTCCCTACAAACTGTATTAGAAAATTTGTTGCACTACAGAGTTCTACAGCATAACTTCTTATGTTTCTTTTTATCTAATTGTCCAGGGATGCCCTGCAGAGGGATATAGCCAAGAGTATGGTGCAAAAGGTGATCCTGGATTACCAGGAATGCCTGGTCTCCAGGTAATTCAAAATAAGGGGCGGTGAGATAGATATGTATAAAAATGTACACTAATATGTATAAACACATTCTAGATAACATGAATACGTATTAAAATTATTTTGTATTTTACATAATTTAAGTGTATTATTTATTTAATATAGTACATTATTTTTAAAAATTGTGTCATTGATTTCTAAACCAAAACCAGTCAGTGTGCAGGCTAGTCAGATTGCAGAAAAACAGTACTTCAGATATGGAGAAAAACTGGTCACAGATCTATGAGTTTACCTCTACACATTAGACTAGACTAGAGTAGACTAGTTGGAAGGGATCTATAATGGCCATCAAGTAAAATTGCTAAAATTCCCACTGAGGATAAGACTGAACATGTTAGACCAGCTCAGCTTCTAGAGTACTAACAAAGGACTGAATGGTTCATATTTCAAGAATGAACATTAACCAGGGAAGGCAGGACTGACATTTCTTCTGACTGTCGAAATAAACAGAGAGCATTAAATTAAAAGAAAAATAAAAATGTTTCATTTTCCATTTCTCTGGAAAAACAGCTTTAAAGTATAGGATTTATTGCATAAAATATTTGAAAGATTGAAGGCTTATTAGAGGCATTAATAGGACCATATGGATTATGAATCCACTTTTCTCAGAGGACTTACATCCTCACTTGAGTAGTTAAATTTTAGAACAGATGTTTTCTCATGCTTCAAAACATATGCCAAACAATGAAGCAGTGAGGAAAAATTATACTTCTGTGTTTTTCTGAGATAGGAAAACAAAATGCAGAAGCAGAGCTACTCTTCTTTTTCTTATTCACTTCATTGAATTTAGTGTTGTGTTTTGCTCATAATCTTGCCAGAAGATTTATTCCTGTTTCTTTTTCAATATGCAGGGTGCCCAGGGTGCTCAAGGATATCCTGGGGAACTTGGACCACAGGGCCCTCCAGGACCTGTAGTATGAATTTGTCTCACTTGTTACTTTGACCTTTGATTTTCCCTAAACCCTATGGAGTTACACAGATAAAAGTGTTGACTCTCACAGATTTGAGTTCTAGACACATGTGTATGTAAAAGCTATGTTTTTCTGCACACATCTAATTTTTTTTCAGTTTCTTTTGATTATTTTTGTGCATGATAATTTCTATATTTTCAGAAGCATCCCTTGTCCATGTAGGCATAAATTTTCATTTTTAAATGACTATCCATTAATTCATTTTAAATATTAATATGCATAACATTGAGAGATGCCTATGTTTGCAACAAGACTGTGTAAACAATCTATCATTCACTGACAAGGCTTGCAGTTGTAAAGGTGGAGGAAAGAGTAAAAATGTGGTATAAGTTCTGTGAAATTTGGCTTCAAAACACCTGTACCAGAGAAAAAGATTTTAAATCTTTTAGCTGATGATTTTTTTTTCCTTTTTTGTAGGGCATGCCAGGGAAACCAGGACCTCCTGGACCTAAGGTAGTCTCAGATTGGTAATAAAAACGAGAACTTCTGTTATGTGTAACATGAATTTACCCATGTTTAAGTGTTTGTAAAATAAAAAATATAACATTTGGGGATTTTTTTCAGGGTCTTATGGGACTGAAAGTAATAGGAGCCAAAGGAAGAAAGGTAATTTCATAAGTGTTAAACATTTTATAAATTTATAAGTTTTGTTTCTGTTTTCTGCATTTTCTGATTTGCTATGGTGAAATATTTGGGAAAGTAAGGACTGTAAGATGCAAATTTTCAGTATATATATGGCAATCTTTTGTTGAAAAATGGAAACGTGACAATGCTCTCTCAGGTCAAAATGTTTTCACATTAGAGAAAATGATATAACAATGAAATAGACAGAAGATTAGACACTGAAGAGAAGCCAGTAATTAATATTTTCTAGCACATAGCATTAAATTAATATATGTACTTTGCGTAATGCTCCTAAATGCTTATCTAAGCAGATAAACAGTGGTAAATATGTAGCATTTGTAGTCTCAAAACTTCTGTCCAATGTGTTTTCAGTGTCAGCCCTTGAGATGCTAGAAAAAAAACAGGTTTTGAATAAAAATTGGATAACTTGCCTTTCATGTACTTACTTTGTATTCCATATAATTGAAAATAAGCCAGGAATTGCTACAAATGCCCACATTGTCAGTCAGCACCCAGCCTGCAGTTGCAGGACTGGTGCAGTTAATCTGAGTATCTTTGCAAGAGATTAGGGCATCTCATAATTATGGTAGCTAACCTGCACAGATTCAGCTGTGATTGGTTTTAACATTGCAGTCACTACCAGGAATGTGCTAGGAGTTTCCTGGGGGAAAAACATTGCCTATATATAGACCTTATTAATCATTCGCAGTAGTTCAGGTGACCATGGCACATCTTGCTTCCTTAAGAAAGAGTGACACATTCTTTGCTGTTGTGCTGCAAATTCATGCAATAGCATTCCACTGGCTTCAAATCTCTGAAAATTGTGGATATTGTTTTGTTGAGCTCCACAGGAAAGATCACACTGAGGACTTTACCTGTTCACAAAGACTCTTAATGAAAAAGTGCTCTTCACTACTTATGTTTCCAGTGAAGGACACATGAAAGCTTGTTTTGTCTGTTAGCACTGTGATTCTGTGATCTCCCTGGAATGCCCAGACTGCAGTTTGAAGTGTGTCACCAAATTACAGTTCATGTAATTTACTGGTTGACATAATTAAATGGAGAAAAATATTGTAATCAAGGAGATATTTTTGATTGATTTAAAATAACTTTGTAACAAATAAATAGGATTAAAAATTTAAATTGTACCTAGAAACTTTAACAGAAATCAGCATATTCATTTTTATATTAATCACCTAAGGGAAGGTTAAATCTTCCACATGTATTTTTTACTGGAACTTAAACAGCAAGAAAAGGGAAGTTTAAGTAAATTAGTGGCTGAGTGTAATGACAGAAGAATTTTCATGATATTAAAGGTATAGCAGTAGTAATTTGAAATAACAAAACCACCTGCTTGTTATTTGCTCTATTTTTCTTTTTTCTTCCAAGGGTGACAGTGGGTTAACTGGACCCCCTGGGCCTCCAGGAACTGTTATTGTGACGTTAAGCGGACCAGACAACATGACGGTAGTAAAATTGTTAAACATCACATTCAGATAATCCATCTGACTAGGTTTTACTTTGAGAGGACGTTTTCATCTTCACTCCTCTGCTAACACTTCCTTTTACCCATCCTAACATTTTTCAGACTTGTTTAATTAGATTCTGAGCTCTCTTAGAGTGTCTGTGTAGAGCCAGCTTGGCTGAGGGTGTGAGCTGACGTGCACATCTGCACCATGCCAGTGCAATGCTTCTTGCTTACCAGTACCCCACCTGTTGGGAATCCCTGAGTATATGAAGAGTAAATCACTTCTGCTTCACCAAATCCACATGGATGTTCTGAATGGCTATCAAAGCCACAGCTGAGTTGACTTCTGGGCCTTAGCACTGATAATGTCAGATTCTGAGCTACCAGAGTTTCCCCAAAGCTTACAACATGCTCATGTATATTTTGTAGTTTGTTTTCTCATTATTTTAACTGAAACTTGAGTAATCATGGAAAGTGTTGGAAAGACAATAAATATGGAAGGAAATAGTCTTATTCAGCTTTAAGTATTGTGAATTAAAGTTATTGCATTGTATCCTTATACAGAAATCTAACAGGTGATAGAATTTTAAGTATTCACATATAAAGAGGCCAAGTCTTCTACGTGTTCGTAATTGCAGTTTTCTAATGGAATTTGCATCTAATCTATGGAGTCATCCAAAGTCCCTCCCCATTATGTGCTAAAATAAAAGTGAATTTTGCATCAAGACTGAATTGAGGAGGGAAGAGAAAGATAGCAGAAGCAAGGTTCAGCTTTTAGGCACACAGCTCCCTATTTAGATCAAATACAGAGCATCTGGAGCACTTTCTAGTCACAGCTGTGGTCGTTTATCATGAGATAATGGCAATTTTTCAGAAACATTAGGCATTATGGTTTAGAAACCTCTCAAAACTCCTTTAAATAGTATAGTTTGGCGCATGAGTCTAACCAGGTAATAATCAGTCCATAAAATTTGGCTTTACAGTGACCCTGGGATGTGGCCCAGTGCTGCTACACTGTAGCATAATCCAATCTTACACCCACATAGACAAGGATGCCATAGGTAGCCACTGCAATCTTATTTTGAAAGTAACTAGCTCCGGTGAAGCAACAAAGTTTTATTTGGTTTTTTTGCTTGTTTCTTGTTTCCGTTTGTGGGGATATTTACTGCAGTCCCTTTGCATACAATCACAGGTAGGTTGTTTTGACCTAGCTCTATTCTGAAATGTGCAGAAACAATTTCAAACATCACAGGCAGGAGCACTGATATAAAGTTTCTGTTTCATAATCGTTTGAGTAAAACCATCTCTGCTCAAAGAATCTTGACATAAGGATTTCCTATTTGTAGAACCAGACTGGAATGGTAAGCATAGAAAAATCCAAGACACCACAGTAAGCTCTTCTTTTTTGTGTAATAGGACTTGAAAGGAGAAAAAGGAGAAAAAGGATCAAGAGGACTCCCAGGGCCAACAGGGTTTACAGTAAGTGACCAGAAATGAATCCCTTAAATCCAGATGCTCAGGCAGCATCACCTAATAAATGCTACTCTTTACAGACCAGTATTTACACTAAATATTTCAACCTTTAATGACAAGAATGGAACTAATGAATAGAATAAAATATCTATTAATAGCATTCCAACTGTACTTTTTTTAAAGATAAAAAATTATAAAATTTATATTTAACTTAGAAAATGTGAGTTTCAAAACATGAGTATCCTCAGCGTGGTTTTGTTCCAGGGGCCGGTTGGTGACTCTCAAAGTGAAAAGGGTGACCGAGGAGAACCAGGAGCACAGGTGTGTGCAAACAGCTGAATACATAGTCCTTTATGAAAAGCAGTTTTGAACTAGTACTGCTATCCAGTTTTTGTCTCACTGCTACTCAGAGAAAATTTGCTCAGATTCAAAAGCTCTTTCCTGCAGTAAACTAGACAAGAGCTGGAAGTCAAGTGACTGTACTTACATGAGTGCTAGGAATGAAGGTCAGTTGATTGTGAGTACGTTTCTAGTTTTTTTTGCTATAAAGGTTCTCCTGTAGAAACTTCATAAAAAAGTGCTCTGCTAGACATGTACTGGCTTTACAGTGCAAGGGTATAAGTAGAAGAGAAAACACTGGGTTTACTTAAGGCAGCAGTATTAAACTAGTATGTTCAACCAGCAGCTGTGTGGAGAAATGAAGAAAGTTGCTGAAGAGTTACTCTGTTAACAGCAGAGTATATGAAAAAATATTTATTTAAAAAAATGTATATTTAGATACAATTTAATGATTATATCTTTTTCTTTTTGGAATATAATTAATGGAAAGCTATTACTTTCATTCAAATGCCTTTCAAACTTTCAGATAAGAACTAATCAGTGACAGATGTAAGGTCTTAATAACTAAAACTACCTTTCATAGCAACTTAATGATACGTAATCAGGGGAGAACCCTAAAATAGAACAAAAAATAGAAATGTTTTGTGACATTTTCTGAATACTGGTTTTGAATACATTTATGAAAGCAATACTAAGAAAAATAGTTTTCAAATAAAATATTTCATTCAGTTCAAATGTGTATATTTTTGAAACTTTTCTCATACCTCTTGTGGTTGCAATACATTTTCTTCCACAAGGAAAGATAGCAAGACAAGACCCTGGTACTACCTGAGGATTGTTCTTTCTTCAGTTGTATGGTGCTATAACAATGATGATGTTAGAGAGCAACTTGATTCTTATTTTTAGTATTCCTATACATAATGAAAATTTCAATTTGAGTTACAAGTGTAAAGTTCTAGAAGTTCATGCTATCCAATGTGTGTTATTAATCCTCCATCTTCTATGTTTCTTCCACATTGTCTTCTGTTCACAAAAGCCTTGTCCTGTCATGCAGTATTTCTTAGAACTCTTCTTAATTGACTCCTCCTTCTGGAAGAACTGGGAGAGCATCCTTGCTTTTTTGTGTATTGATCTTGAAGAATGCTAAGGAAGTATTGTTAAGACATTGATTGATTTACTGTTCTAAAAAGAAAACAAAACATTTTTTTGCAATTGAAATTACATCAGTGAGCACAAAATCAAATTGCTGTGGATTTTACAGTCTAGAAAAAAATACTATTTTGTGCAAGTGACTTATGAGCCTGTGGGGGCATAATTCTATTCTTCTTATCTTTGAAGTTCTGACATCTTTTTTTGCTGTTATTTTCTGATGCTTTCATCTTAATTCATGGTCTGGTCTTTTCAAAATACTTTTGAATTTCATTAATTTATTCTGTGGGGGAAAAAAATCTAAAATTTTCTTTTTTCCCTGTTTTTCTGAGTTTATAATCTCCCCCCACCCTCCTTTTATCTTTTCACTGCCTTTCTTCTGTGGATTTTAATGAACCAGGCTTTCCTCACTTCTGCCTTCAAGGTGGCAAGCAAGGTATCCATGTAATCATGTTTTTGTTTCATTCTGTTTCTCTCCTTATTTCTCCCCTTTGTCTCATTATTTTGTTTTTATGAATTGCTCAAGCAATTGTTTCTTGTTGCCACACAAGATACAGGAATCCAGCAGACACTGCCAAATGGGCCATGGAAAGCAGCAGATACATCTGGCATGCTGCCTCCTTCTGTTTTCACTTTTCCATCTACTGCCCTGCTTCAGTTACCTTTGAAGTGCACTCCCCATTCCCTTTCATTAAGTAATTTCTCCTCAAGTTATCCCATACAGGAAATGGGGTTCAGAGAATTTTCCTTCAGTGTCCTTCCAAGCTCACCATGGGAAGGGCTGCTTGCTGCTGTACTGTTTTATCATTTGTCTTGTTTCTGCAAGAACCTGATTTTTCACCAAGCTTTCTGCACTTGCCTGGCACTTTGAACTGCTGGAGTCTGGCAGAAATAATCCTCCACAGGAGAAGGAATATCAATGGAATATCTTACTACCTGTTTTGCAGAGTTTTATGAACTTTAGTTATGATTAATGAATACTTTAAAATAACCTTTTTGGCTTTTTACAGTTAACACAGTTTACAGTTATGTGCAAAGCATTGAATTGCTATGCTTTTTTGAATGCAATATCTTCACTGTGATTTTTTTTTATTTTACATTTTTCCTTTGCAGGGGAAACCTGGAAAAGAAGGTGTCCCAGGTCCACCTGGCTTACCGGTAATGGAGGAAGCCTTCTAAATGTTTTCTAAGTGATAGTCTGTTTATGACAACACTATCTTCCTGTCCCAGCTTTTCTGTCATTGTGGAATGGGTTTCAAAATGTTGATTTGCATACACTGAAACATTTCTTTTATGCAGCTGGCCTTGGAACATACCACGTCCTCACAGATTTATGTGCAGAAGACAGAGGCTCAGTACCAGTACATAGATGTCATTGTTTCTATGTCAGATAAAAAGACCTCTTGCTTGCTGCTGGCTGTCTAATGAGATTGAAACACACAAAATTAATTAATTAAGCAAAATTAATTCTACTGAGTTTTTTCTGGTTAGTCGCATTGAAATTTTTGCAAAAGAGTTATACCTTCCCTTTAACTTAAATCAGGAAGAGAAATTAATAGTTTTTAATCACTAGGACCAAAGACATTGTTTTACGAGGAAAAGTTATTGTCAGTGTCATGGCTGTCTTGGCCTGGAATAAGATGACTGATAGCTATTAAAATGTCATTTTGTCAACATATAGTTCTTAAAATATTCCCTTTTAGAAGCAATATAATCTAATGTACTAATTTAAAAGTTGGAGTTGTTCAAATGTGTTTGAAATGCTGTATTCAATTGGTTAAATATCAGTTTTTACTTCATCTCTACATCATTAGAGTCACAGGGACCTTACAAATATCTTACCAAAAGTCTTACTGCCATAATAGGCCATTGCACATGTATCTTACTCTAACATCATCTTTGTCGTGCTAAAATGACCTTCACAGGCAGTCTAAACACATTCCAGTCTGACAAAGAACACTGAATGACAGACCACAAAGCTCTACTGCCTCAGCTAACAGAAAGAAAATTTTCTGTCATGACAAAGACATGTCATTGCTCTGTTCCCATTTCAGCTTTACTCACTAGCAGTGCATTCAACTGCATGAGCTTCCAAGTAGTTCCTCTCCCTTGCCTGTATTCAACTGCAGAAAGCCTTAGTCTGCACTGTTTTCCCTTCTGGTGCTGCTGGCACCTCTTGAGATCAGCACCATCCCGCAGACTGAGCGAGTTCTGGGGGAGAGTATTGAATGTGAGAGTCTTGCATTGTGTTCAGTTTCTCCCATTCAGAAATAGTTTGCAGAGGGACAACAGATCAGACACACCTACACTTGTGTCATGCAGAGCAGCTTCCCCTTGGGAGTGTTGGAGTGTGCAGTAAAAAATGCAGGTTGGGATGGGACACCTGCAGCTTTTCCTACAGACATGGAGCTGTACCTCAAACCGGGTCTTTCACTGCAATTTCTTCTCCTGAGAAAGTTGCATTCACTTTGCCATCACCATGAAAGATTACAGCTTTACACTTTAGATCTTACTGTTGTCAGTGATAAAAGAGTAATCCTTATAAAATTGTATACTGTCACCTGCAGGGACAAAAGGGTGAACAGGGCAAGCCTGGACTGGCTGGAAGGCAAGGAGCTAAGGTATTGTCCAGCAGTTTTGTTATTGCATTTGAGAATAAGGTATGTTTGGGGGTTATTATATTTTATTTATTTATCACTGTGTGTATATTATGTTTCACTTGGCCTAAGAGATGACAAGTAAGGGTATAATGGAATAGGGAATGGATCAGCTAAATAAAGCATGTGTTTGAACTGGTGTCCATCTATGTCTGCTGCTAAGTTTCTGTAGGTTTTGGTGTATGAAGCTGAAAAGTTGTGTAAGGAACAGACACAGGGTAGTGAAGGACTGGTCAGGAACTGTTGTTTTTCTTTAATGTTTTGTGCAATGTACTGAAGTTACAGTGGATAAATGTCATTCCATATATTTTTTTTACTAAACAAACCTATCTCTGTTCTCTGATGAAGGGGGTGAAAGGAAAACGTGGTCCACCTGGAGCTTGTGGTCGAGTAAGTGTAAATTACCTTCATATATCATTTTTCTAAACCGTTAGAATAATCCAAATTGTTTGCATGAGGCAATAATGGATGTACTATGATGCTTTAATCAGACATAGCTTTCACAAAGCACTGATATTGCTGGGATTCTTACACAGATGAGATCTTCCTTCATGTGGAATTGCATACAGTATCTGTGCCTGGTTAGACTTCACCTGAATCCAGCAGTTTTGGCAGGAGATCGGACTGTCAAAAACAGTACAAAAATTCACAGGAGTTAATATTTAAACCAATTTCTAATCACTTGCAGAAAATGGGGCCTTAATTTTAAAATCTTAAGAACAGTTTTTAAAGAAAGCTAAAGTTGGTATGAGCACTATTTCCCTGTCTAGTCATGCTGTCTCCCTTGTGACTTTTCTAAAGGCCCCATGTGCACCTAATGGAAACCTTCTGCCCAAATTGTTTAGAAGAAATAGCTTTATAAAGAGCTGAAGTGTTTGTGATATTGACAGAGTACTAAAAAACCACTGATGCTAATAACAATTATGATTTCATTTCTGGTTGCTTGTAATTAGTAAGGTCTTGTGTTGTCAGAACATCAAATTTATGATTGAGATAAACATTGCTTTAATCAAGTGTTCAGTGTGAGATACTGTGCTTTTCTCTTAATTCTTGCAACTCTTCCTTTTCTTACCATCTTTCTCTTTAGACGGAGTATTACGATTATGTGGTTGGTGAAAAAGGGGATGAAGGACCACCTGGACCTCCAGGACCAAAAGGTCAACGTGGCATGCCTGGTGAGTGGGACATCAAAACTACAATCCTGTAGCAAGAGTGCTCCACTCATAGGGCTTATTGCAGACCACATTTTGAGCAACCTCCTTCTGCCTTTACAAGAATATTTCCTAAATTCACAACTCATTGTTGACTTGAAATGTATCTTGAGACTTTGATTTATAGCATTATTTATCCTTAAAAATAATTGCCAGTGTACAACAGTTGCATGAGTGGTAGATGCCTACTCAGGCAAAACCAAGTTCTTATTTTAACTTTTAAGCTTAAAATGCAAACGATCAAAGTTTGTATTCAATGCTATTGAATAGTGACTTTGTAGAGTACAGAGTGGTTTAACTCAAGTTTTTAATATCTTGCTTTTGCAGGGCCACAGGGTCCTCCTGGAGCTGCTGGTAGACCAGGTATATGCAATAATAAAATACATCGTTCTTCCTGTCTGTTACACAGAATCAGCTTTGTCAAATATTAATTTCAGAGGATGTTAAGAATACCTCTAAGTGCTAAAAATTGTTCCCCAAGAGCTTTGATGGGTCAAGTACTTAGGTTAAATATCATTTTTAAATGTCTGTAGATTCTCACTTTGATTAATATATTTCAAGATAAAAAAGATCTGTGGGATGAACTTGGTGTGTTTGTCTGTCACTTATCCTATTGAGTATTTACTGAGCTTTGAAATGCCATTTCTTCTTTAACTCTGTTTTTGTGTTTTTTCCCTCCTTTGGTTAGGTGTGTCAAGACCTGGTCTGAGAGGTCCCCCAGGATTTCCTGGGCCAAAAGGAGCAAAAGGAGAGAGAGGACAAAGTGGCTTGTATATTGTAGGCCCTCCAGGACTGCCTGGTATTACTGGCAGACCTGGTTCTGTTGGGTTACCAGGTCCTCCAGGAGAACCAGGTACTATTAGTTGCAGGTGTTTTGGATTTTTCCAGGTAACTCTCTCTTTTAAATGTATTGTTGAGCATCTCAAGATGGAAGGGACCCATAAGGATCAAAATACTGTTTCCACCTCATCCCTGCATGTTTTTTATTCCTTAGCAAGTAGAGAATTGTCTGAATAATATGTGATGTAATGGTGCCATGCTAATCTCATTAACAGGTAGAGTAACATTTGGAACTGGCCTACCAGGACTTCCTGGTGAGCCAGGGTGTACAGGACCTCCAGGACCTCCAGGAGATACTGGCATGAGAGGTCAGTTTCAGAAAACTGTCACTCTGAAGTGGATGGTACAATCCAGTAAACTTCATGGATCGTCATTAGATTTTTAAAAATTTAATTTACCTTTTAAAACATTTGCTGAGTTCAGAGTTTTCAGAACATTTATTAGGGATAGTGAGATGTCTTCCTCCCCTTACTAAAAGTGCAGTGATGTGCCAGTGCTTCACACCAGCTGTACAGAACTGTGGCAGGGTGTAGATCTTCACTAGAACAAACAGTTACTACAGATTGATAGGGCTTTGTACACTCTGTTGTCGTGTTCTTGCTGACAGTTTGTCTCTGAAAGAAGCTGCAACTTTCACTCACAGGAGCTGCTGAATCTCTTTGCCCTTTGCTTGTCATTAGAATGACCCTGAGTATTAGAGAGCTTTGTTAGTTGGAAGTGAATGTCCCTTACTTCTTTTGAGAGAATCTGGCTTCTCAGTAAAGTGACTGTATCCAAATTATTTGCTAAAACTTGACTTGAAAAAATCAAGAGATTTAAACTAAATGTTTCTGTCCTTTCAATTAATTGATTGACTTTCTTACCACAGATAACTTAGCATTGTGTTGGATCTTCCAACAAAATTAATATTCTACCACTCCTGGCCAAAAAGTATTAGCTATAACAAACTAAGTAGCACGCTAGTTAAGCTTGAAAATTACTTGCTGTGAAGCAACTAATGGTTTATTTTCATTCTAGGGGATGATGCTCATTTGTGTACTGATTGTAGCTACATTCCGGGAATGCCTGGTCTTCCTGGTTCTCCTGGGCCTCGTGGTCAGGATGGCATGCCTGGTAAATTATCTTGTTCCTAATAAGACAGTAGGAGTGCAAATGATTTTGCTTTTAGCATGAGAATTAGGCGTGGGCATGTCTGCAGCCTGCAGTCCTTGAACTAGCCCTGAGGTGGTGGTGGGTGTGAGAGCCCTGAAAGATCAGAACTTGAAGTGCTGGTAGGCTTTAGGTGCAGCCTGAAGCTAGCTCAGTCTATGATGAGTAGTCAATGTAACAACAGAAACATTGAACACTGGGTGCAGTTATTGGAGCTTGTCAAAATCCGCGTCCTTGTTTTCATTTTTCTTTACAAAATATACTGTTTCTTTTGCAGGTAGAGAAGGAACAACAGGTCCAAAAGGTTCTCCTGGTTCTCCAGGAGCACCAGGGTTTCCAGGGGCTCAAGTAAGACTGGTTTTTCAGATTAACATTCAGATTCCACAAGAATTATTTCAGAGTAACCTCATGGGTTGTGTTACATGCAGGGTTATACCAAGTGATCTCTACAGGTTTTTTCTGTAGTAATGAATGTGTCAGCATGGGTGGCAAGGCACAGCATGTGATGTATGGCTCACTCAGCTTTACATGAGCCTGGCTGCTCAGTGCAGCAAGTTAACCCAGGCAGTGAGGCAGGTAAATAAATACCTGTGTGATTAACCTGTGCTGCATTTCATGGTGCTGAGATTGCTTGTTCTATCTGGTATGGGTAGTCTATAGTTACCTTCTGTTCCTTTATATATTCAATAATCATGGCAGTGGCTGTAAAGCATACATGGATTTTTGTGTGCTGTGATCTTTGTCAGACTTCTTACTTCTCTTGTTTCCAGCATACTCAGAAGTTGCTAAAGCCCCAGCTGTACAGAGAAACTTGCTTCTCATCATACCCTCTTCAGGGGTGCAAAGGACACTCCCTCCTGGGAAATGTTGTGAAGAGGGAAGTCTGCCACCTGCTGCCACACATGTCATTTGGCTGAGCTAACTTGTGCCTGTAGTAGTAATTATTTATGGGAAAGGACAGCCAGTGCTGTCCATTAAAAAATCACACACAAGTTTTTGTTGTGGTGGTTGCTGTACAGATGCAGAATGAGTCTGCTGACAGGCTTTGCCAGGAGCCCCCTAAGAGTTCATGCACCCAAGATCACTAGAGGCCAGTGTGCTTTCAGCTGGGATAGTGTACCCACTTTGTAACCTGTGGGGGAGAGAAGGGAGAGGGAAGTTAACCACGAACAGAGCCAACTATGGCACTTAGAGTGTCCCTGGAGAAATGTGGAGGGGAAATCTCCAACTAGGTCTTAAAGTCCCTCTTTTTATGCCATGGTCTTACTCATTAAATTATGCTGCATTATTCCTGTTTGTAGTCGCATAAATTAAATGGTAGTCATGTCAAAAGAAGTAAAGGCAGGGGAAAAAGAAAAAACAAAACCCCTAAAATCCTGTTCATTGAAGTGTGCCATTACAGAGAATAAAAATGAGAATAGGAAGAACCCCTCTGAGGTATTTAATTTAAAAAAAAACCAAAAAAAACCAAAAAAAAAGAAAACTTGAAAACATATGGCATACATCTAGCCCTGAAATTCTTTTGATAACTCTATTCTAGGGACCTCCAGGTTTTAGAGGAGATCAAGGATGTAAAGGACCAAAAGGTGATCCAGGCTATGTGCATCCAGAAGGGCCAAAAGGTGAGCAAGGAGATCCAGGAGCCAGAGGAGACAAAGGAAGAAGAGGTTCAAGTGGATTTCTGGGAAGATCTGGCTCCAAAGGATCCAAGGGTTCTAAAGGTGAAGAGGTGGGTATGCACTTTTTGCAATTAAGATGGAAATCATGGAAACCCAAGTCGGTATTTTATCTTCCACAACTATCTGTTTAATCTATGCAGATATTTCAGCTGATATCCCCTACCTGACTCTGAGGGTACTGTCCTCAATTGTAACAACCAATATGCATGAAAGAAGGAGAGGAAATACCCTGATGTAATATCAGAGAGAGATGAAGCCAGTGTAGGTACACATTGCTGAAAAACCTCAGCAGTCTAGTGAGGTGTTAGTTTGGATACTGATACTGGAGCATTTTGTTGGATTTCTAAGATGAATAAAATCTTTTTAAAAAGTATTTTCTTGACTACTTATAATGCTTAATAATTCAAATATTTCCTGTTCAGACTTTATGGGTTAATCTTCAATGAGAACTGACCATAAAACTGGAATTGTTAAAGCAGAGCTCAGCAGAATCAAAAACTAACAATTTTTTTTGTATTATGTTGGCTGAGAAACTGTTAACGTGACTGAAATATAACTGTATCTAAACCTGACTCCACAATATTCAAGAAGAGTCAGAGCTGAGGTGGATTTGGTTTTTTTTTCCAAATGTGTTGTAAAACCAAAGAAAAGTGTACAGTGCAACAACACAGTGATTGGAAAAAGTCAGGCAATTGTATTTATTTGTAGTATTTCCCTCTTAACATCCCTCTCTTCTTAACCACTGATACTCAAATTTGTATTCATTTAATTACAAGTAAATCAGAGGAAAAATTTTTTCTTAAATTATCACAGTTACTCTGTTACTAAAATAATACAAGATTATAGTCAAGAGAAATGGGCATTTTGAAAGCTGGTGTCGAAAGCAAGTAATGCTTGGTATACACGTGTAATCATTAGGGATTGCCTGGATCAAAAGGAGATAGAGGACTACCTGGATTGCCTGGTAGACTTGGGCTTCCTGGAGAAATGGGGCTTCCTGGACTGCCAGGTTATGGACCACAAGGAGTAAGAGGTTTTAAAGGCTCTAAAGGAATACCTGGACCACCTGGA
This sequence comes from Certhia americana, assembly GCA_018697195.1. NCBI lineage: Eukaryota > Metazoa > Chordata > Aves > Passeriformes > Certhiidae > Certhia > Certhia americana. The sequence continues at coordinate 15,910,721 of CM031865.1, read as the reverse complement.
CTACCTGGAGAAGCTGGTTTGTAACTTCCCTATTTTACTGTGTTTTACCTATGTTAAGGAGTGCTTGATTAAAATTGCAGAGCTAGATTGAAAACAAAGACATAATTTATGAAACATGGGAAACCCCTCCTTGCCATGGGACTTCCAAAGCATTGTCACAGCTTTGGTCCCTCTGAAGATAGTGGCAAAAATCTGAGGGTGATTAGATACTTGAGGTTGGAAGGGACTCCGTACAGTCTGAATTTTATCTCAGCACAGAGAGAGCTTTAAGATCAGACCAAGTTACTCAAGGCATTACCAATTGGTCCCTGAAGACCTCCAAGGACGAAGACAGCATGTTATCTCTGGGCAGTGTGTGCCAGTGCTTTACTATCCTCACTGTGGAAATAAAAATATTCAAATATGCATCCAGTCATCATCATTAATGTAAACTGAGTCAGCAGGGTTAAATGTAAAAGGCATAATAATTTTTGACTGTTGGAAACATACCAGTGTAGGTCTTTACAGGCAGGCATAATCTGGAAGAACTCAGCTGAATGGCAGACATAGTCAAGGTTTCTTAAAGATAATGCCCATTGAGTGACATGGAGTTGCAGATTTAAGCATTTTGCAGTTACATAGTTTTCCTGGTGACTTTCTGCTTCCTTTTCTGGATCTCTTCTAGCCTGCAGGAGGGCTGAGAGGGAGACTGCATGTGCCAATAAATGATTTTGCTTAATGCAGCCAGGATGTGAAAGCTTTTCAAAGTCTATTGTAGTTTCAGAAATACGGAAACTGTAGAAGACTACATTTTTAGTCAAGTAGATTGATCACTAATATTTTTAAATGCTTGAGATTACATATTGCCAAACTATATACCCTTGTAATGTTTTATAATGTATTTGCTGAAGGTCTGAAAGGAGAGACCAGTAGGGCAACTCCATTACCTGCATTGCCAGGACCTCAGGGACCACATGGTTTACCTGGACCCCCAGGAGTGCCTGGTGAGTACAACACTAAATCAGTAAAACATTTAAAATCAGAAATTGGTTAACTGTAAGGCATCTTTGCTTGGGTTTTGTAGAACAATAGTCCTTAAAACTGTCCTGAACAGCACAGGAAGTTTTTTGACAGTTTTATGGTAGCTTCTGTTCTTATAGTTGTTTCTGTTTCAAGCCTCACCCCTATAATATGTTTGTAACCTCTCGAGAAGTGGAAGTTTTGTGTCTGAATGTAGCTGTTTCTGGAATTTGGCCAGATTGCATAAAAACTTAGCTCACAGGCTCATACATTCTTTGGTTCTGTGAATGTAATTAGCATGTGAAAACCTGCAGTGGAGAAAGTGTCTAAATTCTAATATAATCTACAGTTGTGTCTTTATTAATAAGGATAAATTATAGCACACCTAATCTTACAAGTCAATGTTCTTGGTAAGATAACTCACAGTTTACTTATTTTCTTTGTACAGGCAGGGTTGGAGCAAGAGGTCAGCCAGGTGATCCAGGACATTCAGGACCAACAGGTGACACAGGCTTTCCAGGGCTTGGGTTTCCTGGAAACACGGGTCCAAAAGGTAAAATACTCTTGTTGATGTTCTTACAAAAAAGCAAAACAAACAAACAAAAAATTTTAAGTGCACCTTAAAATAATTAGCAAGTTACAAAAATAAATCAATAAACAGACAGATAAGTGTTTTTAGCTGTCTTGTAATTTACTGCCTTAAGTCTTAGAATTTGCAAGTTTGAAATATTTTGAGGTATTTCAGAGTATCAAGTATCAAAGCTGACAGTAGGGAAATATTTTATAAATTGCTGCTTTCTGGAATATTGCCCAAACAGGTGCAGCTATCTCTTCTGAGTGCTGCACTTAATTCAGATGGATTCTCTTTACCAAGATATGTGTTACAGAGACAGAGCTGTATGAGTGTCAGTACTTCCTTTTTAATCAATTTGGCTTATTTTCAATGCAATACCTGCTGTATTGAACAGGTAATAGAAACCATTGTCAATACTGTAAATTTGGCCATTCCTCATGCAAAGTTATAACTCCCTTTGAACACTGGAAATACTAGGAATTTCTCAAAGTCCTGTAAGGACAGGAGTTAACACAAAAAGCTCAGATACTAAAATTTGTACCAAGGTGCTTGTTAAAGAGAACAGTAGGGAACTGACGTCAGAATGGGTTTATGCTTCAAATTAGTTAATAACAAATACTGTTACAGTCAATTTTGAGTGACTGTGTAAGGAAGAAGATGCTGTGTGTCACATCAACTCTGAAATCAAGATCAGAATCAGAATCACGAGGTTGGAAGAAACCTTTAAGATCATCGAGTCCAACCCATGCCCTACCACCACCTCAACTAAAGCATGTGGCACCACCGAGTGCCACATCCAGTCTTTTTTTAAACACATCATAGGATGGTGACTCCACAACCTCCCTGGGAAGACAATTCCAGCACTTTATCACTCTTTCCATGAAAAACTTTTTCTTTCTATCCAACCTATATTTCCCTTGGTGCAGCTTGAGACTGTGCCCTCTGATTCTGTCACTTGCTGCCTGGAGAAACAGACCAACCCCCTCCTGACTGCAATCACCTCTCAGGGAGTTGTAGAGAGTGATAAGGTCACCCCTGAGTCTCCTTTTCTCCAGGCTAAACACCCCCAACTCCCTCAGCTGTTCCTCACAGGGTTTGTGTTCCCAGCTCCTCTCCAGCCTCATTGCCTCCTCTGGATGTGCTCAAGTGTCTCAACGTCCTTCCCAAACTGAGGGGCCAGGACTGGACACAGCACTCAAGGTGCAGCCTCACCAATGCTCCTTTCAGCTCGTTTAAGCTCCATTAGTGTCAGAGGTTCATGACTGCACACATGCAAATACCCTTTTGTAAAATAAAGCATCTGCACTTCCATTTAATTCCTTTTTCAGGGGATAAAGGACTTGCAGGAGTCAGAGGGCCACCAGGTTGTGAAGGGAAGACTGGAGATCCAGGCCGAGCTGGAAACCTAGGACAACCAGGACAAAAGGTTTGGTTAGAAATACAGCACAGACTTTTCCATAGGTCCCATTCATTAAATTTCATATTGAACAAATAAATAAAAAATTGTAAGGAATATAGGAATTCCTTTATTTCTTGACTAGTTATGCACAAACTATGAAATCAAATTTTTTCTATAAAAAGTAGCTCAAGCCAAAATTTTAGATCCAAATACAAGATTTCAGAATTCCAAGTGTTTGGGATGTTTTCCTACTTCACCTTTCAGACCACAAGAAGGATATTGCTTTGCTTACAGCAAAAAAATTAAGGCCACAGCTGCTGAAAAGCTGCCTGTTCAGAAATCCAATTAAGCATTTATTTGATGGAGGTCATTGACAAGTAAGTATGTATTTCATTTAAGCAAGTGCCCTGTTGAATTGAAGCATGAAGAAAGTAGGTTGGAGGTAATACTGCAGCCACTCTTGCTGATTAACAGAAGCTAATCTACTGATTCTTGACTACTCTGTAATTAGGATTCCATTTTGAACAAAATATTAACACCTAAATGATTTGAAAATGTGGCATTTCCTTCTGTCTGTGTGTGCCCATATGTGATTCTTTTGTATGTTTTTTGATATGATGAAGGAAGAAGGTTGAGGTTGTGAATTTTCTTTTTTGTACTATTTAATCTGTATCTGATGCCACAGAACATCCAGATGTGAAGTGGCCTCTGTGTTCCAAGTATACCATTAGCGACTGATATAAGCTCAGGTCTACTGACCTGCTTCATGAACATATTGATTTGCTGGTACTGAAAACAACCAGCAGTTCAGTCAGCTAAAAAAACTTACTAATTCAAACTTTCCAGTCAGGGAATACACTTGGGACACTTGTGATAAAACCAGTTTTCATGGAAAACAACATTCAGAAGAATGATTTTTCAAAACCTCCACACCTGACTGAGTATTGTGACATATCTGGGTGCTGACCTTGATCATTTAAATAAATAGTTTGATAAAAAATATGACTTTGATATAAAAATAAAGGAAAAGTTATTTTTTTCACAAACTCCACCCCACTTTTAGATATCCAAAGCTTTTCACAACTACAGAAGGCATCCCAATGCATTAAAGACCATATGGAAGGAAGTGTCTTGTATTGCTCAGTAGCAACTTCTTAGGGTTAGAAAGCTGTCTAGATGAATTCCTCAGCTGGCCAATAAGGAGCATCCCAGTGGTCTGCTGAATTGAAGCCATTAGAAATTATAGTGTGAAAGTTCCAAAGGGAATAAGGAGAATCACCCAAATAAAATAAGGTCATTATTCCCACAGTGGAGAAAATATTTTGGCAGATTTGCAAAGCAGAGAGGATTGTTTACATTTCTCTCTGTGTTGCAGGGTGAGCCAGGCATGGTTATTCCTGGAGAGCCAGGAAGAATGGGTTCACCAGGAGGTCATGGCAGTCCTGGATCAAAAGGTGAAGATGGACTTCCAGGACTCCCAGGCCTACCAGGGCATCCTGGGCATGATGGTGAAGATGGCCTAAGAGGTAATGTTGTCAAAGAAGCTCAGGGAGCACAGCAAGTTATTTTAAGGAAAACCAAGTCAAACAATGCTCACTCAAAACCTAAGCCTTAATTTGGCTGTGAATCCACTCTCATGTCTTTTAGGAGATCGTGGCTCACCTGGGGTTCCTGGAGACCCAGGTTTTCCAGGGAAACCTGCTGAATGTCTTATTGGCCTGCCAGGTTTGCCAGGTGGTCAGGGAGCTACGGGCCCACCAGGTAGGACTTTCTGACACAAAAATGCCATTTAGCTGGGTGAGTGTGGGTTTTGTTTCTGCTTTCCAATGGCCTGAGGGAGCTGAAATTGTTTCTGGATATTGGTTATAGAATAGTATGCAAGAAAACATGAATCCATTTAAAATACGCTCTTTCTGTAGATGGGAGGAAGCACTGCTGAGATGGATAAAGGTTCAGATTCCACCAGACAGCATAAAGAGTAAATTGACCCAAATTCCACAGGAAAAAGGATATTTCAGTCATATCTCCCCTGTGGGACTGAACTTAGATTCTGTGGTTCAAATGGGATTGATAAAGAAATAAAAGAAAGGAAGAGCTCAGCTAGGTAGGAAAACAATTTAGTGTCCCAGAAGTACCTGCTTGTATTCATGTGATTTTCTTTAAAAAAAAATCAACACTCAAGTATATAGCACATTCCTTCTCCTATATGTGATCTCAAAAGGATCCTGTATATGATCTCAAAAGGATTTTTTTTAAAAAAAAAATTTAAGTATGAATGAAAAATTGGTGGAGTTTTCAGGTTTGGCTTTTTCTTCTTTTTCTGAGGAAGAAGAGATTTGTCTACTCTCACTTTTTTTTTCCTCTTTTCAAAAAGCCCAGCCCACAGCCCTTGTAAGATTTTCTGATTGTGTCTGTTGCCTTACAGATCTCATGTTTAGCCTCAAACAGGCAGAGTTCAAGCAGAGTTTCATGCTTATGATGTAAAGATAGAGATTCAGGTTTGTTTTTCAGACAGATCTATCATACTACAGTGTTCTGCACTTTTCTTAGGAAGAAGAGGCTTACAAGGTTCAAAAGGAAACCTAGGTCCTCCTGGTTTGAGTATCCCGGGAATCTATGGAAGGCCTGGGGAACCTGGATTAATAGGTCTTAAGGGAAATATGGGATTACCTGGTCCCAAAGGACAGTCTGGAAGGCCAGGAATCTCTGGTTTGCCAGGTAAGGATTCCCCAAGTATTTGTTTTGATGTAGATTTCCTAAGTGAGTCTTTGCAGAAAGGGTGTGCAAAAAGGCCATGTTTTTCCAGACTGAAGAAGCTGAAATATTTTTCCCTCAACACTGTTCATTTATCTTTGAGATTTTATGGAAGAAAAATAATAAATCATTCTTCCTTAAATGATAAGCATATCTTGAAGCTCTCTTGATACTGTGTGGAATTTTCTGTAATAGTCTTCTGAGAACAGTGTTTTACATAGTTTTTTATACAGAAATGTATAATCCTTACAGTAGGATGTGAATTAGTTTATATTCAAAGCACAATGGAAGTGCAAAGTGTTTAGTTCTTACTCAGCATCCCTTTTCAAACAAATAGTTTATAATGCCATCTTCTTTTTCTTAAAATTTCAGATCTAGAGTCTGATAGAGTTGAGTCAAATCAAGTTCTGTCACTAACCAGAGCTAACTTTAAGTAAGCTAAGTGGTCCCAATAGGATTGGTTTGTTTGGTTTATGTCTTTCAGAAATATGTTCAAATTTGTTTTGAAGAATTAAAAAAATCAGTCATGCTATGCTTCTTATTTCTAACAGAGATTTTTCCTTAATATCAATTCATTACCCTGTGGGAAGGAGATGTAACATACCTTTTTATATTGAAAATCTGTAAAGCTTTTGATAAACATGTAGCACTTGACTCAGTTATGCAAACATAGACTTCTGATTGTATTTGAGGGAGTTATTATTTTACAGCTGGTCTTTGACTCCTGAGCCAGGAATGAATGTCGTTCCCATACACCTCATGGCCTGTGTCTCATCCCTGTGTGGGTATCTCAGATACATTATCCTTAGTGTTTGCTATTTCATTCATTGGTAGGAGCTGTTGCAGCTACTAATTTAGGTAATTTGGGAGTTATAAGTCAAAATCCTGTGGTTAAAGATGGGAAAACTGGCTTGGACAGTTACAGAAATAAAAAAATAAAATAAGCAATTGAACAGTGAAATGACAGCCATGAATATAGTTTTCTGAAGTAATGTTCTGTTTAACTGATCAAATACTAAATAATATGTTCCTATTGCTTCAATTCCGCAGGTGCAAGGGGAGATCCAGGTGTAATGGGACTGTTAGGCATTCCTGGACCCCCTGGCATGGTTGGAAGACCAGGCAACCCAGGAATCAGAGGCAAGTGACCACTGTATCTGCCTTCATTATTACTTAGAATACAGGAATTTCAATGCTCAAGTTAGTCTTGTGATCCATTCTTGTGTATGTTATCCCTCTTGAGTACAGATGTTTTACTGGAATTTCTATGAGTCTTGGTAAATCTCTCTTCTGTACATGTGCAGTCTGTAGACTGAACGACATCATTGTATTTTTCAGCAGTTTTGACTTACCACCTTTTCTTTTTAATTTTTTTTAAGTGGCTGGTGATTTGCTCAATAAAGAACAGAGAGCCTTTTTGCTGTTTGGGGTTTTTTTTTTCCATCCTGTGTGGATACCATTATTATATTTATTTATCAGATGCAAAATTATATGTTTATTCACTATAAGAAATATTTTCCATCTCTTGCCATAATCTGTACTTGTATGTGTTTTATTGATGATTGGAGCAGTTAAGAAGCTAGTTTGTTAATTTGGAATGTATATTTACATATGTAAATTACAATTGCTCTTGAAGATTGGCATTATCTGGTTTCCTTTATTATATCATCTAGTCAAGTCTCTTCAGAAAATTTCACTCTATTTTCTTGCAGGTTCTCCTGGCTTCCCAGGAATAAAGGGAAGAAAAGGGTTTCTTGGAGAAAAAGGTGAACCAGGTGATAAAGGTTTTCCTGGACCATCTGAGACCTTGGTTGATATTGGGGACAAAGGAGAACGAGGTTTAAGAGGTACACATTCATTCTTCTGTCATTAAAACTATCAGGGGTGTCACCTGTTTTGCAGTTCCAGTGGACTCTAAAATATGGAATAAACTGACTCGAATGCTGAGAGTACTCACATCGTTTTGAAACAATTATTACTAAACACTAGAACAGCCTATTATTTATGGGATAGTTGGATATTGCATTGAATATTCAATTTCAACAAGCCCTAATTCCTGTGGAAAGCTCTTATTTTAATGTTAAATAATAAATCAGTAGTACCAGGAGGTTTTTATGCATTCATATTTTTACACATTTAGCATCCTTGGCTATACTTACCAACCAGATGCTGGATTGCAAAGACATTAAATCTGCTCAGAAATACTTAACTGCCAGAAGAACTCCTTTGTTTGTAATGTTAATATGGACTCTCTATATGAGCTTTACATGATTAACTAGTACTGTCTGGCTTTTTATATCCATGTTTTCCTATGGATGATTTCAGGAGTTTCCTATTGTCTGCACATTAGAAGTACAGAAGGTCTTAGAGTTGAGCTTGTGTTTTACTTACGTGTGTTCAGAGTGAAATTCCTATGCTCTGCTTCTGTTTCATTAGCTTAAAGAGTTACAAAATTTTAACCTTTGTACAAAACTTATATTCTAAGATGTTGGTTTGTAATTTTTTTTTTAAATGAAACTTCATTTTAGGCGTTCAAGGCCGAGCGGGTGTAAAGGGAGAAAAAGGAGATATTGGTGTGCAAGGTCCCACAGGTGTTGATGGGTCTGAAGGAATGCCTGGTCTACCAGGTATGGAATATGTATATTGAAAATTCCTGTGACCTGGGGACAGGGGGATACTGCTGCTCCAGTGCACACCAACTTGGCTCCAGAAGCAGCACTACATTCTCTCTATTAACTCTCAAGCTTTCCTGAGAATTCTGAAACTGAGCAATTTCAAAAGCTGCTGTTTGAAAGTCACAGCAGCTGTCACCAAATGATTCTCTGTTTTCTTTCAAATATAGACCATTGTTTGGGATGTCAAACAGACAATAATATTAAATCCTGAATAACAATAAAGCCTAAAACCTGATGAAGACAATGAATAAAAATTAATATTTCTATCAAGTAAAAAGAAGTTTGAATTTTCAATATTATTTAAAAATTAATTCTAAAATATTACAATTTTGCACAAAAACTATTTGAGGATTTTTTTTTAATTTCATATTAATTGTATTTTCCTTTTCAAAACCTACATATTTGACTTGCATTTCAAAAGTAAGCAGATTTCCAAAGAAATGCAGGTTTTAAAATGTCAGGCATTGGCACATTGGAATTTAGCTTAGAATGAACATTTAGAAAGAATGTTCAGAGAACATTTTAGATGCATCTGGATCTTTAGTCATTAAAGTGAGTGTGAATTTAGGTAAATTAATCTCAAGGTAAGTGAGTGGGGGAAAATTGCTTAGGTCACAGTCAGGAGCTTTTTATTGTATACTAGTCATGAGAAATCCATAATGAATAAGTAATAATGTGATTGTTCCATGCACAGAAACCAAACTGAACTGCATAAAAACAATAAAAGGATAGTCCAGTGCATAAATACAAATTCATGATCTTGGACAAACTCAGCTAAAATATGTTGCAGTGGCTGCCTCAAGTGCTGTGGTCACAAACCTTAATGGTACATAAGGTATTTGTTATTTCCTTGACTTTCTGAAAACAATAATGATGATTTTATCTGTGTCTGGGGCAAAAGGCTCCATGTTGATTATCTATAAAATAGCAATACACCAAAAAAGGTGTGTGGCAGAGGATTTTGTATCCATGACAGCTCTAACATCTAGACAGTGTCTAAAGCAAACATGTGAAGATGACATTTATTTCTTCATCTTGCAGGAGCCAAAGGATTTATAGGTCTTCCAGGGATTCCTGGAGGACAAGGATTCCCAGGTGCACTCGGAGACAAAGGGGACATGGGAATTCCAGGTCATTTTCTCTCAAGACATATTACAAATTTATAGAGCTCTATAGAAGCATTTGCACAGGTCTGAGTTGTTACTGTCAGCACACCACACAATACTTAGACTGGGATTTATTCTTTAGTATCCATAGACTTTTCTTCACCCCAGCATTTGCTTGACTTGTAGAATGCAATTCTCTCTCTTTATCTAAATTCTTTAATTGATATGTTGTTACATGTAAGAACCTCTTTTTAGAAATAAAATCACGGTTTAAATTACTTTAATGAAGAATTAATATCTGCATATATAAGCATGAGCTCACAAAACATGAAATGTAAAATGCAATTCTGATCCTCTTAAGAATGGTGTCAGTTATTGGTATTTTTTCCAGGTCCAAAAGGCCAGAAAGGATATCCAGGCTTTCCAGGACCATCAGGTGACCCTGGTCCACCAGGCTATGGTGGATTTCCAGGTGACAGAGGAGATCCTGGGTACCCATCTGCTGGGCCTCCAGGAAAACCTGGTCCAAAGGTATAAAGACAGTGGAAAACTTTTCCCCTTTCTAGAGGCAGAGCCTTTGACTATAGAAACAGAACAATTTGTAAGCAAGAGGTGCAGAGTTTGCAGAAATAGATGATTTATTAGTGGTTAGAAAGACAAAAATTCTATTGTGTCATTACTCAGAAGAAATTTTTTATTTCATTATATTTCACTTCTTTTGTGCAAGCATTTCTTATCTGTAAAGATGAAATATCTTGAAGTAACTTGCTTTCTGTAAAAGTTCCTAATTCATTAAGAACAAGGATGTTACACAGTACATCAAAACCTAATGTTAGCAAATGCAAAAATTTTGTAATCCAAACTTGTACTGTTTGGCTTTGATAGTTAGGTAATATCCTTGAACAAGATATTTTTTTCCCTTAGTAATGTGTATTACATTCAATATGTTATGTTTGGTCATATATATATTGCTAAAAATAAACAGTATTTTTAAGTTAGTTCAATTGGATAGTTTAACTCCACATGTTCTGGTTGTTGAATAACTGGAAGTGTTTTTACCAATGAGATTATCTGAAATGTGTGGCTGAGGATGTAAATTCCACTATAAATCCTATAATCTGTCTAAATGATTTGTTTATTTTCAGTGTCAGCAAGGTAGCCCAATGAGATTACTGTCAAAAGAGTCAGTAGGAATTCAGGGGGAAAAAAATGCATTTCAGTATTTTGTATAGCTGCATATTATCTAAGGAATGGATGTTTGGATCAAAAGAGCTGGTAGAATAAAATTGAAGGGAAATCTGTGCCAGGGAAAATATCTAAAACCAACTTGGTTTGTAAACGTTAAAAATACATTTTAGCTATGTCTTAAAGAATCACTGGTATTATGAGAAGACCTCATATTTAGTCTGCTTTGTTTTTTGTCTGAAAATCCTAATGGAACATGTACCTCACCTTTAAAATTGCATGGGATTTTTCTGTTCTTCACTGTGATTCTTTACCTCTTTGTGTGCAACTGTTTCTCAGGGAGATCCAGGTCCCCCCGGAGTTTTTGGCAGCAAAGGAGAAAAGGGCTCTGAGGGTCATCCAGGACTTACAGGAGTACCAGGACCACATGGGATCAGAGGGGAAACTGGAGGTGCAGGAATCCCAGGTATGGGGTATTTTTGGAGGGATGGTGAGCTGGTGACATGCTTGTAGAAGATAATTCCTCCAACTGCACAGGGTGCCTGGGGGTGGCACACTGATTTCTACTGACTGCTGTAAACCTCAACAGCTCCTTTGTGGTCAGGGCAGCCAGGCTGGCTTGTGTCACCTGCAGAGTTTTGCAGATGGCCAAAGCAGAAACAGCAGCAAAGCTCTTAAACTGAGTCAGGGTCTAGGTGTGGTGCCATTTTCCCCCTGCCACACTTTCTTCTTACAGGGACGTTTGGACCCCCTGGAGATACTGGAGTTAAAGGATGCCCGGGCCGCACAGGACAGCAGGGAGTCCCAGGCCCTCCTGGTATGTTATATAGCATCTCTCCTAAATCACTGCCCTGGATTTGGGATTTCATTTCAGTTTGAGGCTTTGTTTACCTCCTTTTAACAGCCCCTTTTCAATGTTATCAGTTCAGCTGATGCAAAATTTTTAATTTTTTTTCACTATTAGAAAGCTTTTTTGCTTTTTTAAAAAATTTTTATAAGTACATATTCAAGGGTCTCAAGATGTGATAGCCACACAATTATAAGGCTTAGGTTCTTTAGGTTCTACCTCCTAAAAGACAATAATAAACTAAGATATAGGTAGATGAAGAGAAGAAAATTAACTGGAGCAGAAAGAGACAGAGTTGTAGTTTTCAGCTAAAGCAACAGAACGAAAACAGAATTTAAAATATATCTCAGGGGTGGTGTGTATATGCCACAACAGAGAAGCATGTATTGAAGATTTTATTATGTCTGTGAAAATAGTGGGGGTGTTAAATCCACTGAAGTCCAGTGAGCTCAAGAAAAGCTCTTTGCTGTTCTATACCAACACAGCTACCCCCATCTTTGAAGTAGCTGAGCTAATTAAATTTCAATGAAGGGGAGTCAAATCTTCTCACTGCAAAATTATAGGAGTTAAAATTATATTGTGGTCCGTTGTAATTCACAGGTGCTGTTGGAGTCCCTGGAAAACATGGACTTGTTGGTGAAAGGGGTACTCAAGGTCAGGATGGTATGCCTGGTCCCCCAGGAGTAAAGGGAGAACCAGGTAACACCAGTGAAATATTTTCATTCTACTTTACAATTGGGGTTTTTTTCTGTAATTGTAGTGACAAGAATTATTTGGGAAGGATTACTGAAGAGCTTCTGTGGAGCCAAAGCTAAGTTTATAAGTATAAGGTTGTATGTGTTTTTATATGTAGTTTTTGTACATGTTGTCAACAACCCAAGTGTATTATAAATGCTTTATTCTCCATACGCTGTAGTGTCACCTAAAAACTTTCATGTCTGCAAGAGTCAAAGTACGGCTGTTCACAGTTCTTATGGGTTTAATCTCAAAGAGATGAAAAGAACCAAAATCCTTTCAAATGAGTCTTCTGTCTTACAGTAATATAAAATAAAATGGATCACAGTGTTTCCCTGCATGAATAGTGAAAGCTTCCATGACCTGAACCTTGGGTTGTGAAACCTTTCTTTTAAAAGTCACTCCTGATGTTATCAATGTTCAGATACATTTATTCCTACACTGAATTCTGACAGAAGTTTATGCTGAAAATGTTTCTTTGCATGTTAGTATCAAGAAGATACTGAGAAGGTATCCGTAGTATTTATAAAGTTTTTTCAAGTTAACTTTGAAGCAATCACTGTTAACATATTTTCTTTTGTAGTTTTTTACATTTATTTTTCTATTTTTCTTAACGACTGAATTAAATGCAGATTTTTTTCTCTGTTTTTTTTTCCTCCTTTTTGTAGAATGTACCTCAAATAAGATTGACCAATAAGAGTTCCTCCTATAAATAAAAACTTAAAAATTTTTTGGGTTTGTATAGAAGAAATGGAAATAATGCATTTTATTTTACGTACAACTAAACTGTGGTGTTTCCTAAAAATTATTTCAGACTTTCAGTGTAATGTGACCTAATATCTTACAGGACCACCAGGGAGAGGGATCCCAGGTGTTCGAGGTGTTCCTGGACGTAGAGGTGAGTTGTCTTTTTAAACAGCAAGAGCTTAATTTTTAAATCCCAGAACCATCATCAAGTTCCTTCCTGCTTTCAGGTGCTTGAAATGGCACTAAGAGTGTCAGAGGAACTCAAGAGTGATTCTGTGCTTTTGATCAATGGTTTGGTCCTATATATTAAATGTTAGAGCTGTTGCTTGTAAAGTTTAGATTGTTGTAAAAGGGAAATAAAGAAGCTGACTTCTGTGGTCTTATGAAGGTGACATACACATTCTAAAGCTTTTGAAATTTTATGGTGATATATAATTTGATTAATAATGTGTGCTCTTATGAAAACAAAATCTTTCTAAATGTTAAGCATACTTTGAGATAGCTGCAGTGATTGCATTTTAATTTTGTTCAGCTTCCCTTTTATACTGATAAACAGAAGGGACTCTTCCCATGTTTTAGATTTTACATTGTATTTCTGCTGCTGGCAGAAATCCATTTATTTGCTTTGCTTTAAAAGAGTAAAATTAAAGCACTCTAAGGTCGACTTCAGAACAATATTCTTCTGGAATAGTTTCTTATTTTGTTGTATTCATATTGATGCTTCCAGCTGGGATTTAGTTTAAAAGATTTGTTAGTTCTGATGAACAAAGAAGCATTTCTTCTACTTATTCATCAATAAGTTTTCCATTCTCTGGTCTGTTTATCCTTATCAAGTTCGTTTCTTGGGATGAGCAATCTCTGAAGTGGAGTGGGTTTTTTTTTTAATTTGTGGAGGTTTTTAATTTTAAAAAGTGGTGTGTACCTTGCTGTGAGTCCAGTCTTCTCGAAACTATTTTGCTTTAGGATAGCAGGGTGGCTTTGGGAACTTCTCTGTACTAAAAACAAGGGCTGAATTCCACCCTTGCCATATAGGAAATGCATATTCAGAGTTGTCACATCACCTCACTGTCCTGAGAGCCTTCCCCACATGTAATATTCACACTTTGCAGGAATCAAAGGAGACATGGGACTGCCTGGTTTTCCTGGGCCTCCAGGTGTGAAAGGTCATCAGGGAGATCGAGGACCCATTGGACCTCCTGGCTTAGTGGGGTTACCTGGATTTCAAGGCACCACAGGCGTGGCAATCACTGGCCAGAAAGGGAACAGAGGAATTCCTGGTGCACATGGAAGACCAGGTGTGTTGTTGGAACTCCTTATTTGTCTGAAAGGCTATACTGATAGTTGAAAGTAGAAGTCAGCCTATCCAGAATTCAAGGTTGAAAGGGGTATTCCCCCAAGACAGTTCATAATTAAACAGGACCCCTTAGAAGTTAATGCAATATTACCATTGCAAACAACATGATCTAAGCAGTGGCATTTAAATTAAAGTAACTCTAAACTTTTGAGTCCACCTGATTGCATTATCTTGCTTTCCTCCCGTGTGGTCAGTAGGGCAGCTGAGATCCAACTTTGTAACAAAGTGAGATAGCATGAGTGGCACTTAGGGACATGGTTTAGTGAGGACATGGCAGTGTTTGGTTTATAGCTGGAGTCAATGATCTTAGAGGTCTTTTCCAACATAAATGATTCTATGATTCCAGACTTGACTGCGACTGGAGGATATTCAAAAACCTGTAGGGTTAAAGAGTACTGTAAATTCTGATCTTAGAATAAATCAGCAGGATAGGAAAAAGTTGTTGATTTTTTTTCAAAAGTGTGTATATTTCCTTGGAAATCACTAAGGTTATAAACATGAGAACCATTATGGAGCCATTGAATGTTGCACTGTGTTGTGTGTAATCTATGTGAAAAGCTGTTGGCAGTAGTCTTCACTTACTCTGATCTTTCTGTATAGGTGCTCCTGGTTTTCCAGGCCTTCCTGGTTTTCCCACTTTCAGCGTGAAAGGAAGCAAAGGTGTCCAAGGGGCAGATGGAATACCAGGGCCAAGGGGCCCAGCCGGTGACATTGGCCCTCCTGGTCCCAAAGTCAGTGAAAGGAATATTGCTTCTTTCTTACTGCATTGATAGTCTGCTCCTACCATGAAAATAATACCCATTAAAAAACCCTCCAAAATCTCGAAACAAACAGCAAACCCAAACAAGCATCCCCTCCCACCCAGTGTGACAAAAACACATCTTAATAGAGAAAATACCAAAATGGATATGAGAGGCGGGTTTTATGGACTTAAGTGGATCAATAAGAATTGGGTTTAATTCCTGGTATGTCATTTCCTTGGCTATTCTGTCTTACAGGATAATATGAACAATAATATGACTATTTCTAACATGCTTAAAAATGGAGCAGATAGTTCTAGTTGTAGCATATTCTGTGAACATAATGCTTTGAATATTCTGAACAAAAATAAAATGTATTTCATTGTGTGAAGATGCTGCTCCTGTTTATTACTGATGTCATGCTTTGCAGGGAATAGAAGGTCGATCAGGCTATCCTGGTGCTAGAGGGCACCCTGGATTTCTTGGATTCCCAGGTGTAAAAGGTATTCATATATTTATTATGTACACTCCTGTGTGCCAAATACAATCATTTACATGTTGAGTTATAACAGTATTTGTGTATAAGGGGTTCTAGAGGCACAAGGTTTTGCCATGAAAATTGGGGTGTAAGGTCTAAATGAAAGCATTCACTAAGAAAGTTTTCAGTGAGGTACATGCTCTGGTGGGTCCAAACTTAGTTCAGGTGCAGAAGAGCTCACATATCAACAACCTCCATCACAGGCAAATTCAAAATGAGTTTGTCCTTAGTGAGTGATGAGCTGTAATGACTTTGGCACTGAGTCAGCCAATTGGAAATATCCCACCACTGCTAAAGAATGTGACTTTTTGACAGCCTCTTAGCTACAGAACTCAGGAACATTTAATCATAATTACAGCACTAATTCTTACTCTGTTTTCTGTAAGAATAGTTCCAATTATAATCTCATTTAGAGTTTATCAGCAGATGAACTGTTAAAAGTATTGGCTTCATTAATTTCATATTCCTGAGGGTAAGTTTAATCAGTAGCTGGCTAAAAATCCTTTTAATTTAGACAATTTTCTAGTGATTTAAATGTGATGCAGGCCTTCATTACTTCAGTATTCTCATTTTTCAGTTGCATGATTTACAGTCACACAGAATTATCGTTATCTGTTTAACCTACCTGTTTGTGATCCATGCTAACTATTGTGCATTTTAAAATTGTTCTAATTGGCAAAGTCACCACACAGACAGTAACACTTTCACATTTCAGATGAGTCTATAGGCTGTGATACCATCTGGGAACTTTGCATGGATTGCACAGGACTCTTCAATAAGCCTTTGAAACTTTGACAGTTGTTTTGACATTTTAAACCAGACAGATGTATCTTCAATCTTCTCTTTTAGGAGAAAAGGGTAATCAAGGACCCCCAGGACCACAAGGTGCAGAAGGGCCAAGGGGACCAAAGGGCCAGCATGGTAACCAACTCTTCTCCTTCCAATCAAGCTGACTTAGATTGATTTATTTGGATCAAATTTGGGTTTTTTTGTAGTTTGTTTGCTTTCTCTTAATATAAAGCAATACATCTTCATTATATTTTTGTTGCTAGGCCCACCTGGAGTCTCTGGAAAAATATTCTCCATCCCAGGAAGCAAGGGTCCTCCAGGACTGCCAGGAATCCCAGGAACACCAGGTGATCAAGGAATTCAAGGGATTCCTGGACTACAAGGTGATTTATATTTTTTACCTCTATGAATGCCTGTGTGTGCTGCTTAGCAGAACATTTTTGTTTGGTGGAGAAACTTCTGCGTAGAAAATTGACATGTCTTTAAAAAGAACTCACCGCATTTAAAAATATCTCTTTGTACCTTGTTAACACCCTAATATTTATACCCTGTCCCATTCCATGTGCCCTCCACCCTTGCAGTGAGTCAGTGAGTACATCCCTTAATATAAGCCTAAGAAATACAGTGGATGAAAGCATTCCCCATTTTCATACAACCAGCACTATGCTCAGGATGTTTGTCATTTATGGGGAGGAGGGAATTACCACCTTTAAAAAAAAAATATTCTAGATGTGCTCCAGTGTGATTGTCTGTCCTAGTCTGTGGGTGGGAAGGAAAGGGCAGGCTTCTTCTCATGGCACCAGAAGTGAAGCCTGCCACAGCTGTGAGGAATGGAGAGGGAAGGAGAAGGTAAAGTGATGTGGATATGCAGTGGGTATCTGGGCACCCTTCCTAGTACCACAGCTTTGCACCCCAGGCAGGGAGTTCTTAGGGGCAGGCCTGCTGAAAGCATCTTTCTGCTGTACATTCAATATTTCCTTGTAATCTTCCTGATTAAAGATGATGACAGTTGCACTATAGATAGTCTGAAAACTTCATAAGTTCATGCTTTTTTTCTAACACAGCTAGATTTATGTGGAGATTTTAACTATATTCTTTACCAGTTATTAAAATCTAGAATAACTACTGCCATATTCCTCTGGGGTTTTTTTTTCCTGATTGCAATTTAGGTCCTAAAGGAGTAAAAGGTCTACCAGGACGTTTTGGTCATCCAGGTCATCCAGGATTGCCTGGTCCAAAAGGAGACAGGGGATTTCCAGGACAAAGAGGTACAGGAAAGCAGAATCTGTGTTTGACTGGTACTACTGAATTTACAGATAAACTGTACTGCTGATTTCTGTAAATCCTTCCTCTTACATGTATTGAGATTCTGTAATTTACAGATAATTTACAGCAGTTTTGGGGATGCATGTAAGCACATTCTTCACTTTTAACAGATGCATGTTCACAACTGAAATAGTAATTTACAGAAATATGCCTTGACTGTGCTCTTCTGTTATTAATTACGTCTATTTAGTCACTTGAAATCCCTAGGTACCAGGATGCCTTTTTATTACATCAAAGTAGAACTATTTTTATTTAGGCATCATGAATTGTTTTTACTTTAAGCTTCTTTTTGATAAAAATGGCCATGGTTCTTTAAAATACCTCACTATTCCATGAAGCTATGCAGTGTAAAGCTGCCTGAGCTAGGTCTGAAGGGATTCCTACATCTGCCACAAATACTAGCTGTTTTTAAGTTGTATCTTGTTATTGGTAACTTTTTTGTTAGTTTTCAAGCAGTTTCAATAATTTAAAAGAAATGAAAATTCAAACAAAATTATAATGCTTGCAGACATATTTATTTCTCATCCACAGGACAGCCTGGATTGATTGGCTTTCCAGGTCTGCAGGGGTTACCTGGATCACCAGGTACTATCATTGCTGGTCCAGCAAGAAAAGGATTTATCTTTACCCGGCATAGTCAGACAACAAAGATTCCTTCATGCCCACTTGGGACATCCCAGATCTTTGTTGGCTATTCACTGCTTTTTGTACAAGGAAATGAACGAGCACATGGACAAGATCTTGGTACTGTATTGGTAAAAAATTTCTGATTGTTGTCTTAGAGTCCAATAATTCTAAGTTGTCATGAGACCAAATGTACAGTAAGTGTCTGAGATAAGCATGGGTTTCAACCATCTGTCTCCAGAGCAGCCTGGAGTCAATTCAGGAATCATGGTTTAAAAGACACCTTTCTTGCCTGTACTCATATTCCCTTGCTGATTTCCCTAGGATTTTTTGAGGAGAAATTCAGTTACTTATGGATAGATGTCTAGTACAAACCTTCACAATGTTTGAAGAGGACTGACAGTAACACCACAGGATGTGAAAGAGAATCTTGTGGGTTTTGGAGCCTAAGCATCCCCTAAGGGATGCTTTAGGGTGTGAACAATGTCACCAGAAACTTTTGTTTAAGCAGCTGAATCCCTGCCACTGTCAAGAACTGATACCATTCATGAAGATTGTATTATTTCAACAGATTTTGGGGTTTTCCCATGTTTATTATATAGATACTTTTGTATAAACCAGAAGCATTTTGCTTTCATATTTTACTGTACAGACACTTCTTATAGTTACCAACTGTTTTAATTTTTCCTACAGTACATTGGGTGCCATCATGTGTCTCTTCTGGTCACTGCACTAAATTTAATCTCCTATCTGTCACAAACCTCTCCTCTTTTGTCTTCTAGGAACAGCTGGTAGCTGCTTGCAGAGGTTCAGCACTATGCCATTCTTGTTCTGCAGCCCCAATGATGTTTGTAGCTTTGCTTCTCGCAATGACTACTCCTACTGGCTGTCCACTGCAGTGGTGATGCCACCAGACATGGCACCCATTTCTGGCAGGGCACTAGAGCCCCAGATAAGCAGGTAAGAGAATAAGTATTTTAGCTCTTCTGCCCTGCAACCACAGAGGCATCATAAATTGTTTAAGTGGCAAATCTTAAGACTTGCCTGTCTCAGCCAGTACAAGCACTGACTTCAACAGCCTGGTTTTTGATTATCCACCTAAGTATGCCAAATATTCAGCGATACTCTCAAAAGAAGTTAGAATAAAGCTAGGGTCCCACCACAGGGCCTACTGCACAGCCAACATAAGAAAATGGTACATTGTCCTACTGTTTGCAGGGGTTGTTTTCTTAAGACTCTATCATTATGGATATCAGAGACAGACTAAAATGAAATGAAGACAGCTTCATTATTTAGAATTATAGCACAAATCAAGTTCAGCTTTCAATTCTGGATGATGTATTTACTGTAGTTCATGAATAACATTGTAAACTGAGCTGAAGGTTCTCAGCAATGAAACCCCCTTCTGCAAGTGTGGCCCTTTCTAGTTGCTTAGAATAGCTGAGAAGGATGAAGATCAACTTTGGGGAAAAGTTTTAAAAGCATGAAAGACCTAGAGCAGCAAAATCCAAGGTGGGAAGGCAGGCTTTGCACTCCTACCTTCTGTCCTGCCCTATCCAGTTGTTGCAATCCAGTAGCTCAGCTTCAGTTTCCTCATTTAGGAAATAAAGATTACTTTTTCTAATCTTAGCAAATAAAGGTACAGAAGTACAGAACTTTGTACTAAACCAGAACATAAAGGAGTGAGCATGTGAAAAAGGTAAAATTTTGCTCATTACTTCATTAAAGGCAAAATCAAGAAGCTCAAATGTTCTGGAATTATTTCCCATCTTATAACAGTTTAGTCTGGTGTTATTAGTAGAGATTGCAAAGCAATTGCGAGGTAAGGTATATAGGTTACCTTCAATTTACTTAGTCCTCATTAAACACAGAAACCTGTGTGAGTAGTAGCATTTATAGCAAGGTATGCTATGCCATGAGGTAGCTACCATCCTAAAAGGCAGAAGTTTGTTCTGCTTTCATGTTTTGCTTCATGTCTGCACTGAAGGTATGTGCTTTCCTTCACAGGTGTGTTGTCTGTGAAGGAGCTGCAATGGTAATAGCTGTTCACAGCCAAACAACTGTAGTTCCTGCATGTCCAGATGGCTGGATGTCTCTCTGGAAGGGTTTTTCTTTTGTTATGGTAAGGGTATAACAACTTGAATTACTCATTTTCAGTGGTGTTTTCAGTTGTTCATAGCTCATTTTTTTCTTAATAACTGCTGAATTATTTTTTTTGCCTCTGCCAAGAAGTAGAAAATAATTCTGTTAATCCTTATTCAATTCCAAAAGCATAGAAACAGCTACTCAGATCTGTTCACAAAAATATGTGGGCAAGAGGAAAAGCGGAAAAGATGAGAGAAGTACTAAAGGATTTTAGTCTGACAAAAATAACTGCATGCATTCACTTTCACATGTTGTGCTAAGATCTAGGAAACAGGTTTGGGGAGTGAACTGGTTAAACTGGTCCTGAACACAA
Source organism: Certhia americana (assembly GCA_018697195.1). NCBI lineage: Eukaryota > Metazoa > Chordata > Aves > Passeriformes > Certhiidae > Certhia > Certhia americana. The sequence continues at coordinate 15,889,871 of CM031865.1, read as the reverse complement.
AAACGTAGAAATAATTGACCAACTCCCATGGCCAGGATGTTCTTCGAAAAATCAGATTTGGGGCTGGACTGCACAGAAAGCTAAAATCAAAATAAATGCAGAACACTGTCTACAGAAGACTGCCTCAGCAATTTTATGCCATAATTAGATATGAGTGAAGAAAGTTCATAATGTAACTGCAAATTGAGAACTGCTTATGGAACTAACAGTGGTTTTATAATAGGGGATGTAGTATTTCACCTTTGTTACCCATGTTTGTAGGATGTCATAGGAATGCCAGCAAAGGAAGGTAGAAGAATTTTAAACCCCTCTTTTTTGTATAATGTAAAGCTTTTAGATCTAAGGTGAGATTTTTATTTCTCCTGCGATTTGGCCCCAAGTAATAGTAATAATAAACTGTGAAAAGAATGAGAGAATTTTTTATTTAGAGTATTTGGTTAAAATTATTTGCTTGTTTTCAAGATCAGCAAAGTTAGATGGTATTTTCTAGTCAATTTTAAACTGGTTTAAATTATTTTAGAGCTACTTCTACAAGCATGTACCAACATTAGAAAAGGAAAATGGTTTTTTTGCTTTTTATGTTTGCAGAAGTGATCAATGCAACAAAAATATGAAAACACACCCCCACCAATTTTGTTTATTTGTAATGTAGTTACTGTTGAACTCAACTGGACAGAAGCCAGCTTTCTTGTCTTTGTACTGGTTAGTTTCATGCATTTCATCAACCTGAAAAAGGCCTTTGCAGGGACTTAAGAAATGCCATAACTGCTTGAATTTTCAGAAGGCTTCTGTGCTTTATTGTAAGTTTTATCAAGTGAATCTGTATTCATTTTATTTTGTCCAAGATATACCACAGAACATACGGTATGTTTTAGAAAGAGGTTTGGGGTTTTTTCTGCCTGCAGTTTACTAAAAGCTGATAGACAAGTTCTCATCAAAATGTTTTGGTGGTTACAGTACACAAGTGCCGGCTCAGAGGCTTCTGGCCAAGCATTGGCATCTCCTGGATCTTGTCTGGAAGAATTTCGGGCTGTCCCATTCATAGAGTGCCATGGCAGGGGGACGTGCAACTACTACACAAATTCCTACAGTTTCTGGTTGGCATCATTAAATCCAAGAAGAATGTTCAGGTAAACTGTACTTCCCTGCATCCCAGTGCCCATGGAGACAATAAATGCCTGCAAAATCTGTGCGGGCTTCCTTTTTAATTCCCTTAAGGTTAGGCACCCCTCTTTGTTAGGTGCAGGGTCATTTTGTAGCACACAGATCTTTGAGCCAAGAATTTCAAGGCTGCTGTCAGTAATTCTATATCCAAAGTCTCATTGTCTCCCCCTGTTTTTTAAAGAAAAAAATTGAATGTTTGGGTTTTTTCTTCTAGGAGACCTGTGCCACAGACTTTGAAAGCAGGACAACTAGAAAATATCATCAGTCGTTGTCAGGTCTGCATGAGGAGACCAATCTAAACAGTGGCCACTCTTCACAGAACATGAAACTCTGATTTATTACGAAGAATTGCCTAACTCTGAAGAGCTATAATTTATTAAAGTCCAGCTGCATCTGGAAAGAAAATTATAAATTGCCAGTGCAGCGCTGTGGTGAGGTAGGGCAACAGTTTGACTTTTGTCTTTGGCAAATGACAAAGCACTTTGTTGGAGGAAGCTTATAATGGCATCTGCAGGGGCATCTGCTGAACCTTGTCATTTCTGAGCTGCATCTTCACCCTAAAACTACAGCATCATCAGATCTTTAAGGAAAGATGTTAATGCTGCCTTGTGTCACGTGCTTTTCAAACAGCAAGACAAACTAAACGCTCCTGTATCAGCTTACATATGTTCAATGTTCCAAGTGGATATCATTTAAGATGACAGTCTGGCACTTAGGAGAGATAGGGTTCAATAGGAAATATTTTCAGTGCACTTTTAACTATATAATGATTCATTAAGAGTTGTTTTGGTTTGGTTTTCTTGTCTAATAAACAAGTATCACGTACCTCACCCTTCCTCTGGCTGGCAGACAGGAATACGAAGCTGTTTGTATCACTGTGATGATCATGGTGCTTGACTGGCCAGAGAGGGAGCGACAGCAGGCACTGGGCAGGCAGGACAGTGCTGACAGGCACTGGCTGTGTGCTCCTCAGTGACTGTGGCTAAGGGTTGGCGAAAGAAAGGGCTGGAAAGTTTTCTAAAGAAAACTTTGACACGGCTTTTGATACAGATCATGCAATCTTTGAGTTCTTCAAAGTTGGCAGTATTGGGCCTCTATTATGATCACATGCTTTTGTCTGTCCTGAAGAAAAAACTATTTACCATATAATTTGGGATTTTGTTAGAATTAACAATTATTGTTTGGCTCAAGGGCTCCCACGGCATTAGCAGGTTATCACACACCCATCAGGATGTGATTCCTAACAAAATCTGTATTTCTATTTTACAGTATTTCATATTTCAATTTTTATCACAAATTATATTCTGTGTATTCTGTATTTAAATATTTAGCATGCATATCTGCAAATGAAACCATTTATTCCATCCAGATAAATGTATGCATCCAGAATTTTTAAAAAGACTGATATTTAAATTTTACCATCTAAGCACTGACTTATGTACAAGAGAATCCAGCTGTAAATGAACATAAATACTTGAAAAGCACTTTCATTTGCTCATATAAATTATATTGAAATTGTAGCTCTGACTTTTTTTAAAATATTTATAACATTGCACTTGCAAGGCTATTTAAAATTGTAATATTGACATTTAAGATGTTAATATTTTTTAATACTTGCACAATTTATCAGAATTTCGGTATTTAGTGTTACAGAAGAAGCCTAATTAATCTGAATAGTTCTGTAAATGCACCATTTTAAATGTAGGGTCTAGCAATTCAGTGAAATAACCAGGATTTCTCATTTAGATGTTTTTTTTAGCCAGTGAAATTTTATATTGTTTCTGTTAAAATACTTGCATTGTGTTTGTCAGACTGTTTGAATTTTCAGTGTTAACCTAACGAAGAAAAGGCTTTGTCTGTGTTCCATGCCAGTTTCTTATGATGGAGCTAATGTGAAGATACCATTTTACATGAACTGAATGGATATTTGAAAATTATTGTTTGCTCGAACAGTCATAGTAATTCTGTTTGCAAGGTATAATTGTGAATTTACAGGGCTTTATGAAGAATCTCTTTGCAGATGCACTACTTATAAGAAAGTATTAATGTCAAGTTAATATTTAGTCTTTCATTTGAATCAAGCCTGGGGTTGAGGTTATCTTCCTTAAAACAATCACATACTAGATTTTTCCATAAACTCTGAAGTTTGTTTTAAATACTCAAAGATAAAGTCCACACCTGTTGCTTGGTAGGTTGTTGGGGTGCTAGTGGTTTCTTTTTTTTCATTAAGGCTCAGTGCAGTCATCCAAAGGCATTGTAATAACATAGAATCAATGACTCTGGAGACTTTCAGGTAAAACTTGCTAGTAAAATGCAAATGTGAGTACCTGAGGCTGAATTCTGCTGGAAATGTGTCCAGTAGAGAATAATGTAAAGAGAAGGGAATGGATTGTGGCTTCAAAGTGCAAAGGTAAGTTACAGAGAGTTACGTCTCATAGCATAGCATGTAATTGGAGGTTATGCCTTGTTCCTAGTTTTGGATTCTGCTGCTCACTTTTTGTGTGGCTTTCAACAAGTTACGAAAGAAAGATGTTGATAAATAGCTCTAGATTTTGAGTGCTCAAATGAGTCTTTCTTTCGAAAGCATGAAATACAACTGCAGGGACACATGTTTGTCAAGCCTGGCATAATACAAGCTAGACACTAGAAATCAAAGAAAAACTTGGAAAAAGTTCATGTTAACTTCTCACTGAAGCTGCAGATCACTTTACTTCTCTACTGCTAATGGTTGTTGTGAGGATTAGTTAACTGATGTCTGTAAATGCTTTGGGAGCCTTAACTGGAAAGTGCTGATGAGGTGCAAGCTGTTAATATATTGTACTGAAAGAATGGACACATGAGAAATTGGGAATAATGAGCGAACAATGGGGGCTGTGTTCTGCTAAATACAGCCAAATAAAAATATTTTGACTAAATAAAAGACCCATTTCCGTGTTGGCTTTTATTTTCCTTTCCAGTACTAATGATCGTGTCCACTACCCGTGCATACCAAAAACAGTGTTATCTGATTAAAACACAGGGGGTAGACCTTGTCCTCAGAAAGACACAAGGTGGCCAAAAATAAGATCAAATGTGAAATCTTATGGAAACTGCTGTATCATTCTCCATGTTAGACAACTTTTATTTAGTAGGAGATCCTATTTCTGACCACTTGCCTCTGTAAAACAGTGGTGTTGATATTTGTGAAGAGCTGAATTAGCAAGTTGCAATCCTTTGATCAATATATGCTTCTGTGGTGGAACTGACCTCCAAAACATTGTAACCATAAATCCAAAGAAAGGAAAAGCTCTCAGCCCGATTTCTTCTCTTTAAAAATAAAAAAAACCCTCATATATAGAATAGCATCTTTCATTGTATTTTCTTCTATGGAGTTGGAAAATTGAGTTACGCTATGAAAGAGCAGCTGCTCCTCGGTTCTCTGAGGGTCAGTTTCCAGAAGGGTCAGGCAGTAGTGCCCTTGGAAGCGCTTTAACTCCGTCGGGAGCCAGTGCTGTGCTGGGCAAAGCTGGCATGTGCGCTGGGTGTCAGCGGGGCAGGAGAGGGACGGCTGTCACCCGCGCTGGGTGACAATCGTTCTGTGATGTAACGGGGCGGGGATGGCTGTGGGCCGGGCAGGGCCGGGCAGCTGAGAGTCGGCCAGGTACGAGGCAGCGGCTCAGGACAGAGCAGGCTGCAGTAGCAGAGCTCAGCGCTCTCCCGCCCCAGCCCGCGGCCATCCCGCTCCCTCAGCTCCCGCCCGGCCCGCGCCGCGGGTCACCTTGCCGGGCACCCCAACGCGCCTGCGCGGCGCACGCCTGCCCTCGGTAAAGATGGCTGCCCCCGCTTCCCTCACACCTCAGGCACCGGCGAGAGCCGCTTCCGCCCGCCTCCGGTCACGTGACGCGCGGCCCTTACGGAAGCCCGATGGGGACGCGCAGGCCGCGTTTGGCGGCCGGCCCGCGGAGCGCAGTGCGGGCGCGGTGTCGCGGTGCCTGACGCGCTGCCGGCCGGCCCAGGCTGGCAGCGCTTCCCGCTTTCCTCCCGCCGCACGGGGTGAGTACGGACCGCCGGAGCCCGGCGGCAGCGGCCCCAGTTGCGCTCGGAGGGCTCGGCCTGCTCGCGGGGCCGCAGCCAGCCCTTCGGCGCGCTCGCAGCTGCAGCCCCTTCAGCCCGTGTGTCCCCGCTCCCCGCGGCCGCCTGTCCGCTCAGCCCGGCCCCCTCAGGGCCTGTCCCGCCCCCTGCCCGGCCCGGAGCCCCTCGGGCTGTCCCCCGGTGCCGGGGTGGCTGCCGGCCCGTGTGGGAGCGTTCGGCGGTGGGACAGGCACCGGTGCCGGCGGCTGCAGCCGCCCGGGGACACTCGGGGGGCGGGAGCGCCGAGCCCGACAGCTCCCCAATCCCCTCGGACATTATCCCCGCCCTGGAGACCCCCTCCATAAAGGGAAGGAAGCACCTACCCCCCCTCTATTTCCGAATGCTATAGCGCAGCGAGTAGTTGCGTGTTCCAGAAAAATGGTTGTCAGAGTGACGTTTTTGTTCTAACGTTCTCCAGCATTTTTTCATATTGAAAAAAGAAAAGTATTTTGTGTTAAAACATTCTGCTGGAGTAAAAGTTGAAAGAATGCAGCTTTTAGTGGTTTGTGATCGTACAGCCTTGCTCATGTGTACTAGGTACGTTTTGTTGATTGTCATCCCCGTGCTAAGGAGAGGGACCAGTGTATTGTATGGGTTCAGCACCTGTAACTGGACTTTGCAGAACAGCTTTCAGCCTTTAGCCTACACCTGGGGCTCCCCTCCCTCTGTTCTGTTCGTGCCTTGTTAGTTCACAGCCTCTCTGATCTGTATTCTCACAGAGGGGCCCAGAACAGGGTCCTTTGGGTCCTTAATTCCTATCCCTAACTTTGCTCTGAGTCTTCCCCTTTTCACTTGTCCAAGGATATCTGGGCGCTTGCCAAGGGAACACTTTGTAGCTTATGTGCTAATGAACAGGGGATTGGTGAAGTAGCTACAGCGGGAACAGTAATGGAGCTGGAGAAGCTACAGTTTGGTGTGGGTTGTAAAACCTCTGAGCTCAGTGCTGACAGAGCTATACTGTTACCAGAGCTCTTCTTTTATCTGGAGCTCCACACTGTGCAGAACATTGCTGGTTGCAGCACAGATATGGCCAATGTCTGAGTATGGCCAAAATGCTGCCAGTCATTCCTCACGTTTCTATGCATCGCTCATCCTTTTCTCTTGTTTAGGAGGGGTCTCTCTGAACATGTAACTCAATTTCTATAACCTCTTTTTTCTCTCTTGCCTTATTGTCCTCTGGATTTCCTCCTTCTTTTCTTTGTTTCGTTAAATGCTGTTGATGCTCATTTGCACTTCAGCTGTTCTCTGTCTATTTGCCCTGTATTTGTGATTGAGTTGTTATTGTCTTACCATTCTCAGACTTCTATTATCAGGCCTCTTTAAGAGGTACTTAGTTCTGTACATATCAATTTTAAAATCCTCAGTCTCCTGATTTATTATTAATGCTTTCTGTAAAATGCTTTGGGTAACAAGAACATTGCAGAAAACATAACTTCATTTTGTTCAGAAGCTTCATTAAAATGTTTAATCTGTTGCTGAGATCTCACTGTTTCTTGTTTTGCTGTTCCCTTGTTAAAAGGAGTAAAAATTGAAGTCACTTTGACAGCAAATCCAGTTCTTGGTGACACAAAGTAGACCAGAGTAGGAAGACACTGAGTTATTGCAGCTGTAGGTCCTTGGCAAGTGCTGCTAAACCTACACAGTGCCATTTAGTTTATAAATACTTTGTGCTGCTGTCTGGTTTTGTGTAGGTTTTGCCTCGCAGCTGGAAAGCAGTTGTTGTGCAAGCAGACGTGTGTCCTAAAGCCACACCACACCGTGGGGAAGCTGAGGTGCAAACGCTGCTGCAGGGCAGGGATACTTGATTACTAAAATTGGAACCAGACACATGTTTTAAAATGAGAGTGAGCAATCAGGGAAACACCTTTTATCACATGTGAGCAGTAAGTGTGCTTAAAGCTGCTGCCAGTCAGTACTCTGGGTGCTGTAAGTCCTTAAAATTTGGTCTCTCTCTTGACATGATTTTTATGAGATCGGGAAATGCTTTACTGATCACAGACAATCTTTAAAAGCAGCTTTTGGAATGTAGAAATCTCAAGAAGGTTGTGTAATTTTTTCATGTCTCTGGCTGATCTAGCCAATGTCTTGCAAGAGGGACAAATCTAGTTTGTAAAATCAAAGGGAGGGGATGAAAAAACTCCATGTGAAAGTTTTTGAAGTGACAGATGCTTAAGCACCTCTTGAACTGTTGTAAAGTGTTCCTTCCTAATTAAATGGGTTGTTTCACTTTCTTCCACTTTGATACAAACAGTGAGAATAAATACAGGTGGATTAACTGTGCAGCATTTAAAGTATCTCCTTTAAAACTAATTTTTTAAAGTTTATATAGAGTTTTGTTAAAGTTACACAGTGGCCTTTTTGCCTGCTCCCTGATCACCTGTTCTCCTACTGTGCTGTGGTGAGGCTTGGAGATTATTGAGGTAATTTATTTGATCTGTAGTGATAGAAAGCCTTGCAAATAACACTGGGGCTCCCAGGATGGGCTGCCAGGTGATCACATCTTGGGTATATTCAGTGTGTGTGCATTCATGTGTTACACGATCCAGATCCTTCTCTCTGCTCCTGCCCATTGTCAAGGTTGTTGAAGGTTTTATTGATAAATGTGGAAGTATTCCCCCGGGAGATGGTGGGAGGGAGGGCTGGTGTGCTCTCCCCTGCCTTGTGGCTGCTCTGCACTGAGGCCTTTTGCTCTCTGAGTTCTGCACCTTCAGCTCAACAAAGTGCACACAGAGTGACAGACGTGGCCTTGCTGCCAAAAATAGTAAAGGAATGTAGTTGCAATTTTAGTGGCAAACCCTGCCTTTTTGCCAGGATGGGTTACTTCATTTAGGGACCCACATAAGCAGCACCACTCATAGATTTTGTGCTAGAGTAAGCCATGCTTTGCCTAGGCAGGTTTGCCAGGAAAGCTATACTTACATGTTGTGTATGTATGTATATATGTGTCTAGAAACTTTATTTTCCTATTCTAACCCTAAAAAAACCCATCATCTCCATGTGAGCTGTTAACAACCCCCCCAGCTGTTGCCTGGATGAAAACTTTCTCACAAGCAGTTCTTACAGCTCAGTGTTTCCTCTGGGAACCCCTTTCCAGCCTTCTCCAAATGCAGCTTCAGAGCCCATAACCATTATCTGGGTCTGAGCCATCAGCAAGGTCCCCTGGCCCCTGCCCAGGTAATCAACATCTCCCAGCTGTCTGAGCTTCCTTCTCAACCACCCCCAGGAGCAGCTCTAGGATTTCTTTTTCTCTCGACCCTAAATCTAACTTTAAACTCCCGGTTACCTTGGTCTTTGACACAACTCCCAGCAATTGCATTAGTAAGCTTCTCACAGCCCGGTTTCTAGGAAACTCCTCCACTGCTTCATTTGAAATCCCACTCCTTTTCTAGGACAATGTATATATAAAGTATTGGCAAATTCTTTTAAATTTTGTTCTCTCTCCTCCTCATCTTATATCTGTTCCACAAAAGTAGGATGTTAATTTACAGAAAAATATAGAAGTGAGAATTTTAAAGAATGGCTACACTTGGGAAGGGTTATGAATATTCTGTTTTCAAGCTGATTTGACAGGCTGATGATAAAGAACTTTGTCCTTGTATGATGGGGTAGATCTGGGTGACTGACAGGAAGCAGGAGGCTGCTGCCCAGGCTGAGTCTCTTCTGTCACTCCCCTACCTCAACATGCAGTTTTGTGAGACTTCAGGTGTTTTCTCAACCACCAGTGTACTGGATTTGTGTAAATGCAAATCAATAGTTTCGATTTTTCACCAATTCTGAATAGATTTCCTGTCAATCCTACTGATTCTTTGATGTGTTTGTTTATGTTTCTATTTCTGCCAGCCAGTGCAGGAGTAGTACTGTACCTGCTGAATTTCTAGATTGGTTTGTTTTGGGGTTTTTTTATCTGTCATGCCTCCATTTGAGCACTGTCTACAGTATCACTTTGTTCTTCTTTCATTGCCTGCACCTCACAGCGCTTTGTGACTACACTTCCTATGGATTTTATGGATGTAGTTTGTTCCCTTAAATAAGACTCTTCAGTTAGGATCTCCCACTTCCCTGGTAATCTGAACAAAGCATTTCCTTCCCATCCTCCTGCTGTGTTCGTGCCCCTCTCTGAGAGCTGTGCTTCCCTTTGGCAGGATGAGCGGGGCGGCGTTCCCGTCGCCGGCTGCCGAGATGGCAGAGATGAACCGGCTGCAGTACGAGATGGAGTACACAGAGGGCATCAGCCAGCGCATGAGGGTCCCCGAGAAACTCAAGGTGGCTCCTCCAAACGCTGACCTGGACAAGGACAGCCAGGAAGGATTTCCAAATGCCAGTGTAACTATGCAGGTTCCAGAGCGGATTGTAGTGGCAGGTACGTCTGCATCGCAGTGCAGGTGGAAGCTTAAATTAGTTCCCCAGGTGTCTGGACTAAAAAAATATATATTGATATGTCATTTTTAAAAGAACAACCTGTAAAATGCTTTCTGGTGTTTAAACAGTTAAAGCGCTCTTTAACTTGGGAAATTTTTTAAGGTCTGAAAATGTTTCATGAGTAGTTTTGGTGTAGCTTATAGTGGAGACAGCTGATGAATTAATTATGAACAGAAGGTTTAATTGCTGATGTTTCATCTTACTATGCTATTTTGGGAGAAAAAAATTACTGTTTATTGATTTGCACATGATTTTTTTAGTAATTAACTGTAAGCTAAAGTAACTATAACAGATGTTATTAAGAATCTTTCTTATGAGTGCAATCTATCAATATTATCAGTAATATCTATAGTATTTGTGGTCATGGGCTTTACAGTGACAGATCCAGAACTGCTGAAGGTCTAACAGTTTGCAAAATATGTGACAAGCATATATTTCATGCTTTGATGTCCCCAGTCAAAGACACCACTGATAGGACTGTGTCTTGAGTGCTCTCACTTGCATAACAGTTGATGTGGTTCAGGGTTACTCAGGATCATTTTCCTCTGAGAAACTCCTCAAGTAAGTGTCAATGTGGTTGTTATGAGCATTTTAACAGTAGTTTTTAACATACAAGACCTGTTAAAGAAGGTTATACTTCATCATTTGCATAGGCAGGAGAAGTTACTGCTATGATGTCCTTTTGAACTTTAAGCACTGGCCTTCAGGCCTCAGAATAATTTGTTTTCTATTGACAACTGATATTCTTGCAGGTAATAGTGAAGACATTCCATTTTCCAGACCAGCAGACCTTGACATTCTTCAGTCTACTCCATTCAAACCACTGGCATTGAAAACTCCTCCCCGTGTTATTTCTCTTAGTGATCGACCGCTAGATTTTTTGGACCTAGAAAAACCTCCACAGCAGACACCTCAGAGTGAAGAGGCCAGTACTTATTTTGCTTTTTCCTTAGATGAGAAGCATTCTATTAAAGAAAGTGAAATGACCAATGATTTCTCTACTGTGGTACCAATCAACTTGTGGTTGATCAACCTGTGGTGCTGACATATATTGGGAAAGTATAAAAATATTTTTATTAGCACTGTAGTAGTTCTGTTTAGACTTTGAAGTGGCAGATGGCCTGGGATTGCCATGCTCAGCAAGCTTACTCACTATTACAAAAATGAAGTCATAATTAGAACTACTCAAAATACTTCTAACAAAAAAATCCTTGTGATGAAGAGAAAGCTGCAGGTTTTTTGGTTTTTTTTTAATTTGTAGAGTATCAGAAAAATATAAGATTCTTGTATTGTATATAGTTATACGTTATAAGGTATGTGGTTAACTTCTGGACTTCATAGCCAGTTGCTATAACACTGCACAGAATCAATGAGTTTTAACAAAACTGTGAAAAAAACAACTTCAAAGAATGGTATAACATTGGCATCCAGGTGAATAATGGCAACTGACACTTTAAAAATGGAAAATTATTTATGAAGCTACTTATTCTATAGACTTATAAAACACAATAGAAATATAATTATCTCTGGTGATAGGAAGCAATCCCAGAATGGGTAAGGCTGGAAGGGACCACTGGAGTTGATTGGCAGGGTCATCCTAGAGCATGTTACTCGGGATTGTGTCCAGAGGGCTTTGAGTATTCTCCAGAGAATATCCAAAATTCTGTTGGTTCATAATTTTGCCATCAGGTCACACGGATAGTTAACAACAGGATTGCAGTGAGTTTGGAGCAGATCTGTCATCAGTTGTTTTCCTCCTAATCACTGTGAAACCCATGGAAATGTGCCTTTGTATCTGAGGGCAAACCTGCAGTGCAGTGTTGTGTCCCGGAACGCTCTGGCTTTGATGTCTCTTGTGCTCCGGTGCTGCAGGTGCGCTCGGTGGGAAGGCTGAAGAGGGAGCGCTCCATGAGCGAGAACGCCACGCGGCAGAACGGGCAGCTGGCCCGCAACGATTCCATGTGAGTGCAGCCCCCTGCAGGGCCCTGCTGCAGCTTTGGGACACACCTCCTTCCTGCCTTACCCCTCCTTATTTGCTTTTCCCAAATAATGTTTGGTATGTTGTGGCAAGAGCATCATTTTAACTACTATAACACCATCCTTTTTCTTCTCTTCTATGGGTTTTGTTTAGGGAGGTGACTTCTTGCAGTGGATGGGTGGAAGTGTTTGTGGGCTCACAGTTGGTTTCACCAGTTACCAGGAATTGCTGTTTCAGGAGATTTCTCAGTTTCTGAGTTGATATAATATTTTTCCCCCTGAATTTTCAGGAAATTGAGTTCTTTGTGCATCGAAATGTTCCCAATTCTCTCACTGTTAATACTACAATGATTTTCATTCATAGGAAAAGAAATATTTTTATTTCCTCATAAATATTAGAATTAGTAATTTTTCTGTGATGTCACTGTGCTTCATGTATTGGAATCTGTGAGTATATATAATCTTAATCTTTTCTGACCAAAATGGAAAGGAGCATTTAGAATTGGAAACTTCATCTATTGTTACCATCCAAGGTAGCAGTCCTTAGGGTGCCTTCTGAAGACATACATGTCTGTAAATTTTTATTAGATATGATAGTTTTGGGTTGATCATGGCTTGTTCTGAGCGACAGCATCTTTCCACCTGGAAATAACTGGCTTTGCAGTATAAGACTTAGGAGTCTTTTTACACAAATTTTAATACAGCTGCCATAAGGAATACTTGCCTTAGAAAAGGCTTTAGATTTAAGATTTGAAAACAGGATTCATCTGTCCCAATGTAGACTGTATAACACCACTGCTAAATCACCATCAAACTTAATTTTCAGTAACTTGAGGGAAATAAGTGTATAACCTACTTAGGGCCTAACTATTTTTAGTCTAAATTAGATCAAGTGAATTATGCCCTAGAAATGCCTGTTTTCTTCTATTTACATCAGGGGCACTAGGAGGTACTAGGTGTACTATGTATCTGTCCACCTGTTCATTTGGCTAAAATGAAATGTACTTTGCATGTTCCAGACATGTTATACTTCTTCTCTTCTAGATATCCATGGAAGTATTGTGTCATATCTTCCCCTTCTTATTTGATCATACTTTTTGTTCATACAGGTTTTTAGATTGCACGTGTCTAGGTTCTCAGGGCTGCAGTAACACACATTTACTGAGCTGGCAAAACTTAGATTCCCATCTTTCAGCTCCTGATCAGCTCACTCTCTGGGTTCTATCAGCCTCCTTGCTGTCCAAGTTCCCTGTGGTGTCACTTATCCAGTAACAGCCCGTTGGACTGGACACTCTGTAATGTCACTTCAGAATGGCTTTCTCTTGCCCATCTGGTAGTTTGGACACAGTACATGCTGGAGTACCATGGTCTTCATGTGATGGCAACTTCCTGTGGGAATATTTCTCCCTTTGATGTTGCCAGCTCTGCTTTGCCAGTCTTTGATGTATTGCACTTAAATAAAAGTGCAGTACATCACTTTTTTTGTAAAAAGGAAAAAACAAATAATAAAGTAATTCTTGAAATTACTTCACACTTGATCCCTGTGTTAGTTTAGTCTTTGAGAAGTCATGGGTCTTGCCAGCCATCAGAGAAAACAGTAAGATCAGCTTTGCCTGTAGCTGCTATCAGATTTCTCACACATCTGGACTTCTTGAATCTGAAAATCCTAAATCTGTACAATTCACCCATGTGCTTTGCTGTCAGTCAGTAGTTATATATAGAATTACTGGGTTTACATGGTGTGAATCTTATTTGCTATCACAGTATTTTAATCTACTATCAGTCTTTCAGAGGCTTAGCAATACAATAAGCACCTGGAATCCTGTAAATTTAAAAAGGCTGCAATCAAGGAACCTATAACTGGCAGCAGGCATAAGTCTGTTTTTCATTTACAAAAGCCAGGAAATTATGACACACCTGGAGATTAATTTTCCTCTCTTGATGCCCACGCTAGTGCTTGATAAGGTCTGTCAAATAAATTGTAATTCCAATGCCAAGCACTTTCTATTGTATCTTTTTGATTGATCCAGGATCTCTTCTCTTGCTTGTAAGATAAATAACAGCTAGATGATATTGAACCTTCTGATCTGTATTCTCTACTGCCCACATGGAAGATACCTTTTTCCATTGCACTATTCTGCACTTCTGACTTCTAGATAATGTATTTTAGTAGAACTTCATTTTTCTCTTGTCTTCCCAGGTGCTTGTTTTCTTATGACAGAAGTTATGCTGTGTGTCTAGTGTTAGGTCATCTGCTTTGAAATCATGGAGGTTCCTAGAAGTGGCTTCCTTCTCTGTCATAATTGCTTCTTCTGATTCAATATAATCCAAAGAAAGAAATCACTTTGAACATGCTATGGCACTCTGATGCCAAGTCTGACATTTCTCCCTCATCTGAGTTTTGTCACTCTCCAAGTGGAGAATGTGGCTTAGTACCTGGCTAACTCTCAGGAGAACTTTCTAGGAATTCAGATTGTGAAAACACCATGGTCACAGTGGAACCTGTGTGGCTTCCACAAATACAGGATTTGATTTACTAATTTGAGTGTTAATTACAAAAAACTAGCTGCTGTACAAAATACAAGAAACTAGCTGCTTCTAAAGTCCTTATGTCCAGTGTTGTTGGCTAAAAAGTAGTTTACTTCTGCACTAACAAATGCTGTGGTGCTCTACCTTGACAAAAATCAGCTCTGGTTTTTTGCTTTGGTTTGGTTCACCTCTTCAAATAGAAAAGGAAGTCGGTGTGGGCTGCTCAGATGCTGTGATGAGGCACTTGGAGCACTGCCTTTTAAAACCTTTGTTTTCAAAATACAACTACGGTTCTCAAGTTTTAGTCTAGTGTTGTCCTCCTCAGACAAACTATTCAGCTGTACTGTGTGAAATTCCAGTGCTTGACTTATAAAGTGACAAAATTAAACATTCTGGAATAGATAATGCAAGTGAGAGTTGACTGGGCTCCCTGTCACAGTGTTCTTGACATGCACGAATAGTGGTTTCTCTTCCATTTTCTTTCTCTTCTTGTCATCCAGTTGCATGCAGAGACAGTTCAGAGATTTTTTTTTTTTTTGGCAGCTGGGCTTCACTAAAGTCAGTAATTCTCTAACGCTTGTAGAAATCCTGGGACTAACAAGTACCTGCTGGTACAATAACTGTCTGTGTAGCAATAATGACAACTCTCTAGATTACAATCCCTCTATTTCTGTGGATGCTTACTTAAGAGATTACAATTATCATTCAAGGTGGCACAGATCAGATACTGTCCCAAGAAATAAAATGCCACGGTTCCAGTCACCTCTTTCGACTAAGGATTGCACGTAAGCCTGAATGTTACCTGGTGTATGCAAAGCAAGAGTGGGTTTAATTCTGTAGCTCTCTGCAATACTAATATCCTGACTAAGTACCTGTAGTTTAGAATATAAAATTTGAAACAGCTACACTGAATGTGTGGTTTCTAATTTTGCTTCAGGGTTTCTCAAACTTGGCCTAATTGTTTCCCTCTGTAAAGAGCATAGGGAAAAACACCTGACAGCCAATTAAAGGGACAATTAAATTTTGAAAGAGCTGTGATTTGTTTGACTCTTTGTTCTTTGGCTAGTTTTGAATAGCTGGAGAAGCAAAGCTTTTTGTTGGTTATTGCCAGCCAATGCTGAATGCAAGGATTCCACTTCTGTACTGAAAATCACTTAATCACCAAAAGTTGCATGGAAAAGCAGGCAGCACTTAATTCTCTTTTTGCTCCAGCCTTTTCCTTAGAACAACACATCTTTCTAGAGAGTCCAGTTTCACAGTTTGAGAAATTCTGTTCTTCATGCAAGTCATGGAGGAAAAGATAATGGTGTAAATGTCTGTCTGTGTGCTTGAATTCAAAATAACCTTAATTAGTTAAATCTGTTTACCTCTCATTTGATCCTACCAGAACTGCAAGTCAGAGAAATACCTGAAATAAAGGCTGTGCACACTACAAATGCTTTGAGAAGGTTTAGGGGAGATTACTGCTAAATTAAAAACTGCATATAGCAAAATGCTACTGTGCTTTTTCATAGTCATGTCTGTAATTTCATCTTGTTGGTTTTGGTTCCAAGCTCTGGAATTGACTGGTGTCTGTAACCAGGGAGGAAGAAAATAAGTGGCTGGAGCTGTATTTAAGAATTCTTTTCAGAGATGAGAAATAAAACTATACCTACAACTAAGACCATTTCACTAAAAATGGAGGAGGGAAGGGGGATAGCCACAATGTCTAATGTTACATGCTCATATCACATATTAGAGAATTTCCTTATGAAAGAGATCTTTTGTTCCTTATGTTATCTGGAATGATTTGTGTATCAGGTAATTGCATCATAATATTTCTTCTCCATGGTCTCTTATATAGTCCAAAGGAACAGATGCTTACAGGACAGCAACTTCAAATCCTGAAAAAGAAAAATAGAAGAAAAATTTTGCTTCTCTCTCTCCAGTCATGGCCTTTGTGCCCTTCATAGAATTATTCTCAGTTTTTGATTTTTCCTTATTATACAACTTTGAATTTAATCAGCACATATAACTTAAGTCTAGAGAATTCTGTACCATTTTATTGAAACCTGGGTGTTTTTTTGTTTTGATTTTTAATTTTTTAGAGTCTTTATAGTATATACAGAAACCTTTGTATGCAAATATCATTACTGTAGTATTTATAGTAATACCCTTCTGGACAACAGGAATTCCACAATCTTTTCTGTTTTGCAATATGTTTAATTATTATTTGCTACCTTTTTTCCTTTTTTTTTTTTTTTAACTTGTCTTTCACCCTATTCTGTACATCTCTGAAGTGATGTTCAAGAAAAATTACTTGCAATGTAAAATTTTCTATGAGTTCAAGCCTTAACTCTTCCTTCATTTGTCTTGATCCAGCAAATCCACAAGGAGTACAAATTCCGATAAACTCATTTTAGTTGTAATATTTTGAACTTGCCCCTGCTGTTTGATATTTTTCTGCTGAATATTGGCATTTCTAGTGCAATTCCAGAGTAAAATGTGTGGGTGTGACCATTACTATTGATTACAAAGTAGAAATCATAAATGTAGGAGAAAGATGGAATCTACAAGTGTGGGAGAACAATAAAAGGTGTAAGGAAGCAACCGGGTATTTATTGAAATGTAGTCCATGGCAGCCTGACAAGATACCTGCCCTTGAGGTAACAAACAGTGTGCAGTCTCAGCCAAGCCTCAGTTGCTGCAGTCAGGGAATGTCCCTGGAAGCCCAGGATGGCTGAGCTCTGCTGTGGGTGAGGTGACATTCATGTAACATTCTTTGATTCAGTCTCTTCAATGGCACTTTCCATCCTACTCAGTTTTGTCAGAGTAGCTCTGTTCAAAGTAAGAGTAGCCACAGAATTCTGACACAGCTAGAGATTAGCCAAATATCAAACCAACTTCCAAGTACTCAGCATTAATGTTTTATTTCAAAAAGATTGATGTTTAAATCCAAAGCTGTTGTAGCAAAGCACAAGCGGCAAGGAAATGTGTTGAATTACGGGTGCTAATCTAGGAGTAAAAACTAACTCAAGATTTAAAGGGTAAAGTGGCTTGCACTTGGTTTGCATGTATGTTAGTATTTGCAATTAAGTTAACACAAACTAATTCCTATTAAAAAAGCATCTCATCTCTAATAATGTTTCCAGATTAATAAATAAATAAGTCTATCTGTGTGCAGAAAAAGTGAATAAAGTCACTTTTGCTTATGTTTCTTTACATTCAATTGTAGGCAGTTTATCAAAAACTATTTTCTCTCTGATAGACAAGTTTAGTATAATCCAAATGGCCATGTTTGAAGTCCAGTCCTGCATATTTTAAATAATTTTTTTTGCAGCATAGTTAACAAGTTAGGTCATGTAATTTGTTGTCAGTGGGATATGAATTTTGTACTATATTTTTGAATTTGTTGCATTTTGCCTTTAAACTTGTTCATGACCAACTAAAAATACTGTCTTGATCACAGCTTCCAAAAAATTTTGTTGAAGGAGTTCTGTGTGAGATTCTCCTTAATGAAAAAAGCTTGTGTTTTGAAAAGAGATGATTTATAGGATGTTCTTAAAATGCCAGTGCTTGTAAAAACACTCCTCTCATTGCTATCAGTGGGGACTGGAACACTGATTTCAGCAGGTACAGATTTAGCTGTACAAGCACTTTCTAGGGTTAACTTGTATAACAGATCAAGACCGTGTCCTTACTGCTACCTTATTGTTACAAACTGTGTTTTTTTCTGATGAATATATGTAAATGCAGCTTGTAATCACCACACTACCTGAATTTGGGAGTGTTACCTTACAGTGGTGGGAGAAGGGTAAACCAAAAGCAAGCAAATAAGCATTTTGGAATGGGGTCTATCTGAAAAGCTTTTTTTTATCCATTTAAAATCTGACTCTAGTATTTCTCTCTTCATTTACTGTGCTTGTACAAACAGTGTGACCCCATCACTGCAACAGGCTCGTGTCTGTCCTCCCAATATGTTACCTGAAGATGGAATTAATCTTTACTCTGCTCGTGGCATTTTGTCGTTTATCCAGTCTTCCACTCGTAGGGCTTACCAGCAGGTCTTGGATGTGCTGGATGAAAACCGCAGGTGATTGGTTGTCACTGGTTCTGCCAGCTTCTGCTGCTTTGTTTTTCTTTTCTCCTTTTTAGTGGAGTTTGGTTTCTGTTTACACAACAATGAGATGAAGTTATTTGCTTTTGCTTTCCTTTGCTTTCACTATTCATAAGCAATTTAAATGTCCAAAATTCACATTTCAAAATGCTTCTGTTTCAAATATAGGATTGTTTTGGTTTTCTTCCAAATAAAAATCTAAATAGGAAGGGTTAGCCTGTGGATGCAAGGGGTTGTGCTGTTCTGAGATTATCAGTGTATTCTGCAATTAATACTTGACCCTGAGCCTGCAAATTTACAAGCGTTGTCTTCTGCTTTTCTATTGGTGAGCAATGGTGCAAATCAATAAGATTGGGTTGATGATGTCATAAAGAATTAAAAAATGTGCAGACACAGGGTAGAATATTACGAGGCATTGTAGACTACTTTGATAATGTGTTGAGACTCAAAACTGTTATGGTTTATATTGGGAATAATTCTCTGGTGGCCATGTGACTGATGGTGGCCACCCTGGATGCTGAGAGCAAGAAAGGCAGGGGTCACTGAGGAGTTGATTGCTCCTCTGATTATTGCTGTCTCTAATTTTATGGATTACCTGACACTTGGAGAGTAATGTGCCAGAACAAGCCTCATGGCAATCCCTGTATAGTTATTTCCATTCTCTTCAGTGGAGTTTTGCTCACTTGGTAACCTTGGACTGTCTGGATTTGGGATTTGGAAGCATTCCAAGAATGGCCATGTTTAACACTATAGAAACATTCCTAAAGACTAATAATGGTGATATTCATTTACCAAAAGCCATTTTCAGGTTGGTTGTATGCCAGCACAGAAGTTCAGGTAACAATTGCATGCAGTCTCCAGTGTATGGATAGCTCAGACCTCCAGGACTTGCCAGGAGGTTGAATTAGAGGAAATACTTGGGAAGAACACTGGGAAGAACTGCTCATTTCTCCTGCAGCCCTTCAGTGTGGCCTGTGCTAGCAAGTTCTTTGAAATTTGCCATCTGCCTCTACTAATGTCTTAGAAGCACACTTACTATGTGTAGTGTGAAGTTTAAATTATTTGCTTTCTAGTTGTTTTGGTACTGAAATGTGACTATCAAGCCAATCTTACTGTGAATGTCTGTGTGTTTGCAGTCACTTTCCAAACTGGCACCTCCTGTAGCTCACCATGTTTGCTGACCTGACAGTATATAAATGCTCATATTAACATTCCTGAATCGTAAAGAACTCCAGTCTTGCTGGCCTTTGTGTTCTTAAACTGGGGCTCAGAAAAACAAACAAGATTAGCTGTATAGACTCCCTTGAAATACTGCAAGTTGGGTCCTTAATTAATGAATTATTTAATCCTGTGAAATGTAAAGCTGTAGTTGTTAAAATTTTGATGCTTATCTATCAACACTTGGGCATCAATACTTTTTTTCCATATCAGTATTAAAATTATATAATTAGAAATTTGTTTTGTCAGATAAGAAGAATTTGCCTGTTTATGAACAGTACCACTTACAGATCCTGTGCCAAGAGTCCTTGTTAAAATATAGATTGGAACTGTGGCCCTTTTCTCAGTCTGCAGTGAAGCTAACAAGTTTTATTCCTGGCTTCCCTTACACATGTTCTTGCCCATGTTTTTTTGGATTCTGGAAAACAACTCCATATACATACATACACTTTCATCTTAGTTCAATTACCAGAAAAATTCTAGAATTCTGAAGACTTCAAAAGCTGCATTACTCATCCTGGTTTGAATTAATTTTTGAGGTGTTCTTACTAAACTTCCTAGAAGGAATGGGAAACCTGTTTCTAGTCACCTATGAATAAATGGGTTCTAAAATAATGAACTTTTCAATGAAGTGAAAGTGTATTATTTGTGGATGGGTGTTTAGACACCCACCACTACAGCTGGCGTGGGAATGTGAAATTTGGATGATCCATTTGCATGGTTGCAAAATACTGTTCATTTTAAATTGCTCCAAACCTGCACTCTGTTCTTTTGCTCTGTGTAATGTGCTTTCTATCTCAAAGCCTTACCTATTTTAACATTTTATGCTTAATATTTGAAGTGATATTTTAAAACTAACTGTGGATCTGGCTGTGTTACTCACTGGCAATACTTTTAACTTGTTTGATAGCTTGTTTTTGTTTTTTTTTTTTCCCAAACATTTTCCAACCTACTAAAACTGCTAACGGTAGGTGCTGATGGTACTGCCTCAGATAATGAGTTATGCCTAGCTCAGCCAGCACTGCTCACATAAAGGGTTGTTTAAATGAGCAACAGTTTAATGATCACTGTTTACTCTTGCATTTCCTTCAGCTTGGACAAGGACAATAGGTCAGTTTTGGTTTCCAGTTCTAACCATTTTTCTAGTTCAATTTCTATGGAATGACTGTAAGCCTACCCCTAGTGTCCTTTAAAGGTTGATCTTTTGTGCTCTAGGCAGCAGAAGAAAATCTGGAAACAAACCAGCCAAACAAACAAGCAAGCCCCCAAAAAACTCCATGCATTTAAGGAGATTTTAGTGATGACATAAATGCAGGAAAAACAGATAATTTCATATCTTGTTTCATAGACTTGTTTTGAAATCTGTACTTTATCTAAACTGTTCTTCATCTCTTGACTCAGTGCATTTTCTTTAGGAGGAGAGCATGGCAATTTATGATTTCCTTTCTTCAGAACAGCCCTTTCTAAAAAGCCACTGACCTTTTTAAATGCCAAACTTCACCCACATAATCATGAGGTTTTATAAGATCATTTTTTATATTGAGAAAGTTAATGATATTTTTCCTTGTAGAAATAAAATGGGAAGTGAGTTAAGACCATCAAAGAGGGCTACACTTGACTCTGGCCTGGGGTAATAATAGTTCAGAAGGGAATGAGAAGGGTGTGCAGATGTGAAGGAGGCTGGGCAAGGCACCAGCTTTGCTGTGTGGAGTAACTGCTGGAAGCACTGGGACAGGCAAGGGGAGCAGCCAATCCTGCTTGTACTTCAGGAGCTCACCCAGCTCGTGTCCAGAGTACATCCCTTTGTCCCACTGCCCATTCTTATGGCCTTGCTGACACTTGCAGAGGTGTTTTAAAGGACAGCCAGAGCTGAGCACAGCTGCTGCCTCTGCTGAGTAGAGTGTGTGCTGGCCCCAGTCCTCCGTTCACAGGAATGATGGAAGCTAGACCCAGGTTCTGGAATTGTCCCCCCTTGCTGTTTTCCTCCCAGACCATGTGTTTAGGGTCGTATTCTCACTGTGGAAGCAGCAGAAGACAGACCAGGTTCAGTTGCTCCTTGCCTTACTGCCTGTTTTCCCACTGGTATTAAATTGTACTCCTGAGCATTCCCTTCAAGTCTGAGGTTGCTGCTGTATTTGCAGGGAGTACATGTGATCCTGGCATTATCACTTCTTCTGATCATGCACTAATGTTTAGGATGGAATTGAGAGATGTAGCCAGAAAATTCAAAGTTCTAATGTACACTTATTTTTTTAAAGAAGGCCATGCATTTAATGGCTTGCCTATATTATACTTGTACATTCTGTATTTACCAAAAAACTTGCTGCTAATTTTGGGGTAAGGTTCTCAATTATGAGACCACTGTGATCTATGTAATCAATTCTCTGTTAATATAAAAACCAAGCAAGTAGAAGAGGTGGGGCAATGTCATGGTGTTCCTTTTGGGTCCACCTGTAATGAAATAAAATGTGAACTGTAAAGAAAAGGAAGAAAGCACCTGCAGCTTCTTAAAAGCCTGGCCGTGTTGGGAAGTGGGATTGAAGACTTAATAGTTCCACACCTGCACAGATCCCAGAGTGCTCAGGGTTTGTGCCTTGCTGTAGCACTCAGCTGTCTTCAAGCCTGTGGCTTTTCTTGGGAAAAGTAGTTGTGAATTAGGATTGATTAATTCTACAACAGCTATAAAACTTCGTTTGCCAAAAGATATCACAGAGACTGAATTTAGAGAGCACTTGAGACTGTTCTCATTGCACAGAATCTAAATGTTGTCCTGTGTCAGATGGTGTGGGAAGTCCCTGCTGGGTGCTGGCATTGGCATTCACATATCTGCGAGTTAGTTACAGGTGATTTAAGTTTTCAGAGAAATTCTGTGACCCTCTCCATGGCTGCTGTTTGCTCGATTTCCTACGCTGTCTCAAAGTATTCAGTTGGAGCATCTGTCAGAGGAGATTTTAGACTAGCTGAATTATTTCTCTGGTTAAGAATAGGTTGTGGGGTTTTTTGTTTTGATTTTTTTTTTAATAACTTTCTGTGAGACCTTATACATTTAGGTAAGATCATTCTTATTGCATGTATGAGAAATGGGGCTTTCTGTTTTGTAAAACACATCATGCTGGCCTAAGTACTAGAGAGGAGAACGTTGTGGTGTGCACTTGTGGTGCTAACTAAACTAGGACCTGGTCCCAGTAAATAGTTATCAGGTACCAGAGTTTGCCAAGGCTCCTAGATCCTGATCTTTTGAAGTCAAGCTGGTGGCTGAGATATTTTTGTATGGTTCTGGCTGGTTTCAGGCCAGACCCACAGCGTTCTCCCAGCCACCTTGGCACCAAAGCTCTGCCTCCTACACAGACCTGCTGGAAAGATTTCCATACCTAGATTCTTTTTGTCTTCATTTTTATAGCCTGCAGTATACGTGGGTTAAATGCATGGTACAAGTATCTCCAGTTGGCATTGGGAAAATGAAAGAGATTGACAAGAGATTTCAGGCTCCTGCAGAGTTTGTTGCACAGCTGTGATGTGGAACTCTAATGCCTCATTACCAGAGGCACTGGAAACACGTAGTGCCAGCTTGTCAGAGGGTACTGCTGGTGCTCACATCTGCTGTGAACAGAATACTGGAGCTTCTCATTGCAAACTTCATGTAGATTAGGAAGTTGCAGCAGTTATAAAAGCTCTGTTTTCTTCCTCCTTGCCCAGAAAGAAAAGGGAAAAGAGCAGCACTTGTAAGGATGTTCATGACATCTGTTTGAAGCTTGTAGTCACTTCTCCCTGGAGATATCTACCCCTCTTCAGACCCTACATGGCCATTAGGCTGCCAGCCCAGGTTTTCTAGCATAGATGAATACAGGAAAGACAGGTCTCCCGTTTCCCTGCAGGGAGCAGAGGATAATTAAACGGGCTTTTATAAGTATGTGTAGGGCATTTATTGATTTCCTGTTATTGTTGGGTGAGATTTTAGATTGGGGGGGGGTATGTATTTTTTTTTTTTTTTTTTAACCTGAAGTTTCCCATGTTTATTTTATAAGGCTGATAATAGTCACCTAAATTTCTATTCCAGTAGTTTGTCTTCTGTAAATGAAGCTGCTTCATCAAAAATTTGCTTACACATGTTAGGTACAAAAACATTCAGTGTTGATTAAATTTGAATGAGAGAAATATGGAAGTGCAGTTTGCAATAAAATGAATTATAGAAGTTATATTTATATTGAAACATAGAGTATATCTGGAAGTATTTTGATGTTCCTTTATTCTTTGTGTTTTACCTCTTATCTCTTGTTTGTCATTTCCTGTTTCTGTCTTGTGCTTTCAATCTACAAAATCCTGCTGTAGGCCAATGTTACGTGGTGGGTCAGCTGCTACCACTTCCTCTAACCCTCATCATGACAACACCAGGTAAAGAGCATTTTTTTGTTAGTCATGATACACTAGTTCAAAAATTCAGATTTCTATTTCCCTATTTCCCGTGATGTTATTTTAAAACATAATGTTTATTTTTATGCTGCCTCTCAACTTTTGAGATATTTCAGGCCTTTATTCCTTCCCCATCCAAGTCACCTGCCCAGATCTCAGTTGTCTGGTAGCCACAATGTGCTGCACAACTCTGACTCAGATCAATGCCTGAGGGGAAGTTCTCACTTTACATGAGCTGTTTAGTTCAAGTATTTGCTATTTAATAGGGAGCTTGTTAGAAAATTTGGCCTTACCTCACCTAATTTGAAGGTGCTCTCAACCTGTGATTGTTGGTTGGTTGTAGCTGGAGACATTTTCACTGCTTGGCATCATTTCAGTGGAACTGGGTAAAAGATTGACACATAATCTCATGGTCAGGATGATGGGGAAAAAATAGTCCTTTCACATCTCTTTTTCACATTTGCCATTTAGACCTCAGTGTTTTCATGGAAATGGAGGTTAGATTTGTGTTTAAGTAGAAACTGGATTCAAACAGGTGATTGTTCTCTAAATCAGGAACTCAGTTTCTGAAATGGTCCAAGAAATATATCAAGGGGGTTTTTGCTGGTAACCCTCTTGATTTAGTACTTGAAATGGTTTGGAAATTGTAGAGCAGCAGTATACTGTTAAGTGAGCTGGGAGGGAGGTGTGTTCATCTCACTGAAATGCTGACCCTCCCTGCCTTTCCCAGGAGAGGGTGAAGGACAGCTGTGCTATACAGCTGGTGGAATTTTCTAAATTTTTTTACCATGTGCTACTAACAAAAAAATAGCTACAGAAAGACCCTCATCAGAAATCTCTTTGGTTTTCAGAGGACCTGTAGAGTAAGGAAAACTTGATTTTTTTATTTTTTTTTTTTTTAAGCTGGAGGATCTCACTGTTACTGAAGTCCAGACTAGGGCAACTCCCATGTAGAAATAGCAGTTCTTATTTAGAAACAAAGTATTGATGGGCAGTTATAAGTGGAAACCTGACAATTTGTTGGCAGAAGAGAGGCTGCTTGAGCTAAGGGCATTCTAGAGGTTTCAGGAAAGTGATGGAAGAACCTGCAGTGCAAAGTAGTTTTTGCACTTAAGGGAATTCTGCAATTTCCATGAATTCTACTCATATTCTTGTCAGTTCAAGTTGATGATTAACTGTCATTAAATGCCTAACATTCTTTTAGGTGTATTTGTTGGGAATTCAGTAGCCTTGACATTATTTTTGCTCCTTGACATATTTTTGCATTATTTAAGCTGTTTGCAGTAGTTCACAGGTGAGAAAGGAAGCCAAGGGAAGCTGATATTGGAAACTGAGGTTTTAAGACAGAAAGTGAGAAGCTCAGGAGTAGGTGGAGGATTCAGGAACTGCTTTACCTGTTAGTTGTTGGAAATTAATCTTGTTAAGAGCTAGCACCTGAATGATCAAAATACAAACCTCTATAGACTTTCTGCCACTTTTGAACTGATAATAAACGTTCTGTATTTATTTAGCTTGTCTGGAGTTGGAATAATGCTCTTTCTGAATTGCTGCATTCAGAAAACTGACAGTGCCCTGGCAACAAGCTTTCTAATGCATACAAAGTTCAGCAAGTGACTCTGCACTGGGCTTTGTTTGCCAGATTCTCTGCCTAAAATACAGAGATTAATGTAACTGAGGTTCTTAATCTGAGTAAGTGTCCCCTTGGGATATTGAAGTAGGATCTGAGCATAAGACACTTTGCAACTCTCTGGTTATTTCTGCTCTTGCCATGTCTCTTGCAAGTTTGGTGCTTTAGGTGAGGCAGTGTTGAAGTTTCATGAATCAGTTAAAGGGAAATGGTCTTCTGAGGAACTGTGTGTCAGCAGGAAGTTTGTCTGTGTGGAGAATTCCAAGTGCAGAGAGCAATCAACCTTAATTTAGTCAAGCACTTACCCACTTCATATGTGTTCGTGCTTTACTCAGTTAAGATCCTATTGAAATGCAACTCTGTAAAAGCTGGAAAAAAAAAAAAAATTACAGTTCTTGTCTCCGTCACCACCAAAATACACATCTACTAGAATGTTGATAAAATATGGTACTTGTTGATCTGCATGTCTGAGACAGCTGAGCCTTCTCCTTCATTTGATAGATACGGTCTCTCCAACTTCGATTCGACGCTCGAGGGAACTCCAGATGACATGACAGTCGTAGATGCTGCCTCCTTAAGAAGACAGGTATGCAAAGCACAGTAGTTGCAACATTAGGACAAAGCTGTCTGGTAAAATGGGGAAGGAGGTTTTCTCTATGACTGCAAAGGTACCCACGACAGGCAAGGCAAGGGATCCTCTCTGTGCCCCTGCTGGACTGCCCTCACATGCCACATACTGTTCTGGGAGTCTGGAGAACCTGACTCCATCTCTGTTCCTAAATAATAGGGACTGCAGGATCTGATCACTACTGATTGAAGACAGAAAGTCAAATCATCAACTGTTTAATATCCATCTGAGATAATAATCTTACATGGTTATTTGGAAGCTTCTAGAAAGTGTGGCAACTTTTGATGAAATATTAAAAGCCTTTATTTGTTTTTAGATTATCAAACTTAATCGCCGTCTGCAGCTCCTGGAAGAAGAGAACAAAGAGCGTGCTAAGAGGGAAATGATCATGTATTCCATTACTGTAGCTTTCTGGCTACTCAATAGCTGGCTTTGGTTTCGGCGCTAGACTCAGCTCTCAGAAAGATTTACTAGTTGAAAACAATTTGCAAAATTCCTTGTTTCTGTTTCTGATTGTACGCTGTTTTATAATGAATACACTGGAAACTTCCACCACAGATAAAGGCTCTAGAATTGCAGTGTTAAAGGGACACCTTGTTCAGTTATAACGTATTTAATAGATTTGCATTGCAAATGCTGCAGTATCCTCCTTTGCATGCTTCTGTGTAAACATGGACCAGCCCATGGGGAGTCTGTTTCATGCAGTGTGAGTGGTCTCCAGGACTAACTTTGTTGTGGAGCGAAGAGAAGAAATGGAATGGGTTTGGGGAAAAAAAAAAAACAAAAACAAAGGAAGAAAAAGTTATTTTTATTGTTCTGTTGTTAGATGCAATTAAATAATTGCACTAGTT
The DNA here is from genome assembly GCA_018697195.1 of Certhia americana. Classification (NCBI taxonomy): domain Eukaryota; kingdom Metazoa; phylum Chordata; class Aves; order Passeriformes; family Certhiidae; genus Certhia; species Certhia americana. Next base: position 15,862,842 of record CM031865.1, on the reverse strand, counting down.
TTTCTTTAGTTCAAGTAGTTTGAGGTGTGCCATAATCAAGGAGTGTGTCCTGTTTTATGAGTGTTCCTTGTTTAAGTACATGTTCAGGTTGAATAATAAAAGGAATTCTTTGCTAACATGCAGATTGTCCAGAGGTGTGTAATATGTATTTTTTTCTTAGGTTTAATTTTGCAGATGTTTTTCTATAAATTACATTTTTAAGCAAGTTAGTCTGTGAGTGATCAAAATATTATGGAGTACAAGATTTTGGTGTAGTATCTTTAATAAAACTCTCTCAAAAAAAAAAGCCCAATCCCAAACCATTGTTTAATATCATTTTAAGAGAATTTATTTGAGAATGTATGTAAACTATTAGTCTTTGAATTAAGTAGTAGCGGTGGGCTGAACAGCTCCAAAGCATCAGGTGGGTATGTGACAGTCCGGGGCAGGCTGCCACCCCCTGCGGGTTGTGGTGCCGGTGTCGGGCTGTGTGGTGGGGATGGGGGCCAGCCTGCCGTGCCCTGATACCGGGCTCAGTTTAAACGTGCTCCACCGTGTTCAGATATTGTCACAGGGGTGCTGAGGGAGCTCCCTGCAGGCTTCATGGCCCTGGCACGGCTGCAGCAGCCGCAGCTCCTTCCCCGGGGATACGGAACAACTCACCTGCCGGCGTGCGAGAGACCGGCAGTGACACCACAGCGCTGCTTCAGGGGACCCTTCCTTAGCACAGCTGGACCCAGAGCCCTGTGCAGGACCCTTTCGGGGCTGTAAGGAGAAGGCCCCGGGCTCTGTTTCCGTGCTGTCCTCGCTCCCCCCGCAGCACAGAGGCCCCAGTGGCCGGGCCGCCCCTGCACAGCGGGACCCGGGCGCGGTGCGGCAGTGCCCTGCTAAGGACAGGGGACCCCGGGAGCAGCAGCATGAGAACGCCGGAGGATTTTGATACAAGCGCTGCAAATGCCTGCAGGAATGCTGCTCTCATCCATTTCCTGCGCTGTGCGGTCAGAGTGGGCTCTCTGTGTGGCTGTTGCGCTGCTGTACAGGCTGCTGCTGCACCTGCTTCCTTGGCTTCTCCCACAGGGCTGTGGCAAATGTTCTTTCTGAGCTTTGTTTACTGTGTTCTGTGACTACAGCGGGGCGTTTGCTATGCATGTTTTCTTACCGTGAATGTTGAAGAGTGTGCCTTTTAGTAAAGACTATAAAAAGGGCGAGGCCTGCTTTGCACATTTTCTGCATTTTCATGAGTTTTATACCATGACCTTTGCACTGAAGACGTACCCTGATGGTGCAAACGAGGGCTGAGAGATGTACAAAGAACTCTATAGGCGATGGTCAAAAATAAAGCTGCTTTTAAGTGCGCAAAACCGGATTTTGTCTTGCACGTGGGAATGGAACTCAAAAAATTATTTTAGAACGCCGCCACTTGAGGGGCTGCTCGTGGGGCACGTTCGGCGAGCGCCGCTGTCCCGCTGTCAGCTCCCCGGTCACACCGCGGGGCTG